>CM075980.1:21002695-21150216 GCA_038087875.1 Malacoraja senta
TTTAGATGAAGGAATTAAAAGTAACATGAGCAAATTTGCAGATGACACAAAGCTGGGTGGCTGGGTGAACTGTGAAGAGGATGCAGGGTGACTTGGACAGGTTGGGTGAGTGGGCAGATGCATGGCAGATGCAGTGCAATGTGGATAAATGTGAGGTTATCCACTTTGGTGGCAAGAACAAGAAGGCAGATTATTATTTGAATGGTGTCAGATTAGGAAAAGGGGAAGTGCAACGAGACCTGTGTGTCCTTGTACATCAGTCACTGAAAGTAAGCATGCAAGTACAGCAGGCAGTGAAGAAAGCTAATGGCATGTTGGCCTTCATAACGAGAGGATTTGAGTATAGGAGCAAAGAGGTCCTTCTGCAGTTGTACAGGGCCCCAGTGAGACCACAGCTGGAGTATTGTGTGCCGTTTTCGTCTCCCATTTTGAGGAAGGACATTCTTGCTATTGAGGGAGTGCAGCGTAGGTTCACAAGGTTAATTCCCGGGATGGCAAGACTGTCATATGATGAAAGAATGGAGCGGCTGGGCTTGTATTCACTGGAATTTAGAAGGATGAGGGGGATCTTATAGAAACATATAAAACTATTAAGGGATTGGACACGCTAGATGCAGGAAACATGTTCCTGATGTTGGGGGAGTCCAGAACCAGGGGCCTCAGTTTAAGAATAAGGCGTAGGCCATTTAAAACTGAGATGAGGGAAAACCTTTTCACCCAGAGAGTTGTGAATTTGTGGAATTCTCTGCCTCAGAAGGCAGTGGAGGCCGATTCACTGGATGCATTCAAAAGAGTTAGTTAGAGCTCTTAGGGCTAGCGGAATCAAGGGATATGGGGTGAAGGCATGAACAGGGTACTGATTCTGAATGATCAGCCATAATCACATTGAATGGTGGTATTGGCTTGAGGGGCCAAATGGCCTACCCCTGCATCTATTTTCTATGTATCTATGTACTGTGGTTTATTCATGGTTACGAATTTCATGGATAGCAGCTTCAGAGAGATCACAATGCGGCTTAAGCATGTGTGGGCAGAGACCCCACTCCCAGACAGACTGGATGGAGCAGCAGGTAGTGCAAGGGCCCAGAGTTATTCTCATTCTTGGATACGGCATGTGCTCAACTGCACAGTAAGGGCGGAAAAAGAGTGATAGAGCAATAGTGATCGGGGATTCAATACTTAGATGAAAAATAAAGTATTTATATGGCTGTAGACACAACTGCATGGTGGTTGTTGCCTCCAAGTACCAGGTTCAAGATGTCACAGAACAGCTACACAGCATTGCAAAGGGCCAAGGTGAACAGATGGATGCTGCTGTCCATATCTGTGAAAGTAATGTGACATCTCATGCTCAGACACAGAATACGAGTTGACTCACTGGGGACCGGAACTCAACTGCACAGTGTACTGTGGTTTATTCAATCATTTACAATCCTCCGACCAAAAGTGGTGCTATTACAACTCCCGCCACCAGAATGAAAAAGTTATTGCCTTATTGACATTTTTGAATATAACATTGTCGATATTTTTGAATATAATTAAAACTGTATGAATTTATTACAATCTTGTCTGATAGTTTACTTTTATATAACCTTTTTATTTTTTTTTTATTTTTATTTTTTTATTAGAAGTACATTACATTACAACCAATTACACTAGTACTCACCACATATATCTTATTACAATTAATGTACTCCATTTATTTTCTACACTAATAAAGGGAAAGGATGAGATTGAGAGAAAGAAGAAAGTGAAGGAAAAAAGTGAAAGTGTAAAAAACGTGACAACAAAAAACAAAAACAAAAAACAAAGACCCTATAAGAAAGAAATTAAAAACAAAAAGAAAGAGTTAAGAAATAGACCCTAAAAAAGAAGAAAAAAGAGAAAGAGGGAAAAGAGAAAAACAAATATTTTTTTGTAAGCATCACGCAAATGGGACATACCAACTCTCCAACTTTCATCCCCCCCTTACCTGACCTCAGTTTTTTTGGGGTTTTTTGTTGTACTTTTGCACCCTATACTTGTAATAATTCTATAAATGCAGACCACGTCAGGTGGAAGTGATCTGGTTTACCTGCCAGGAGGAGTCTTATCTCTTCTAGGTGTAATGTTTCGAACATATTTGAAATCCACATGTTTATAGTTGGTATTGGAGCGTTTTTCCAGAATTTTAGGATTAACTTTTTTCCAGTTATTAACCCATAGTCTATTAATTTATTTTGGAACACATTTAGTTCTGGACTATCTTCCGTTGTTCCGAAGATAATCCATTCTGCTTTGGGTATCAGTTTAATTTTAAATAATTTTGTAAAGATTTCAAAAGTTTCAATCCAAAATTTTTGTATTTTTGTACAGAAAACAAATGAATGCGCTATAGTAGCTTCTTGAGATTGACATTTATCACAAATTGATGATACATTTGGGAAAATTTTATTGATTTTAGTTTTAGAATAATATAATCTATGTAAAATTTTAAATTGTATTAAAGTGTGCCTTACATTAATCGAACATTTATGCACGTTTAATAAATGTTCATTCCACCTTTCCTTTGAGATTTTAATAGCTAATTCTTGTTCCCAGTCTCTTCTAATACCTTCCGTAGATGGTATTTCTACATTTAAGATAATATTATACAAATATGATATTAAGTTTGCTGATTCAGCTTTTATCTGCATTGCTTCATCCAATACATCTGTTGAGGTATTATGACGATCTTTTGTATATTTTTTCAAATAGTCACATATTTGAAAATATTTAAAATATTGATTATTTCCGAGTTTATATTTTATTTGTAATTGTTGGAATGATAGTAATTTTCCAGTTTCGTACAAGTCGCCGAACATTTTAATTCCTAGTCTATCCCATTGTATGAAAGATTTGTCTGTAATAGAGGGATTAAATGAAGGGTTATTAATTATGGGAGATAAAAGCGATAAATTTCTTCATTTTAAATTTTGTTTTATTTGTTTAATTTATTAAGTAAAGGATCAAAATTTGCTTTAAACATGCCTTGATATGTTCTAGTGATTTCAATTCGCAAGTATTTAAATTTTTCTGTAGTTATTTTAAAAGGGAATTTTAAAAGATGTGTTGAGTCTTTCGGTTTTATTGACATAATTTCACTTTTATTCCAATTTATTCTATATCCAGAAAAGGATCCAAAATCCTCAATTAAGTTTAATATATTTGGTATAGTAATTTGAGGTTTTGTAATGTACAATAATATATCATCCGCGTATAAAGATATTTTATTATTTGAATATTTAGTATTATACCCATGAATATCTGGATGTGTTCTAATATTTTCTGCTAACGGTTCAATTATGAGAGCAAACAACTGTGGTGATAATGAGCATGCTTGTCTATTTCCCCTTGATAGTTGAAATTTCGAGGATAATATGTTATTAGTTAATATTCTAGCTGTAGGTTTATTATATAATAGTTTAATCCATAAAATAGAATTCTCTCCCAGTTGGAATTTTTGTAATACTTTTATCCATATAATTCCATTCTACTTGGTCAAATGCTTTTTCGGCGTCCAACGAAATGATTGATAATTCTTGTTCTTCAGATTTATGTGAATGCATTATATTGAGTAGACGTCTCATATTATTAGATGAATATCTTTTAGGGATAAACCCCGTCTGATCTGGGTTTATTAGTTTATTAATATATTTACTTAATCTTCTAGCTAGTGTTTTCGCTAATATTTTTTGATCTGTGTTTAACAATGCTATAGCTCGATATGAACCCGGTTCTGCTATATCTTTGTCTTTTTTAAGTATTAGTGTGATCGTTGATTCAGCTAGTGTATCAGGTAATATTTGTTTTTTAAAAGCATATTGGTACATTTTTTGTAATCGTGGTATAATTTTGTCGTAGAAGCTTTTATAAAATTCATTAGTAAATCCATCAGGACCTGGTGTTTTTCCATTCTTTAATGAGTTTATTGTATCTTCTAATTCCTTAATTGAGATTTGTGCTCCCAATTCCTCTTGTTCCTTCAACTCTAACGTTGGAAGATTACAATTATCCAAAAACTCTGTAATTTTATAGGAGTCAATTGTCGTTTTAGATGTATACAAATTCTCATAAAATTGCGCAAATCTTTTATTAATATCCTTTGGTATGGTTAATAATTCCCCTCTATCTGATTTAATCTTTGGGATCGTATGTTCTTTTTCTCGTTTTTTTAGCTGGCGAGCCAAAGGTTTAAGCGGTTTATCCCCAAATTCAAAGTGCTCTTGTTTTGTAATTTGAAAAAGTCTTATAAGTTTGGCTGATAATAGTTTATTTAATTTAAATTTCAAAATTATTATTTTATTATGTTTATCTATTGATGGATCTTTAGCATTATCTATATCCATTTGTTTAATAAGTTCCTCTAACTGTCTTTGTTCATTCTTATTCTTTTTATTTTGAAAAGCTTGATATGAAATTATAATACCTCTAATGTATGCTTTAAAAGATTCCCATAATACAGTAGGCGATATATCTGGAGTGTCATTTATTTCAAAAAAGGCGTCCATTTGTTCTTTTAAATATATACTCACTTGTGGATCTTTTAGGATGTGAGAATTAAATCTCCAAAACGGTTTATTCTTAGACATTCCTTCCAGTTTTAAAAAGAAAGTTAGTGGTGAATGGTCTGAAATCGAATTTGTATGGTATGTTGGGCTAAAAGTATGAGGGATTAATTTTGTGTCCACCAGGAAATAATCTATACGTGAGTATGTTTTGTGTACCATTGAATAAAATGAGTATTCCCTGCCAGTTGGATTAACAATTCTCCAAACATCTGCTATATTAGTATTGTTTATATAAGTATTTAAAAGTTCACCGGTTTTAGATTTCGTATTCCCTCTCTGTTTTTGGCTTGATTTATCTAAATACGGATCTAAAACACAGTTAAAGTCTCCTCCTATTATAACATTTTGATAATTAAACTCTGCGATTATGTTCAGAATTTTATTGAAAAAATGAGGGTTGTCAAAGTTAGGCGCGTATATTTTTACCAAGGTAATCTTTTATATAACCTGAATAAAATGAGGGCATCATGCATATATGTTGCATATACAATGATATGTGCATTTCACAAAATAAACTTCACAAATTAAACCTAACCACTGGGTTATCCTTCTTTCTGGATATCTTCCCTGACCAAAAGTTTCTAACTGTTTAGAACCACAGGGACTCATTTTTGATCGGGTCAATCCTTCCTTTTGACCTACATTCATAGATTCCAGTTCATCAGACAATTTTGTTGGACTGTCAACCACACTCGAACCTCCATTTTCAGGCTGGTTGAAACTCTCACTATCTTGTGTACCTTCTTGTACCATTTCTGGTTAATTCGTTGGTACCTGTACTTGAGTGGTAACCAAATTGTCTGACTCGTCTAATTGATCTGGTTGCAAACCTTTCTGTGCTCACATAGGCATGACATGGTCAATGTGTATTTTTCTCACCTTCCCACTTCCAAACATCTTGACCAAGTATGTCCGTGGTCTGCACTTTCTCACTACTCTTCCAGGTAACCACTTTACCCACTTGTGATGATGGTTTTTCACCTTCACCTGATTCAACTCAACACTCCTTTCCTTTACTCTACGTCTGTCATGATATGCTTTTTGTTTCTCCTGTTTCTCTTCTACTGTTTGAGCCAAGTTTGGTTTCAACAGTGAAAACCTTGTTCTTGGTTTTCTCTTCAAGAACAGTTCAGCTGCCGTTTGACCAGTAGTGGTGTGAGGTGTGTTTCGATATGTAATCAGAAAGTTAGCCAGTTTATGAGACAGAGACAGCTGTCTTTTCTTTGGATTTGGATCCAGCATTTGTTTGACTAATGTACGCTTCACAATTTGCACTGTGCGTTCTGCTGCTCCATTTGAAGCGGGATGGTATGGAGAGACTCTAGTGTGTTTTACACCATTCCCTTTCATCAATTGTGCAAACTCTTGTGAACAGAATTGAGGTCCGTTATCAGACACAATTTCCTCTGGAAATCCATAGGACGCAAACAATGCTCGCAAAATGTCTATCGTTTTGCTGGATGTCGTTTTGTTCATCTGAAACACCACAACCCACTTGGAGCTACTATCAATCACAATGAACAATTGATGTCCATCTAACTCTGCAAAGTTAACGTGTAATGTTTGCTATACTCTAACCGGTTGCGACATGCTCTGCTAGCAGTCGCAAACTTTTTAGCTCCGCTGAAAAAATCGCGATTTTTCGCGTTAAAATCGGGTCTGGAGGTCGGGACCGTTTTTAAAGACTTACCGGAGCTTCATGTCGCGGTGCTGATGACGTCATCAGTAAGCGCCGCGATTTTAACGGAGGGAAAGTCATTTTAAATGAAAAGTACATCTCCAGGTCAGAGCCCACAGAGGAAAATCTCAAAACATCTGCTAAAGACTCTGGAACAGCAAGAAACTTCAGAACTGACCTCTGGAGAGGTCTCTGGAATGGCTACTCGATCTGCAAAAGAGAAAACCGAAATGGAGGACCTAAGAAACTCGGTAAGAGATATCAAAAATGATATGGAAGCTGGGAACAGTAAATTGATAGCCGGTAATGATAAAATACTTGAGGGTATTGAGGCTCTCCAAAAAAGAATTGAAGGTGTGGAAAAAGGACTATCGATAAAAATTGAAAAGGTGGCAGAAGAGACCACAAAGATGTTTGAGGCTGTGCACGAAACTGTGGCTGCAAATGCATCTGCAGTGAATGATTTGGAAGCTGCTGTGGAAGTGATGGCTGGAGAGATGCAGACTATGAAGTCAGAAATAGATAGTCTCAAGAACCAAGTCACAAAGGTTTCGAACAAATGTGTTGACCTAGAAGCTCGCTCAAGACGTCAAAATATAAGAATACGTGGTGTAAAAGAGGGAGCTGAGGGGGACAATGTTTGTGAGTTCGCTGCCAACCTAATTAAACACGTACTGAAGCTACCAGAAGTACCTGTAATTGAAGTAGCACATCGACTCCCCAGATTTAAATCAAGATCTCAAGGAGAACGTGCCTACCCACGACAGATCATAATTAAACTTCGGGATATCTCAACAATGGAAGCGCTGATGAAAAAAATCAACCACGGAGAGAAGATGATGTACAGAGGTGATACTATTAAACTCCTACGGGACTACCCTTATGAGATTGAGCAAAAGAGAAGAAAGTTCTCACAGACCAGAGAAGTTCTTTATGGTGTTAAGGGAGTTTTGTGTGGAGTGTTTTACCCGGCTAGAATGCGTATCACCTTTGAGGGAGTGTCAAAAACATTCACTAATTCGGATGAATCTCTCAAATACGCTCAAGAAATCGCGACTAAGGCTGCATCAACTGGAGACTGAAAACCAAGACGACATGAACAAATGAACTTGCTTATTCTTCCAACAAGAATATCACAAGGAAAGTGAATTAACTGAACACTGATTTTTTATTTTTTATTTGACTTCAAGCAACAGATTCTTAGTGAGACGTGGCTAGACATTATTATCTTCGCTGGAACATTGTGCTATGTAATTCAAGGACACTACGTGCTCAAACGAGGAAAACCTGATAACGGGACGAACTGCTGGGCTGAGAGTGAAAAACATCACATGGCTTATATTGTTTATAAAAAACTGAAAAAACTGAGAACTAATAATAATTAACAATTAACAATACTAATATAGAAATAGCAATTGAAATAGATAAAAAATGTGCAGTCTGCTCTGTTTAGCAGATAACAGCAAGTGCTATGCAGCTCGAGAGTGGAGGGAGGGGGAGACCGGGTACCTGGCATAACTCCAGGAGCCAGACTCCCGTTAACCCTTCCAGCGAACAGCTCATTTTTAACAATATTAAAATCAATTTAAAATAGTTAAGAGATAATATACACTCGAGGTTGATATGAAAAATATATACGGCTTATATAGTTTTACAAAATGCTGAGAATTAATCATAATTAATAATTAACAATACTAATATAGAAATAATATTTGAAACTGATAAAACTGTGGTGCCTGCGTCATAACGCAGACAGCAGTTATCACCTATGTTCGCAGCTCGTGGAGAGGAGAAGAGATCAGGCACCTGGCACAATTCCAGGAACCTGACTCCGGTTAATCCACTCAGTAAACCGCTCACTTTAACAATACTAAATTCATTTTAAAATAGTTAAGAGATAAAGAGTGAGTAGGATATGGAATCGAATACATTTGACATATATATAAATTGTAACTGGGTGAAATAGAACTGAATTGGAAACGGTAATGACCCCATAGATTTTGGGTAATAAATACAGCGGGGCTAACTTTATACCAACTACGCCGGAAGCGTTATGGATGTCGTACCCCACAGACGAGTGGGCCACTCACTACGGTGTTGAAATTTTAGACACCGTAAATTTATTTGATTTATATATATATTTTTTTTTAATCACAATATGTCACATCTGTGTGTTTTTTCTTCAAGGACAATCGCGCAGGAGAACTACCAAGGAAGTCTATAATAGAAATACTCCCAAAATAACCAGAGTCCGGAGGTATGAACGCACCACAATAATTAAGGTCATTAAAATTGGTAAAAATGCATGACGACAATCAAAAGAAAATAGGAGGAATCACATTATGTAGTTGGAATATAAGGGGGATTAATGAACCTATTAAAAGGGGCAAGATACTAGCTCAGTTGAAATCATACAACACGGACATAGCGTTTCTACAGGAAACACATCTTAAACAGCAAGATCAGACAAGACTGAGGGCGAACTGGATAGGCCAAACATTTCACTCTTCATTTACCTCCAAATCTAGAGGTACTGCAATTATTATTCGTAAAGGAATTCCATTTAAATCAAAGAACACTATTTTAGATAAGGAAGGGAGATATCTTATAGTAGCAGGGGAGATCAATAATATGCCAATTACGCTGGTAAACATATATGCGCCCAACTTTGATAACCCTCAATTTTTTAATAAAATTCTGAATATAATTGCAGAATCTAATTATCAAAATGTTATAATCGGAGGAGATTTTAATTGTGTTTTAGATCCTTATTTAGATAAATCGATGCAAAAACAAAAAGGTCAGACGAAATCTAAAACCAGTGAACTCTTACACACATATATGGAAAACACAAATATAACAGATGTATGGAGGATTGCAAACCCGACGGGAAGGGATTACTCGTTTTATTCAATGGTGCATAAAACATATTCACGGATAGACTATTTTCTAGTGGATACAAAATTAATCTCGCAATCTCTGAATCCTAAATATCATATTAATGCGATCTCAGATCATTCTCCGTTAACTTTTGTTCTAAAACTAGAAGGAATGTCTATGAATAAACCGTTCTGGAGGTTTAACTCACAAATTTTAAAAGACCCTCAAGGGAGTATCTATCTAAAAAAACAGATGGATCTATTTTTTGAGTTAAATGATACACCAGAGATATCCCCCACGTTATTATGGGAATCCTTCAAAGCATTTATAAGAGGAGTCATTATTTCATTTCAAGCTTATCAAAATAAAAAGAATAAGAATGAACAAAGACACTTAGAAGATCAAATAAAACAGTTAGATATAGATAATGCTAAAGACCCAACTATGGATAAACATAATAAAATACTACTACTGAAATTTCAGTTAAATAAATTACTGTCAGAGAAAGTTATAACATTATTTCAAATCACAAAACAAGAACACTTCGAATTCGGGGACAAACCCCACAAACTTCTAGCACGACAACTTAAAAAACGGGAAAAAGAGAATGCAATATTAAAGATTAAATCAGATAGAGGGGAAGTATTAACACTACCCAAGGATATTAATAAAAGATTTGCTCAATTTTACCAGAATCTATACACATCTAAAACGTCAATAGACAATAATAAAATCTCAGAATTTTTAGATAATTGTAATCTACCACAATTAGAACGCAGGGAACAAGAGGAACTGGGAGCACAAATTACTTCTAAGGAGATAGAAGACACAATAAAAACACTAAAAAATGGAAAAACACCAGGACCAGACGGATTCAGTAATGAATTTTATAAATCTTTTTATGATATAGTTACTCCACGATTACAAAAAATGTATACATATGCTTATAAAGAGCAAAACCTACCTGAAACACTAGCGGAATCAACGATCATATTAATACTTAAAAAAGATAAAAATATAGAAGAACCAGGATCATATAGAGCTATTGCTTTGTTAAATACGGATCAGAAAATAATAGCAAAAACATTAGCCAATAGATTAAGCAAGTATGTTAGTAGACTAATACATGAGGATCAAACAGGATTTATACCTAAGAGACACTCATTTAATAATTTGAGACGTTTGCTTAACATAATGCATTCACATAAATCTTATGACCAAGAGTTAGCTATCATCTCACTGGACGCAGAAAAAGCGTTTGATCAAGTAGAATGGGACTATATGATCAAAGTATTGCAAAAATTCCAATTGGGAGAAAACTTTATTGCATGGATAAAACTACTATATAACAAACCTACGGCTAGAATACTAACTAATAATATATTATCTTCAAAATTCGAATTATCTAGGGGCAACAGACAAGGATGTTCACTATCACCGCTGTTATTTGCTTTGGTAATTGAACCCCTTGCTGAAAAAATAAGAACACACTCGAATATTCACGGTTATAACACAAAATATTCAAACAACAAACTATCCCTATATGCTGATGATGTACTACTGTACATCACAAAACCACAAATTAGTATACCAAATATATTAAACTTAATTGAGGACTTTGGATCCTTTTCAGGATATAGAATAAATTGGAACAAAAGTGAAATTATGTCGATTAAACCAAAAGACTCAACACATCTCAGGAAATTCCCTTTTAAAATAGCTATGGAAAAATTCAAATATTTAGGAATTGAGATTACTAGAAATTACCATGATATGTTTAAAGCTAATTATAATCCCCTACTTAAGAAATTAAATAATCTGATTAAATTTTGGAAAACACTTCCGATGTCCTTAATAGGTAGGATAAATGCTATAAAAATGATTTTCTTACCACAAATCCTTTACCTATTTCAATCAATACCTATATATCTCCCAAAAAAGTTTTTCAAAAAACTGGACTCAGACATTACAAATTTTATATGGGATTACAAATCCCACAGAATACAAAGAACACACCTTAACAAACGAAAAGAGTTGGGGGGTCTAGCGCTCCCTAACTTTATGTATTATAACTGGGCAGTAAATATTAAAAATATGATTCACCTGCTGGACAATTCTGCCCAGCAGGTGGACTGGATTATAATGGAAAAAGGGGATTGCTCCCCGAATAATATAGGAGCGATTATTCTCTCTCCAATAAATTTGAATAATAAAAATTATAATAAAAATCCAATTATATATAGCACTATTAGAACATGGAAGCAAATAAAACAGAATCTAAAATTAAGAAACCTATCTCTCTTAATACCAATAGTCAATAACCCATCGTTTAAACCTTCAATCATAGATAAAGCATTTATACAATGGGAAAGAATGGGAATTAAAACGCTCGAAGATCTGTATGAATTAGAAAAATTACTATCATTCCAACAACTACAACTGAAATATAATTTGAAAAATAATCAATATTTTAAATATATACAAATCTGTGACTATTTGAAAACACACACAAAAGATTATTATAATATGCCTTCCGACTTACTAGATGAAGCAATGAAGACAAAGGCGGAATCAGTTAATTTAATATCATACTTATATAATATCATCTTAAATATAGAAATACCCACAACAGATGGAATTAGAAGAGATTGGGAACAAGATCTAGGTATAAAAATTTCAAAAGAGAGTTGGGATAATCATTTATTACAGGTGCATAAATGCTCGATCAACGTACGACATACGCTTATCCAATTTAAAACATTACATAGATTATATTATTCAAAAACCAAACTAAATAAAATCTTTCCTAACGTCTCACCAATCTGTGATAAATGTATATGTCAAGAAGCTACCATAGCACATTCTTTTGTTTTTTGTACAAAAATCCAAAAATTCTGGTTTGAAATATTTGATATTTTTTCAAAATTAATCAAAATAAAACTGGTACCAAAACCAGAATGGATTATTTTTGGAATATCGGAAGGTATTCCTGAATTAAACGTGTATCAGAAGAATTTACTCAATTATGGGCTAATAATGGGAAAAAAGCTTATACTTAAATTCTGGAAAAATGCGCCCACACCAACAATAAAAATGTGGACATCAAATATGTTGGAAACATTACATCTGGAAGAGATGAGATTCCTCCTAGTAGGCAAAGTAGATCAATTTCAAAAGACGTGGTCTACGTTTTTGGACCTATTACAAGCATGAGGTGCAATAGTAATTTAGAAAAACAAATAAATAAATAAAAGGTATCTGGACCTGGTAATGGGAGGTAAAATAAAAATAGACTTGGTTGGTAGTTCCTTCTCTATGAAGTATGGTATAAGAGTTATAATAGAGCGATTGTTCCTTCTTTCTTTCTCTTTTTTTTCTAGGGTCTATTTTCTAACTTTACTTCCTTCTCTAACCTCTTTTCTAAGGGGCTTTCTTTTCCCAACACTCTTTTGCACTTCACAACCTTTGCGCACTTTCTTCACTTTTCTTACTTCTTTCTTTTTCTTTCTTAAAGTTTAAAAAAGTGAAGCGGTACAAAAAATGTATTAATATATACGTGTTGTACATTACTGTAATCTACCGTACTTCTAAAAAATAAAAAAAAAATAAAAAAAAAAAAAAAAAAAAAAGAACCACAGGGACTCATTTTTGATCGGGTCAATCCTTCCTTTTGACCTACATTCATAGATTCCAGTTCATCAGACAATTTTGTTGGACTGTCAACCACACTCGAACCTCCATTTTCAGGCTGGTTGAAACTCTCACTATCTTGTGTACCTTCTTGTACCATTTCTGGTTAATTCGTTGGTACCTGTACTTGAGTGGTAACCAAATTGTCTGACTCGTCTAATTGATCTGGTTGCAAACCTTTCTGTGCTCACATAGGCATGACATGGTCAATGTGTATTTTTCTCACCTTCCCACTTCCAAACATCTTGACCAAGTATGTCCGTGGTCTGCACTTTCTCACTACTCTTCCAGGTAACCACTTTACCCACTTGTGATGATGGTTTTTCACCTTCACCTGATTCAACTCAACACTCCTTTCCTTTACTCTACGTCTGTCATGATATGCTTTTTGTTTCTCCTGTTTCTCTTCTACTGTTTGAGCCAAGTTTGGTTTCAACAGTGAAAACCTTGTTCTTGGTTTTCTCTTCAAGAACAGTTCAGCTGCCGTTTGACCAGTAGTGGTGTGAGGTGTGTTTCGATATGTAATCAGAAAGTTAGCCAGTTTATGAGACAGAGACAGCTGTCTTTTCTTTGGATTTGGATCCAGCATTTGTTTGACTAATGTACGCTTCACAATTTGCACTGTGCGTTCTGCTGCTCCATTTGAAGCGGGATGGTATGGAGAGACTCTAGTGTGTTTTACACCATTCCCTTTCATCAATTGTGCAAACTCTTGTGAACAGAATTGAGGTCCGTTATCAGACACAATTTCCTCTGGAAATCCATAGGACGCAAACAATGCTCGCAAAATGTCTATCGTTTTGCTGGATGTCGTTTTGTTCATCTGAAACACCACAACCCACTTGGAGCTACTATCAATCACAATGAACAATTGATGTCCATCTAACTCTGCAAAGTTAACGTGTAATGTTTGCTATACTCTAACCGGCCATTTCCATGGCTGTAGCGGTACTGTTGGTGGATTCTTTCCAAATGCTTGACATGTGCTACACTCTTTCACCGTTTGTTCTATGTCCTTATCTAGACAAGGCCACCATAAATAGCTTCTAGCTAGACTCTTTGTTAGACATATTCCCAAATGCTGATCATGAAGATCTCCTAGCAATTTTACTCCGTATCTTTCAGGGATTACAACTCTCGCTCCCCAGATGACACACCCTTTGTCTATTGAGAGTTCATTCCTACGTACAAAGAATGGTTTCAGTTCTGCTTCTGAATCCGGCAATTTGTTTGGCCATCCATTTGTAACATACTCCTGCACTCTTGACAAAAGTCTGTCAGTGCGAGTAGCCTTCCGAATGTCCCCTGAAGTGATAGGTAACTCATCTACATGAGGGAAATAAAACAAGTCCTCTCTGTTTGGGGTAACCTCCGATTCCAAAGGTAATCTAGACATGGCGTCAGCATTACTGTGCTCTGCTGCCTTACGATACTGAATATCATACTGGTATGCACACAATATCAATGCCCATCTTTGCATTCTGGCTGCTGCCAGAGTTGGTATGTGTGCTTTTGGATTTAGGATCACTGTAAACAGCTGGTGATCTGTCTCGATTACAAACCTTCTACCATACAACAGATAATCCTCCGACATTTTCGCCACCTCCAACGGGATCCCACCACTGGCCACATCTTCCCATCTCTTCCCCTTTCGGCTTTCCGCAGAGACCGCTCCCTCCGTAGCTCCCTGGTCAATTCGTCCCTTACTACCCAAACCACCCCCTCCCCTGGTACTTTCCCTTGCAACCGCAGGAAATGCTACACTTGTCGCTTTACCTTTCCCCTCGACTCCATCCTAGGAGCCAAGCAGTCTTTCCAGGTGAGGTAGAGGTTCACCTGCACCTCCTCCAACCTCATGTATAGCATCCGCTGCTCTAGGTGTCAACTGCTCTACATTGGTGAGACCAAGCGCAGGCTTGGCGATCGCTTCGCCCAACACCTCCGCACAGTCCGCATTAACTAACCTGATCTCCCGGTGGCTCAGCACTTCAACTCCCTCTCCCATTCCTTATCCGACCTTTCTGTCCTGGGCCTCCTCCATGGCCAGAGTGAGTCCCACCGCAAGGAACAGCACCTCATATTTCGCTTGGGTAGTTTACACCCCAGCGGTATGAACATTGACTTCTCCAATTTCAGGTAGTCCTTGCTTTCTCCCTTTTTCCCCTCCCCTTCCCAGCTCTCCCAAAGCCCACTGTCTCCACCTCTTCATTCCTTCTTCCTGCCTTCCCCCACCCCCACATCAGTCTGTGTCTGAATAAGGGTCTCGACCCGAAACGTCACCTATTCCTTCGCTCCATAGATGCTGCCTCACCCGCTGAGTTTCTCCAGCATTTTTGTCTACCTTCTACCATACAAGTATTTGTGAAACCTCCTAATGCCAAAAATCAATGCAAGAGCCTCTCGCTCTATTTGCGCATAATTTCTCTCACTGGCATTGAGTGTTCTAGATGCAAATGCTATTGGCCTCTCCTCACCATTTTCTAGCACATGAGAGATCACAGCATCAACACCGTATGGTGAAGCATCACATGCTAACTTCATTGGCTTATTTACATTGTAATGAACAAGCATTGTACTCTCTGCCAACTGAGCTTTACATGCCTTGAAAACTTGGTCACATTCACATATCCACTTCCATGGTACATCTTTTCTCAAAAGCTCATTCAAGGGATGTAAACAGGTGGACAGATTTGGCATGAACTTCCCATAATAATGCACTAATCCTAAAAAGGATCGGATCTCAGAGATGTTTCTGGGAGTGGGCGCGTTCTTGATCACATCAATTTTACCATTGGTGGGGTGCAGACCATCCTTGTCTATCTTATGACCCAAGTACTCTACCGAGTTCTGAAAGAACTCACACTTCTGCGCCTTCACTCTTACACTGTGTTTTTCAAGGCTTTTGGATACCACTTCCAACCTTTCATCATGTGTCTGCCTGTCAGGGGCTGATGATATGCCAAATGGGACAGGCACGAAAAATCAAAATATGGAGGGGACTGGGGGGACAGAAATTCTTGGCAGCTGCGCGCGCATGCGCACACTCACACACACACATGAGGCTTCGTAGGCTCAATCCAGCACTAAATGCAGCTCAACTCTGCCTGTCTCGCCGGGTTAACCTACAGCCCTGCCTGGACTGACGGGACACCAGCGCTGCTTCTCTGCGTTGGCTGTGGGCCTGGGGGCACAGCTCCCATCTGACTCCAGACGTCTCTGGCCACCCATGGGGGGGGGGCACTCGGGTGGGGACGGGACAGCGCCGGAGAGCCGGGATCGATCTGGCTGCGGATGAGGTGCAGGTCTGTGCCACGTCTCCCTCCTCCAATCACCGTGCTGAATCATCATGTCCCACCCCCATTGCCTGCTGACCGACGTCTCTCTTGTCCAATTGGCGCCCTCGATCATAGGTCCCACCCCCACTGTCTCGCGAAAAGCGGAGATTTCACCGGGTTTTAAAATCTGGATTACAAAAACTTGGGGGGGATGTCCCCCACCTCTCAAAACAGAGGGGGGGGGGGGACGTGTCTCCCCCGCCCCCCCCGGATTTCCGCCCCTGAAATGGGAGCCTATTGAACTGAAACAATCCCAAATGCATATTGATAGTTAGCTTGGATTTAGATTTGTCATCTACACCTAACTGCATGTAGGCATTTGTCAAGTCCATTTTTATGAAGACTTGGCCGCCTATGAGGGTGGTAAACAAATCCTCTGCCGTTGGTAGGGTATCTGGTATGCTACCTTCAAGTACCTGGTTAACAGTTACCTTATAATCCCCACAAAGTCTAACACTACCATTAGGTTTAGGTACAACTACAATGGGTGTTTCCCATTCACTACTTTCTACCTTACTGATAATGTTCTCAGCCTCAAGTCTTTTCAGTTCTTTCTCAACCTTGTCCTTAAGTGCATACGGCACAGCCCGGGGTTTGCAATGCACTGGTGTCACATCCTGCTTCACGCATACTTTCGCTTGTACCCCTTGATTGGCTCTCCCTGGTCGCTGAACACTTTCGAATGTTGCTCGATTACGTCCTCCGGAGACTTGAATTCTTCGTGAACGAGGAATTTCTCAATCCAGTTTAGCTACAAGATCTGCAACCAATTCCTACCTAGCCACGCAGGCTTATCTCCCTTTACAACTACGAGAGGTAACTCCTCCTGTTGCTCCTCATACCTAACTGGTACCTGTATGCATCCTAACACTGGAATCTTCTCTCCAGAGTAAACACATAGCTCAATTCGCTTTGCTTCCAAAGGAATTTGACTCAGCTTCTCCCGATATACAGATTCTGGAATAACGCTCACAGATGCTCCTGTGTCGACTTCCATGCTAACATGAGTTCCATTCAACTGGACTTGCACGGATACATTCTTTGTCTTCCAGTTTGCTAGCTCATTGCTGCAGATGGTGTACATGTCGAGAGGCTCTTCTTCTGCCTGCAGTTGATGCGCAGAATGAAGATGCTTACTTGTTGTTGAACCTTTTCTCTGCTTTGCCTTGCAACAAGCCTACGCTAGATGTCCCGTCTTGTGACACGAATAACACTCCGCCTTGAAGAATGTGCAAGATGTGAGCCCAAACAGCGATAGCATGGGTAACGATTCTCTGACGTCTTTGTTGACTTACACGTCTTTGGTTTGCTGGACTGCAGCTTGTTCAACTCTTCCGCTGGTTGTCTAGAAGTTGTCCTGACTTCTCTAGAACCCCTCACTGCCATATCCATTGATAAAGCAGTTTTTCAAGTTATTTCAAATGTCAGGTCATCCACCGTCATCAGCTTACTTCGGATCAATTCACTTCTCAGTCCACACACGAAATGGTCTCTTAATGTCCTTTGGTTTGGCTGGAGCTAACAAATTCTTTACCGTATCATAAATATCAGGACCCATTTCAGTGAGAAAAATTGCTCTTTTCCTAGGTTGAGTTGCTTAATTCAAACGTCTTGATTCCCCATCAGAAGCTTCTACTTCAGTAATGTTATTCGCAGCAAAGAACATCTCTAAACGTTCGATGTACGCACTGAACGTTTCCCGGCTTTGCTGGAAGTCACCCAATCGTCCGATGTACCCACTGGGCACCGCCATTTTGGATTTCTAACAGAATTCAAACTTTTTGACCGGATTTTCAGCTTTCCCTGACACCGAAAGTTAAACAACATTTCTCCGTGCCTCTGCTGAATTCCTTATATACACAAACAAATAAAACTGTGATATCTTGTGTTCAGACACAGAATACGAGTTGACTCACTGATGACCAGAACTCAACTGCACAGTGTACTGTGGTTTATTTAATCATTTACAATCCTCCGACCAAAAATGGCGCTATTACAAGTTGGAAGCCAGAAAAGGTTAAAAAAAGGTCAAGAACAGTCAAGAAAGGTCAAGCACAAACAGGGGAATGCTTATAATCTAACTGGTAATAATGACACGTGTCTGCACAATGTTGAAAGCTGAGGACTAAATATTACATGGAATTTGATATTTGGGAAGAACAAACAACAGGAAAAGGTGTTAGCATAGCCCTATTAATAGGTAGGAAGGAACTGCAGATGCCGGTTTACACCGAAGATAGACACAAAATGCTGGAGTAACTCAGCGGCACACGCAGCATCTCTGGATAGAAGGAATGGGTGACATTTCAGGTCAAGATCCATCGCTAGACTGAAGAAGGGTGTCAACCCGAAACGTCACCCATTCCTTCATTCCAGAGATGATGCCTGTCCCGCAGTTACTCCAGCATTTTGTGTCTACATAGAAAATAAGTGCAGGAGTAGGCCATTCGGCTCTTCGAGCCAGCACCGCCATTCAATACGATCATGGCTGATCATCCAAAATCAGTACCCTGTTCCGGCTTTCCCCCCATATCCCTTGATTCCCTTAGCCCTAAGAGCTAAATCTCTCTTGAAAACATCCAGTGAATTGGCCTCCTGTAGCAGAGAATTCCACAGATTCACAATTCAAAAAGTTTTTCCTCATGTCAGTCCTAAATGACCCTACCCCTTATTCTTAAACTGTGACCCCTGGTTCTGGACTCATCAACATCGGGAACATTTTTCCTGCATCTTCCTAAGCTGCACTCCCTCAATAGCAATAATGTCCTTCCTCAAATTAGGAGATCAAAATTGCACATAATACTCCAGGTGTGGTCTCACCAGGGCCCTTTCAACTGCAGTAGGATCTCCTTGCTCCTAAACTCAAATCCTCTCGCAATGAAGGCCAACATGCCATTGGCTTTCTTCACTGCCTGCTGTACCTGCATGCTTACTTTCAGTGACTGATGTACAAGCACACCCAGGTCTCGTTGCACCTCCCCTTCTCCTAATCTGACACCATTCAGATAATAATTTGCCCTCCTGTTCTTGCTACCAAAGTGGATAACCACACATTTATCCACATTATACTGCATCTGCCATGCTTCTGCCCACTCACCCAACCTACCCAAGTAACCCTGCAGCCTCATAGCATCCTCCTCGCAGCTTAAACTGCCACCCAACTTTGTGTCATCCGCAAACTTAGAGATGTTAGATATAATTCCCTCGTCTAAATCGTTAATATATACAGTAAACAACTGGAGTCGCGGCACCCCACTAGTCACTGCATGCCATTCTGAAAAGGGCCCATTAATTCCTAATCTTTGCTTCCTGTCTGCCAACCAGTTCTCTATCCATGTCAATACCCTACCCCTAATGTGCTCTAATTTTGCATACTAATCTCTTGTGTGGGACATGGTGAAAGGCTTTTTGAAAGTCCAGATACACCACATCCACTGGCTCTCCCTTATCCATTCTACTTGTTACATCCTCAAAAAATTCCGAAAGATTAGTCAAGGATGATTTCCCCTTCATAAACCCATGCTGACTTTGACCGATCCCGTCACTGCTATCCAAATGCGCTGCTATAACATCTTTAACAATCGACTAGTCTATAATTTCCCATTTTCTCTCTCCTTCCTTTCTTAAAAAGTGGAGTTACATTGGCTACCCTCCAGCCCACAGGAACTGATCCAGAGTTGAGAGAACATTGGAAAATGATCACCAGTGCATCCACGATGTCTAGGGCCACCTCCTTGAGAACTCTGGGATGCAGACCATCAGACCCTGGGATTTATCTGCCTTCAGTCCCAACAGTTTACCTAACACCATTTTCTGACTAATGTGGATTCCCTTCAGTTCCTCCCTCCCACAAGATCCTCAGTCCCCTCGTATTTCCGGGAGATTATTTATGTCTTCCTTAGTGAAGAAAGAGCCAAAGTACTCGTTTAACTGTTCTGCCATTTTCTTGTTTCCCATTATAAATTCACCTGTCTCTGACTGTAAGGGACCTACATTCGTCTTCACTGATATTTTCCTTTTTACATACCTATAGAAACGTTTACAGTCAGTTTTTATATTCCTCGCAAGCTTTCTTTCATGCTCTTTCCTCCCCCTCTTAATTAACCCCTTTGTTCTCCTCTGTTGGGTTCTAAATTCAACCAGTCCTCTGGTTTGCCGCATCTTCTGGCCAATTGATATGACTCTTCCTTGGCTTTAACACTATCCTTGACTTCCCTCGTCAGCCACGGTTGAGCCGCCTTCCCAGTTATATTTTTCGCCAGACAGGGGTGAACAATTTCTGGAGTTCATCCATGAGGTCTTTAAATCTTTGCCATTGCATCTCCACTGCCAACCCTTTAAGTATAATTTGCCCGTCTATCCTAGCCAATTCCCGTCTCATAACTTCAAAGTCTCCAAGTTCAGGACCCTAGTCTCTGAATTAACCGTATCACTCTCCATCCTAATGCAGAATTCCACCATATTATAGTCACAGTTGACTAAGGGGCCTTGCACAATAAGATCGCTAACTAATCATTCCTCATTACACAATACCCAGTCTAGGGTGGCCTGCCCTCTAGTTGGCTTAAAAACCCATCCTATATATATTCCAGAAAATCCTCCTTCTCAGCACTGTTACCAATTTGGTTGGCCCAATACAATACAAATAATTTATTAGCCAAGTATGTAAGAACATACATACAGGAATTTGATTTGCCATACAGTCATAGCAAAAAAGCAGCAAGACACACAACTACATAAACATTAACATAAAACATCCACCACAGTGCACTGTGATAGAAGGCAATAACATTTTATCTTCTTCCCTCCTTTTCACCCGCGGCCGGGGCAGTCGAACCATCCGCAGCCGGGGTGATTGAAGCTCCCGCAGCCGGCGATCGTAGCTCCCGCGTCGCGGCGATCGAAAAGTTCCCGCGATCGGGACGGTCGAAGCTCATGCTGTTTGAAGTCCCGAAGTCAATCCCCAGCAAAGGGACCTCCAGCTCCACGATGTTACGCTGCAGTGCGGACGGAGATACGATACGGAAAATGTCGCATCTCCGTCGAGGAAAGAGATAAAAAGTTTCCCTCAATCCCCCCACATAATACTAAAACATACATTTAACAACAAACTAAAAACAACAAAAGAAGCAAAGGACGAAACAGACTGTTAGCGAGGCTGCCATCGTGCGGCGCCACCCAGTGAGAGATCTAGATATGTAGATTAAAGTCACCCATGATAACCGCTGTACCTTTGATACACGCATCTCTAATTTCCTTCAACCTCCCTACTGCTGTTTGGTGGTCTGTGTACCACCCCAACAAGCGTTTTCTGCCCTTGGCTATTTCACAGTTCTACCCATACTGATTCTACAGAATCCAAGCTAATGTCACTCCTTGCTATTAATCTCCTCTTTAACCAGCAATGCCATCCCACCTCCTCTTCCTTTCTGTCTATCCTTCCTGATAACCCCTGCATGTTTAGCTCCCAGCCTTGGTCACTCTGGAGCCATGTCTCTGTAATTCCAACTATATCATATCCCTTAACAACTAATATCATATCCCTTAACTACTATCCCTTAACTCTATCTGCACTATTAATAGGTTTAGGTTTATTATTGTCATGGGTACTGATACAGCGAAAAGCGTTTCCGTGATAACCAATTAAATCAGATAATACTGTATATGAATACAGTCAAACACAAGGAAAAGAGATTTAAAAGAGTGGGGCGGTTGTATCGGATGATAGTAAATCCTCCTCTGGGACCAGCATGCAAAGAGTCGCCGTACTCCAGCAGAGATCAGTGCAGTGGTGAGAAATTATCTTGGTTAAGTTTTGATGTAGAATTAGAATCATGAACTTGCTGTAGAATACAACGGGGTTGTTATGAATTAATTCGTATGAATTAAAATATTAATAATTAAGCAACACTACTTAGCCTAAAGGGCTTTTGTTTCCTATTAGTTTCAAATTCCTTAAGATAAACATTTCAAAATGGATTTAAAAATACAAATAAATTAACTTTTGAGAAGTTTTGTTTGAATGTTTCAGTTTACATCGTAATAATGTGCACTCCACACCTTTACAGCTGTTTAAAACTCATTTTTACTTTGACATCTGATATAATTATTTAAGGTGATTAGTTCCTCAGTATTATATCACGACTAATAATCACTCAGTCAGTGGACCTTCAGACATTCTGTCAGAGAGATGGGAAGATTTTTGTGGGTCGGTTTCTTTGACATCCATGTCAGCGCCATTGTTTCAAGCTAAGAGCGTGGTTGCAAAGGAACAATCTAGCAAGAGGTGGGTCCATCGGATTGGAATAATTTCAGCGTAAAGAATAATAGCCCCTATGACCACGTTGACATTTTCTGAGGTAATTCACCTTTTCCCCTTCGAAAGACAAACCAACCCAGACACTCATTCGACCCTCCGTCACTTCCTGTGCCGTCACTCACTCCCCACCGATTGGTCAAGGCGACTGTCAATCAGGCGCCTGTCGACGAGTGGGCGGGCACTGCCGTCCGTTTAACGGTCGCCGAGCTCGAGGCCCGAGCTCCTCACAGTCGAGCAGCGGCGGCAACGCGGCCGACATGTCGCCCTAGAGTCAGGGCGGGGAGGCACAGCAACTGTCATGAAGGTACTTGTCCGGTCGGTGTTTTCCGATCGTCGTCGTCGAGGTGGTGGTGGTGATGTTGCTGTTGTTATGGTAGTCGCCCGTCATTTGACACCCGTCGCAGGTGGTAACTGTCTGCCGAATGCGGCGCGAATCATGTATGTCGTTTATCAGCAGGTTTCCCCCGGATCCAGCAGCATCTCGGATCTCCAGACATCCTTTTATTGTTATATTGGAGATCGTGGGCGGAGACGTTATGCGCGGGTGGTGGTTGAAACGTTATTTATTGAGTTTTTGGACGACAGGCGAGGGAAGCAGAACCTTTCGAGCTAGTTTTAGGCCTGGGATTTAGCTTTGGTCTCAGCTGAGGCCTCACACGATTTTCCACAAGTATAAAGCTTTCCACCCTCGGTCTCTGGGTCAGCTTTCTACCTCCACCGCCCCCTTGCACATAAAACAAAACATAATCACGTTTACTGCGATCGAATCCAAACAAAAAAAAAGTGAGAATAGTGGGTGTTAATGTCTGATTTTTTACATGTATTCAAATTATCAGTTATATGTTAAAAGACGTATGTCGCATGTGTGGGAATAATATAATAACAGCTATTGTCACGTATACACACATGGCCTTCGAAATATTTCAGTTTTGGTATTTGTTTCTAACCACGCCCCAAACCACCCGATTGTATGCTGAAATTATGCCACAGTCGTCAATGCTTTTGTGAAAAATATAGGGGAGATGTTCAAATTGCTGTCTCCAATAACTAGTGATCTTCTGCCCAAGCAAGTTACTAAAATGACATAGTTATAATAATTATTTCGGAATCGTCTTAAATTAAGTCTTATAGAGTGTAAAGATCCGAATTTGGTACAAAGGACATTTGTTTTTGACAAATGTGAACAATGTCGTGATCTTTTCGGAGAATAACTCACTTTATCAGTTACTTTCAGCAGTTTGTATGTTGCTATTTCTGAATGGACTAATGTTTATTTTTCTGATCATATACTTAATGTCAGTATTACTTAATTAACATCCCACTCCATTTACTTTTTAGCTTAAGTGGTAGTAAAGCATGTTGCATATCTACATTTTACAATGTTACCCATGTGGAAATTTCATAATTAAGGTTGGACATTTGGCATCCCCAACAAGCAGGATTAAGAAACCATGTAGAATATTGCCTGTATTAAATTGTTATTGAGTCAAATTGTACGGTATTGGGGGTTCAGTATTGATGTGGCTAGAGAACTGGCTGGCAGACAGGAAGCAAATAGGAGTAAACGGGTCCTTTTCACAATGGCAGGCAGTGACTAGTGGGGTACCGCAAGGCTCAGTGCTGGGACCCCAGCTATTTACGATATATATTAATGATTTGGACGAGGGAATTGATTGCAACATCTCCAAGTTTGCGGATGACACGAAGCTGGGGGGCAGTGTTAGCTATGAGGAGGATGCTCGGAGGCTGCAAGGTGACTTGGATAGGCTGGGTGAGTGGGCAAATGCATGGCAGATGCAGTATAATGTGGATAAATGTGAGGTTATCCACTTTGGTGGCAAAAACAGGAAAGTAGACTATTATCTGAATGGTGGCCGATTAGGAAAAGGGGAGATGCAACGAGACCTGGGTGTCATGGTACACCAGTCATTAAAAGTAGGCATGCAGGTGCAGCAGGCAGTGAAGAAGGCGAATGGTATGTTAGCATTCATAGCAAAAGGATTTGAGTATAGGAGCAGGGAGGTTCTACTGCAGTTGTACAGGGTCTTGGTGAGACCACACCTGGAGTATTGTGTACAGTTTTGGTCTCCTAATCTGAGGAAAGACATTCTTGCCATAGAGGGAGTACAGAGAAGGTTCACCAGATTCCTGGGATGTCAGGACTTTCATATGAAGAAAGACTGGATAGACTCGGTTTGTACTCGCTAGAATTTAGAAGATTGAGGGGGGATCTTATAGAAACGTACAAAATTCTTAAGGGGTTGGACAGGCTAGATGCAGGAAGATTGTTCCCGATGTTGGGGAAGTCCAGAACAAGGGGTCACAGTTTAAGGATAAGGGGGAAATCTTTTAGGACTGAGATGAGGAAAACATTTTTCACACAGAGAGTGGTGAATCTCTGGAATTCTCTGCCACAGAAGGTAGTTGAGGCCAGTTCATTGGCTATATTTAAGAGGGAGTTAGATGTGGCCCTTGTGGCTAAAGGGATCAGGGGGTATGGAGAGAAAGCAGGTACAGGATACTGAGTTGGATGATCAGCCATGATCATATCGAATGGAGGTGCAGACTCGAAGGGCCGAATGGCCTACTCCTGCACCTATTTTCTATGTTTCTATGTTTCTAAATAATCGTAGAGCACAGAACAAGATTTTCAGTACAACCCGTCCATGCCATCATGCTAATTCCATTTGCCCCACCTTTTCTAAGTACCTGTCCAAATATCTTTTAGAAACTGTAATTGTATCTACCACTACCACTTCCTCTGGTAACTCACTCCATATAACCACCACTGGAAAAATCTGCCACACAGATCTCTAAATTTCTCTCTTTAAACCATCCCCTTCAGTTTCAGACGACACCACCATCGGAAAAGGACTGACCATTTATCCTATCTATTGCTCTCAAATACACCTCTAGACAGTCGCTCCTTGGCCTCCTCCATTCCAATGAAAATAAACCCAGCCTATCCAATCTCTCTTTAAGACGACAGCTCTCTATTTTAGGCAACATCTTTGTGAATTTCTGTGTACAATATTCCAAGAGTGGTCTGAACAATGTTTTGTACATCAGCAATATGACATCACAACTCTTGCATTCAATGCCTCAACCTAGGAAAGCAAGCATGCTGAATGCCGCCTTCACTACATCGTCCGCCTGTGTCACCGTTTTCAGGGCGTTGTTATGAGAATACCACCCTCTACCACCCGGTCAGGCAATATGGAAAAGAGGAATCTTGAAGTACGGTTTAGAGCGTAATGGGGCTAAGAGTTAAATGAAAGTACAGAACTTGTGTATTCAGGCTTTCTTTAAATTGGCACAGACACATGCAGATCAGGACATGAATACTTAATTTAAAAAATGGTGTGGGAAAGAATGGTTCCATTTCATGAGGCACTGCCATAAATACTGGGACTTTTGGTGTGGGTTCCAACTGAACTCAATCAGAAATGTGGAAAGACACAAAATGCTGGAGTAACTCAGCGGGACAGGCAGCATCTCTGGGGAGAAGGAATGGGTGATGTTTTGGGTTGAGACCCTTCCTCAGATTAGTCACGTGTGAGGGCCTCATCTATGATGGAAGAGGGGAACCTTCCATCATAGAGAATGAGGGCATCTCGGATATCCTGGTATGGAACACCTCATCTTGGGCGCAGATGTGGCGTAAACGGAGGATTGGAGGTAGGGGATAGAGTTTTTTCAGGAAGCAGGCTGGGAAGAAGTGTAGTCGAGATAGTTGTGGGAGTCAGTAGGTTTGTAATAGACGTCAGTCGATAGTTTATCTCCTGTGATGGAGACAGTGAGATCAAGAAAGGGAAGGGAGGTATCTGAGATGGCCCAAGTGAATTTGAGTGCAGGATGTAAATTGGTGGTAAAGTCCATGAGTTCTGCATGGGTGCAGGAGGTAGCACTGATGTAGCCGGCAATGTAAAGGAGATATAGTTTGGGGATGGGTCAGTGTACGCCTGGAACAGGGATTGTTCAACGTACCCTACAAAGAGGCAGGCATAGTTGGGGCCCATGCGAGTGCCCATAGCTATGCCTTTGATTTGGAAGAAGTGGGAGGAGTCGAAGGAGAAGTTGTTAAGGGTGAGAACCAGCTCCACGAGGCAGAGGAGAGTGTTGGTAGAGGGAAATTGGCTGGTTCTGTGGTAGAGGAAGAAACAGAGGGCTTTAAGGCCTTCCTGGTGGGGGATGGAGGTGTAATATTCAATTTCATCTGCCACCTATCTGTCCATTCCATTGTCTTATTAAAAAAAAAAAATGATTACCATCTATTTTCACTAATTTTTGAATGTTTTGGACCTTGAAATATTTACTGTAACATTTTCTATAAACTATTTAAAATAAAATTAATGGCTGCACAGTGGTGCAGCAGTAAAGCTGCTGCCCTGACAACGCCAGAGACCCAGATACGATCTTGACTATGGGTGCTGTCTGCACATTCCAAAGACGTGCAGATTTGTAGGTTAATTGGTTTCTGTCAATTGTCCTTAGTGTGTAAGATGCAAAAGTCAGAGTTTGAAACCTTTCACTCATTGAAATCAATGGGAGGAGGATTATGTGGGATGCTGTGAATGCAGCAAAACTCAACAATATTATTGGACACTATGGAATCCTGCGGCATCGTGAAATGACAGATTTGGATCTACAATTTGTCAGTATAATCTGCTCTCTGAGTGTGTTCATGCAGGCCAAGAATAACGAATAAAATCAGAAAATGTTGGAAACACTCATTAAGTGTCTGACTTGAAACGTTTACTCTTTTACTTTTTCCACACTTGTTACGTGGCTAGAGTGCTTCCAGCATTTTCTTGGTGGCTGGCATCTATGTTTTTTTCATTTTTCATGGCTCACTTGAGAGGCTGAATGGCATTGGTTTCATATTAATTAATTGGACTGAAATATAATTAGCGCTACACAGGGTTATCCCACTGCTGATTTGTGGAAGCCAAATGTGCGATAAGTAAAACTTGAAACCTTCTTTGTGATGTACCTCACTGTAAGGCTACATTGAGGCAACTATCTGACAAGTATTATCTTAAACTTTTTAAGATATTCTGTACTCAGTAATAAACATTGACTATATTTTTTCTCCCAAGTGGAAGATCTTTCAACTGTAAAGGGAGGTAAAGGTAACTGAATATGATAGCTATCTTGTAAAATAGTGACATGTTTCTCAAATGTCATGCAGTGCTTTATCAGTCAGACTAACACATCATTTTTGACCATTAATTTCTTGTTTATCTGGATTATTTGATTGATTCATTTGGTGCACATGTACTCAATGTATTGAGCCTCAAATATGTGAAAAAGAGTCCGAGATCACCTCAAATCCAAAATAATTAGACTTTTGATATTGGTGACATTGTTTTAGGAGACAATTAAAAAATCTGTTTGATTAGTAGCAGTTCCCAATTTGAACAAAATTTTTCCAAATGGCCTCATCTCTGAACAAAGTGGGATTTTCTTGACTTACCTGTAAGTATAGAAGTTGCTAGAATGTATTACAGATTATTTCAAGTAAATCAATCAACAAATGTGGGCTAGCAGAACTTAGTTGCTGAATTAGGAGTGAGTAATCAAATATTCTATTACATTCACCTTTATCCAGTTGTATAAGACTGGGTATGATGCCAGAAAGCAGTCTTGGAACTTCTGATAGATTTTTCCTGAACGTATTTCACCTATGTTAGAGGGAATGCCATTTTGCAACCATCTCTGTTCCATTTGTCACATTCTGTTCACACTAACCCTCCTTTCATCTAGAGCAAGAAAAGGGCATTCTTGCCCTTATCTTCCACTCAACTAGCCTCCACAATAAATTAATTATCCTCCATAATTTCTTCCACCTTTGATGTATTGTCACCATACATACATATTTTATTGCCCCCCCCCACCCCCCTTTCAACATTCTTTTCCTTCTATGGCTCCATGGTTTACAAATTCCTCTCTAACATGCACTCTGCTTCTCATGTCATTCACCATGAAATTGCAGGTCTCCTTCCACCTCTACCCACCACCCTGTAAGCCAGTGGATCCATCGATCTATTGGCTGTACTAACAATCTAGTATATTGCTCTTATGGTCTTTCTTACATTGGTTAAGCATAACACGGATTGTGTGAATGCTTTGTTCAGATGGCACCGTTGATCCAGAGCTTTCAGTTAGTTACCTGTCATTTTAATTCTTCATCCCATTCCCATTCTGAATCTATTTTTTGCTTCTTGCTTTACAAAGAAGCCTAAAATAAGCAAAGCCATAGCATTTGATCTTCTGTCTAGGCCTATTATAGCTCTTGAATGAGTTATATGAGATTCAGTGCTGAATTTGACAATTTCAGATATTCACTTTCCAATTTGTATCAGATCTGATGAAAAGGTCATTAATCTGTAGTAATATCAGCAGTTCTGACAACACCTGCAGAATTTCTAGCATTTGCTTTTATTTCACATTTTCATTAACTTGAGAATTGTGTATCACTCAATTCCACCATTTGTTTCTTTTCTTTTCTTTTTGTCCTTGTGCAATGCCACCAGTTGGTTCATTAGCAAGCCTTCAGCTTCTCTCCAATTAGCACCACTGCCATTTGCATCTTGTCTCTATCCTATCACAACAATTGTTCTATTCTCCATTCCTTCTCTCCAACTTAAAACTTACTTGTTTTCAAACTTTACAGATCTTAATAAAAGATCGTTATCTGAACTGTGTACTCTGTCTTGGCAAATACTGTTTAACCATGTGAATTTCCAACATTTTTTGTTTTATTTTAGACTATCACTAATCACAGATCTGACCGTTTCATTCATATTTATCAATTCTCCTTTATTTTTCTAAACCAATCAAAAATGCCTTAAACTTGTAAAATCCAAAGAATCCAACCTTTGTTTAATCCTATTTTACAATTTAATTTTGGCAGTCTCCAAGTAATGTTTAGTGATTATGCATTGGTTTTCCTTCAAGGCAAAAAAAATCTTCATGTAATATAGTACCCAGGGATGCTTTCAGAATTCCTGATGTTATCGGGGTTTTCACAAACTGCAGTGCGCTTCTCCCCTCTGTTCACCAATCTGCTTTAAAATTTTTTTTAATTCATTAGATAAAAGATATATATTTTCTGTCATAGCCAATAGACAATAAGTGCAGGAGTAGGCCATTTGGCTCTTTGAGCCAGCACCGCCATTCACTGTGATCATGGCTGATCATCCACATTCAGTACCACGTTCCTGCCTTCTCACCATATCCCATGACCGCTATTTTTAACTCTTAACGCTCTCGTGAAAGCATCCAGAGAATTGGCCTCCACTGCCTTCTGAGGCAGAGAATTCCACAGATTCACAACTCTCTGGGTGAAAAAGTTTTTCCTCATCTCTGTTCTAAATGGCCTATCCCTTATTCTTGAACTGTGGCCCCTGGTTCTGGACTCCCCCAACATTGGGAACATGTTTCCTGCATCTAACGTGTCCAATCCCTTGATAATCTTATATGTTTCAATAAGATTCCCTCTCATCCTCAACTCCTCTTGTTATGAAGGCCATTTTAGACTATCACTAATGCCATTAGCTTTCTTCACTGCCCGCTGTACCTGCATGCTTACTTTCAGTGACTGATGAACAAGGACGCCGAGATCTCTTTGTACTTCCCCTTTCCCAACTTGACACCATTCAGATAATAATCTGCCTTCCTGTTTTTGCCACCAAAGTGAATAATCTTACATTTTTCCACATTAAACTGCATCTGCCAACTCACCCAACCTGTCCAAGTCACCCTGCATCCTCCTCACAGTTCACACTGCCACCCAGCTTTTTTGTCATCTGCAAATTTGCTAATGTTACTTTGAATCCCTTCATCTAAATCATTGATGTATGTTGTAAATAGCTGTGGTCCCAGCACCGAGCCTTGCGGTACCCCACTAGTCACTGCCTGCCATTCTGAAAGGGACCCGTTAATCCCTACTCTTTCTTTCCTGTCTGCCAACCAATTTTCTATCCACGTCAGTACCCTATCCCCAATACCACATGCTCTAATTTTACCCACTAATCTCCTATGTTGGACCTTATCGAATGCTTTCTGAAAGTCCAGGTACACTACATCCACTGGCTCTCCCTTGTCCATTTTCCTAGTTACATCCTCAAAAAATTCCAGAAGAATAGTCAAGCATGAATTCCCCTCCGCTCCTGTTACTGCAAACCAAATGTGCTGCTATTTCATCTATTATAATTGACTCCAGCATCTTCCCCACCACCGATGTCAGGCTAACTGGTCTATAATTCCCTGTTTTATCGCTCCCGCCTTTCTTAAAAAGTGGGATAATATTAGCTACCCTCCAATCCACAGGAACTGATCCTGAATCTATAGAACATTGGAAAATTATCACCAATGCGTCCACGATTTCTATAGCCACTTCCTTAAGTAACCTGTGGATTTATCAGCCTTCAGTCCCGTCAGTCTACCCAACACCATTATCATGTTATATTTTGATAGTTTTTAATCTCACTCCCCCTTCCCCCCCCTCTCACAATGCTTCTAACTTTTCACTTGGGTTCAATGGTACTTAGGTTCAATGACCTTGCGTTTCCTTGTAATGAAATCCAATTGCCATAGTTTATTTATTCATTTAAAAGATTATTATTTATGTTTAATTAATGCTTCCATTTACATTGCTTATAGTGGGCTCCTATAGAGTGATAGAATTAGACAGAATGGAAACAGGCCCTTCGGTCCATGGCGACCTATCAGACCCATATTTGTGCCTTTGAAGCACAATACAAAAACGTGAGTATTTTTTCAAATGATGAGAGATTGGGTAATATTGTTGTTCAGAGATCACAGTGTCCTTGTACACAGGTCACCAAAGACCAATGGTATGTCCATCTTTATTTCTTGACAATTTGAGCACAGGAGATAAGCTGTCTTATTCCCTTTCTGTGGATGAGTCCCCACTTGGAGCATTGACAGTATTTGGAGTTTTGGTGTTCTTTGCTATAAAAGGACAAAAAAGATTCACTAATCTATCTTTAACTGCTTTGCCATTTGAGGATATATTTAGTAGATGAGGCTTGTATTCTATAGGGTTTAGAAGAAAGGGGGTGAGATGTCACAGAAACCAGAGTTTTTACAGGGCTTTACAGGCTGGATGCAGAATAAAAGGTAAATCACCTAGATCGGAGATAAGAATTTATGTTGCGCAGGGAATGCTGACACTTTAAAATTCTTACCTTGGAGGTCAGTGGAGGCTTAGTCATGGAAATAATTCAAATCGGACCAATAGACTTTTGTATATTGTATTTTGATCTGGAGATAGTGCAAGAGAATGGCGTTTAGGTAAAAGAACAGCTAGATCCTGATAAATGGGAGGACAGGAATGGGGCCAAATGGCTTGCTCCAACTTTCTATTTCTTGTGTTCTCAATTCATTCCACTGTCCAGCTATCTTTTAGGTCTATTCTACATGTCATTTTTGTGACTTGTACTATTTCTTTTGTTACCGTTTGCGTTCTTTGTTTAGCTTTTGCTCACCAGAATGCATAGTTTTTGCCTTTATGGTTTCTCCTTTTTGATTAATGTGGTCTCTTGCTTATAGACAATAGGTGCAGGGGTAGGCCATTTAATGTGATCATGGCTGATCATCCACAATCTGTACCCAGTACCTGCCTTCTCCCCACACCCCTTGATTCCGTTAGCCCTAAGAGCTCTATCTAACTCTCTTTTGAATGCATCCAGTGAAACAGCCTCCACTGCCTTCTGTGGCAGAGAATTCCACAAATTCACAACTCTCTGGGTGAAAAAGTTGTTCCTCATCTCAGTTCTAAATGTACTACCCCTTATTCTTAAACTGATGCCCCTGGTTCTGGACTCCCCAACATGGGAACATTTTTCCTGCATCTAGCGTGTCCAATCCCATAATAATTTTATGTTTCTATAAGATCCCCCATCCTAAATTCCAGTGAATACAAACCCAGTAACTCCATTCTTTCATCATATGACAGTCCCGCCATCCCGGGAATTAACCTCGTGAACCTACGCTGCACTCCCTCAATAGCAAGAATGTCCTTCCTCGAATTAGGAGACCAAAACTGCACAAAATACTCCAGGTGTGGTCTCACCAGGCCCTGTACAAGTGCAGAAGGACCTCTTTGTTCCTATACTCAACTCCTCTTGTTATGAAGGCCATTTTAGACTATCACGAATGCCATTAGCTTTCTTCACTGCCTGCTGTACCTGCATGCTTACTTTCAGTGATTGGTGAACAAGGACCCCCAGATCTCTTTGTACTTCCCCTTTCCCAACTTGACACCATTCAGATAATAATCTGCCTTCCTGTTTTTGCCACCAAAGTGGATAACCTCACATTTATCCACATTAAACTGCATCTGCCAACTCACCCAACCTGTCCAAGTCACCCTGCATCCTCATAGCAACCTCCTCACAGTTCACACTGCCACCCAGCTTTGTGTCGTGTGCAAATTTGCTAATGTTACTTTGAATCCCTTCATCAAAATCTATAAGGATACAATCTATAAGAATACAAATCGAGGTATGGTCTTATATTCCAGGGGTTAGGAGCATGAGCAGATTTGCAACTGTAGCAAGGATTGCATATTTATACATTTCCTGCTCCTTTTAAACTCACTCAACTTGCCACAAAATGTATTACGTTACTGTAGTATGTAAAATGAACAAAATCCAAACTATGTTTGCTTGTTAGTAGAAATAAAATCTCACAATCAGAAAGTCAAATTCCCATAGGTGCTGGATTATTTGAGCTTTACAATACCGACTTGCATGGGAACAGAATGTTGTAGCTGCATAAAAATGTGGAGAATAACTTGCAGTGGTAAAAATTGAACAGTTTTAAGTTGCAACTTTTTGATTTGGAGTCTTCCTCTCTTCAATAAATCTTCCTCTCCACGTAAACTCTCTGGTTTAAGTGGCAAACTTGAAAATGCTGCTTCTGTTATATATCATACATTTCTGTACTTCACCTCTTCTGAGGCATGCAGTGTACTTCAATAGAATATGATTTTTTCTGTTTTGTAGGCTGGGGCCACATCAATGTGGGCTTCATGTTGTGGTTTAATAAATGAGGTAATGGGTACTGGAACTGTACGCGGCCAGCAACCTGCATTCGGTGGAGGTACAGGGCCATTCAGGTTTGCCCACAGCACCGGGTATTCATCATATCCCACACCATCACCTGACGTTCCAAATTTAGTCTGTGAAGATTGTCGTCAGGTATTTACTCGTTTTAGGAAAAAGGTATGTTGGATAATATTTTGTATCTTTTGTACATTATTACGTTTGGTATTCTGCACTAAAACAGGGAGAAATGTTAGGGATTGAGTAGACTGTTGTATACAGGCCATTTGTGAGTAATGTACAACAAGTAATGCTGTGGGCCACGACTACTGTACATGGACTATGGTGTCTAAATGCTTTCAATTATTTGTGAAGTAGCGTCGGTGTTAACACCCATGTTTTCGAATAGGCTTAGACTGGAATAATTTTTAGTAGGTTAGATTTCATAAATCGTCACACTAAATGAAGAATATGTCAACGACACTGTTATTGCTAACCACTGTAGAAAAAGGTTAAGGAATACTTTGGATGGCATGCTCTAATTAAATAAATGTGAAATGTGTGCACAGCGAACATTAACAAATTTTATTCAAGTGAAGTATGTAATGTTGTGCATTTACAATTGCAAATTTTTGACTAAGATTTTGTTAGGTTTTTAGTTGGTGAGTATGCAAATAGTTCAATATTTTTGTGATGCCATGGAATTTGCTATTTGTTTTAGGTTGGTATTTGAAGTTGCAATTGTTTTTGGAAATTACTGGGTAGTTTCCAATTCCACTTGAAATGTGGTTTATTTTAAATAAAATCCCAACATATTTCCTGTTTATTTTTCAACATAGAAACAGTGCAGAACAGGAACAGGTTATTCTACCCACAATGTCTGTGCCGAACATGATGCCAAGTTAAACTAATTCTTCGTTCCTGCCTGCATGTCCCATTCCCTGCATATCCATGTTATCTAAAAACCTCTTAAACGCCACTATCTGCTTCCACCACCACCCCTGGCATCACATTACAGGCACCCACCGTTCTCTGACAAAAAACGTCCTGCGCATTTCCTTTAAACTTTCCTGCTTTCACATCGTGCTCTCTAGTTTGTGATATTTCCACCCTGGGGGAAAAGGCTCTGACTGCCAACTATCTACGCCATTACTCCTTGGCGTCAGTTCACGAGTGAAAACTGTAATACCTTGATTACTTAATTAAAGAAGCATTAAGGATCATGAAATTATTATTTAGAAAATTGCACAATTGAAGGGCCCCAAATTTATGATAATTTCAGTCATATATATAACTCGTATACAATGCATTGCATGTGGGAATAATAGTGCATTATACAGAATAGATAATACATTTATTGACCAGTGGAAATTGAGTAGATTAATGACTTTAGAATCATAAAATATAGAAATGGCACTTCATCCCATAAAACCATGATACCATCAAGCATCCATCGATGTTTGTTTAGGTTTATTGTTGTCATGTGTACCGAGGTACGGTGAAAAGCTTTATTTTGCAGGCTATCCAATCAAATCAGATAATGCTATACATGAATAGAATCGGGTTAAACCCGTGCAATAGGAAGAGCCAAGGTAAAAATACAGAATGCAGAATATAGTTCTCAGCATAGTAGCTTAATAGTTCCAGAAACAAAGTTCAATATCTGCAATGAGATATCAGACTATACCCTATCTTATGGAAGGACTGTTGAGAAGCCTGATAACAGGAGAAGAAGTTGTTCCTGAGTCTGGTGATGCATGCTTTCAAGCTTCTGTATCTTCCTCTGCCCAACTGGAGTATGTGGTAAAATGAATAACTGGGCTGAGAAAGGTCTATGATTTATGTTAGCTGCTTTTCTGAGGCAGCGTGAAGTCTAGATGGAATTAATGTTGGGAGTGTCTGGTCTGTGGTCTTGGGCTATATCCACAACTCTCTACAATTTCTTACGGTTGGGCAAGGCATTTCCCAAGCCAAACTAAGAAGCAATCCAACAATAGGCCTTCTATGGTGTATCTGTAAAGGTTTATGAGATTTTGAAGACGTGCCAAATTTCCTCTGTTTCTTGGGGAAGTAGAGGCGTTGGCCTGCTCTCTTGACTATCGGTTCAATGTTTGTTGGTCCATGACAGATTGTTAATAATTTCGCCAAGGAATTTTAAGCTCCCAACCATTTTCACTTCGGCACCATTATTGCTGATTGGTGCATGTAATACTCCACACTTTCTGAAATCAATCACTCCTTCGTCTTGCTGACATTGAGGGAGAAGTTGTTCTCCTGAGTTCCCTAGTTCCTTCCTGTATTCCCTCCCATCATTATTAGTGATCTGGCCCACCACAGTGGTGTCATCTGCAAACTTATAAATGGAGTTAGAGCAGAATTTGGCTGCATAGTAATGAGTATATAGGGAGTATAATAGGGTCTGTGGATGCATCCTTGCGGGTACCTGTGTTGAGAATTATTGTGGAGGATGTGTTGTCACCTATCCTCACTGATTGTGGTCTTTGTGTCAGAAGGTCGAGGAACCAGTGGCAGAGGAGGGTCCAGACGTTTGGAGATCCAGGTGTTTGGAGATTAGTTTGGATGGGATTATGGTGTTGAAGGTGGAGCTATAGGAGTCTGTCACAGGTGTCCTTATTGTCTAGGAGTTCCAGAGGTGTTTAGGGCCAGGGAGATGGCATCTGCTGTGGGTCCGTTGCAACAGTTGGCAAATTGCAGTGGATCAAAGCTATCTTGGAGGTTGGAGTTTATGTGTTCCATTGACAGTCTTTCAAAGTACTTCATGATGGTGTATGGCAGAGCCACTGGACAGTAGTCATTAAGGCATGCTTTCCTCACTTTCTTTAGTGGTCCTCTTAAAGCAGGTGGAGATCAGAATGGTATAATGAGAGGTATACAGCATGGATGCAGGCCCTTCGATACACATCAATAAAGTCAACCCCCAGTCTCTGACACTCCAAAAAAGTCCCAGCCTATCCGACCTCTCCCTATAACTCAACACTGCAAGCTTTTGTAACATCCTGATGAATCTCCACTGCATTATTTCCAACTTAATGACATCCTTCCTAAAGCTGTGTGACCAAAACTGCACATAGAACTCCAAGTGTAGTCTCCTCAACATCTTCCTACATCCTCATAAGCCCCATGATATTTGTTGATGAGAGACATCTTTTATTCCTGGACCTCTTTTGAAGCTTTCTTAAACAAAGTAAATTCACTAAACCAGTTAAATATACTTTCTCAAAGTGATTATTTTCTTCACTAGTATACATGTAAGGATTGCAAGAAGAATTTCTGTACATTCTGTTCGGTGATGCAAGAAAACCTACGAAGATGCTGTACATGTGAATTGCTACAACAAACTTCTTTCCAGCGAAATGAGCTTATGAAATTAAAGGTGAAAGATCTACGCCAGTACCTTAATTTGAGAAACATACCCATAGACACCTGTTGTGAGAAGGAGGATTTGGTACAACTTATATTGATCCACCATGGATCAGATGCTGATGGTGTGGACACAGAGAGTATACACTCGCAGAGTTCACAATTTTATACCACCACTTCCGCTGCTGCCTCAGCTTCTGCAGCGACGCTTTCTCAGGAGATTTCAGCAAATCAAAGACCGAGCTCAGGAACTTCAAACGTGCAACAGGTAATTCATTATTTTTCTAATGTATTGCTATTCTTCCCTGAAATGACTTGAATACTTGGGGGGGGGGGGGCAGGGGGGGAGGGTGGAGAGAGTGGGGGAAGGAAGGGGGCACACACACACACACACACACTTTCAGAATGAGTTCTGTGCTTTAAATTTAAATTGCCGCTGTTGGGATATTCAAACAATTATTTCAGCGATTGGCTGAATGGCAGAAAGCAAAGAGTGGGAATTGAGGGGTTTTTTTCTGGTCGGCTGGCAGTGACTAGTCCGCAGGGATTTGGTCCGCTACTTTTAACTTTGTATATTCATGATTTGGATGATGGAATTAATAGATTTGTGGCCAAGTGTACAGATGATATAATGATAGGTGGAGAGGCAGGTAGTGTAGAGGACCACACTAGGAAGCAGGGAGTCTGCAGGAGGACTTGGATTGGTTAGGAGAATGGGCAAAGTGGCAGATGGAATACAGCGCAGAAAAGTGTGTGGTCATGCACTTTGGAAGTAGATGTAAAGGTGTAGACTATTTTCTAAATGAGGAGAGGATTCAGAAATCAGAGGTGCGAAGAAACTTGGGAATGCTGGTGCATGGTTCCCAAAAGGTTAATTTGCAGGTTGAATCCGTAGTAAAGAAGGCAAATTCAATAATAATATACATTTTGAGGAGACCAGAATATAAAAGCAGGGATATAACACTGAGGCATTGTAGGCACTGGTCAGACTGTATTTGGTGTATTGTGAGCAGTTTTGGGCCCCATATCTGAGGAGTGATGCGCTGGCATAGGAGACGGCCCAGAGGGAGTTTACAAGAATAATCCCGGGGATATAATGAGCGTTTGATGGCTCTAGGCCTGTACTCGCTGGAGTTTAGAAGGATGAGGGGATCTCATAGAAACTTGCCGTATAACAAAAGACCTGGATAGAGTGGATATGGAGATGATGTTTCCACGAGTGGGAGAGTCTAGGAACAGAGGGCACAGCCTCAGAATAAAAGGACATACCTTTAGAAAGGAGTCGAGGAGAGATTTCTTCAGCCAGGGATTGGTGAATGTGGAATTCATTGCCACAGAAGGATGTGGAGGCCAAGTCTTTCTATATTTTAAAGTGAATATTGGCAGGTACTTGATTAGTAAGTGTGTTAAAGGTTATGGGGAGAAATCAGGAGAATGGGGTTGAGAGGGAAAGATAGATCAGCCATGATTGAATGACTTTTGATGGGCTGAATGGCCTAATTCTGCTCCTGTGACTTATGAATTGTTTCTACATTAATTACATTCTCGAATAACCTTTTGGGGCTGTGGATGACACCACCTAGTGCAGCATTTATCATTCATTCTTAACTTCCCTTCTGGATGTTGCTGCGTCATGTGATGGGTTGCTGTAGTCTAATGCTGGGTCATGTGAGTTCCAAGAATTTGACCTAACAACAATAGTATGGAAATATATTTCCACTGAGGTCTGTAACTGAGTGGAATCGGCAGAAGGCAGTGGCATTTTTGTGTTTCTGCTGTCATCCTCCTTCTCAGAGGGTAAGGTAATGTGTTGGGAAGTGTCTAGTATGGTTACTGCAGTGCAACTATGTGCATTTGGGCTTTGCAAAAGTTGTGGAGGAATTGCTGATCAAGCAGCTTGATTTGGCTGGGTGTTTCTTGAGTGATATTGAAGCTACACATGTTCAGAAAGTCTTAGATGGATATCTAAAACATGAAATTAAAAATCTTAGATCATACATGAATGGGCTACATTATAGTGAGAATTGGATAGACTTTGTAGAACAAAAAAATCATTTAGTCCAATATGAGTTTGTATAAATTCAAGGAACCCCTAAGAGTCTGAATATCTTTACAAATCCCTTTATTTATTACATAAATTCTTCCCAAAAATGTGACAATATTATGTTTCAATCACTCCAGTCACGTAATGTTTCTGCTACTTGCCATTCTTCAAATAAAGGAAGTCCTCAAATCCTTGTATTTATTCTGATAGTTCTGACAATAGACAATAGGTGCAGGAGTAGGCCATTTGGCCCTTCGAGCCAGCACTGCCATTCAATGTGATCATGGCTGATCATCCCCAATCAGTACCCCATTCCTGCCTTCTCCCCGTATCCCCTGACTCCGCTATTTTTAAGAGCCCTATCTAGCTCTCTTGAAAGCATCCAGTGACGATTCTTATCGAGTTCCAAGAATTTGACCTAACAACAATAGTATGGAAATATATTTCCACTGAGGTCTGTAACTGAGTGGAATCGGCAGAAGGCAGTGGCATTTTTGTGTTTCTGCTGTCATCCTCCTTCTCAGAGGGTAAGGTAATGTGTTGGGAAGTGTCTAGTATGGTTACTGCAGTGCAACTATGTGCATTTGGGCTTTGCAAAAGTTGTGGAGGAATTGCTGATCAAGCAGCTTGATTTGGGCTGGGTGTTTCTTGAGTGATATTGAAGCTACACATGTTCAGAAAGTCCTTAGATGGATATCTAAAACATGAAATTAAAAATCTTAGATCATACATGAATGGGCTACATTATAGTGAGAATTGGATAGACTTTGTAGAACAAAAAATCATTTAGTCCAATATGAGTTTGTATAAATTCAAGGAACCCCTAAGAGTCTGAATATCTTTACAAATCCCTTTATTTATTACATAAATTCTTCCCAAAAATGTGACAATATTATGTTTCAATCACTCCAGTCACGTAATGTTTCTGCTACTTGCCATTCTTCAAATAAAGGAAGTCCTCAAATCCTTGTATTTATTCTGATAGTTCTGACAATAGACAATAGGTGCAGGAGTAGGCCATTTGGCCCTTCGAGCCAGCACTGCCATTCAATGTGATCATGGCTGATCATCCCCAATCAGTACCCCATTCCTGCCTTCTCCCCGTATCCCCTGACTCCGCTATTTTTAAGAGCCCTATCTAGCTCTCTTGAAAGCATCCAGTGAACCTGCCTCCACCACCCTCTGAGGCAGAGAATTTCACAGACTCACTACTCTCTGTGAGAAAAAGTGTTTCCTCGTCTCCGTTCTAAATGGCCTACTCCTTATTCTTAAACTGTGGCCCCTGAATAGTTGAATTATTATATTTATGCTTTCTGTTTGGAATTGCACAAATTTTCCAAACAGTTTCTCCATATCTGTACTTAATTTTAAATACCTCCTAATGTCTACTAGTTTTTTTTAAAATCATTTATAAAAATTGATGATTTGCTTATTCAACCTTTCTTAATTGTTTGCATCCTTGATTTTGGAGACATCTTTGTGGAACTGACCTTGTACTTCTGGAGACAGACAAATTATATGCACAGCAACAAATTGGAATGTAATAATGTGTTAAGAAGTGTTGATTGAAGGTTAAATATGGCAGATGGGTTATTTTCCCTTTGAAGTAAAGGCATGGAATATTTTATATTAATTGTGATGTGATAACAGATGGTACCTTGTTAATTGTTGTAGAACTAAATGTAAACCCATATGTTATGAACAGACTTTTCTCGCATGTACAGAGTGAATTTTAAGAACTTTCTACCTACCCTGTTTCTGCTTACGTTTTTCAACATTTGTAAAAATTGACGACAATTACTTAATCAAATTTTTCTATTGGTTACACCCTCTAATTTAGGTGTCATCCTTGTAAAGCTAGGTGTAGGCCAGGTGCGTGTCTTGAGCTGGGGTTGGCGTCAGAAACATGGGTGCGTTTTAGCCAGAGCTTGGATCTGGAGTGGTTGAATCGTTCTCACTCCCATTAAAATCACTGGTTTTGCTGGAAAAATTCTTAAACCACTATATAATTTTTTTTTAAAGTAAAATAAAGATACATTTCAGCATTAATGGGAGTAACATTTAATCGTCCAGAAAATCGGGTTATCTGGCACTGTCACAAAGTCTGAGGGGAACTGATATGGGAATTTCACTGTGCATGTAACCCATTATCAATGGTGTTCACATTGACTACTTATACCTCTTCTTTTGATGTTCAACCAACCCTTGGAACTGAGTGAAGAATATCCATTTGCCATTACGGGTGTCTTTTACTTCCCTGGGGGACCTGATGGTGAGATTGAGGAGGGGGTGGGAGTTGTTGGTGATAGAGATTGCAGGTGGAAGAGCGTGCTAATGTTTCAGCCATAGAATTACTAATAATTGCCGTTAAGAGGACAGCTCTACTTTTGGCCATAATGCTCAATTATTAACAATAATGAATTTCTACTATAAAGTAGAAAGGAACATTTTTTTTGTAGCTTCTGAAGCATTTTTATACTACTATAGACTGCAGCAAAATTTGTGTGGTCTATGACCTCAAACTGGTCTAGCCTTATTTGCCTACGTTGTCATGGTGACACGAGGCTGCTGATTCTAGAATCTTGAATAAATTGCTGGAGGGACCTAGGGGGTCAGGTAACAGCTGTGGAGGGAAATGGGCAGATGACATTTTGGATCAGGACCCTCCACAGGTGCTACCTAACCTGCTGAGCTCTTCCAGCAGTTTTCTTTCGCTTTAGTTATGGTGACTGCTTTCTGTAGAAAGGTTGCAGAATGATGAAAAGGAGTCTGTAGAATCAAATGGGACATAATCATTCATCCCTCTGGAACAATCTTGCAGAATTACTGGAATATTTGCATATTCAATTTCTTTTCAGGTGAGAGAAGATGCATCATTTTCAATGGATAGAAGATCTGAATCGGAACAAAGTCCGGTATGTGCATGTTTATATTTTTTGTTTTATCCATGATCACTTAAATAGTATGTTCCCTATATTGCAAATCTGGTTGGTAGGTGTCTAGAAAAATGGGTAATAGTCTCAAAATACAAAGTAGGACATTTAGAGCTGAGGTGAGGAGAAATTTCTCCAGAGGGTTGTGCACCAGTGAAATTCTGTACCACGGATAGCTTGGGAGACCGTCTGAATACATTTAAGGAGATAGATTTGTAGAAATAAGTCAGCAAGAGGGATAGGGAGCAAGTTCTGAATTTAGAGGATCAGCCATGATGATATTGGATGGTAGGACAAGGTCCCAAATAGCCTATTTCTGTTAGTTTTCTATGTAATCAATTAATTATTGAATTGAATTTACATTAAAATAACACCCATTTCTAAAATCTATATTACTTCTAAATAACAAGGAAGCATCTAAATTATTTTCACATTTCTTGAATAATTCACCATTTACACGATGAACCACTGAGTGGAGCTTCTTTGTTATAAAGATTGATGATTGATTAAGTTTTATCTCCAGGCCCTCAGAGGCTAAGTTGTTCCCCAAAAATGCAAATGTCTCATACACCAGGGTAATTTCTTCATTACTTGAATGTACTGAATTTCGATATAGTTTTTTTCAGAATTTCTTAAATATATTGTGTCCCTTGTAATATTTCTTTTGACTTCTAAGTTCCAATGTACTTTTCAGGCACCCATTTTGGCACATCAATTAGAAGCCAAAAGACTTAAAGGACATATAACACCCTCAGGGCTCGAAATTAGCGGTTGCCCGGGTGCCATTGACCACCCAAAGTGTCGCCGGGCAACCTAAACGCCGAGTCATTTTGCCTGGCTTGGCACGCAAATACTGGTTCATACCGATAGACACAAAAAAACCGGAGTAACTCAGCGGGTTAGGTAGCATCTCTGGCGAATAGGAACGTGACGTTTCGTGTCGGCGACGGCTGTCGTGCGAGGCAAAGTTACTAGGAGCGGGGTGACGAAGGGTCGAAGCGAATGACGGGACCGGAACAGCGGCAGCGAGAGCGGCTCCACCGCCTCCTCCTCCCGCACCCCGCCCGGCGGAAGGAGGCCTCCCTCCCGGCCTCAGCGTGCGAGAGGGGTTGTTTTGAAAGCGCCATTGGCGGATTTGCAAGCAGCGGCCGCTATCGCCCTGATAACGGCCGCTGCTTGCAAATCCGCCAACGGCGCTTTCAAAACAACCCCTCTCGCATGCTGGGAGAGGGAGGCGGAGGCCTCCTTCCGCTGTCTGACGCAGCTGCACCAAAGATCCTTGGACGGCCAAGGCAGCGGGGCGATGTTGTCCGAGGAGCGCTGACCTTCCTTCCCCCCCCTCTCTCTCTCTCTGGTACGCCCCCCTCCACCCCTATTATCCTGGGATCCCCATTCCCTCCTCTATTCATTCCTCACTGACATCCCCTGTGCTCCCCCCCCCCCCAATCTATTCATCACCCTACCCACCCTCGCATTGATTCTCCTGCCACCCCCCCATACATCCTACACTGGTCCCCCAATTCATCCTGTACTGACCCGCCCCTTCCCATCCATCCTGCACTTCTCCCCCCATTCATACTGCACTGATCCTCCCATTCATCCCGTACTGACCCACCCTCCATTTACCCTGCACCAATCCCCCCATCCATCCTGTAGTGATTTCCCCATTCATCTTTTACTGATCCCCCATGCATCCTGTACTGATCCCCTCATGCATCCTGTACTGATCCCCTCATGCATCCTGTACTGATCCCCTCATGCATCCTGTACTGATCCCCTCATGCATCCTGTACTGATCCCCTCATGCATCCTGTACTGATCCCCTCATTCATCCCATACTGATCCCCATTCATCCTATACTGATCCCCTCATTCATCCTGTAGTGATCCCGCATTCATCCTGCACAGACCCTCCGATCCACACTGTCCTGACCCCCACCACCCCCCCAATTCATCCTGAACTGCCCCCCCCCCCATTCATCCTGTACTGATCCCCTTCAAGAAGAATGGGGGGAACAGTCTGAAGAAGGGTCTCGACCCGAAACGTTGCCTATTTCCTTCGCTCCATAGATGCTGCCTCACCCGCTGAGTTTCTCCAGCATTTTTGTCTACCCCCATTCATCCTGTACTGACCCCCCATTCATCCTGTACTGATCCCCATCCATCCCGTACTGAACATCCCATTCAACACCACTGACATCCCCCGTGCTCTCCCCTCACAATTTTACATACTCCAACCAACACGTACTAATTCACCTGCCTCAATCCATCCATTCCGCACCGATTGCCTTCTCACCCCCCCCCCCCCCGCCCCGGCAATATATCCACCCCGCATTGATTCACACACACCCTGACCCTATTGTGCTTCATGGTCTTCAGAGCGAACATTGACTGATAACGGAATGCAATCAAATGTGTTTTAATTCCCAATGTTATTATTTGTTTTGACACCTTTAAACATATTACCAAAAGAACATTTGCTGCAGTTATGTCCTTTGGCCATCTCTTGTCAGTTAGTGTAATGTTTAACCTGTCAGATGGGTATAGTCGGTTTTAACAGCTATTATCAAAAAATGCCTTTAGAAATTTCCTTGCAACCTGTATATTTTGTTATGGATAAATTATGTGGGAAGCGAGAGTGTTTCTGTACCAATAGCAATAACGACCCATGCTAAGGCCATGTCATGATAATTTTCGGTCCTTCACAGAGAACATGCTTGCATCAATCTGTAGTGTGCATGGTTAAGCATATATGTTACCATGGTCCAGGATTTATTGACGCAGGTTGATCATATGCTGAATAATCCAACCACATTTTTGTTTGGAAGTGGAAAGAACTAATAGAAATTGCATTAATTGCAATGTGTAAAAAGAGTTGAGATATTGTATTATAATTTTGCTGCATGTCATTGTGGTATATATCATTGGTGAATATGTTTAGTTTGTGAGTTATTTGAAGCAGAAATAATATGTGAATGTAGACAAAAGTGCTGGAGAAACTCAGCGGATGTGGCAGCATCTATGGAGCAAAGGAAATAGGCAACGTTTCGGGCCGAAACCCTTCTTCAGACTGATGGGTTTCGGCCTGAAACTTTGCCTATTTCCTTCGCTCCATAGATGCTGCTGCACCTGCTGAGTTTCTCCAGCACTTTTGTCTACCTTCGATTTTCCAGCAACTGCAGTTCCTTCTTGAACATAATATGTGAATGCTTCATTGAGCATAATTCCGACTGGTAACTACGCACTTCGTCCGAGCACATTATCGCACGCGTCATGCAAACCGTCTTAAATGACCACCTAAACTGTCATTTGGCAACCTAAAAAGCTGTCAAGGTTGCCCGGCTGGCAACAGGGAAAAAAAGTTAAGTGAGAGCCCTGACTCTTCTGGTAGAAAATTCCAGGAAGGATAAGAAATTGAATCAAGGCTTGTCTAAGATGTCCTTAGCAGTAATTAATTTAGTTGCTTTGTATGACACGCATACCTGCATACCTGTTGGGAACGTTTATCTGGGAAAAAATTACCTTAATGCAAAAAAATGGATTCACAGAATTAGGTGCTTTTATTTCCAAAAGCATGTAGGTAATGAAGTGAAGATGTTACATTTGTAATGCTTTCAAAGTAGTTACCTGTGAATCAATTTTCCCCACTTACCTTTATTGAATGTTTCTGAATTGTGAGTTAAGTGGTAAAAGTTTCATTTGGGTAATTTGGAATATTTGCTCTTGTAGAATCCACAAATCGCTTTCAAAAATCTGGATAGAGAATAAAAATATAAATGTTCTTTTAAACAAAATCCTGATAAGGACAGTTTTCCACGACTAAAATTTCCCCTGTAATGCGTCGTATTAAACATAAGCTAAATTGCAGCATTGAAAATTCAAAGCAAATCATTGACAAGTGGAAGTTCTTGAATCACAGTAGAAACATAGAAAATATAAGAGACAGGTGCAAAAGTAGATAATTTGGCCCTTTGTACCACTTGAGCCTGATCCTCAAACACATTTTCATGCTCTCCCAATACCTCTTGATCTCTCTCCTAGCAGTTCAAAGATTTGTCATTCCCCACCTTGAATATATTTACTGCCTTTGCAGATCTTTGGGGTAGAGATTTCCAAAGGTTCACAGTCCCCCGAGGAAAGAAATTGCTCCTCATCAAAAAAATAAAATGCGCAATCCCTTACTCTGAACTGACCCCCTAATTCTCAGTATCCTCACTAGCTATCCACTCTCAGTCCCCCGATGAATGTTATGTTTCAGTAAGATCATACCTCATTCTTCTGCACTGCAATAAGTTTACGGCCTACTTTCTTCATGCATCATGAATCCCTCATGCCAGGAACCCAGTGAACCCAATGCAAATGTCCTTTCTTAAGTGTTCTACATGGAACACTATGTAACTTTGTTGGCACCTTATACATGGCGACTCTTTGCATACTTTGTGTATGTTATGCAAAACAAAGAATTTCAGTGATATGTTGCTTGTGATTATAAAGTATCATTCATTCATTAAATATGGGGACCCAAAACCATGAGGTACTCTGAGTGCGGTTAGAACCATACTTTTATACTTCATACTCTGTTCAATATTCCATCAGGGCTCTCGCTTAACTTTTTTTCCCTGTTGCCAGCCGGGCAACCTCGGCAGCTTTTTAGGTTACCAAATGACAGTTTTGGTGGTCATTTAAGATGGCTTGCATGACGCGTGCGATAATGTGCTCGGAAGAAGTGCGTAGTTACCAGTCGGAATTATGGTCAATGAAGCATTCACATATTATTTCTGCTTCAAATAAAGTCACAAACTAAACATATTCACCAATCAAGACATGATATATACCACAATGACATGCGGCAAAATTATAATACAGTATCTCATCTCTTTTTACACGTTGCAATGAATGCAATTTCTATTATCTCTTTCCACTTCCAAGCAAAAATATGGTTATTCAGCGTATGATCAACCTCGGTGAGACCAAGTGTAGGCTTGGCGATCGCTTCGCACAACACCTCCATTCAGTTCGCAATAACCAACCTGATCTCCCGGTGGCTCAGCACTTCAACTCCCCCTCCCATTCCGAATCCGATTTTCTGTCCTTGGCCTCCTCCATGACCAGAGTGAGGCCCACCGCAAATTGGAGGAACAGCACCTCATATTTTGCTTGGGTAGTTTACACCCCAGTGGTATGAACATTGGCCTCTCCAATTTCAGGTAGTCCTTGCTTTCTCCCTCCTTCCCCTCCCATTCCCAGCTCTCCCACAGCCTACTGTCTCCGCCTCTTCCTTTCTTTTTCCCGCCCCCCACCGCTCCCGACATCAGTCTGAAGAAGGGTCTCGACCCGAAACGTCGCCTATTTCCTTCGCTCCATAAATGCTGCCTCACCTGCTGAGTTTCTCCAGCATTTTTGTCTACCCATTCACACAAGTTCTGTTATCCCACTTGCACATTAGGGGCAATTTTGCAGAGACATGTTAACCTACAAAGCCAATGCGTCTTTGGGATGTGGGAGGAAACCCACATGCTTGCAGGGAGAATGTGCAAATTCAACACAGACAGTGCCCGAGAACAGGATCGAACACAGATCTCTGGCGTGTGAGGCAGCAAGTCCACCAGCTGTGCCACTATATTTTATTTTCCAACACACAAAAAATTATACGTTGATAACTTTGGTTACTAAAAAAAAAGAAACTATCCATTTTCAGTCTTAAATCTCTAAGTGACGCAATGTCCCCCTTTACAGCTACTGTATGTTTTAATTCAGTTCAAGGCTATTGGGGCAATACATTGGCCATAAATTTGCTGCCTAAAATTGCCAGAATTGATCCTGAATATGGGTGCTGTCTGTATGGAGTTATGTTTTCTCGTTTATAACATTGTTTACAGAGTACTATGTTTACACATTCTGTTGTGCTGCTGCAAGTAAGGATTTTATTGTTCTAACTGGGACGTGAGAGAATAAAACACTCTTGACTTACGTCGCTGATGTGTGGGATAGAACTAGAGTACGGGTGATCGGTGGTCGGTGTGGACTCGGTGGGCCGAAGGGCCTGTTTCCACGCTGTAACTAAAAACACTAAAACCAGAGGAAATGTAAAGAAGGGATTCTACCCAAAACGCCACCCAATTTTTTCTATCCAGAGACGCTGGCTGCTCTATGGAGTTCCCCGCACAATTAAAGCATGGAATAGTCTTCACCCTACCACAGGTACCAACCAGATGCAACTCAATTTAAGGTAGCTTTTTTTTCCCCCAAGAACCCTTTTTTGCTTAAGTCCAAGTCAAGTGTGTTTTATTGTCATGTGTCCCAGATAGGGCAATGAAATTCTTGCTTGCTGCAGCACAACAGAATATGTAAACATAATACAGAACAGGAGATAAAAGTTCAGTGTGTCTATACACTATAGACCATAGATATACACAATAAATAAACAGATAAAATGCAATAGGCTTTTATTTTTCAGAGTTTGGAGTTTGGTGGTGGTGGGTCCACCAGTTTAAATTCCATTTCGAATATTTTTGGAGGACCAGGAAACCAAGAAGCAAGAGTTACTCCAGGGAGTTACTGCAGGGAGTGATTTTGCGTTGTTTTTCAGCGGTCGCGGTGAGGCAGCGACTGGACAGCAATGACGGCCAGAACTCCCACAATGCAAAGGGAGGGAGAAAGTGGCCGACGCCGACCAGTTGCAGTGGCAGTGCGCATGTGCAGGGACGCGCTTGCGCACAACCACGGCCGATGATGTGCTCGGCGGCCGGCCGTGCCGAGCGGAGACCCGAGACCTGAGACCAGAGCCGAGAGCTAGCGCTGAGCGGAGAGCCGAGACCGGACACGGATGGCGGGCGGGTGTCCCGGTTGCTTGCCAAGCCGGGCAAAATGGCGTGGCTTTTAGGTTGCCCGGCGGGCCTGTAAGTTGCCATTGGCACCCAGGCAACCGCTAATTTAGAGCCCTGACTACAATATTTCCCACCTTGATTTATACACCACTAACCATATTCTTGCCTGTTAGCCTGTTTGTCTCTTTGTAGAGTGTCCTCTTCATATCTTGCTAACTTGCCCACCAACAAATTAGCCTAACAAAAACAGCACTACAACTCCCCCTCCCATTCCGTATCCGACCTCTCTGTCCTGGGTCTCCTCCATGGCCAGAGCAAGCAACACCGGAAATTGGAGGAACAGCACCTCATATTCCGCTTGGGAAGTCTGCATTCTGGGGGCATGAACATTGAATTCTCCCTATTTTGCTAGCCCCTGCTGTCTCCTCCCCTTCCTATCTCTCCCTCAGCCCTCGGGCTCCTCCTCCTTTTTCCTTTCTTCTCCCCGCCCCACCCCCTATCAGTCTGAAGAAGGGTTTCGGCCCGAAACGTTGCCTATTTCCTTCGCTCCATAGATGCTGCTGCACCCGCTGAGTTTCTCCAGCATTTTTGTGTACCAACAAATTAGCCTATATTGCACTCAGTCCCTTCATCTAATTCATCAGTATAAATGATAACTTTAGCTGAGACCCCAGCATTGGCCTCTGTAACCACTGGTTACAAATTGACAATCTGAAAAATTCCCATTTATTCCAATTAGTTTTCTGATAGTCAATCTCTTATCCATACCAATATATGGCCTATAATTTCAAGCATCCACAACCTTAAGCACTAACCTTTTGAGTAGCTCTGATCAAAACCCTGGAGATATTATCTACTATTTCTTTGAGTAGAACTGGTGGTCCGCCACTTCCTTTTTCCCAGACAAAATTTCGAGAACGCACTTGAAGTCCCCGCCCTGGTAGTCCCCCTGAGAATGTGGTGCATCGGCCGGGTGTGGCTGCCGATCTTTACCTCATCGGGACTTCCGCAGCTGATCAGTGGGTCGAAATTGCTCCCTGGGGCTTGGGGACTCTGGCCTGGCCTGAGCTGGTGGATCCGTTCCCATAGTCAACTTCTGAGGCTGACATTGCGGGCTGGTATCCTGGCCCCCGGCGACCTTGTACCATTGGGCCCCTGTGAAGCCCGTGCAGGATGGCAAGTGTGGCGGAGGTGTTTCCCCCCTACTGCATTTTCAGCAAATCTCAGCTCGGCCAAATCTCGTCCCTCATCGGGACTTCAGAGGGCAAATTGCTAACTGGTGCCCATTTTCTAGTGCAAGTTTTGCTGAAAAATTAATCTTTACATTTAATTTTTGTTTTAAGTTTTTAGCCATCTATGGTGCTGTAGAGACACGGGATGGGTATAATTAGTGGGTAAGAGGTGTATTGGGTCATTATTGATGCTTATCAGTATTGGATAATAAAGCAAAGCGCTGGAACCAAGGGTGCTGGAAAATTGGTTGTGGATCTGTATCTTTATGTTACAACCTCAAATAAATTCTGCAAATGTTTTTTTTCCATAGAACCATGTTAACTCTTTTTGATTGTCATGATTAAAAATTTACTATTACCTCATTAATAGATTCCAGCATTCCCGATTACAGATGTAAGGCAAATTGGTCTTTAATTTCCTGTTTTTGTGTTTCCTTTTCTGAAAAGTAACATTACACCCTGATTTTGTTTATCAATGCCCTGGGACCTTGCCAGAACCCAAGGAATTGTGGTAAATTACAAGTTCAATTGTCTCTCCAGCCATTGTTTTTAATCACATAGGATGCTGGATTTCAGCTTCATTTGTGAAAAAGCAGTGGGCGACTGGTGATGCTGTTTAAAGTTCCACACTGCCCATAGGTGTATGATATACTACCATTGAGATGTTTTAGTATCTTCTGTAATGAAGAATAATCCAAAATCAGAAATTTTCTATATTTCACTTTCTCATTACTTCCTCAAAGTTGACTTTTAATTACTACCAAGCGCGGACCCGTTGGGTCCCCGTCCCCCAATGCAATATTCCATCATTCACCCATAGCCCCCAACTGCGCAGGCGCGGCTGATGGGTTCCCATTGTGATGCCACGGCAACCCTCCCCCAACTGCGCAGGCGTGGCCAGCAAGTGGGAGCACGACTGCCAGGTTTATTAAAGTTTAAAAAATCAATAACTTTTTAAATATAACATCAATCTGAACAAAACTTGCTACTGCACACCGCAGGACAATAGTGAGTAAGGTGTGCCTAAAATAGTCGTGCTGTCGTGTACCGTTGTGGCTGTATTACGGGAACAAATATAGGTACAAACAAACATACAAGATGAGAGTTTTAGTAATATATAATAATAGATAGATAGATTTATATATTTACAGACACTCTTACTCTTGCACATTGTTTGTGAGTTAATTCTCATTCTGCTCCTCCATAATATTTTTATTAGCCCTTCCTGGGTTTCTTAAAACTTTCCAAATCTGAGCCAACATTAATATTTGCAAAATGCTAAGCTTTTCTTTAAGTTTGATGCCATCTTTAACTTCCTGCATTGGACATAGAAGGCGCCATTTTCTCAAGAGCCTTTCTTCCTCCACAGCATGTGAAATACCACCTCCTTGCATGTCAGCCATTGTTGATCTACCTTGCTCTTTAATCTATTTTCCCCTTTAGCCAATTCTACTTTAGCCAAACTCTATCCGGATACTGGTATAATTGCCATTATTTACATTCAGGGCATCTGGTTCAGATGCAAGTTTTCTCACCCTTAAATTGGGGTCAATGAAAGAGCGTTCACATCGTGGCCCGGTTTCCACCAATCTTTCCACCACCACACAAGAAGCGACAAGACAGACACCATTGTATGCAGATGCCGAGAAGTGTGTTCAGCTCTGGCTGAACAACTTCTAATCTTGTGTGTGGACTCAATAAGAAGAAGACGCTTAAACTGAATTTTAAATACTACAGATTTCATGTAATTTTATTTCCCTCTGTCCATAATTCAAAATTTCACTCTGAATTTACAATGGAAGGATATTTACTTAGCAAGAATACGAGAGGACTAGTACCCTTGCTAAGTATACTATGGATAATAATATACTTAGCAAGGATTCTGTGCAATAAAACATCAAGAGAAGATTTAAAAAAATCTGCATTTTAAATATCAATATGCAACAGTTGCAAGAAATATTGAAGTTGAAATGTATATTAAAGATCGATCTAAACAGATTTTTTTCCAATGGGGAATTCTACCATTTCATGTGTAAGAAATGTATGTGTATTTTATTAGCAGATAAAAAGCAGCACCTGTTCTTCTGTTCATTTAAATGCAAAATATTCCAACGCAATTTGTGTTTTATGTTGCAGGCAAATGGAACGAGTGATGACAATCAGCCTAAAAATACACGAGTCTCACTCTCAGACTTATCCAATACTGATGATGTTGAAGCGTTGACTGTTCGTCAACTGAAGGAAATACTGGCTCGCAATTTTGTCAGTTATTCGGGGTGTTGTGAAAAATGGGAATTGGTGGAAAGAGTGATCAGGTTATTTAAAGAAACAGAAGAAAACCGCAAATTTTGTAAGTTTGCCTGCAACATGTTTTCAGAAATATGTTAACAATGCAAAATGTGATTTTCAAACTTTCTTTTATTGCAGTGGAAAATGGAAATAATCACGCTGAAGCTACTGGTAAGTAGAGCTTCCCACTCGGTGTTTATAAAATCAATAATTTACTGGTTAAAGGACAAGATGGATAGATATTGTTCAGAATATTTCCATATGAACACAAAATATGTTCTGAATTCTGACACTTATTGAGTGTATATACTCTTATTCTCAGCGATCCTGGATTGAGAATTCCTTTGTCAGTGTTCACTGAAAAGAAATATGTCATAATCTTCTACTTAGTAGTTGCAGAAAGTAGCTACATTTACAAACAAAGTGTAACTATGGGTCAGAAAAGGTCACTGAATGTTTCAATGCTGGCCCATTCTTATTTATAAAATGGTGTAGTCTTGCACATGCAATTGAAATTTAAAGTTTTCATTTGTCCCTGTTTAGGTAGATACACAATATAACTATAACTGAAATTCCAGATATAAAACTTACATTTAGTTAACCTGCATAACCTTCCTCGAAGAGCTGAAGTTTTCATAATTCCTGTATTTGAATAATAAAATCAAAATTGATGAATTATATTCTAATGTGCTATTGCATGCCAGTAGATTGAAAAAGTTAATGCTTGGGCCTAGAATGACAATAGACTAATTGTATCATGATTATCCCGAACATCTTTAGAGAGGCAAGAAGTTATGCTGTAACAAATGGATAAACTGACTTCAAAACTGTGTATATTGCAATACCCAGCATTGTTTTTACTTTTTATGGCGGCCTTTTTCTGTTTATCTTTCAGTGGAAGAAAAGATGCAGCTAGGGGGTGATGAGAACCTCTGCAGAATCTGTATGGATGCAGTGATTGATTGTGTGCTGCTGGAGTGTGGTCACATGGTCACCTGCACCAAATGTGGAAAACGCATGAATGAATGCCCTATTTGTCGTCAATATGTTGTGCGGGCAGTACACGTCTTTAAGTCTTAACTACAGTGGTGTTTGATTGATCAGGATTTTAGCTTCCTTGTTAAGATACATGAAATTCAATTTGAAAATTATTCTGACTGTATTAATGACACTAGTTTGTTGTGGCTACTTTGGATGGTGTAGAGGAACAGAATTTCTTTTGATTTACTAATAGCTATCATTGGCTTATTACTGAAGCCTTAAATCAGTGTAAAATACAACATATGTTTAAATGCAAAAAATGCCAATTACTTAAGCCTGTTAAGATTAATCAAAGGTATGATCCAGATTAATCAAAGGTAGGATCCAGACAAAATGAAGGATATGCTGGAAAACAAATTGCAAACTCTATTTTAAACTTTTCCTATCACTTTTATAAGTCTCAAAACTTTTACCCTTTAGTGGATTATCATTATATTGTTGTTGTACTTACAAGCTCTTACTTAATTGTGTGCGTGCTGGATATGAATTGAGCATTTAGTAGTGCCCAACCTGTCCACGGTGATGTCTGGACAGAAAGGAAATTGAATGATCTTGTATCATTGCCTGCCAACAGCCTTGTTATGGTTTTTCATTTTTGCTTTGTATATTTTGTATGTTTTTGAAATTCACATATGCAATTTGACTAATAAAAAATTTAATTTAACAGAGTAGCTTTTCTATCATCAATAAATTTTGGCTCGGACTGAAAACTTATTTCTTCAATATTTCTTCACTCTATCCTCGATTTATGTAGAACTGCTTTAAGACTAATTTATTAAGACTGCTTTAAAGGCTTTTGGCACTTTGACCTTCATCAGTCAGTATTGAGTATAGAAGTTGGGAGGTCATGTTGCAGTTGTATAATAATGTTGGTGTGATAGCATTTAGAATATTGTGTTCAGTTCTGGGCACCATGTTATAGGAAAGTTATTGTCAAGCTTGAAAGGGTTCAGAAAAGGGTTATGAGGATGTTGCCAGGACTAGAGGGTGTGAGCTATAGGGAAAGGTTGAGTAGGCTGGGTCTCTATTCCATGGAGTGTAGGAGGATGAGGGGAGATCTTATAGAAGGTAGATAAAAATGCTGGAGAAACTCAGCGGGTGAGGCAGCATCTATGGAGCGAAGGAATAGGTGACGTTTTGGGTTGAGACCCTTCTTATAGAAGTGTCCAAAATTGTGAGAGGAATAGATCGGGTAGATGCAGAGTTTTTCACCAAGAGTAGGCTAATCGAGGACCAGAGGACATGGGTTCAAGGTGAAGGGGAAAGGATTTAATAGGAATCAGAGGGGTAACTTTTTCACAGAGGGTGTTGGGTGTATGGAACAAGCTGCCTGTGGAGGTAGTTGAGGCTGGGACTATCCCATCGTTTAAGAAACAGTTGGACAGGTACATGGATAGGACAGGTTTGGAGGGTTATGGACCAAGCGCAGGCAAGTGGGACTAGGGTCTGAATACATATGTAAATGTGATATTTCAGTTATTTCTTTTTAATTGGTTTGTAAACATTTCTAAACACCTGTTTTCACTTCTTCATTCTGGAGTATTGTGTTTAGATTGATGATAAAAAAAAAAATTAATCCATTTTAAAATAAGCCTGTAACGTAACAAATTGCGGAAAAAGTGAAGGGGTCTGAATACTTTCTGAATGCACTGTATTTAAAAACTGTTTCATCTCAATTCCAGCTTTGTCAAAAGGCAAGGTCCTGACTTTATCCTTACCTTATTGATTTTTTCATTTTCGGGATTTGTGTGAGCCTGGCACTTATTGTTCATCTGTATTTTTCCTTGAGATGGTGGGAGTGAGACTGCCTTGAACTGCTGCCTTCTTTCTGGTGAAGGAACTCCGACAGTGCAGTTGGTTAGTGAGTGTAAGATTTGGACCTAATGACAACAAAGGGCTGCTGATTATATTTCCGTCAGACTGGTGTACAATTTAAATGAAGACTGGAAATAGTGGCATTCCCATGCACACTGTTGTTGGAGTAGCATGGGTGAGAAACTAGTATACTTTGTAGATGGTACAATCTGAAGCCACTCTGCACTGATGGTGGAGGTAATGAATGTTTAAAGGGGTTAACAGGCTGCTTTGTCTTGAGTTGTAGGTGTTCATCCAGGCAGATAGTATTCCACTATAGTGTTGATTTAAGCCCTAGTAGTTGGTAGAAAAGAATTGGAATGACAGATGAGTCACCAGCTGTAAGATTCCCAAACTTTGACTCTTGTAGCAGAAGTATTTGTGGCTGGTTCAGATAAGATTCAGGTAGGTGCCAAGTGGGAGGAATCTGAAGGGCGCCAACTGCAACTCAGTTTTTCCCTACATCTTGTTCTACAAATACTTTCAACGAGCTTTCTACCTTTATATATTCCAAAATTCAGTTTCAGCCTCCCTGTTGGCAGGGATTAATTATTTGAATAATACGAATCTGAATGCTAAAATGTATTTAATAAGCTTTTATTTACATTATATGTATAAAAAATCTGCATGTAAATTACATTGTTATTCCTGTAAGCAGTGATTACTTATGCAATCACTATTATAACTTAAAATATCAAAATCTGCCTGGAATGAGTGCACTTTTTTCTAGATGTTGACTGGTTCAGTGTATTCCAGGCATAAAGTATCCCAATCATGGTCTTTGCCATCAGCTCTCTCCTACATAGGCAGAGAAAAGGCTCAAGCTATTGGGAATTTTGGCACCAGAGAAAATAATGAATGCAAGCAGGAGTTTTATTCTATGTTCCAATAAAATATGTCCCATAGCTCTTACAACAGTTAGGGCTGCATCAACTTTGCTTATACGGTTGAAGAGGAATGCTCCAGAAGTGAAGGATCTGATATTTCACTGCACGCATGGCTTAAACTTCAGAGATTCTAAGGAAAGCAGTTGAGGGGAATGAAATAGTTGAGGACAATACCAGTAAGTTGAAGGTAGGCTGTAATAACTTTCGTGGTTGAAAGGCAGCATTGATCTTGAGGAAGATAATGCCTTAGATTGTCAGGCAGCAGCCCAGTCAAGTGGATCCTTTCAACTACCACCTAAGCAGACTAAATTTGCTGCTTAAAACCTGCATCACTGTTCCAACAACAGAATTTTGTGCACCAATGTCAAACAAGTGCTCGGTTGACATCAATGGCCGAGTGTCTTGTGTGCATGTAGGCCTACATGATTCTAAGAATGGCGAGTATCCCTGTTATGTTCAGTCATCATTGTAAAACACGACTTTTCACTATGATGGACTAGCAGCTGTTCTGAGACATTATAACAGAACATTTCAAAGGGAAAGCATTATTTTATGAAAATTTAATATCTGCCCAAAGATATCCATCACCTTCCAATTGTCACAAGAGTCAGTTGAATCCTGCTTTGGCCTTCACTAGAAATAGTCTGCCTAATTTTGAACATTTTTGCCATTCATACACAAACACTAGGAAGAGTGCAGTAGGTGGCAATATTGACACACATTGGAAGCACAAAGGCCATACTGATCACAAAGCACATATGGATCACTTCCTTTAAATGAGTTAAATCTAGCTCCTAAAGTTGCAGTTGAAGTAATGGCAATATCAATACCACCAGACCTTTACTATCGTCCCTGACTACAACAGATAAATGATGTTGGTTTCAGAACAATTGCCACTCTAACTGACAATTCTGTGTTAACAGACTACATCATTTTACCAATAGGATTCATTTTTGATTAGGGAATTCACACACTGCTGTTTAACACTGAATGTGGGGAAAACAGCAAAGATCAAATTATGCCAATGTCCTCATTGTATTGCTACCTACAATTCCTCTCAATATGGATGAAGCCCCAACTTTCCTGATACTGCAATCAATTGCAAATCTCAACCCCTTACAACTGAAGCATACATTTCAAAGAGCCTCAAAAGATTTTTGAAGAGAGAGGGCCAATTATCCTGTGATTTCCAATTAAGATTTTATGTCCTATAATTTCCCTGTAAAACCTGGTCCTGTTCTATAGTATTTTTGTGCTGATCAATCTGATCCATAGGCAAAAATATTTCAGATTTAAGTGGCCACACTGCTTTTATATGGACTGCATGGAAATACTTAATACACAAACTTTCATTTCCAACTCCTTTCCATGCTTACCGACTTGCAACATGGATGGAAACAACTGAGAAAATCCCTACTTGCTTTTGGAGAAAATTGTTAACAGCTTAAGTACTACACAGCATTTAAAATGCTGCTCCATGAATTTACCAATAGTTCAGTATTGAAGACAAAAGTTTTATACAAATTCAGTAATGATAAAATGGCAACAACATTTGGTGGAAAACCAACATCTCATTATTTTACAGCTGATTGCCTTAAAGGCATGCAATGATGGCACATACAAATGTCACAAATCATTCCACATGAAACATGTGGAACTATACAGAGATTAAACCACAAGTAACAAACAGGGAAATCTGAAATAAATTGCATTTCAATTGTATATAAGTAATAATGTTACCATTGAAATTTCCACATTACTCTCAATAAAGTAATTTCTGTACAAAAATATTTCTGCATAATGTATGATGTGTGGAGTGTAACAAAACAAAAATATTTATAACATGGTCAAAGTGATCCCAATGTGTGGTCAGATGCATCTATAAGATACCTCTTTTTTAAAGATGGCATTTTAAAAAGAACAGAAATTAAAATTTACAATGCACATGCTTTAGTTGTAAAACGTGCATAAAATCAATATTCTTCTCCCCACATGTTTATACGTACCAAGTAAAAACACTTGTGCATCAGTATCTCTTATACATTATTAAAACTTATGAAATAAATTCAAATTTGAATGATTTTCACATGTAGAAACATTTTTGTTCGGTAAGTAGCTTTTGTTGCTACCCTTAAATTTCTGTCCTTCGCAAAGTTCATCCTTGTCCACTTGTCTGGTGGCAATAACAAGAAGCTGTTCATAATTAAATCTGATGAAATTAAATGTCCTTATCGTTTTAGTGTCCAGTTTCTCTCATTGTTAAGTTAACTAAGTTTTTGTAACAGTTTCTCCTCTGACAAATTGAACTGAACGCTAACAGACATCTCTGCTATGAATTGTTCGCAACCTTCTTTTGTTACCTGCTTGCAGTAACGGAGATCTATTCGGCAGATGTTGCCACAGCGTTTGAAATAGGTTAGGCACTGGTCAGTGACTTTATTGCAAACTGAAAAAGATATTATGCATTTTAGTATGGCAAAGATTCACACACGACCTTTGTTTTTTTTTCTTATTCAAATTGCTCTGAGATTAATCTTCCACTGAACTGTGGTCCTTTGGATAACAATGCTTCAACATTCCAGGATACACGTTCAATGACATCAAAATACACGAATACATTCAATGATAGTCTGACACTCAGGAAGTTATGTCATGGGGACATTGCAGCTTTTGGTGTTAAAGGTTGTAATGGACAGATGTGCGGTTAAGTTAGCAAAATGCGTTTCTTCATAGTTTATCAAACATATTGGAAGGAATGGATTTTGAGAAAAGAGATGTAAGATAATTGAGAAAATGAGTGAATATGTATTGGATGGCTTTTTCGAATGCAAATGTAGCAGCACCCATAAGAGGTGAACAAACTAAAAATTATGATATGTATATTGTAAATGGTTTTAAAAAAAGGTTGATTTTGGTCATGTTAATCATGTGAGTGGCAAAGTTAAGTTTCTGGTCAATAGTAAATTCCAAAATTTTGATAGCAAGGGTGTGACCTGTCATTTATCAGTCAACCTGGATATTATCTATGATGTACTGTATGTTGGCATAGAAATGTGCTTTGTGACTGGTGTTACGATAGTCAACCGGATAAAGATGGTTGGATGCACTGGATGAAGCTAAAAAAAAACTATTGTTATTCAGTTAAGAGTTTGTGAGATTTTAAAAAACTTATCTATAATTGTTGACTGGACTGGGTTGAAAAAGGGAAATATATTTTTAACAATATGACAAAATACAAAATTCTAAATTGTGGCACATAATCATTCAAATGACATACATTTTAATATTAAATATCGTATCACACATGCAGTTACCTGATAGATTGATTTCTGTTAGGGAATCTCTTGTTGTTGTACCAACTGCTGTTAAAAGATTAATTGACTGGTCTGTCAGATGGTTACAGTAACTAAGATCTAGTCTAGAAAGCATCGGCATGTGCCTAATAATAAGCCGGAGTGTTGCATCTGTGATATCCAGGCCAGCCAAGTGAAGATCTGTCACATTACGTAATTTGCTGCGATTGTCAATCTGGCCTTTAAGAGAGAACAAAATTTTAGGCACTGCATTTTGAAAGTCTTACACTTACTTAATAAAACTACTTATAGATACTTATAACTACTAATATAATGACTTAACACTATTGAAAGGCCTGGATAGAGTGGATGTGGAAAGGATCGTCTTGGACCAGAGGTCATAGCCGCAGAATAAAAGGACGTACCTTTAGAAAGGAGACGAGGATAAATTTCTTTAGTCAGAGGGTGAATCTGGAATTTATTGCCACGGATGGCCAACTCAATGGATATTTTTAAGGCAGAGATTGACAGATTCTTGATTAGTAAGGGTGTCGGGGGCAATGGAGAGAAGGCAGGAGAAAGTGGTTTGGAGGGAAGGACATCAGCCATGATTGAATGGCAGAGTAGACTTGATAGGCTGAATGGCCTAATTCTGCTCCTATTAATTATGAACATAAACTTATTTGGCATCTGTGATAATGGACTTATTATTAAAGTTTATTATTAAAAGACTAGAACAGGAAATAAACAGGAAACACAAGCAGCACAACGGCGCAGCTGATAGAGCAGCTGCCTCACAGCACCAGTGACCCGGGTTGGATCCTGACCTCGGGCACTGTCAGCGAGGAGTTTGCACATTCTCCGTGACAACATGGGTTTCCTCTGGATGATCCGGATTCCTCCCACATCCCAAAGATGTGTGGGTTTGTAGGTAAACTGGCTTCTGTAAATTGCCCCTAGTGTGTAGGGTGTGCATGAATGGGTGATCGATGGTCGGCATGGACTCAGTGGGTCGAAGGGCATGTTTTTTCATGCTGTAGCTCCAAACAAAAAAAAACCTCAAGAAATATTTTTTTAAACTTTAATCTCCAGATTCCTGAGATTATTTTAAAATATCAATCAGAATAACTGGGATTATTTGCTATCTCTGAATTATTTTTTATAGACTGGATTGTAAAAATAAAACATGATAAAATGAATGGCATAACAGAAAAGGTATACCATATTGTGTGGTCACATGGGGATGGAGAGATTTCCTACCTGGTCTGTTGTCAGTTGGAGGTGACAGCATATCTCTCATTTGAGCGTCTTTTAATCCTTCCACCCATCTGAGATCAATGGTTCTGAGCAAGGGGCAACTGGAACTGCAAAGTGCCGATATTGCTGCCCATGAACAGCCTGAAACAATCAAGTCCTTAAGACCTAAACAGGAAGATGAACAGATTTAAATCCAATGCGCTGGAAGGTACTTGATGAATGTTCAAAAATGACCTAAATCCATAAAAGTGAAAATGTTAATTACAAAACACACAGCAAGATAGAACCACACTGAACAAATGCTAACGTCGCTGCGCTATTATTGCAAGGGCATAACAAATTGGTTAATATATCCATTTTAGAACTAATAAATCAGACATCAGATTCCCTGTCGTAGCAGCCGAAACATGTTCAACAATGCTGCTGATCCTGAAAAATCCACTCATCCTAACAGTCAGGGCAAGTTATGTTCAAGTTAAGGTGACATTTCACATCTACATTGCCCTCCATAATGTTTGGGACAAAGACCCATCATTTATTTATTTGCCTCTGTACTCCACAATTTGAGATTTGTAATAGAAAAAAATCACATGTAGTTAAAGTGCACATTGTCAGATTTCATTAAAGGGTATTTTTACACATTTTGGTTTCACCATGTAGAAATTACAGTTGTGTTTATACATAGTCCCCTCATTTCAGGGCACCATAATGTTTGGGACACATGGCTTCACAGGTGTTTGTAATTGCTCAGGTGTTTTTAAATGCTTCCTTAATGCAGGTATAAGAGAGCTCTCAGCACCGGGTCTTTCCTCCAGTTTTTCCATCACCTTTGGAAACTTTTATTGCTGTTTATCAACATGAGGACCAAAGTTGTGCCAATGAAAGTCAAAGAAGCCATTATGAGACTGAGAAACAAGAATAAAACTATTTGAGATATCAGCCAAACAGGCTTACCAAAATCAACTGTTTAGAACATCACTAAGAAGAGAGCGCTGTTGAGCTTACTATTCGCAAAGGGACTGGTAGGCCAAGGAAGACCTCCACAGCTGATGAGAGAAGAATTCTCTCTATAATAAAGAAAAATCCCCAAACACCTGTCCGACAAATCAGAAACACTCTTCAGGTGTGTCTTTGTCAATGACCACTGTCCACAGAAGGTTCAAAGGTTCTTTATTAGTCACATACACCAATTGGTGTGGTGAAATACGTATTGCCATTGCAGCACATTAAAAAAAGAATACAACATAACCATAATAAAGAAATTTAAACATAAAAAACATCCCCCCACAATGGTTCCCATTATGAGGGAAGGCACAAAGTCCAGTCCCCATCCCCATGTCCACCCATAGTCGGGCCAATTTAGGCCTCCGCAGTCGCCTTTACGGAGGCCCGATGTTCCAGGCCCTTCTCGCCGGATGATGGTGCATCGGGAGAATCCTCTCAGCGGCATGGGAAACCTGGAACGGCTGCTTCCTTACTGGAGACTGCGGCTTCCGAAGCCGACAGGCTGCGCTGGATGGAGCTCCACCACTGCCGATCTCGGCAAGAGATCCCAGGCTTCTGATGTTAGTCAGTGCCGCCGCCCGCAGCTGGCCGCTCCACAGACCCGCAGCTTCACGATGTTTTTGTTGGCGGTCCCAGCATACCGGAGTTCCAGCGCGGCGACCCGGGCAAGGCATCGCCCGCTCCGCAATAGCGCTCCAGCGCTGTGCCGCCGCCAAAGCCAAAGTTCTGGCCGGTTCCCTCAGGAAACGCCGCTCCAGGCCCGCTGGTAGGCCGCGAGGACGGTGCCCGGAGAAAAGCTGCCCGGAGAAAAGCCGCCTCTCCGACCAGGTAGGGACCCTGAAAAGCAGTTTCCCCCTTCCCCCCCCACATAAAAAAGACTAGATCTCCAAAAAACTCAACTAAAAATAAAAAAAAGTGAAAAAATGGGCAGCCATACCCATACAGGACGGCGCCCCCTAATGAAGTCAGAAGACTTCATGAATAGATATACAGAGGCTACACTGCAAGGTGCAAACTGTGTGTGTGTGCGTGAGATGTTCGTGTGCGTTTCACATCTCGAAAACACGACGCGCTAACGGTGAATTTTTTGCCTCTGCTTACAGCTGTGACGTCACAATGGGATTGTAGCCCTGCTCGCAACATTGTTGCTTTCTAAGTACAATGAGTTCTGCTCGCCCTAGCAAGTGCAAATGCATTTTTTTTAAAGTTTAAAAATGAGGAAGGGTGCATAAGGCGAAATGAGCAGCCCCTGCGCAGTTGTCGGCTATGGGTGAGTGGTCGAATATTACGTTGAACGTGTTGTGTTGGGGGACCACGCCTCCTGTGGGGGCTATGGGTGAGTGATGGAATATTGCTTTGGGTAACGGGTTGCGTTGGGGGACCAGGCCTCCCGTGTGACAGGGACCCAACGGGTCCCACTTGGTCTAGTATACTTATAAAACGGATCTTGGATGTGTATTTATTTGTGTGATGTCCGTGTGCGATTCACATCTCCTCGAAAACACGACCCGCTAACAGTGACATTTTTACATATTCCGATAGAGATTTACGACGTGAAGTCAAAAATCGCCTTATCTGAACATTTAATGCATTATTTCTTATTTATGAAAATGTTCAAAAATCTCTTAACAACTTGGAAAAAACGGTCTCGCTTATTCTGTCTTAGCCCTGCTCGCAACATTGTTGCTATCCAAGTACACTGAGTTCTGCTAGCTGGCAAGTGCAAATGCTTTTTTTTTTAAGTCACAGTACACTGAGTTCTGCTAGCTAGCAATAGGCTGTGGGCCGAGGAGCTTTATTCCAGTGTTTCGTGACCCAAGTCACCGAACTACATGAAATTTTCACATATTGTGTAAAAAAATGATATAAATCACCCCTGAAATTCGTCATAAACGAGACTTGCACATTTTTAAAAATTAAATTAGAGAAAAAACGGAAAATTTGCAGGTATATTTAGTCCAATCAAAGCACGTTTAACATTGAGTTGTATGCCAGTTGGCCAATCACGCGCTTTGTTTCAGGCTAGCCAGGCAGGGAGCACTGAGAGGGCTTCACTGATGCCTGTTTTACTGGAGATTCCGATGAAGATTCTTTCTAGTTCTGTGGAATACATGTCGTGGAAACTTGCAGCAGGGTAACTGAATTTAGTGAGAAAAGCATGAAGAAGTCTGAAGAATGTGCAGCTAAGTGGAAGAAAGTCTTGAAAGCAAAGTTCCTGCCTGAGGTGCTGCAGTCAAACTTTGTGAATCAACGAACTGAAAAGGTAAGATCTAAAGTCTGAATTTATGAAAATTAATCTGTATGCACTTTAATTAATTTAATTGCACCTTTATAATGTGAAAAAATGAGATTTGGAGGCTGTACATTCACTCATTCATTCACTAATTCATTCACTAATTCATTCATTCACTCATTCATTCAATCATTCACTCATTCATTCACTCATTCATTCATTCACTCACTCACTCACTCACTCACTCATTCATTCATTCATTCATTCATTCATGGAGGGCCTAAACTATGTGTGTCCATAGTTAAATCCAAGGTAAATTAAACATTGTCAATAATGCCAGCTTGTTGAAGTCTAATAAGTCTTTAACATCTAATCTCGGAGCTGCCTGCGATAACTTACCGAGTACAAGTGCTCCGATCGCGGGGCCTATGTACTTAACATAGTGAAGCCGCAGTCTCAATTAAGAAACAGCCGATTAACGAACGCGGAGTCACGGAGTGTTTTTGGATCATCTCCGCGGGCGGGGGGGGGGGAGGCTGTACATAGTGCCGGCCGTAGCGGCCGTTTCCAGGCCCCGACCACGGGAGAAAAACGGAGGAATATTGATCGCACTTTATCGGCTGCCATTGGAGTGAGAAATGGTCAGAAATGGCTGATGTTTATGCAGAAATGAATTGGTGTATGTGAACTTGAACTTGAACTAATTTATCTATGGTAGTAACAGTGTTATTCTCATTAACATTAAGAAGAGGTTTACATTTTATGAATTGAAGTCCATGCAGACTTAATGACTATGAGATGTTTTTTTTGTAGCCTCTGCCTGACCCTCCACTTGAACTTGAACTAACTTATCAATGGACTTATCAAAACTTATCAAAAGACTTGGAATTTGATGAAGAATATTCAGATGAAGATCAGATGTAATGTAAACAAATAAATTGGGGAAATAAATGATTATATAAAGTTTTATTTTAGTGTCGATCGTTTCACTGTTTATTTGGTCAAATTATTTAAACAATGAGTGAATTACTTATGATAATGTCGTGCTGGTGAATGACAGTGCGAAAGTCCATCCACACATACATACACACATCCACACACACATCCATCCGTACGCACACTTCCATGCATGCACACACACATACATCCGCACACACACACGCATCCATCCGCACGCAGACATACATGTACACATCCATGCACACATACATCCACACACATACATCCATCCACACATACATACACACATCCACAGATACACGTTTGACAGGTATACACAGACACACACACAAACTACAGATACTCAAACAATGCAACACTTTTAGGGTTTTTTTAGGTTAAAGGTAATAGCCCTCATTTGCAAAGGCACCATCGGGGGGTCTCTAACATAAATATAGGCTCATTGTAGCTTAAAATGAATACTCATCGAGTAAACCAGAGCATTCGATTCTTGGTTAGGATGTGACATTTACATCAGAAATAAGACAGGTCTCTTACAGGTCTGCCACCCAGCCTGGCACTGCCCCAGTCCCACTATGGCCGTTACCCCCATTCTCCCCACTATGACAGTCAGTGGGGTTCAGTAAACGTGGGAACCCAGAGGATCTGTCCTGACCCTTTAATTAGGCAGGTTCATGAGCCCTTAAAACCTGGGACCTCTGCTGCAGTCTCATTACATTTCCTATTAAAGCGACTGGAAGATGCCTTGCAGGACTGTCCCCCAGCCTGGAACTGCCCCAGTCCCACTATGGCCGTGACCCCCTCTGCACACTGGCAGTCAGTGGGGTTCAGTAAAGAGAGGAACCCACAAGAACTGCCCTCACCCATTAATTAGGCTGGTTCAGGAGCAGGACCTCTGCGACAGTGTCATTAAAAAAACACTCACAATTATATTCATCATATTATTTTTATATAATATAATTATACTTAATTATATACGATTACAGTCATATTTACAAGTCATATATATATATATTATTATACCTATATATATATATATATAGGTATAATAATATATAGTTTAAATGGACTGCAACACAGAAATAGGCTGCCCATGGTGTAATATGGGCATTGGCCACTAGATGGCGCTTACTTTCCCGATCTTATTTTCTAATTAGTTTAATTAATTAATGTGCAGCGTTTGGCAATGACGAGTTATGACTTCCTTCTCAATTATATTTCATCTAAATCTGTGGAAAATTTAATGTAGTTCGGAGACGTGGGTCATGAAAATCTATTTCTAGACACATTTTTGATGCTCGGCCTACAGCCTACAAGTGCAAATGCATTTTTTTTTAAAGTTTAAAAATGAGGGAGGCTGAATAAGGCAAAATGAGCAGCCCCTGCGCAGTTGTCGGCTATGGGTGAGTGCCGGAATATTGCATTGGGGGAACGGGTTGTGTTGGGGAAAGGGGAATGGGTTGCCTTGGGGGACCAGGCCTCCCGTGGGGGCTATGGGTAAGTGGTGGAATATTGCGTCGGGCCCCACTTGGTCTAGTAATCTATAAAGTTCTCTGAGGATGCTTAGAGACAAAGGGCACATGTTAATTGGAAGAATGTTCTCAGCATTTGATCACAGAATTATGAATCAGGAAGTGTTTTGAAAAGCTGCCTTAGGTAATTAAACTGAAATACAGATTGAAACTAGACCTTCATGTGATAAAGCAAAAAAGCAGCTTTTAGTATGACATTATTTTCAGCAAGGAGCTATTTGGCTTAGATGCATCCATTGTCTAGAAGTGAACAAAAGAGCAGCTATCTACATAGTAGCGAAATGAAAAATATGTGCACTCTGAAACATCTCCCATGGCATCCAAGTCCTCTGCTGCGGGCAGAAAAACTGCGGTAATGCTAAGGCATTAACTGGATTAGTCCGAGGAATACTACGGTTCCAGCAGTAGTTCAGAGTCTAGATTATTCCTACATTAATGGCCGAAAACACCTACATACCAGAATTACAAAATTCACAATTATATCTGTTTTATTCAACATGCATTCTGGAGGCATCAATGATCCTGTCGCCTGTTAGAACATTTTGGAACAACACAGCCTTGGTCAAGTCAAATCAAGATGCAATTCTTACAGGGATCTTTTATTTATAGATTTTGCTATTTTAACAATGCAAAACAGCCCAAAAAGAGCAATTTGCTCCTTACTACAAATGCAGCACCATAGCTGAAGGCGTTTTGTAATAAATGTTAACATTTCCTGCACTGAACAGAACATAAATTATGTTCCAATGCAAGTTAACTCAAGAGTACCAACTTAAAAATTAATAGGTTTATTGGCCAAGTATTCACATACAAGGCATTTGCCTTGGTGCTCTGCCCATAAGTGACAACATGACATACAGTGACAGTTAGGAATGACAAATAAAACATTAAAAGTAAAACATTATCGATTGAACATGTGAATTAAATAAAATACCAGAGCAAAAGGAGGCTACAGATTTTTGGTTATTGAATAGAGCCGCTACTCGTGGAAAAAAGCTGTTTTTATGTCTGGCTGTGGCAGCTTTGACAGTCCGGAGTCGCCTTCCAGAGGGAAGTGATTCAAAGAGTTTGTGGCCAGGGTGAGAGGGGTCAGAGATGATTTTACCCGCTCGCTTCCTGGCCCTTGCAGTGTACAGTTCATCAATGGAGGGAAGGTTGCAGCCAATAACATTCTCAGCTGATTGGCCGATTCACTGCAGCCTCTGGATGTCGTGCTTGATGGCTGAGCCAAACCAGACCATGATGGAGAAGATGAGGACAGGCTCTACGATGGCCGTATAGAATTGGACCATCATTGCCTGTGGCAGATTGTGCTTCCTCAGCTGCCGCAGGAAGTACATCCTCTGTTGTGCCTTTTTGACTGTGCAGTCAAAAAGGCCCCCCATTTAAGGTCCTTTGAGATGATGGTTCCCAGGAACTTAAAAGACTCCACAGATATGACTGTGGTGTTGTTGATAGTGAGTGGGGTGAGAGGAGGGGGAGCTCTCCTAATGTCTACAGACAATTCCACTATCTTAAGGGCATTGAGCTCCAGGTTGTTGCAATGGCACCAGGACACCAGCTGCGTCACTTCCTATCTGTAGGCAGATTCCTCCTCATCCTGGATCAGTCCAATCAGGGTTGTGTCGTCTGCAAACTTGAGATGCTTGACAGAGGAGTCAGTGGAGGTGCAGTTATTGGTGTAGAGAGTAGAGGAGAGGGGAGAGTACGCAGCCTTGCTGTGCTCCTATGCTGAGGGTCTGAGATGTGCTTTCCCAGCCTCACATGCTGCTTCCTGTCTGTCAGGAAGCTGGTGATCCACCGACAGAGGGGTTCAGGCACAGTCAACTTGGAAAGTTTGGAGTGTAGTAGCTCTGGCACAATGGTGTTGAATGCAGAGCTAAAATCAACAAACAAAATCCTCGCATAGGTCCCCTGGCGGTCAAGGTGCTGGAGGATGAAGTGCAGGCCCAGGTTGACCGCGTCATCCACAGATCTATTGGCCCGATATGCAAACTGCAGAGGGTCCAGCAGGGGGTTCGTGATATTTTTCAGCTTGGCCAGCACAAGCCTTTCAAGGGTCTTCATGACTACAGAGGTCAGTGCAACAGGCCTGTAGTCATTAAGACCAGTAATCCTTACATTTTTGGGTACATGGACAATAGTGGAGACTTTGAAGCAGGCAGGGACAGTACAGGTTTGCAGGGACTGGTTGAAAATGTCTGTGTAGACCAGTGCCAATTGTTCGACACAGAGCTTGAGAGTAGAGGGGGAAACATTGTCCAGTCCTGGAGATTTCCGGCTTTTCTGTCTTCTGAACAGCCTCTCCACCGCCTCTATTTTTATTGTCGATGATGGAGAAGTGATGTTGTGCAGCACGGAGGGAGTGGGCAGTGGACGAGGCCGCAGTCGTTTGCAGTCAGTCTGTAATTGGGTGTTAAGTGGTGATTGGAGAGGGGTGGGTGGGTGGGAAAGGGTCCAGTCTTTTCAGACTGGAGTATTGCTATAAGTAGGTGTGAAGTGGTGATTGGGGAGGAGTGGGGTAGAAGGGTCCAGTCTTTGCAGACTGGGGTCTGGCTCTGTTGGTTGGGGAGGGGGTACCAGGGTTGTTTCTGCTTGTCAAACCTGCAGTATAACTCATTCAGGTCGTTGATCAGCTGACGATTGTCCAAAGAGCGGAGAGCTTTCCTTTTGTAGCTGGTGATTTCTTGCAAGCCCTTCCAAACTGAAGAAGTCACTAGCTGAGAACTTGCTCCTCAACTTCTCAGAGTACCTTTCCTTGGCAGCTCTGATTCCTCTTCTCAGCCTGTATTTTGTCTGCCTGTAGAGGTCTGCATCCCCGCTCCTGTAGGCTTCCTCTTTAGACTGTCAGAGCTGTCTGAGTTCTGCAGTAAACCAGGGCATGTTGTTATTGAACCAGGTCCGGGTCTTAGTTGGAATGCAACTGTCCTCACAAAAGCTGCCATATGATGATACAGTGTCTGTATACTCATCGAGGTTTGTGGTTGCTTCCCTGAACACATTCCAATCCGTGCAGTTAAAGCAGGTTTTAATGTGGTTTTTTTTTTCCGATGTTCTGACCACAGGCTTAGCAGATTTTAGTTTCTGCCTGTAGGTCGGAATAAGGTGAACTAGACAATGATCAGAGAGACCCAGACCCGCCCGGGGAACAGAGCGATATGCGTTCTTGATTGATGTGTAACAGTGGTCAAGTGTTCTCTCCCCTCTGGTGGGGCAGGTAACCTGAAATTTGTACTTTGGAAGGTCACGGCTGAGGTTAGATTTGTTAAAGTCACTCTCTACCCTCATTGCCTGGTCAGCGAGTTGCGTTTGTGCCTCATGTACACAGGCATGGGGGAGGAATGTAAACTCCAGCGAGAATAAAGGAGTTAAATTCCCTCGGCGAGTAGAAGGGTTTGCAGTTTATAAAGAAGGATTCTAGGTTGGGAGAGCAGAAGTTTGACATTACCCTGATGTCACTGCACCAGTCCTGGTTGGTATAGAAGCATGTTCCACCACCTCTTGATTTCCCTGCTGCTTCCACTTCGCGGTCTGCTCTGTGAAGTTGGAAGCCAGCCAGTTGCAGCGCGCTGTCCGGGGTTGACTCACACAGCCAGGTCTCGGTGAAGCGGCTCGAGAGAAGTCCTTGTTTGTCCGGCGCAGGAGTTGCAGTTCGTCCACTTTGTTATTAAGAGAACGTACGTTTGCCAGGAATATGTTGGGGAGTGGCGTGCGTGATCCTCGTCGCCAGAGTCGGGTGAGACAGCGCTTCGTTCGCTTTTTCTTTATCACAAATGATCTTTGACAAATCCCATGATTCCTTGCGTTTTTCAAACTACCAAACTCGCTTATACTTTAATCAAACATTTCCAATAAATAGTTATATAAATTTGATTCTTCAACTGACGAGTTTTAAATAATCCAACAATCTTCTGGATTTACAAAATTAACTGTGATCCAATGAGAGTATATTTTCAAAATTATGGTTTTTATATTTAAAAAATGTAAGTTTAGGGGGAAAATGCTCATTCAGACAGCATAATGAACCTTGATATCAATGTTCCACATTTAATTTAACTTAATCAGCATAGGAACCCAACACCTTAACACACAAGCTAATTATCACCAGTGATGGAAACTTAAACCTCTTAAAAAGCTTAAATCTCATCTGACTGATTTCTATCTGAAAAACAATTTGGCTAAAGTCAAACTTGGATGTGATGTTCCATGATTAATGTTGGCCATAACCCTAAATACTTTCACGTTACACTGAATTGGAGCTTGATCTTCTGATGGCAGCAGAGAGATGAAAAAGTCAGGGGTTGGATCATTTTCAGGAACCTGGCCATGAACTCTCCGAGAAGCAACTATTTTCATGCTACAAGCTAAAAGTTAAGTGCATCAGTCACAACTTCAAAATCGACAATATTATCCCGATCTTCAAAACCTACTTCATTGCAAATATTGGACTTTTTCTTTGGAACTGTAATGCTACAATGCAGTGAACTATATTCTGCACTCTGGTACTTTTCTCGTTGCACTACTTGTGGTACTTATATGGCTTGTCTGTACTCCAATTGGTGTATGTGACAATAAATGTCCTTTGTCCTTTGTATAGTATGATCTCATTTAGTTGGATAGCATGCAAACAAAAACTTTTCACAGAACCTTGGTACACGTGACAATAATAAACCAATACTAATCAATGCATACCGTGTCTGGCATGTTCAAATTAACTCCCGTTGACTGACTTACATTCCCTTGAACACCCATGTGCACATATTTGTGTTAATTTATCAAGAAAATCCATGATAAAGAGATCATAAAACCCTACATGGAGTCAGATGAAGGCCCTCGCATTCAATTTTACTGTTGAGGTACAATTGAGGGTCTCGTGGATAATTTCAGCCACTGAAAATAAACTTCTTGTTGATGATCCTTGTCAAAGAACCACTGATCCTTAAACTATGTCAAAATAATGGTACACAATAAACAATATCTCTGTTCAAGTAGAGAAAAAGACAAACACTTGTGAGTGACTGGCGTCATCCAGCACAAATGATGAGGACTATCTTTGGGTTTCCTCTTTGTTCTTTCATCTGGAGTTCAAATGATGTAGTGGCTGATACAAAATGCTGACTTGGTAACACAGAATTCATTTGTAAAAGTTATGAAAGGAGAACTATTTATTTTAATCCAATTATTTTAATGCATTTTTCAGTCACTTACCTGGCAGCCTGTTGATTAGCCAAGTTAGCTGTTTCTTTGATATATTTGTCCAGCTCAGGTCAAGTGTTACAGGTTGCCTTCGAATTATTCCACTCAGCATCAGCGGTGTGATCGACTTACATCGGCCCAAGTCAATCTTGGTCCACAACCTCTTGTCACAACACCTGAAAAGATAAAACATAATAATCATTCCAGCTGAAGTGCACATATTTGTGTTAATAAAATCAAAGTGATCTCAGGATATTCGCCAAGTAACATTATATTGAGTATAATCCAATTAATTACTCGTTTACAGATTATATTAGTTGTATGATTCTTCAACAGTTTTTAAATAATCCAACAATCTTCTAAATTCACAAAATTAACAGGTCATATGAGTGTATTCAAAATGATGGATGTTAAGTCATCGAATCATACAGGCCCTTCGGCCCAACTTGCCAATGCCGAACAACATACAACATCTACACAGGTCCCACCAGCCTGTGTTAGGTCAATATCCTTCTAAACCAATCCTATCTATGTACCTGTCCAAATGTTTCTGACACATTGTAGAATATTAAAAATACAACTATTTTCCCATTGGTAAAATTGAAACAAAGCTTCTGTGTAACTATTGCCCTTACTTTCTTTACCCAATCATGCAACATGTTGTAAATCATAAAGTGCAAGGCTTACTGAGCATACTTTAACATGCAAGAACAGCATTTGTGCAGGACGACTGAGCTGTAAACCACTGTAGCTCTCTGAGGGTGAGGTGATGGAACATATACGTTGAAGTCGTTCTTTGCACTAATTCACTCTACTACTTATTGAAGGGATCTATAGAAGGCACTACCTCAAACATGCAGCCAACATTAAAGACCACACCACCCTGGTCACGCTCTCATTTCACTCCTACCATTGGGAAGAAGGTATAGGAGTCTGAAAACCAGTTTCAAGAATTGCTTCTTCCCACCAACTTTCGGCATGTAAGACAATGTTACAGTGGTCATGGGGATTTCAATCTGCAGGTAGACTGGGAAAATCAGGTTGGTACAGGATCACAAGAGTGCCTATGAGATGGCTTCTTAGAGCAGCTTGTGGTCAAGCTTACAAGGGAAAAGGCAATTCTGGATTTAGAGATGTGTAACAAATTGGATTTGATGAGAGAGCTTAAGGTAAAGGAACCCCTCGGAGGTAGTGACCATAATGTGATAAAATTCAACCTGATGTTTGAGAGGGAACACATGAAATCAGATGTGTTGGCATTACTGTAGAGTAATATAACTACAGAGATATGAGGGAGGAGCTGGCTAAGGTATTGTGTTAGAAATCATTACACCTGGCACATATTGGAAATGGAATTTGAGATCTCATTGGTTTGTACACCTCCTTAATGGACATGCGAGCCTACAAACTAATAGCTGGAATTGATGGGTTGTCTACTGAGGAAAGATTGGACAGCCATACTTGAATCAGTGAGAATTTAGAATGGTATGCGAGGTGACTTGATTGAAACATGAAAGAACCTGAGAGGATGAGGAAAAAATGTTTTCTCGTGTAGGGGAATCAAGAACTAGGGGCTTGATTCTAGAGCCTCAACCAGTGACTTGGTTATGAGTTTTTTTTTTGAAACTCTGAGGGTCATAAATATCTAAAATTCCCCTCTGAGTGAAAACAGAGCCTTTGAATATTTTTAAGGTCGAGATAGATACAGTCTTGTCATGCAAAGGGGTAAATGTGAATAGACTGGAACGCAGAATAGAGGTAATAAATCAGACCACTCATGATCTTGTTAAATGATGGAGGAGGCACGAGACTCAAATGACCGACTCCTACTTCTAATTTGTAACTCACATGTTGATTAATGTCCCTGTCCCACAGGCGATTTTTCCAGCGACTACAGGCGACTAGGCTGTTTTCACATGGTGGCGGGGTGACGCCTGTATGGTCGTGAGTAGTCTCAAGTCGCCTAAAGAGTCATAACATTTTTCTGGTCGCCGCTGGATTTTGAAATGTTCAAAAATTTTTGGCGACTGTGGGCTTGACGTAGCTTGTCTTCTCCTGTTGTAGGTGCTGTCATAGGTTGTCGCCAGGTGACGTTGGTTGTCGCCGGGTGCTGACTTCGGTGAATTCCATTGGCGACTACCTACGTCAACCGGCGACAGGTACTGCGGCTGAATTGTCTTCAGTTGTCGCCGACAGGATCGTTGCTTGTCATAGCTTGTAGCGGGTGGACGTAGGTTGTCGTAGGTTGTTGCCTGTGTGGTCGTAGGTTGTCGTATGTGTGGTCATAGGTGGACGTCCTAATGGGTCGCCGGTTGTCGGTAACTTGCTGTAGCTTGATGTCGACTAGGTGGTAGATTGTCGTAGACATTGACGTAGGGGGGGTCCACTCGCCGCTTTTTCGGCGCCTGCTACAACTGTGACAGTCGCCGAAAAAAATTGCCTAAGTGGGAGAGGCCCTTTAGGATGCATACAAACCATCCCCAGATCCATCCCCAGAATGTGCCAGGTTTCTTGATCTCAAACAAAGTATCTTAGGCATAAAAATGATATAACAATTTTATTTCTTACCACTAATTAGTCACCTACTCAAAACCAATAGCAACAACACACCATCTCCTCCACTGCAGAGAAACGTTTTAATGAACTCACATCTGAATTAACAGTAATTGATTCTATCGTCAAGTGCATGACAAACCTTCTGAGATTTATTAGTTAGCATTTGGCCAAGATGTTCATAGACAATCAATGGGAAACTGTGATGCACAATTTTTTTTTTGATACCTGCATGGTGATGACGGCAGTGGAAACAACATTGGATTGGTACAATAAATCATTTCATTTCCTAGATCAAAACACGTCTTTTTGAGATATACACAAAATGCTTGAGTAACTCAGCGGGTCAGGCAGCATCCTTGGAGAAAATGGATAGGTGGCGTTTCGAGCTGTGACCCATCTTCAGACTGATTGTAAGAGGAGGGGGGGGGGGAGAAGCTGGTATCTTTTTTAGATATATTCTTCACGTATTTCAAGCCTGCGTAAGAGCCTCACTGATGTACATTCATCGTATACATGCAAGTAGGATCAGGCCTGTAGCTGCTTCCACTGATGCTGCTCTCTAAGCAACTACTGGGATGTACTCACAAACAGAACCAGTCAATTCCCTTTGAATCTTCTGTCTTTCCTAATGAATGCTGCATATCTCTCTACAATTTTATCTGGAGATGCTGCCTCTTGTCAAATAAATTAATTAACATTGCAGCAGCATCACATTAGTAAAATCCCAGTTAACATTACATAGTGGTACTAAAACCTGAAAATCTTTCATTTTGTGATTTAGGTGTAAATTGACTTCAAAGGCCAACATTGGAATTTGTGTTTGGCTCAGTCGGCAGAAAATGCAAATGAAATTGGTGTCTCAATTTACAAATTATAATTCATTACGCACAAACTGGATAATATGTAAAAAAAGTAAAAACTGAAGATGTGGAAAGTACATAGCAGGTCCATCAGATCATACCCCAAACGATAAAGAAAGGAGGAGGAGACAGGTTAGCTCCTTAAGCATGTTATGCCATTCAGTGAGATTGATCTTAGCCTAAACACCCCACTCCTTTGCTCTCCCCATACCCCTCAACTTTGTGGTTCAAATTCTTTCAATCTTTATCCTAAATTTATTCAACTTCTCCGCCTCCACTATTTTCAGGAGTAGAAATCCAATGACGTTCAATCTTCAAGAGAAATCTTTCCACGTTTCCATCTTAAATTGATGACCCTATTTTCGGATATCCCCACCGGATGAAACATCCTCTCACACTCATCCTGTTACCAAGCAAAATCTCATCTTGTACTATAATCACTCCTCATTTTTCTAAACTCTAAAGTATTGGTCCAACATGCTCAACCTTTCTGCCTACATCAGCCCCTACATCGCCAGGAATCAACCAAGTGAAGCCTCCAATGCAAGGATATCCTTCATCCAAAGATAGACACAATTGCTGGAGTAACTCAATGGGTCAGGCAGCATTTCTAGAGAACATGTAAAAGCGATGTTTCAGGTCGGGATCCTTCTTCTTCTGAAGGGTCCCAACCTGAATCATCACCTATCTATTTTCACCATAGATGTTGCTTGACCTGCTGAGTTACCCCAGCATTTTGTGTCTATCTTTGGTATAAACCAGCTTCTGTAGTTCCATGTTATTATATCCTGCTTCCAATATGGAGCCCAGATATTATCTCATCAATGGAATTTATATCATCCATCCTCTGTTAATCAATCCATGCAAACAGATCACTCCCAATCCCGGGGTCAAGGAAAGAGCGTTCACGTCGCGGTCCTGATTCCACCAATCTTTCCACCACCACGCACAAGAAGCACAAGACAGACACCATTGTGTGCAGATGCCGAGAAGTGTGTTCAGCTCTGGCTGAACAACTTCTAATCTTGTGTGTGGACTCGATAAGAAGAACTCCCAATCCCCTGCACCTTATGTGGCACCTTAATGAATGTTTGATAGAAAACCAAACACACATCTACAAATTCACCTTTATCCGCCCTGTTATAGCACAAAAGAATTGCAGCAAACATTTCCCTTTCATAAAACTATGTTGAAAGAACATTGAACAGTACCGCACAGGGGTAGGCCCTTTGACCCATAACATCTGAACTGCACGATGCAGAGTTCAACTGATCTGCTCTGCTTGCACACGATTCATATCCTTCCATTCCTTGCATATCCAATGTGCCTGTTTTAAAGCCAATGAAATGCCCTGTTGTTTCTGTCTCTACCACCAGCCCTGGTAGTTCATTCTGCAGATTTAAGTAGCGATTTACTAAATGTCCTGTGATTACCTCCTTAATAATCAATCCAGCACATTCCCAATACCAATAATAATATGCAATAGCAGATACAGTGCCCTCCATAATGTTTGGGACAAAGACCTATATTTGCCTCTGTATTCCACAATTTGAGATTTGTAATAAAGTGCACATTGTAAGATTTTAATAAAGGCCATTTTTATACATTTTGGTTTCACCATGTAGAAATTACAGCTGTGTTTATACATTGTCCCCCCATTTCAGGGCACCATAATGTTTGGACACATGGCTTCACAGGTGTTTGTAATTGCTCAGGTGTGTTTAATTGCCTCCTTAATGCAGGTATAAGAGAGCTCTCAGCACCTGGTCTTCCCTCCAGTCTTTCCATCACCGTTGGAAACTTTTATTGCTGTTTATTAACATGGGGACCAAAGTTGTGCCAATGAAAGTTAAAGAAACCATTATGAAACTGAGAAACACGATTAGAAACATCAGCCAAAATCAACTGTTAACATCATTAAGAAGAAAGAGAGCACTGGTGAGCTTACTATTCGCAAAGGGACTGGCAGGCCAAGGAAGGCCTCCACAGCTGATGACAGAAGAATTTTCTCTATAATAAAGATAAATCCCCAAATACCCGTCCAACAGATCAGAAACACTCTTCAGGAGTGGATTTGTCAATGAACACTGTCCGCAGAAAACTTCATGAACAGAAATACAGAGGCTACACGGCAAGATGCAAACCACTGGTTTGCCGCAAATAGGATGGCCAGGTTACAGTTTGCCAAGAAGTACTTAAAAGAGCAACCACAGTTCTGGAAAATAGGACAGATGAGATGAAGATTAACTTATATCAGAGTGATGGCAGGAGGAAAGTGTAGAGGAGAGAAGGAACTGCCCAAGATCCAAAGCATACCACTTAATCTGTGAAACACGGTGGTGGGGGTGTTATGGCCTGGGCATGTATGGCTGCTGAAGGTACTGGCTCACTTATCTTCATTGATGATACAACTGCTGATGGTAGTAGCATAATGAATTCTGAAGTGCATAGACACATCCTATCTGCTCAAGTTCAAACAAATGCCTCAAAACTCATTGGCCGGCGGTTCATTCTACAGCAAGACAATGATTCCAAACATAATGCTAAAGCAACAAAGGAGTTTTTCAAAGCTAAAAAATGAGTGGCCAAGTCAATCACCTGATCTGAACCCAATTGAGCATGCCTTTAATTTGCTGAAGTGAAAACTGAAGGGGACTACCCCCCAAAACAAGCATAAGCTAAAGATTCGCTGCAATACAGGCCTGGCAGAGCATCACCAGAGAAGATACCCAGCAACTGGTGATGTCCATGAACCACAGACTTTAAGCAGTCATTGCATGAAAAGGATATGCAACAAAATACTAAACATGATTACATTCATTTACATGACATTGCTGTGTTCCAAACATTATGGTGCCCTGAAATGGGGGTTCTATGTATAAACATTGCTGCAATTTCTACATGAAACCAAAATGTATAAAATGGCCTTTAATAAAATCTGACAATGTGCACTTTAACCACATGTGATTTTTTTCTATTACAAATCTCAAATTGTGGAGTACAGAAGCAAATAAATAAATGATGGGTCTTTGTCCCAAACATTATGGAGGGCACTGTAGATAACGTCGGCTAACTGGCCTGTAGTTTCCTACTTTCTGTTTAGTTTAGTTGGAAGGTACAGTATGGAAACAGGCCCATCAGCCTACCGAGTCCACACTGAACACTGATCATCTAGCGGAGCTGGTCCTTACCCATAACAACTTTTTGTTTGACTCCTCCCATTTCCTCCAAATACAAGGCGTAGCTATGGGCACGCTCATGGGCCATAGCTATGCCTGCCTCTTTGTAGGGTACGTCGAACAATCTTTGTTCGAGGCGTACCAGGGCCCTATCCCCAAACTTACCTCTGCTACATCGACGACTGCATTGGTGCTACCTCCTGCACCCACACACAACTCACTGACTTCATCCATTTCACCACTAACTTCCATCCGGCACTCAAATACACCTGGACCATTTCCGACATTTCCCTACCATTTCTAGACCTCACCATCGCCATCGCAGGTGATAGACTACTGACCGACATCCACTATAAACCCACTGACTCCCATGGCTATCTGGACTACACTTCTTCCCACCCTGCTTCCTGTAAGGACTCCAGCCCCATCTCCAAATTCCTCCGTCTACACCGCATCTGCACCCAGGATGAGGTGTTCCACACCAGGGCATCGGAGATGTCCTCATTCTTCAGAGAACGGGGGTTCCCCTCTTCTACTATAGATGAGGCTCTCACCAGGGTCCCTTCTATACCCCGTAACTCTGCTCTCACTCCCCATCCCCCCACTCGTAACAAGGGCAGAGTCCCCCTTGTCCTCACCTTCCACCCTACCAGCTGTCACATACAACAAATAATCCTCCGACATTTTCGCCACCTCCAACGGGATCCCACCACCATCTTCCCATCTCCTCTCCCGTCTGCTTTCCGCAGAGACGGCTCCCTCCTTGGTCAATTCAAGTTCAAGTGAGTTTATTGTCATGTGTCCCTGATAGGACAATGAAATTCTTGCTTTGCTTCAGCACAACAGAACATAGTAGGCATTGACTACAAGGCATTCTATAAATATATACACACATTAATCAATATACTGATAAAGTGCAAATAACAGTATTGGCTAATAAAGTTCAGTGTTATGTCCGAGCCAGGTTTAATAGCCTGATGGCTGTGGGGAAGTAGCTATTCCTGAACCTGGTCGTTGCAGTCTTCAGGCTCCTGTACCTTCTACCTGAAGGTAGCAGGGAGATGAGTGTGTGGCCAGGATGGTGTGGGTCCTTGATGATACTGCCAGCCTTTTTGAGGCAGCGACTGTGCTAGATCCCCTCGATGGAAGGGAGGTCAGAGCCGATGATGGACTGGGCAGTGTTTACTACTTTTTGTAGTCTTTTCCTCTCCAGGGCGCTCAAGTTGCCGAACCAAGCCACGATGCAACCAGTCGGTCAGCATGCTCTCTACTGTGCACCTGTAGAAGTTAGAGAGAGTCCTCCCTGACAAACCGACTCTCCGTAATCTTCTCAGGAAGTAGAGGCGCTGATGTGCTTTCTTAATAATGGCATCCGTGTTCTCGGACCAGGAAAGATCTTCAGAGATGTGCACGCCCAGGAATTTGAAGCTCTTGACCCTTTCAACCATCGACCCGTTGATATAAACGGGACTGTGGGTCCCCATCCTACTCCTTCCAAAGTCCACAATCAGTTCCTTGGTTTTGCTGGTGTTGAGGGCCAGGTTATTGTGCTGGCACCATATGGACAGTTGCTCGATCTCTCTTCTATACTCTGACATCCCCATCAGTGATACGTCCCACAACAGTGGTGTCGTCAGCGAACTTGATGATGGAGTTCGCACTATGTCCGGCTACGCAGTCGTGAGTATAGAGTGAGTACACCAGGGGGCTGAGCACGCAGCCTTGAGGTGCTCCCGTGCTGATTGTTATCGAGTCTGACACATTTCCACCAATACGAACAGACTGTGGTATGAGAGTGAGGAAGTCGAAGATCCAATTGCAGAGGGATGCGCAGAGACCCAGTTCTGCGAGTTTGGTAACCAGCTTGGAGGGGATGATTGTATTAAATGCCGCGCTGTAATCGATGAATAACAGCCTGACATATGAGTTTTTGTTGTCCAAGTGGTCCACAGCGGAGTGGAGGGCCAGCGAGATCGCATCCACCGTTGATCTGTTGTGGCGGTAAGCGAACTGCAGTGGGTCCAGGTTTTTGTCGAGGTAAGAGTTGATCTGCATCATGATCAACCTCTCAAAGCACTTCATCACCACAGGCGTTAGTGCCACAGGTCGATAGTCATTGAGGCACGTCACCTTACTCTTCTTGGGCACTGGTATAATTGATGCCCTTTTGAAGCAGGTGGGAACCTCAGACCTCAGAAGTGAGAGGTTGAAAATGTCCGTAAAAACTCCAGCCAGTTGGTCCGCACAGGTTTTTAGAACACGACCAGGTATACCATCAGGTCCAGGCGCTTTTCGAGGGTTCACCCCTCTGAAGGATTTCCTAACGTCGGCCTCTGTGACTGAGACTGAAATAACATCACAGCGAATGGGGGCTCGGGAACGCACATCGGTGTTCTCCCTATCAAAGCGTGCGTAGAACGCATTGAGCTCATCAGGGATTCGGCCCAATTCGTCCCTTTAGCAGAGACTGCTAACTCCCTGGTCAATTTGTCCCTTCCCACCCAAACCACCCCCTCTCCTGGCACTTTCCCTTGCAACTGCAGGTGATAAGGCAAAATGCTGTTAAATATATAAAACATATATTTTGGATTCCTGGACTAGGTTATAACTTTGAGACAAACCCAGACTTGCCCCAGGTTGCTGTGTATTGAGACAATGATGCCTTTGAGGTGTGCAGTGACAGATGCCTTTGATATGCAACTGTCTTGTACCAAATGACAGGATGCCTTTGATGCGACTGATGATTGACAAGATACAAACTCAGACGCATCCTGTAGTAATGTGTATTGACTGTACCTCTGACCATGACTAATGTCTTTGGAATGTGCTTAGGTGACAAAAGAAGAGTATAAAATACCATGTAATTCTGTGTTCAGGGAAGTGGAGTAAGGAGAGTCAAGTGTCTATGTTGCTTACTTGGCTGGTGTATCCTTGCCACTTCCATCGGCCGATAGTTAGTAACGTTTTGAATTGGTCTACCAAACCATTTTTTGAGTCTGTTTATTAAGAAGTAAACCTGTTTGTTTATTTAAAAGTTAACTTTTATCACATGAAATGCTACACTTGTCGCTTTACCTCCCCTCTTGACTCCATCCAAGGACCCAAGCAGTCTTTCCAGGTGCGGCAGAGGTTCACCTGCACCTCCTCCAACCTCATCTATTGCATCCGCTGCTCTAAGCGTCAGCTGCTCTACATCGGTGAGACCAAGCGTAGGCTTGGCGATCGCTTCGCCCAACACCTCTGCTCGGTTCACATTAACCTACCTAATCTCCCGGTGGTTCAGTACTTCAACTCCCCCTCCCATTCCGAATCCGACCTTTCTGTCCTGGGCCTCCTCCATGGCCAGGGTGAGGACCACCATGAATTGGAGGAGCAGCACCTCATATTTCACTTGGGCAGTTTACACCCCAGCGGTATGAATATTGACCTCTAATTTCAGGTAGTCCCCGCTTTCTCCTTCCCTTCTCAGCTCTCCCTCAGCCCACTGTCTCCACCTCTTCCTTTCTTTCTCCCGCCCCCCCCACCCCCACCCTCACATCAGTCTGAATAAGGGTCTCGACCCAAAACGTTGCCTATTTCCTTCATTCCATAGATGCTGCCTCACCCGCTGAGTTTCTCCAGCAGTTTTGTCTACCACTGATCATCTATTCATTAGTTCTACATTAATCTACTTTCTCATCCACTCCCTACATACTAGAAGCATTTTTTTATTACAGAGGCCAATTGACCAACTTATTTTCATATCATTTATCAAATTATTGTCGCACCCTATCTTCCATTTAAGATGTATTTTTAATCATTTCTTGCTCGTTTCCAAACCTTCCCTAATTTTTGGCTTGATGCCACGATTTGCAACATGATCTATCTCTTCATTCAATTTAATTCCATCCTTAACTTCCTTAGTTATCCACAGACGGTGCATCTTTCTCATCGAATCTCTTGCTCTGAGAATTGCAGCTTTGCTAACTTTTATGAAATATCTTAAATGCCTACCACTGCTGATCTACCATCTATCTTACCCTTTCATCTATTTTCAAGCACTTTATCCAACTGTCCTTATAGGACTGCAGTTCTTCTTAAGTTTAAGACATTAATTTCAAACTTAAATTGAACCTGAAATTATACCCTACCATGATTATTCTTCCCTATGAGATGATGAATTATTCTCAGTACATCTAACAGTCTGTTCATTGGGTGCTTCCGCAACATATTGCTCCAAGAAAGTAACCCCAAAACACACAATGAAAAGGACACAACGTGCTGGAGTGACTCAGCAGCTCAGGCAGCATGTCCGGAGAACATGGATCAGTGATGTTTTGGGTCAGGACCAGTTCAGATGGTCTAAACTAGAATATCCATGTTCTCCAAAGATACTGCCTGACCCGCTGAGTTAATGCAGCACTTTGTCTTTTTCTGAGCACTATGCATTTTCTGAGGTCTATGCATTTCACTGCTTTTCGACCAGTAGATGTTTTAGCAGGGGGGGGGGGGGGGGGGGTGAGGAAGGGGGAATTTCACCTTTTCCAAAATATAATACCATTGGCTCAGAACAAAGAACTTGTCAGATGCATAGCTGAGCCTCAGACAGCTGTGCACTCAAGTCTCTCTGGGCCACTTACTCCATTGGCTACTAAAACATTGTTCATGGCATCATAATTGTAAGTACTGAAAGATATCCTTGTAGTCTGATAATGATGAGCACGTATATAATACCAACTTATATCCAATGCAAAATTAGGGCATCAAATATTCAATGCAGCAGCCAATATGGTTTGAGAAGAGCAATGATAACATTGTATAAGCATGAAATGGAAGGCAATATGCCCTTGTAATAAAGACATTAAACAATGCAGACGTTGAAATCTTCAGCAAAATACAAAGTGCTGGAGGAACTCATCAAGATCAGCAGCATTTGGAAGAGGGAATGGACAGATGATGTTTCAGATTGGAACTCTTTCTCAGATTGATTATAGGGGAGGAAAGCTAGAAAAGAGAGGTTGGGTGGGCTAAAGCCTGGCTAATGTTTGTTTCTATGTTTCTAAATGAGAGAAGGTAGACACAAAGACTGAAGACTCTGAAGAAGGATTCCAACCCGAAACATCACCTGTTCCTTTTCTCCAGAAATGTCGCCTGACCCATTGAGTTGCCAGCACTTTGTGTCATCTTTGGTATAAACCAGCATCTGCAGTTCCTTCCTACACAAATGACAGGTGGATACAGGCAAGGGGTGGAGGTGAAAAGGGTGTCAGATTAGGAGAGAAGGAGAGTAAAATGTAAGCCGGAGAGAGGGATAAGGGTGCAAGGGGGCAGGAGGGAGGGGAACGTGAAATAAAAGGGAAATGGGGACTGGCATGCGAGACGAGTGTACAAAGCAGGGGAAAGGACCAGGATGATTGAGAGATGGTGCGGGCACCAGTGGGAGGGGGGGGGGGGGGGGGGGGGGGAAGGGTGTTGAATATTACGATATTGGAGAATTCAATGTTCATAAGATGGGTTGATGTGGTCTCATTCTGGCAATGGAGGAATGGGAAGGGCACTAAATAAGGTTAGTAACCAGAAGCTCTAGCAGACCTTCGTAGACAGAGCGGCAAGTAGTGAAACAAGTGGGGCGGCACAGTGGGACGTTTGCTTCCTTACAGCGCCAGAGACCCTGATTCGATCCTGGAGCTCAATGCTCTCTAGACAGTAGAGTTGATAGCAGACTTTAGGAGAGCTCCCCCTCCCCACCACCACCCCCCCTCCCCCTACTCATCATTAACAACACCACAGTCACATCTGTGGAGTCTTTTAAGTTCCTTGGAACCATAATCTCCAAGGACCTTAAATGGGGGCCACCATTGACTCCACAGTCAAAAAGGCCCAACAGAGGATGTACTTCCTGCGGCAGCTGAAGAAACACAATCTGCCACAAGCAATGATGGTCGAATTCTATACTGCCATCCAGTGGCGGACCCACATTTTTGGGGCCCTGAAGCTTGAACTGTTATGGGGGCCCCTTCGCAACGAGCAACAAGGTCTGGGTAACCACTGTTATCTTCTTCAATGGGGTTGTTCCACGACAGGCTGGGTTGGCTCCCATGGCTATGACATGACTCCCATGGCTATCTGGACTACATCTTCTTCCCACCCTGCTTCCTGCAAGGACTCTATCCCCTACTCCCAATTCCTCCGTCTACGCCGCATCTGCACCCAGGATGAGGTGTTCCAAACCAGGGCATCAGAGATGTCCTCATTCTTTAGGGAACGGGGTTTCCCCTCTTCGACTATAGACGAGGCTCTCACTAGGGTCTTCTCTCTCCTGTAGCTCCGCTCTCCACATCCCCCCACTCGTAACAAGGACAGAGTCCCCCTTGTCCTCACCTTCCACTCTACCAGCCGTCACATACAACAGATAATCCTCTGACATTTTCGCCACCTCCAATGGGATTCCACTACTGGCCACATCTTCCCATCTTCTCCCCTTTCGGCTTTCCGCAGAGACCGTTCCCTCCGTAACTCCTTGGTCAATTCGTCCCTTCCCACCCAAACCACCCCCTCCCCTGGTACTTTCCATTGCAACCATAGGAAATGCTACACTTGTCGCTTTACCTCCCCCCCTCGACTCCATCCAAGGACCCAAGCTGTCTTTCCAGGTGAGGCAGAGGTTCACCTGCACCTCCTCCAACCTCATCTATTGCATCCGCTGTTCTAGGTGTCAACTGCTCTACATCGGTGAGACAAAGCACAGGCTTGGCGATCGCTTCGCCCAACACCTCCGCTCAGTTCGCGTTAACCAACCTGATCTCCCGGTGGCTCAGCACTTCAACTCCCCCTCCCGGTACCCGGATGTGGCGTCGAAGGACAAGAAGCCGAAGCGAAGAAGTGGAAGCCAAATAACCGAACGGAAACAAAGCCGAAATGCCAAATAACCGAAAGCGTACGAAGCCGAAAAGCCAACTAACCGAAGGGTGGGACACTTAATAGCCAACTAATGGAAAGGGCGGAACGCCTAAAAGCCAACTCCCCGAAAGGGCGCAATGCCGAAACGCCAACTCACCGAAAGGCCCCAACGCCTAGAAGCCAACTCACCGAAAGGCCGCAATGCCGAAAAGCCAAATAACAGACATGATGTCGCCGGGGGGGCGGGACTTGCCAGCGATTGGTCCAGACCCCCGCATCCATCACATCACTGGCCAGTGGAGACGGGAGGGTGGGGGTCATTTTCCCACACAAGCCATAGACGACTGGGCACTCTGAACCCGAGCACCAAGGTGTAAGCCGAAGGAGCGCATCCCTCGGGACAGCCCCCACTCTCCCACAGCCGCCCTCCGCCTCATCTCCCCCTTGCGGCCGCATTGTGACGGGCTATGGGTCGGCAGCGCACACACACACACACGGGGCCGGGTGGAGCAGAGTTGGGGACAGTCTGGTCCCTCCGCCCACCCAGAGTCACTGACCATCACCGGACCCCAACCTCCACACCAGGGTGATTCACCCCACCGACCCACACAAGGGATGATTCACCCCCGACACCCACACTGGGTGATTCACCCCCCCCGGCCGGGGGTACAGACGGCCCGGGGCATTGGCAGCCATAGTAAATCGCTTTTAAAACATGGGGGGGGGGGGACACAAATTCCCTGGCGGGCCGATGGCAAGTGTGCATGACAATGAACAATTTTATCTCCCCCCCCCCCCCTATTCATCCAGGTGTGATCTTAATGAAATCTCACATCTTTGCGAGGGATAGATGGAATGGATGTAACCACGGCTAAAGCAAAGGCATAGTGAAGTCAGAGAAATAATCCCACCACTTAATTAACCAGGTTCCTGAATGTAAGAACTATTTATACATGTAATATTTTTGTTTTTACATCAATGTAACTTTTCTGAGTTTTAATGCCGAGCTAAATCCCCGTCCTGTGGGAAGGGGTTGCGGCAGCTGGTTTCATAGTGCCTTCATTGTTGGTAGGTGCTGATCTTCACATGGAGTGGTGGGATTATTTCCGTGTCTTAACTATGCCTTTGCTTTAGCCGGTGGTTACATCCATTCCATCTCTCCCTCGCAAAGATGTGAGATTTCATTAAGAGCACACTTGGATGAATGGATGCAAGCGCATGTAAACGTCTAGCGTCTCTTCCATGCGCGCAACACATGAAGCCGATGAAATGAGACAACTGTCACACCAAAGATAGACACAAAATGCTGGAATGACTCAGTGGGACAGGCAGCATCTCTGGAGAGAAGGAATAGGTGGCGTTTCGGGTCGAGACCCTTCTTCAGACTGGTTAGGGATAAGGGAAATGAGAGATATCAGGTCAGAAGAATGGTCTTGACCCAAAATGTCACCATTCCTTCTCTCAGAGATGCTGCCTGTTCCGCTGAGTTACTCAGCTTTTTGTGTCCATCTTCGGTTAAAACAGATTATCTGGTGTTTTGCACGTGGGAACTTGTTGTGTGCGTTACGCAGGCAAGAAGATTGTATTACTGTATTTAAACAATAAATAAGACGTGCTTCTTGTTGTCAAGGGGGGGGGGAGTGGGAGGAGATAAAATTGTTCGTTGGCATGCACACTTGTCATCGGCCCGACAGGGAATGTGTGTCCCACCCCATGTTTTAAAAACGATTTACTATGGCTGCCAATTGCCCGGCCGTTTGTCCCCGTGGCCAGGGGGGGGGGGGGGGGGGAGAGGGAGGTGGATGAATCACCCTGGTGTGGGGGTCAGGGTCCGATGGCGGTGTGGCCGTGGCCGTGGGAGAGTGGGGGCTGTCCCAGGGATGCGCTCCTTCGGCCGCTTACACCTTCGTGCTCGGGGTCAAATTGGCCAGTCACCTATGGCTTGTGTGGGAAAATGACCCCCACCCTCCCGTCTCCACCTGCCAGTGATGTGATGGACGCGGGGGTCTGGACCAATTGCTGACAAGTCCCGCCCCCCGGCGACATCATGTCCGTTATTTGGCTTTTCGGCATTGCGGCCTTTCGGTGAGTTGGAGCTTCGGCATTGCGGCCTTTTGGTGAGTTGGCTTTTCGGCGCCCGCCCTTTCGGTTTGTTGGCTTTTCGGCTTCGTACGCTTTCGATTATTTGGCTTTTCGGCTTCATACGCTTTCGGTTATTTGGCTTTTTGGCTTCATTTCTGTTCGGATATTTGGCTTCCATTTCTTCACTTCAGCTTTTCGTCCTTCGATGCCACGTCTGCACACGCCCCCTCCCATTCCAAATTCAACCTTTCTGTCCTAGGCCTCCACATTGGGCAGAGTGAGTCCCACCGCAAATTGGGAGGAGCAGCACCTCATATTTTGCGTGTGTAGTTTACACCCCAGCGGCATGAACATTGACTTCTCCAATTTCAGGTAGTCCTTGCTTTCTCCCTCCTTCCCCTCCCCTTCCCAGCTCTCCCACAGCCTACTCTCCGCCTCTTCCTTTCTTCTTCCCGCCCCCCCCCCCCCTCACATCAGTCTGAAGAAGGGTCTCGACCCGAAATGTCACCTATTCCTTTGCTCCATAGATGCTGCCTCACCCTCTGAATTTCTCCAGCATTTTTGTCCACCATTTTTGTCTACCATAGACATTTCTATGATCATCCACAATCAGCACCCCATTACTGCCTTCTACCCATATCCTCGACTCTGCTATCTTTAAGAGCTCTATCTATCTCTCTCTTGAAACCCTCCAGAGAATTGGCCTCCACTGCCAATCCACTCTTAAAGATATGGGGATATGGGGAGAAGGCAGGAACGGATTGTTGATGATCAGCCATGATCACATTGAATGGTGGTGCTGCTTGAAGGGCTGAATGGCCTACTCCTACACCTATTGTCTACTCACAAATCACTGTGTGAAAAAGTTTTTCCTCATCTCCGTTCTAAATGGCCTACGCCTTATTCTTAAACTATGGCCCCCCTGTTTCTGGAATCTCCCAGCATTGGAAACATGTTTCCTGCCTCTAGCGTGTCCAAACCTCAATAATCTTATATGTTTCAATAAATGGCCTCATACAGCTAAAAAAAATCTTTACAAAAAATGTCTCTTTGCCTAGCACTGAGATACTTTTTCATCCAGAGTTGTGAATTCGTGAAATTCTCTGCCACAGAAGGCAGTGGTCTCGTCTCCTTCAGCAGCACCTCGGTCTCCTTCCTGAGCTCAGACACCCACTTCTCCTCACCTCACTACGCTCACTTCCCCTCACCTACACACCTCCACCTCGACTAAACCCCTCGCCTCGACGACACCTCACTACCGAACATCACCTCACACCTAATCCTTGCCTCGACTAAACCGTACCTCACTAAACCTCGCCCCTCAAATAAACCTCACACCTTAACCTCACCTCAACTTAACTAAACCTCACACCTAATCCGCGCCTCGACTAATCGCCGCCTCTCTTCCGTTCCCGCTATTTATGGCAGCGCCTCACATGAGCGGAACGGCTCCAACCAGGGGGGCGGGGCCGAGTGCGGCGCAGGCGCAATGCCTGAGAGAGCCGGTGGGAGGGGAGGGGCGCACGCGCACTGACGTTGACGTCGAGCCCGAGCCTGCAGGAGGGGCTGCGGGAATTAAATCGGAAGAATATGCTTCTGGGGCCCCTCGGGATTAGGGGCCCTGAAGCTTAAGCTTCGTTAGTTTCACAGTAGATCCGCACCTGCTGCCATCATAGAGTCTGTCCTCACCTTCTCCATCATGGTCTGGTTTGGCTCAGCCAACAAGCACGACATCAGCTGAGAAGGTTGTTGGCTGCAACCCTCCGCCCATTGATGAACTGTACACTGCAAGGGCCAGGAAGCGAGCAGGTAACATAATCTCTGACCCCTCTCACCCTGGCCACAAACTCTTCAATCACTTCCCTCTGGAAGGCGACTCCGGACTTTCAAAGCCGCCAACGCCAGACATAAAAACAGCTTTTTTCTATGAGCAGTAGCTCTACTCAATAACCAAAAATCTGCAGCCTTCTTTTGCTCTAGTATTTTCTCTAGTATTTTATTTAATTCACATGTTTAAACTATAATGTTTTATGTTTTATTCTTAATTGTTTACTGCATGTCGTGTTGTTACTTGCCAGTGGTGCACCAAGGCAAATTCCTTGTATGTGTACATGCTTGGCCAATAAACTTCTTCATTCATTCATTCACTATGGGTGCTTAGTTTAGTTTAGAGATACAGCGCGGAAACAGGCCCTTTCGTCCCACCGGGTCCGCCCCGACCAGCGATCCCGCACATTAACACTATCTTATACCCACTAGGGACAATTTTTTAAAACATTTACCGAGCCAATTAACCAACAAACCTGTACGACAATGGAGTGTGGGGGGAAGCCCAAGATCTCGGAGAAAACCCACACAGGTCACGGGGAGAACGTACAAACTCCGTACAGACAGCACCCGTAGCCAGGAATGAACCCAGGTCTCCGGCGCAGCAGCAACTCTACTGCTGCGCCACCGTGCCACCCGTCTGTGCGGAGTTTAGATATTCTCTCTGTGACTGCGTGGGATTTCTCTGGGTGCTCCGGTTTCCTCCCACACCCCAAAGACGTACAAGTTTGTAGGTTAATTGGCTTCTGTAAATTGTCCCTTGTGTGTAGGATAGAACTAGTGTACAGGGTGATCATTGGTCAGCGTGGACTTGGTGTTTCCATGATGTAGCTCTAAAGTATGATGATAGTGCTACAATTTTGTAAACAAATTGAAATAGTAAATTTATTTTGAAGTGAGCACGTATAATTTTAGCACAGAGGATTCATTCTTACCCCACCGCTCCCAGTTCCGGGACAAGAGAAATAACTTACCATCTGTTCCAGGTTTTGCAGACTCTCATGCAAACGCATAAATCCTTGCGACTGAGATAGCCGAACACAGCCATCCACACCTCCCTTTGCATCACATGGTCTTCGCCGTCATCGAGGGGCAGTGAGTCTGGGGGAGGGCTGACAGGTGGAGGGCGTACCACATGTCGCTCCATTTGAATGGATTTCGTTGGTGACACTGAAGGGGGTGGCCTGGTAATAACCCTGGGAGCCCGCCTCAAACTCGTCGTAAGCTGGTGTCTAAACCTCGGAGTTCCGTTCAACTTGTGCAGCCGGTCGCAGCTTGCCAGAAGTCGTTTCGGCTTTTCTACTTTTTCACCATCTCCTTCAGTTTTAATCGGTTGGTGATTCTCATTTGCTAAGCAGCTCTCAGTCTTATGAATTTCCTGATTGAGTTCTTTGCTCAATTCTTTACTAAGTTCTTTGTTGTGCAATCGTTTTTTACGTTTCTCTTTAAATCTCTCGCTCTTCTTCTCCTTGGATTCTGCACTTTCAGTGCTCGGACCAGCTCTTGGAGAGCTCGACCTAGACTGGTCACTTTCCTTTGTCTTCTGAGGAGTCTCGGGTGGTTCGTCCTCTGGTTCTTGCTTGATATTTCGCAGTAATTTCACAGGCGTTTGACGATCTTCATTTGGATGCAAGGATCTTTTCTAGAAAAGTAAATAAGTTAAACCACCAACTTATATGCATTGCATTTCAAAGAGTAGAGAGAGTTCAGAGGAAAATGATGTGACAACATTGAGGTATATTACAATACAATTCTAAAATAGACAATGGTGGAGTAACTCAGTGGGTCAGGCAGCATCTCTGGAGAGTATATCTAGACAACATTTTGGGTCGAGATTCGTCTTAAGACCTGTTGTCCGGAGATCCTGATCTGTTGAGTTACTCCAGCATTTTGTGTCTTTTTTTGTAAACAAACATCTACACTTCCTTGTGTCTACAATACAATTCTGTTATTCGGAGCCCAGATAATGATGACAAGATACACCAAAGATATCTCAATCGGTGCAGATAATTAGTTAGGCATTCTTGCTGTGTGAATATTTTATTTAATCCCCACCCTCAATGTAATTAACTGAAGCCAATTGTGATTGTGAATCATGAACTAAAGGTATTGCCCATGATACAAACATTTCCAAAAGATTTCTTCAGCAATGCAGCCTAAAGAGAACCCCAATTCAGCAAGGCAACAGATGTACAAGCTGCTGCTTGCTGGAAAAGTGTAGGATCACACAACGGATGAATTCTTGTCACCTGCTATGAGACTTACAATCGACCATAGGACAATCAATTTGTTAAATGGTCTGACATTAGAAGATAATGCTGAGCAGCAGCTTTATAGAATTTGACATAGAATTGCACCCACAAAACCCCACAGATGAGTCAAAGCTTTATACAAAAGATATTCTAAAAATGAGAGGGAATGATTTATTCGGAATATGACGGCAAATCTTTTGCTCAGAGGGTGGTGGGTATATGGAATGAGCTGCTAGAGGAAATAATTGAATCAGGTATAATAACTATTTAAAAGACATTTGGACATGGACAGGAATAGTACAGAGGGATATGGGCCACAAATGGGCAAATGGGACCAGCTTAAATGGGGCACTTTGGTCAACATGGACAAGTTAGCCCAAGGGCCTGTTTTCGTGCTGTATATCCATCTAATATATCACGTGGATTTTTTATTTCTTCAAGGCCCATGTTTGATTGAAATAAAAATCAGGGTCAAATCTCCAAATGAAAATAACTTCTGACCTATGCTGTGCCTGGAACAGCACATGCAGGAACTTTGCTAAAAACAGCAGAGTACCTCAAACTCAAAATAGTTTTAAATAAAGCGCAACATGATCTGGTGCGAGTATTGAATTTATTGAAGCTGCCAAATAAGCAAGGGACTGGAAAAATACTTGGTGATTATCCAGAATAGTATCTGTTGAAGTTCCATGTTTGCTGCCGGGGTTAGTGGTGGAGACAGATACAATGGTGGCATGTAAAAGGCTTTTAGATAGACTCCAGTCTATCATAATGAACGTTAGCTAATCAACTGTTAGCTCCAACCAGGACTTCTCATCACCATGACATGTCACGTTTTAACGTTGCAGAGTGAAGTAATCAATTAGAAAAAACAATTAAAATTTGAGAAACCGGATGTTGCTGCACAGGTCAAATATATTAAAATATAATCAAATACCTTTCTCCTCAAGAGCTTTTCTTCCCTTCCAATCTTAAACTGCAACAAAAGAATACAGCTTCAACAAATGTTGACAAGAAATATGTGCTACAATTCTTTTTCAAAAAACATCCTTATTGTTTATATTAGATTACTGATTTATATAAATGCTTAAAATGCAGTGAAATGTCCTGCTACCCTGTTAATATGGACAACACGCCACAGTGATGTAGATATTTTACAGTGATGACTTAATAACGGGTGTTACTAAATTCATAATTATAGAATCCACTGAATATTTGGTAAATCACCAATTAAAAGATCAGAGCACAATCGCTACTCAGGACTTTGGTAGCGTTATTTTAAAACTAAATCATACAAAACAGCATGGATATTACTTTTTAAAGAACAGAGAGAACTTTCTTCTCTCTATAATATCACATAAATAATAGCTATTAAAATACAAATCACTGCTTCGTTCATGGAAAAGGTTTATAAACTTTTTTTAAATATTGTTTGATCACTATTTTTCACCAATTCACAAATCCTACAACTATTCTGAATTAAATACAGTAGGATTAATATATAATGGAACATTAATTAAAAACTCATCCCAAAATTGTTCCATTACAATTGCCAAATTCTTATGTTCCACCTTTTTTCTGATAACTGAGTCTGATGTTTTATCAACAATTCGTCGCTTCCGCATTATAAGTCCATCTTCAGATTTCCTCTTGGGAACAGTGTCATCAGATCGTTTCTTGGAATATTCCTCCGATTTCCGTTTGGAATTTTCCTCTCGGTCACCCTTTTTCTTGACAGTTTCCATGTTGTCTTTGTGCTCTTTGTTCGGCCTCTGTTCTTTTAACAGCGAACCTGGGAGGTTGGAGGCATACTTAAATCCTGGCCCTCTTTTCTGCTTATAGACCAGAAGAAAAAAATAGATACAACTTTATACCTCTGGTACTTCAGCAAAGTTGTCATTTTAATTGTTTTATTTTGCCTACATGACAGTCTACCATCCATTATCTGTGCTTGTATATAAATACTGACACAAATATATACACATATATGCATGTGTATATGTTTACATGTGTGTGAATGTTCGTGTGTGTGTGTGTGTGTGTGTGTGTGTGTGAACTCACGTGTGTGTGAACATGAATGTGAACATACGTGCGTGTGAACATACGTAAGCGCGAGTGTGTGAGCGCGCGCGTGCTTGTGTATACAATATTCTGCAGAGTACATAGAAAATCCAATGCTAAAAAAGAGATTTTTGACATCTGGCAGAGCTTTTAGTGATTGGTTGAAAATTAAAAAAAAAACTAACCTCAAAGGGGCAAATCTCTGAATTACTCAGTGCCATGTGCTAATGAACAGGAGCAGTGAATCAAAGTAGGTTAACACAGCTGAAGAAATGATGCACAGGTGAGTGTTGATATTACCAAATTACCAAGGGAAAGAGAGGATTGTACAAATTAGATGTAGGATTATTATATAAACAGTAAGCGTAACTGACAACAAAATAGTTAATATTTCTAGATGCAAGGTCTTCATAAAAAAGATAAGGAGAGTTCAGAAATATACAACATGGAAATAGTCCCTTCTGCCCAACTTGTCCAAGCTGACCGAGGCAGCTTCCTGAGCTAGTCCCATTTGCCTGCATTAGGCCCATATCCCTCTAAATCTTTCCTACTCGTATACCTGTCTAAATGTCTATTAAATGTTGTACTTGTATCCACCTCTACCACTTCCTCTGGCAGCTTATTCCATATACCAAATACCCTCTGTTCTCCTGTTGTAGACTCCCTTACCTCGGGAAAAAGACTGTGGCAATCCATCTCATGATTTTATAAACCTCTAAGGTCACCCCTCACCTTCTTTGCTCTTGGAAAACAGTCCCAGTGTATCTAGTCTCTCTTTATAACTCAAGCCCTCCAGTCCTGGCAATATCCTTGTGAATCTTTTTTGCTCTCTCTCTAGCTCAGGAGTCCGCAACCTTGTTCTGCATAGGGGCCAGGACCCATGTCTGTGAGCGGATGGCGGGCCACAAGCGACTTTGAGTCCTGAAAAGCGCTATATAAATAAAATCTATTATTATTATTATTATCTATCGCCATAGTGTGACACTTGGTGTTGTTTTTCGCATTCGTTTTCACATGTTTTTCAATTAGTTTTCTGCAGTTCCCAGGTCCCTCGCATGCCTCGGCACTGGCTGTAGCACCGAGGTCACCTGCATGCCCCGGGACGAGCTGCAGTTCCCAGATCAGCTCGCGTGTCCTGGACTGGCTACAGTTCCCAGGTCACGAAAACGAATTGAAAAATAATATGCCTGCGGGCCGGATGATTTCGGGTTACGGGCTGGATCCGGCCCGTGGGCCGTAGGTTGCCAACCTCTGCTCCAGCTTAATCACATCCTTCCTATAGTATGGCGAACATTATTGCAGACCATTCCAGATGCAGTCTTACCAAAGTCTATAACATGACATCTCATCTGTTGTACTCAATGTCCCGTTCGATGAAGGCAAGTGTGTCATAGGTCTCTTCGCCATCTTGTCCACCTGTGTCGCCATTTTCAGATAACTATTTACTTGTACCCCTATAACACACCCCAGAGTCCTATTATTTACAGTGCTTGTCCTGCCCTGGTTTAACTTCCTAAAGTGCATGACTCCGGATTTTAATTACGGTAACCCAGCACATAAGTTAAATTTATTTTGCCATCTTTTGCCCACTTTCCCAGTTGATCTATATTCTGTTGTAGCCTCAGACAACCTTCTTCATTGTCCACCATCAAACCAGGTTTGGTGTCATCTGCAAATGTACTAATCATGCCATGTACATTCTTATCCAAATTGTGAAGTATATATGCCAAACAGGAACCCAGCACATATTCCTGTGACACATGACTGATCACAGACCTCCAATTGAAAAACTCTCCATTGCCACCCTCTGTCCTCTGCCACCATGTCAATTAGATAGCTCACCCCAGATTCCATGTGTTCTAACCTTTCAGAGCAGCCCACCAAGTGGGATCTGTCAAAAGTCTTGCTGAAGTCCATATGGACATTTTTTATCACCCTGCCTTTGTCAATCCTCTTGGTCATCTCTTCACATAACTCAATCAAATTCATGAGATAATATTTCCCACACCAAAGCTGAATACCCCTAATCTTTCCTTGCCTTTCCAATAAAGATAAAGGATTAGAGGCAGTATAAATCAAAGATTTTCTTAGAGAACTGAAAGGGAATTGAATGATGTCTTCCAGGATATAAATCTACTTATTGAGATTTAAAGCACTCATAGAACTATTCAGCATGAAAACAGGCCCGTCCACACAATCTGTTCATGCCAACCATGTTAACATTCTGGGCTAGTTGCATTAGCCTGTGTTTGACATATATCCCTCTAACCCTTCCTTTTGATACATCTGTCCAAATGACCTTTGAAAGTTGTGATTTTGTCTGCTTCTATAGCAATTTAATATTCATCCTGTTGGGTTTACAATGATCCACAGAGGACGCAGTCTCTACAACACTCAACCTCGCACTATCACATCTCGACCGGAAGAACACCTATGCCAGGATCCTCTTTATAGACTTCGGCTCAGCTTTTAATACAATCGTCCCACAGCAGCTGGTGGAGAAGCTGAAGCTGTTGAAGGTGGACACTGGCACTTGCAACTGGGTCCTTAATTTTCTGACGCAGCGGCAGCAGACAGTCAGGGTGGGCAGTCGGGCATTAAGAACCATCACAGTGAGCACTGGCTCACCCCAAGGCTGTGTCCTAAGCCCCCTGCTGTTCTGTCTGCTTACTCATGACTGTACTGCCAGACTCAGCAATAATTATATCAACAAGTTCGCTGATGACACAACAGTGGTGGGTCTCATCAGCGACAACAATGAGTCGGCATACAGGATGGAGGTGGAGATGCTTACAGAGTGGTGCAGATCTCACAATCTCACCCTCAACGTGGAAAAGACAAAGGAAATGGTGATCGATTTCAGGAGGGCTGGCAAACACCATCATACACCGCTGCATATTGATGGTGCTGCTGTGGAGAGGGTCAGCAGTGTGAAGTTCTTGGGACTTCACCTGGCGGACGACCTGACCTCAACGACCAACACCACAGCAGTCATCAAAAGAGCTCAGCAGCGGCTCCACCCTCTCTGGAGACTAAGAAAAGCAGGTCTCCCTACTGTTCATCTAAGGACCTTCTACAGGGGCACAATCGAGAGTATATTGACCTACGGCATCACTTCCTGGTTTGGGAGCTGCAAGGCTTTTGAGCAAAACCAACTTAACAGGTTAGTGAAGACAGCCAGTAGGATCATTGGTGCCCCACTCCCTTTCCTGTTGGAGATCTCCAGACGTTCACATCTGTGTCAGGTGCGTAGAGATGGGGTTCCTAAGGGACCGTGTTAGGAACCTGGAGCAGCAGCTCGATGACCTCTGTCTGATCAGGGAGAGTGAGGAGGTCATAGAAAAGAGATATAGGGAGGTGGCCACTCCAAGACCACGGGAGGCAGACAAGTGGGTCACGGTTAGGAAGGGCAAGGGGCAGAGGCAGGGACTAGTGAGTACCCCAGTGGCTGTACACCTTGAAAATAAGTACTCCTGTTTGAGTACTGTTGAGGGGGACAGCCTTCCTGCGGGTAGCAACAGCGGCCGGGCCTCCGGCACAGAGACCAGCCCTATTGCTCAGAAGGGTAGGGAAAAGAAGAGGAGGGCAATAGTAATAGGGGACTCTATGGTTAGGGGGTCGGATAGGCGATTCTGTGGACGCAGTCAGGAGACCCGGATGGTAGTTTGCCTCCCTGGTGCCAGGGTCAGGGATGTGTCTGAACGCGTCCAAGATATCCTGAAATCGGAGGGAGAGGAACCTGAGGTTGTGGTACATATAGGTACCAATGACATAGGTAGAAAAAGAGAAGAGGTCTTGAAAGGAGAATTTAGGGAGTTGGGAGGAGAGTTAAGGAGAACGACTACAAAGGTAACAATCTCAGGATTACTACCTGTGCCACGCGACGGTGAGAGTAGGAATGGAGTGAGGTGGAGGATAAATGCGTGGCTGAGGAACTGGTGCAGCGGGCAGGGATTCAAATTTCTGGATCATTGGGACCTCTTTTGGGGAAGGTGTGACCTGTACAGAAAGGACGGGTTGCACTTGAACCCGAGGGGGACCAATATCCTGGCGGGGAGATTTGCAAAGGCTACTGGGGAGACTTTAAACTAGAACGGTTGGGGGGAGGGACTCAAATAGAGAAAGCTAGTGGAAAATGTGGGAGGCAGGAGGCAGAGAAGGGAAGCACTCGGACCCAAAATGTAGGGGAGAAAGAAGAAAAAGATAATAAACAGAGAATAAGTGGTGGTGGGTTTCTTAAATGTGTATATTTTAATGCTAGGAGCATTGTAAGAAAGGTGGATGAGCTTAGAGCCTGGATTGACACCTGGAAGTATGATGTTGTGGCGATCAGTGAAACAGGGTTGCAGGAGGGCTGTGATTGGCAAATAAATATTCCAGGATTTCGTTGCTTCAGGGGTGATAGAATTGGAGGGGCAAGAGGTGGGGGTGTTGCATTGCTTGTCAAGGAAGATATTACAGCAGTGCTTTGGCAGGATAGATTAGAGGGCTCGTCTAGGGAGGCTATTTGGGTGGAACTGAGAAATCGGAAAGGTGTAGCAACACTTATAGGGGTGTATTATAGACCGCCAAATGGGGAGCGAGAATTGGAAGAGCAAATATGTAAGGAGATAGCAGATATTAGTAGTAAGCACAAGGTAGTGATTGTGGGAGATTTCAATTTTCCACACATAGACTGGGAAACACATTCTGTAAAAGGGCTGGATGGTTTGGAGTTTGTAAAATGTGTGCAAGATAGGTTTTTGCAGCAATACATAGAGGTACCTACTAGAGAAGGGGCAGTGCTGGACCTCCTGTTAGGAAATGAGACAGGGCAGGTGGCGGAGGTATGCGTCGGGGAGCACTTCGGGTCCAGTGATCACAATACCATTAGTTTCAATATAATTATGGAGAGGGTCAGAACTGGACCTAGGGTTGAGATTTTTGTTTGGAGAAAGGCTAACTTTGAGGAGATGCGAAAGGATTTAAAAGGAGTGAATTGGGACATGTTGTTTTATGGGAAGGATGTAGAAGAAAAATGGAGGACATTTAAGGGTGAAATTTTAAGAGTACAGAATCTTTATGTCCCTGTTCGGTTGAAAGGAAATAGTAAAAAAATGGAAAGAGCCATGGTTTTCAAGTGAAATTGGACACTTGGTTCGGAAAAAGAGATCTACAATAATTATAGGCAGCATGGAGTAAATGAGGTGCTTGAGGAGTATAAAGAATGTAAAAAGAATATTAAGAAAGAAATTAGAAAAGCTAAAAGAAAATATGAGGTTGCTTTGGCAAGTAAGGTGAAAGTAAATCCAAAGGGTTTCTACAGCTATATTAATAGCAAAAGGATAACAAGGAATAAAATTGGTCCATTAGAGAGTCAGAGTGGACAGCTATCTGCAGAGCCAAAAGAGATGGGGGAGATATTGAACAATTTCTTTTCTTCGGTATTCACGAAGGAGAAGGATATGGAATTATGTGAGGTAAGGGAAACAAGCAATGGAAACTGTGAGATTCAAAGAAGAGGAGGTGCGGACACTTTTGAAAAATATGAAAACGGATAAGTCTCCAGGTCCTGACAGGATATTCCCTAGGACATTGAGGGAAGTTAGTGTAGAAATAGCAGGGGCTATGACAGAAATATTTCAAATGTCATTAGAAACGGGAATAGTGCCGGAGGATTGGCGTACTGCGCATGTTGTTCCGTTGTTTAAAAAGGGTTCGAAGAGTAAACCTAGCAATTATAGACCTGTTAGTTTGACGTCAGTGGTGGGCAAATTAATGGAAAGGATACTTAAAGATAATATATATAAGCATCTGGATAAGCAGGGTCTGATTAGGAACAGTCAACATGGATTTGTGCCTGGAAGGTCATGCTTGACTAATCTTCTTGAATTTTTCGAAGAGGTTACTAGGGAAATTGATGAGGGTAAAGCAGTGGATGTTGTCTATATGGACTTCAGTAAGGCCTTTGACAAGGTTCCTCATGGAAGGTTGGTTAAGAAGATTCAATTGTTGGGTATTAATGGTGGAGTAGCAAGATGGATTCAACAGTGGCTGAATGGGAGGTGCCAGAGAGTAATGGTGGATGGCTGTTTGTCAGGTTGGAGGCCGGTGACTAGTGGGGTGCCTCAGGGGTCTGTGTTGGGTCCACTGTTGTTTGTCATGTACATCAATGATCTGGATGATGGTGTGGAAAATTGGATTAGTAAGTATGCAGATGATACTAAGATAGGTGGTGTTGTGGATAATGAAGTAGATTTTCAAAGTCTACAGAGAGATTTAGGCCATTTGGAAGAGTGGGCTGAAAGATGGCAGATGGAGTTTAATGCTGACAAATGTGAGGTGCTACATCTCGGCAGGACAAATCAAAATAGGACGTACACGGTAAATGGTAGCGAATTGAGGAATGCAGTTGAACAGAGGGATCTAGGAATAACTGTGCATAGTTCCCTGAAGGTGGAATCTCATGTAGATAGGGTGGTAAAGAAAGCTTTTGGTGTGCTGGCCTTTATAAATCAGAGCATTGAATATAGAAGTTGGGATGTAATGTTAAAATTGTACAAGGCATTGGTGAGGCCAATTCTGGAGTATGGAGTACAATTTTGGTCGCCTAATTATAGGAAGGATGTCAACAAAATAGAGAGAGTACAGAGGAGATTTACTAGAATGTTCCCTGGGTTTCAGAAACTAAGTTACAGAGAAAGGTTGAACAAGTTAGGTCTTTATTCTTTGGAGCGCAGAAGGTTAAGAGGGGACTTGATAGAGGTCTTCAAAATTATGAGCGGGTTAGACAGAGTGGACGTGGATAAGCTTTTCCCATTGAGAGTAGGGAAGATTCAAACAAGGGGACATGACTTGAGAATTAAGGGACAGAAGTTTAGGGGGAACATTAGGGGGAACTTCTTTACTCAGAGAGTGGTAGCTGTGTGGAATGAGCTTCCAGTGGAAGTGGTGGAGGCAGGTTTGATGTTATCCTTTAAAAATAGATTGGATGGGTATATGGACGGGAAAGGAATGGAGGGTTATGGTCTGAGTGCAGGTAGATGGGATTAGGGGGAAGTATTTATTTTTAATTAAAAAAAATAAAAAATAAAAATAAATTAAAAAATTTAAAAAGTTCGGCACGGACTTGAAGGGCCGAGATGGCCTGTTTCCGTGCTGTTATGGTTATATGGTTATATGGTTATCTATCAGAAGCGGAGCATCAGCAGAGCCATCTCCATTATTAAGGACCCCCATCATCCATCACACAACATCTCCATTCTGCCGTCTGGGAAGAGGTACAGAAGCATCAGCTGCATAACCAGCAGGATGCTACACAGCTTCTTCCCACAGGCAATAAGACTGGTTAACGGACTGTGTCCCCTCCCCATTTATCATACACCAACACATCTAACCTTGCCCATACTTTGACAGCTAGGCACCTGTCAAAGCAAAGCCACTGTTCGGTCTGAATGTCTGTTTTTATTTCAATTATTAGGCCTATATTACATATGGTAATTTTAATTTTTAAAGCTATATGTATTTATTCTGTTTTTATTAACTGCACTGACGGGAACTGATTGAGAAACAATTTTTCGTTTAATCTGTGTATGTAAGTACTCAGTTAAAATTACATTAAAGTAAATACTGAATACTGAATCACTGCCAAAGAGTGGAAAAGAGAATGCAACTAATTTTCAGGCAAATTTAAAAAAAAGATAAATAAATCATACAATGTAGTTATTATAAGAAAGGTTTTCTTGAAGTAGATTATTAAAATAACATTGTACATGGAATCCATAAGGTATAGACCTGAAACTTCCAGTCCAACAAGACAGTGCTGATCTAGTTAAAGCAGCGAGGCAAACAGATGTTTTAGTGGGGGGTGTACCTAAGAAATAAAGGTTGAGGAGGGCAAGGAAAAATCAATGTGAAAATGTGCAGCCAGAGCATGGCTAACTCCAGTGTGCTGGAAGGGGATCTGAAACAATGGATTGGAATTAAAGATTGGCAGGTAAAACTGTAATTAAACACTTGGACATTTTAAGATGATGATTTTTTGGTTGAAACTAGAAAGGGGGTGCGTGTTTTGAGGGTGGGGTAAAGTGGAAGTTCTGCAATATGTCGCTGTTAGATGATGACTGAATGACACAAGTAGTGAGGTGTCGGCTGAAGGCAGTGGCTGCCGAGTGAATAACACTGTGTATATTAGTAGGAGGTGTAAGCAGGAGATGACGAATGAAATCTAAAATTATCCTCGGAGGTTTAAAAACGTGAATGCCGGAAATGCAAGATAGAAGGTAGAATGGCTGCTTATCTCATTTGTTGAATTGACATTGGGTCCGGGAGGATGTAACATGTCAAACTGAAAGACAAGATGCTGTTCCTCAAGCTTATAGTGAATTCCTTCAGGACAGTGTGGGAGACAGGTTGCAGTGGAAGTGGGAGGGAGAATTAAAGTAACAATAGGGCGCTCATGTAGGTTGAATGGAAGTGTTCTGGAAAGCATCCATCCTGTTCCCAGGGTAACTACAGTCAGCACTGGTAATGGAGATGCACCTGTCATGAGTATGGCAGAGTACGGCTGAAATATTTACAATATGAGCAACTGTAAATTGCTTTACAAAAAACGAATATAAAACTATAAATAATTAAAAGTTTGGCAATATTGAAAGCGGAATAATCACTCGACCCAGGGATACTCCCTGGATTGCTAAAGTTAAGATGTTTTGACTGTAATCTTTCAACTCCTCTTGAAACATTAAACAGAAGCAAAAGCAGGGCACCCTGCCCTGAACCTGCTGCACAATTTAACATCATCTTCTATTCCAAACACCATTCCCTTGCCCTTTTCCAATATTCCTTCATCCGTGAGAAAATAGAATATCAACATGTAGAGTTCTGTCGTTTTCTGTTCTGAATGCTTTGGATGACTGAACCTCCATATGTTGAGAATTCCACATTCAATTAAGAAATTTCTCCTAATTTTAATCTTACATAGATTATCCCTTATTTTAAGAATATAACCCCCTGGATTCCTTAGGTAGGGGAAGTATCCACCTCACATCTATCCTATTAAACCTAAGAATTTTTCTCATTTCAATGAGGTCACTTCTAAAAACAGAGGATTGGCCTACTCAATCTGTCCTGATATGACAGACCCACCATGGTCCCTTGAACCATTCTGGGCAACTATTATTGCAATCACTCTAGAAGCATTTCCTATTTTAGGCAAGGAGATCACAACAATGCACAACGCTCTTGAACTGGAAACCTTTACAGTAAAGACCAACATGCCACGAGCCATCCTGTGCTCACTCAAGTCTGCCTCTCATACAGTCCTCATGACTGCAGTTGCTTTTGTAGAATGGATTGAACTCCAAGCTTCACTCCTACAAAACAGAATTGTCCAAAAACATTGGCAGGGCCTCAAGCAAATGATTTTGGAGATTCTGTAAGCCCCACGCCAAACCTCAGGCCATCCTAGAGACAAATGCTGGAGTAACTCAGTGGGTAAGGCGTCATCTCCGGAGAACAAGGATAGATTGGGGGTTTAAAGCCTATTCTGATTTTGTTTTGGGTGTGATAGTGACGGAAATAGGCAATTACAGGATGCTGCAATTAAATTCTGACATCAGAATTATTAGATCAGCTTTACACTATCTCATTCTCATTTTTCTTTCTCTAGTTATTTCCCACAATTCAGCCAGTTTAGAAAGGCCTGCGGGCAAAAGACAAAGCTACGGACGTATTTCTCCAACCGCTGTTCCATGCCACATGGTGGCACTGTGTAAATTGGTTGCTCATCATTTCAGAGACATTAGTTTGTCATATATTGTATGCACAAAACCAAAAAGATGAAAATGGGGACCCTTTAAAAAACCCAGAATAAAACTATTCAATATAAAAACTGTCTTAGATATTCAAATGCTTAAAATCTGCCAAATTAATTCTCTCAAATTACTCAGAAAAGAAACTGTTGAGCAAAGCCTAATAAAATCTCGAGTGCACTCATCGTTAATGAGTACAGTACGCATTTTCAGACCACATCATGCATGAATCATAAAGCAAATAACAGGTTACAGAGCCCATTTTCTGTTGTTTACATCACAACTGAAAATTAATTATAATCCACACTAAGGTCAAAATTGTTAAAGTCCACAGTCCTTTACATAGTAGTAATAATCTATTTTGTTAAGCATTGTTAAAATATACATTTACCGCTTGTAATACTGCATATTTCTTTTTAAAATAATCAATAAAAAGCATCAACTATCAAACTAGTGAAATAGAGACTTTCAAATATATGTCAGTTTGTTGGATCTCATCAACAACATCAAATTATGTTCCTAGTTGTAACCCATCAAATTAATCAGTAAACTGACATCAATATAAAGTCATAAACTACCAATCCAGAGTCTGAAAAAACAAATGGCTTTTTATAAAGTACATTTTACTCCTACTGACAGTTCGAAACTAATCGACATGTTCAGAAATTTACATTTTAGATACAAAATAAATCAATAATCTAAAGGAAAAAAAAAAATCACAGGAATTTAAATTGTTTAACACAAATCAGATTCCAATATCAGTCTTTTAGTTCAATGATCTTTGTTTCTTTCTGTAATTATCTTTTCATTGAAAAATATACACATATTCCATTTTGTTAGCTAATAATATTTAACTGTATCTTCCATAAAAACAAAAAAACTGAAGCGGTATATTAGTGGCCTTCTGCCATTATAAAATGTGGTGGTGTCGTAGATAAAAAGTAATCATTTTAACATGCTATTAAGGAATCAAACAAAAATGAAGTGATCAAATTAAATGCTAGCCAACCATAAAGAGACAGATACAGTCAAATTAGAACACGGTGAGTGACTACAAATGCGTCCTTGCAAAACAACCACTAAAGTGTTAGACACTGCTCAGAACAAGCACTGAAGCTGAATGTATTCCAGCTATAAACTGATTATGCATCTTTTATCTATTCAGTTCATTAATTCATTAAATTTTTTAGAATGCCAACCATCTTTCCCAGTTCACTTGGTTGTGTGTTACTTATTCATTGGTGCAAGAAGCCACAAGATATCTGAGACACCTCCATTTAGCAATCCAAGCGTTTATGATTTTTACAACACATGGGGAAAAGTACTAGGTGGAACCTAAGAAATGAATCGGTCTTTGCTGAGCTGATTAACCTTTTGGCAGCTGGCCCAAATTAGCCCCACCAGAGATCTCTGGAAAGGTCACTCAACTGAACTTTTGGTTAAAGGTGAGGAGAGGGTGATCATAGGAAAAAATACAAAACAACAGTTCAAGGGAGACATATTTGGTTCTTACATTGGGTTAATAACTAGTTTGTCCCATTGTTCAAAACTTACTTCCTAACTTTTTAAAATTAATGACTGGGGGGCCAGTAGTTCACCAAATCAACAATCCTATGAATAAAAGCACAATGAAACCTTCACATATACGTTAGTTCCATAACAATGAAAGACATTTTATTATGTTCTATTTTAAATGTTATACAACTCCACAAATTTCATGTCATTCTGTAAACTGACTCATCAGACCACCTACAGTCTCATTAAAGTCATTTATATATATATAATACAAACAAAGGTTCTAGCACAATTCCTGCAGTACACAATTTGTTACAGAAAAATATCTATCCACCTCTACCCTTTGGTCCTTTCAACAAGCCACTTTTGGATCGAGTTCATCAACATGTCTGAGGGATCACTTGAGCCTTAACCTTCTGCACCTGCCTCCTTCGTGGGACCTTGTCAAAGTCTCAATACAGGCTATGGGCTACATCTTCTGCCCTGCCCTCATCAACCTTATTCCTTATTCCTGCCTGTGAAGGACAAGGCAGGCAGGAATAAGGAACCAAGGCAGGCAGGGTTCCTTATTCCTGCCTGCCTTGTCCTTCACTCTAACAGGGATATGCATACCTTGAACTCTCTCAATCATGCTTTTAAAAGCCTCCTATTTCCTGGACATCCCTCTTCCAGCTAACAACCTACTCGAATCAGCTTTTGCAAGTTCACATAAAGCGCAATATAATAAACATTTCTACCACAGTAAATTAGTTTCTGATGTGTGTTCCTAATTTCATGATCCCATAAACACTTCACTGTCATAAAGCAAGATGCAAAGCTGAATGCCTTTCCAAGGATAAGTACACTAATTGATTTTCCAAAACTATCACTGTACACAATCCAAGAGAACAATAAAACCCCTTACAATTAAAATGAAATTTGTTTCATTTGGTCACTGAAAAATAACCTGGCTCCAACTGCAGTAATTGATAGCTCTGCTTGTTAGTAGCAAGACCACAGCATTAACATTTTCACAGAAAGATTAATGGAATCCTGAAGATATATTTATATTTTTACTGTAAACCCATCTACTGGGTCATAAGTTCACTCCCCTCATCTACATTCCCCAAAAAACTAATTAAATTTAACAGAAAAGCTCTAGACTGCTTAATTAAAATATTAACTACAGATCTAAGTGTTTCACCTAAACCTTTTAAGATAATTTGACATGCACTATTCCGAAACATAAAGCATGTTTCCATCCTTCTGGCAGTGACACTTTCAGCCTATAGGACTGAGACATGTTCCATGAGACATGTTCCCTACCTTGTTTCGTAGCAAATTAATACATTCCATTAGCTTCAACATTTTCATTTCATTCCCTGGTCAGTGTTTGATAACATCAGTTAAACCTTGATACAAGAAGTGATCGCAGAGACACATAGAAGGTCTTTGGTGGATTAACGATAATTTACTTAAACTCTTTTGAATAGAACCATGTGTCACATCCATTATTTGCTACAAAACTGACAGCAATAAGATCGACATATGTGAGCTAACCAATAAGTAGGTTCATTAATATGCTGTATCTGTAGGGATTCTAACCATGGGTCAAATTGAAAGCTGTTAGCTGAACATATGGGAACAGTACCATCCACAGCATTCCACAAGGGATTATGACAGCAGTATAATGTCATCAGCTCGTATCATCACAATCAACACAAAACGCACTAAATACATCGTAAAAAAGTGAACGCTGTCTAACCTAAATAAGAACAAACTGCAACTGTGCATGGATGCAATTAACCGCACCTGGTCAAAGCATATGAAAGACAATTTGTTAATTGGCTCAACCAGGTAAACATAGAAACATAGAAAATAGGTGCAGGAGTAGGCCATTTGGCCCTTCGAGCCTGCACCGCCATTCAATATGATCATGGCTGATCATCCAACTCAGTATCCTGTACCTGCCTTCTCTCCATACCCCCTGATCCCTTTAGCCACAAGGGCCACATCTAACCCTCTTAAATATAGCATAGATCAGGTAATGCTGATCTGCCTGAAAATATTTTCACTTGACAATAAGAACACAGTCAATTGTGACTATGAGTTAATCTTGCAAATATTTTAAAATATCTCTTTTTCTAAAAGAAAAACAATGAAACCTTGTAAAAAAATTGACAATGCAATTCCTCTCAGATGCAATCAAGTTTCAGGTTCAGTACTGGGCTGAGTTCTACAACTTGCAAAGATTTGTTTTAATGGTCCGAAATGTGAGGAAACAAGAATCAGCCTTAACTCCCACTCTTGCCTTTACACTACTGATGCCAGCTGGAGTTTAAAGACAATTTGGAAAAAGTAGCTCAGAGAATTTAAAAACAGCGGGGACAGAGGTCCGGAGAATTTAAAAGGAGCAGGATCAGAGATGTGTTTATAAAAAGTGGATGCAGAGGCTTGGGGAATGTAAAAGGCCCTTTGATAGTGCACAGGAGTATTGAGAATAAAATGTGTGTAGGAAAGGTATCCAGTGGCAAGCTACAATTAACTGAATTACCGATCGATTCATTGTGGAGTTCCCAAGATGTTAAAAGATACCTGGATTATGCATAGGGATGTGGTCACACTACAAGTAAAGAATTGACAGGCAGAAAGGGAAAGAGTGAACACCAAGCACTGTATGATACACCAGATGTGTGTAACCCTCCTCCCACCTATCCCATCCATGGAATCACCTTCTCTAACATACTGCTTTGGATACCATTGAAGTTACCTCCCTTGATAAGCCAAGTTCATGAAACCACAGTCAGCTCTGTAGGGAAGTGTTATAGTGTGGGTGATTCAATTGCAAGGGAAACACAGAAGTGCATCTGCAGCCACAAACTAGTCACTAAGATGGCTTGTTCTCACCCTGGTGACGGGTAAAGGGATTTCTCAGACTGGCTGCAGAATATTCTAGAGGAGGCAGGTGAGCAGTCTGTGGTTGTGGTTCACATCAATACCAACCATAGCACAGCTGGTTGAGCTGCTGCCTCACGATGCCACAGACCAGAGTTCAATCCTGGTCTTGGGAGCTGTCTGTGTGGAGTTTACACATTCTCCCTGTGTCCACGTGGGTTTCCTTCGGGTGCTCCAGTTTCTCCCCCACCCACACATCCCAAAGACGTGTGGGTTTGTAGGCTAATTGGCCAGTGTAAGATTGCCCCTAGTGTGAAAACTAGCATGAACATGATAGTGGGCATGGACTCGGTGGGACGAATGGTCTATTTACATGCTGAATCTTTCAAACAATTCAACTGCATTGGTGAAAAAATGAGATGTTCAACAAGCTAAATATAGGGAATAAGGTAATTGTTGAAATAAGACCTCAAAACAAAAACAGGACTACTAACCTCAGAATTACTAATCAGTTCCACACGCTAAGAACAAGATACCAAATTTGGTTGATCAGCCGTGATCGTATTGAATGGTGGACCAGGCTCCAAGGGTCAAATAGCCTGCTCCTACCTTCTGTTTCCAAATATAGAAGATCAAGGCTAGATCTCTGAATCTCTCACAACAATATAAAAAATAGGCCAGAAAGAAAACTCTAGTTATACTTACTTTCCCTGTTTTACCCTCATGGTTGCACTTAGGACATTCCCAGCAGTTTGGCAGCTCTTCATTGACAACTCCATCTCCATCCTGTAACTAACAGGAAATACACACTTATCCATAAAAAATGATAATTCTTTACCAATACAAAATGACAGAATAGTACTTTGACCAAAACAAAGAAAGCAACTGAAATAATTCTGTATAAAATTCTTCATATAATAGTCACACAATCTGATTAATAACAGGTTTGGTAAAGAGAAAAGCAGGTCAGAGCATTGCATTGCAAACGTATATCAAATTCATGAATCATGGCCAGTAACCAATTCACAAGGCACTACATGTGTCATAAGTTTGTAGAGGCAGGGTGACGCATACAGATACATTTTAAAGGCTAAAATACACACTAACTTTGACTAAAATAATGGCTAATTGCCAATGGTGAGGTTGCAGGTGCTATACAATTTAGTGAATCATAATAATATTTTGTGACTAAGGAAGAAAAGTGACTACCGCAATAGTATTTACACTAATTAAATACTAAGCGAGTGTTTAGATAGCTGTACAATCTGTTTAACCTATCATCTTATGGTCAAAGCTGCTATATTGAAATACTAGCTCAAACTATAAACCATGACTGGTGCAAACTAAAAAGATATTGTACACAGTATTTGGAATTTCTCTATTTGACAGTCAAAAAACAAGTGTGTTCCACAGGCAAAAATCACAAATGATTTGAATCATAGCTTCGATACAAAACATCCGACATCTGTGCCTTTAACAGGCTTGTTTTGAATTAATTTATTTTGGGGTGGAACATAAGTATCAATATTACAAGCTTTGGATCACATCCGTTAAGATTGAATCCAGAATACCCATGGTACAGTGCACAATCTCTGAATCTCAGCTCAAAGCCTTGAACATAAGATGCATTCAAATCTGAATAGAATAATTTATGAGTCTACCCAAAAATATAATGGTAACCAGTACTTGAATATCAAATTGATTTTTAATGTCCTTGTATACCCACATAATGCATGCAATATGTTTGTAGCATTTTTGGTAAAGAGGGAGAGATTTTATTTAACTATTAATCTCTCAACAAAGGGATATCATAATAACAAATATCAAAAAATGTTCAGTTCTGAATGGACAAACAATGAAACACTGCTTTAAATTACCTCCCTGGGATAAATATAGTTCTATCGTATAGTACCATGACCTAAAAAAAGTATTTTTCTTTCCTCATGACTAGGCAGAACAATGTGATCTATTACTTTTCAATATGAATTGTTCATTTATTGCAGGCTAATTACTAATAAAATACCGACTAATGATTGAAATGCACTTTATATTTTAAGTGCCTGTGGACTTTTATTTCATACCAAAATCCTTAGCAGGATATTTTTGAGGCACTTTCTTCCAACTTCATCTTAAATGTAATTGATTATCGGGTGGAATTCATTATCAAAATTATACATGAAAAAGAGCTGGCAACTAAAATGCAACACTTTGATGAGATGAGTGGGAAACATAAATTACCTCTAGTCGTCTTACCTTTAAGCAGCCAGGATGCACAATTTCATTACAAATTGAGCATTCCATCAGCATGAAATTGAATTTTGCCTCCTCTTCTTCCACAGTGTCCTCTTTTCCTGCTTCTCCACAGATGAGACAGACAGCTGTGTGTGGCAGGACCGGCTATGGAAAAGAGATACCAAGTAGTTTAAAAATCCTGTTTGTTGATGCCTGCCATCAAAACCAACCACCATTCCCAGTCCACAATAGTCTCATCTATTCTTCATTATTCTGGATAAGTATCCATAATGCATTATTGATTAATTTCCCCCCCAATTTTTTAACTGTAAATTCAAGAACACTGCAGATGCTGGAAATCTGAAATAAATACGAAACACCATCAGAACCTTAAAATCACTTTCATCTTTGGCATTAAAAATAAAAATGTCCACAGTAATTTTATTTCCAACAGTGTACACCCGATTTTCCCCTGTGTACATACCATTTCCAGGCAAGTATTCAGCCTTTAGTTTGTCTGAATGAATGATAAACACAAATCTTTGTGCAAAACTATCATCTGGATGGGCAGATAATTCTTGTGGTTCTCAATTGCTCTGCACTCTCAATTCTAAACAAGGTTTAATAAGCTATGAACAAATAGGTCTGCTTCGCCTTACTAGGATTGCTTGTAGGTTTATAGCAATTACCATTCCCTTCTATTGCCTTTCTTGAATTTGTCAATGTTCATTCATTCCCCATTATAAATTAATTGAACTTAAAATTCCTGTTCTTGCTTGCAAATCTCTCCACAGCTTCAGTTGTACGCCTACAACTTTGTATAGCCTTTTAGGCTAGCTCTCCACATTTCCAAGTCTGCTTTAACACCCTACTCCACTCAAACATCAATGGCAGTCTTCAGCTACTTGAGCTCTCTGCCTCATCATTGCTCCAATCTAACATCCCATCTTTAACCTGTTTGACCATAATATCGTCACTTTCAATAATTCATCCTCTTCTGTTTTTCCATGTTAAAGGCAGTTTGCAAGAAAGCAGGACCTAACTCTCCCGAAAATGAAGACAAAGCAAAGGTGAAATAATGAAAAATGTAGAAACAAGAAACTGTAGATCCTGGTTTACAAAAAAAGCCACAAAGTGCTGGAGTAACTCAGCGGGTCAGGCAGCAACTTTAGAGAACATGGACAGGTGATGTTTCAGGTCAAGTCCGAAGAAGGGTTCCGAGCCGAAAAGTCACCTATCCATGTTCTTGAGAGATGCTGCCTGTTCCGCCGAGTTATTCCAGCACTTTGCGTCTTTTTAAAAAGGAAATACAGGAGCCTTTATTTTATCTTCATTATGCCATTGCAAAATATTCAATGCAATAGTACTAGTCTCAAATTAAACACCGTGAGACAGAATGCTCTCACTGCCAAACATTCAGTACGGCTACAACAGGATTACTTTGTTCAATCTACACGAGAAAGAATACTTACAGCAAATAACTATTTATTGAGAGTAACAGTTTTAAACATCAAATTACATAATTTTCTAGCTGTACCTTAATTACTAAATGCTACTAAGCACCTTTAAATTAAGCAATGCTTTTGAGAGTTATGTAATTTTCTTAATATTGGGAAATATAGCAGAAACAAGGACACAGTGAAAGCATACAGAGATTCATTTACCCTGTTCCAATGCAAATTCACATTCATTGAACATTATTTAACACTTAGATTAAACAATTAGAGATTTGTTCAACTGGATAGACTTCCTGGCTTCGCTGTTAGCACAGTCTGTAACTGCACAAAAGCATAGCAAATATAAACACATGTTCCAAAGTGAGAGCAAATTAGTGATCTTGGAGCAGAGGGAACTTGACATTCACCATTAATGTACCTAGCATTTTCTGCTTTAACCAATTTCATTTTCATAGCGAATTCTGGGCCAACAGTAGACTCCTGAATGGTTCAGTTTTGTACGAAATCAGGAAAGGTGCACAGAGACAAATAGTAGGCGTGCTAGTTACAATTTAAATAAATTAATCATATAATGGTCTGGAACAATAATAGATGGATGATGATCATTGCAACAACAAAAAAAGGCATGGCAGCTGATCCTGCAGGGTGCAAGAGAAAAAATGATCTGTTCCAAGGACTTTCCCCATAGGTAAGTATTTTTTAGTAAGTGAGTAATTAGTATTAAACATTTCCAAAATTGAATGTGATGTGGAAAAAACAAAACAAACAGCAGAGGACTTTCTTTTTAAATGGTGACTGTGGTTTAAACCAGCATCTACATTTCCTAGGTACACAAAAATGCTGGAGAAACTCAGCGGGTGCAGCAGCATCTATGGAGCGAAGGAAATAGGCAACGTTTCAGGCCGAAACCCTTCTTCAGACTGATAGGGGGTGGGGAGAAGAAAGGAAAAAAGGAAATCTACATTTCCTTCCTACACTGATAAAGAAATCTCGATGCTCAAAGGGACCTAGGTGTTCTTCTTCAAAAGTCACTGAAAGCTGTATGTGCAGCTGCAGCATTTTTATTCAGAGGATTTAACCTACAGGAACCATACTGCAATTATATCGGCCTTGGGGAGACCATACCCAAAGTATTGCATTTAGTTTTGTCCTCATTACTTAAAGAGGATATACTTGCAATAGATGACATGCAGCAAAGATTCACAAGACTGAGAATGCAGATTTACCAGATGAAACCGATTGAAATCTATAGCCTGTAGCTTTTAGGTGGTTTCATTAAAACAAATTAAAAAAAATAAAGGGCTCAACAAACTGGATGCTTGAAGTAGGATTCGCTGGTTAATGAATTGAAAACCATGGGTAAGCCATTTAGAACTGAGATTAATAGAAACGAGGTTGACAAATCTTTGGAGTTCTCAGCATAGATCTCATTCATTGAATGTTTGAAAACAAAGTTTGTTAGATTTCTGGATATTGAAAAAATCATGGGAAAGTGCAAGAAATGTTGCAGAGGAAGAAGTTCAGCTATAATCTTGGTGATTGGAGGAGCAAGTTAACAACGCCAAATGGCCTACTCCAGAGTCACATGTCTGAACAAGGGTTCCAATCCGAAATGAAGTCTGAAGAAGGGTCCTGATCCATTCCCTCCACAGATGCTGCTTGAACCACTGAGTTCCTCCAGCACTTGTGTTTTGCTCAATTTTCCAGTATCTGCAGTTCTTTAAGTCTCCTGATTTTTTTTTAAATTGCATCACTATCTTAACTGCACATTTAAACTGTTTATATATTTCCATTATGGGTAGAAATGAAAGACACAATTGAAATTCTAAATCAGATTATTTTTTCCTTATGTGTAGGAAGGAACTGCAGATGCTGGTTTACACCGAAGATAGACACAAAAAGCTGGAGTACCTCAGCGGGTCAGGCAGCATCTCTGGAGAAAAGGAATAGGTTACGTTTCGGGTCAAGACCCTTCCTCAGACAGAGTCAGGCAAGAGGGAAACGAGAGATATGAAAAGGTACATAGAAAAAATGAATGAACAGTATGCAAAAGAACAAATCAAAGCCAGCAACGATGATCAAGGAAAGGTGGAGCCAACAATGGTCCATTGTTGGCTGTGGAGAAGGTGATAATGAGTGATCCAAACAGTGAAACTCAGCAGGTCAACAGTGAAACTAGTACAACGATTAGGGTGTTGGAGGGGTTGAAAGAGAGGGGATACAAGAGATACGTGAAGTTAGAGAAATCAATATTCATACCAATCGACAATAGGTGTACGAGTAGGCCATTTGGCCCTTCGAGCCAGCACCGCCATTCACTGTGATCATGGCTGATCATCCACAATCAGTACCCCATTGCTGCCTTCTCCCCATATCCCTTGACTCTGCTATCTTTAAGAGCTCTATCTAACTCTCTCTTGAAAGCATCCAGAGAATTGGCCTCCACTGCCTTCTGAGGCAGAGAATTCCACAGATTCACAAATCTCTGGGTGATAAGCGACCCGAGCAAAATATGAGGTGCTGTTCCTCCAATTTACGTTTGGCCTCACTCTGACAGTGGAGGAGGCCCAGGACAGAAAGTTCAGTTAGGGAATGGGAAGGAACAGTTTCCTTAACTGTGATACTGACAGCCAAGGTGTCACCTATGCTGGACATGGTGCATGAAAGCAATTTTCATTTTGCCCAAATTTCTCCAAATCAGAGAAACTGCACCTATTTCTCATATTTGTGGAAAGATGCAGGGAAAGTAGAAGAACATTTTAACAATTTTTACCATTATACACAATAATTTTCAAGGATTGGGAATTTTATAAAATACAGAACATTTCCAGAGGACATAGGTTCAAGGTGAAGGGGCATCTGAGGGGTAACTTTTTCACACAAAGGGTGGCGGGTGTATGGAATAAATTGCCAGAGGATGTAATTGAGGCTGGGACTTTATAGTTGAGAGAGGACATGGATAGAGAACTGGTTGGCAGACAGGAAGCAAAGAATAGGAATTAATGGGTCCTTTTCAGAATGGCAGGCAGTGACTAGTGGGGTACCGCAAGGATCGGTGCTGGGACCCCAATATATATTAACGATTTAGACGAGGGAATTAAAAGTGACATCTACAAATTTGGAGATGACACATAGCTGGGTGGCAGTGTGAGGATGCTATGAGGATGCAGGGTGACTTGGATAGGTTGGGTGAGTGGGCTCATGCACGACAGATGCAGTATAATGTGGATAAATGTGAGGTTATCCACTTTGATGGCAAGAAGAGGAAGGCAGATTATTGTCTGAATGGTGTTAGATTAGGAAAAGGGGAGGTGCAACAAGACCTGGATGTGCTTGTACATTAGTCACTGAAAGTAAGCATGCAGGTACAGCAGGCAGTGAAGAAAGCTAATGGCATGTTGGCCTTCATTGCGAGAGAATTTGAGTTTAGGAGCAAGGAGGTCCTACTGCAGTTGTACAGGGCCCTGGGGAGACCGCACCTGGAGTATTGTGTGCAATTTTGGTTTCCTAATTTGAGGAAGGACATTATTGCTATTGAGGGAGTGCAGCGTAGGTTAATTAACGTAGGTTAATTAATGGTATGGCGGGACTGACATATGATGAAAGAATGGGTCGACTGGGTTTGTATTTACTGGGTTTGTATTCACATTTAGAAGGATGAGAGGATATCTTATAGAAAAATATGAAATTCTTAAAGGATTGGACAGGCTAGATACATGAAAAATGTTCCCGGTGTTGGGGGAGTCCCGAACCAGCGGTCGCAGTTTAAGAATAAGGGGTTGGCCATATTGGACTGAGATGAGGAAAAACGTCTTCACCCAGAGAGTTGTGAATCTGTGGAATTCTCTGCGGAGGCCAATTCACTGGATGTTTTCAAGAGAGAGTTAGATTTAGTTCTTCGGGCTAAAGGAATCATGGGATATGAGGGGGGAAAGCAGGAACGGGGTACTGATTTTTGATGATCAAAGGACCGAATGGTCTACTCCTGCACCTATTTTTCTATATTTTGAAGTTTCTATCCCAATGTTTAAGAAACAGACAGGTACATGGATAGGACAGGTTTGGAGGGATATAGACCAAGCGCAGGCAGGTGGGACTCGTGTAGCTGGCACATGATGGCCGGTGTGGGCAAGTTGGCCCAAAGGCCCTGTTTCCACACTGTGTCACTCTATGACTATAAGAGAATTGAAAAATAACCTGAGATTGTTTCGACGAATGCAATCAACCTGGCGTGCACAATCAAATAAGATCAAATAGAACAAGGTGTCCTACAACTTTAGGCTGTGCACGCCATACGCAAGAAGAAGAAGACCAGCGATAAATGCAAGAGAAAGTCGAGAATTGATGCATATTTCGTATTCCCTTATTTGGAATAGTTTTTTTGCAGTGTACTTTCCGACAAAGTTGCATTGATTCTGCAAACTGTCCGTGGTTCATTCTCTCATTGTATTGGAAATGGTGGAGTATTACTCATGAGGAAGTACCCATTGGAGTGGGTGGATGGTGGCTTGCGATGTCTCTTATCGTTGTTATTGAGGGAGGCATTTGGGAAATGGATGAGAAAACTTAGCTCTACTTAATATGAAGACCAACTTGAGTGAAGTGACCAAAGGCCAATGGAAGTGCAAAGCTGATAAATTGCATATAAAAATGAAAAATAGGCCACTGTACTTTTCTATGTTCTATGTTAAAGTCTTAAATACACATTAAAAGTAATAGATTATAGAACTCCTTGGAGAGAAGTCTGAAGGGTCCTGACACGAGACATCACATATTCATGTCCTCCAGAGATGCTGCCTGACCTGCTGAGTTACTCCAGCACTCTGTGCATTTTTTGTAAACCAGCATCTGCAGTTTTGTTAGGCATTTTGGAGATGTGGGGTTGTTAAGTTTGCTGAAGATTAAACTACTGGCTTTTTTTTTTACTGCTATTGTCAAAAATAGAGTTCAATCACGATGCAAATTAATAAATTTTCCCTTACGGCTGTCAAAAAGTATGTGGTATTACTTTAATTCAACTGTGGAGTGAGGGTTTGCAGCAAGAAAAAGCACCATTACAGGCACCAACATTAGTTTCCTTCCTCAAGAATAGTTTTGAATTGAGAGTACACTTGTATATATACCTAGTGCAATTATTCACATGTAATAGCTTCATTCATTTAAAAAATTTTACTTGCACGATGGATAATTATTTTCCAGTAAAATTGCCGGACAACCCAATACATGAATGTGAATTGCCCTTGTTTGAACGTTATCCCATCTCGGCACACGTGAGCATAAACTGCTCCAATTTACAACTTAATATAGGGCCTTGGACCCGACCATTAAAGATCTCCTGCACTGATGTTCTGGAACTGAGCAGATTGTGCTCCAACCACAATAATCTTCCACTGAAAACACTGACTTTTATCTTACGAGATATTCCCTTTGATCTATCCATGCCTCCCCCACTCACTCACCAATTTTAAATTAACTTGTTTTTCCTTCTTTCCCAGTAGCTACAAAGGCCTTTCAATTGAAACTTCAACTTTCTTTTTCCACAGATGCGGCCTGATATGGCGAGCGTTTCCAGCAGTTTTCATTTTAGCCTTGCAATATCAGCTGTTTTTAAAATTAATTTCTGTATCAATTTAGAACATTTGGGTGGCATATTGGCACAGCGGTAGAGTTGCTACCTCGCAGCGCCAGAGACCCGGGTTCGATCTTCACTATCTGTGCTGCCTGTGTGGAGCTTGCACATACTCCCTACAACCACGTAGATTTTCTCCGGGTGCTCCGGTTTCCTCCCACAGTCCAAAGACGTGCAGGTTTGTAGGTTAATTGGCCCTCTGTAAATTGCCCCTAGTGCCTGGATGCCTCACTAAAATATTAAAAATTGTCTTTTTGCCCAAGGTTATTGGATCAGCAGGAATTGTAAGAAGAAAATCCAAACAATGGGAGCTTTTACATTCATCAATCTTTACAGTATACTCAGCAAATAAAAATATTTCACCCATTTGTCACTTACTGCAATGCATTGTCTCAGGATACAGGACTGCTTCATTCTCCCTGGTCCTCCAAATTTCTTCATATCCTTGCAGAAATGGCATTCTCCACATTCGGTCCTGAGACATGCCTCGCACTTCCGACATCTTGTTCTCCTTCTGCGTGCTCCAGCGGTGGCTCTGTTAGCCGCAAGCTTCACCGCGGCAGAGGTTCCAAGCTTTCCTTTTGGTCGTCCTACTGTCCGGTGCTGAAAATAATCAAAATAAATCCCAATTAGCTCCGTTTGCTCAAATTGAAGATGGTCTATTTTAAAGGCGCATGTGCAGAAACTCATTATCTTAGGAGGTTGGAAGATGTTTGTGAAGAGAGGGCAAAAGTTTAGGCAACTGCTGAAGAGGTCACCTTATACATGGAGGTAGACATGGAAAAACAATATTCTCTGAGGACACGGATAACTTAAAGGAGTGACCAACGTAGAAATAGCTGTGTGGAGAAGTGTGCAGACAAATAATGGATTAAGATGACTGTGCTTCGCAAAGATGGAAAGAAATGAAATCACCAAGCAACTTTCATGGATAATATCAAAATACTAGTATTCCTCTGTAGAATCTTCAAAATATGTTGCTAATTTAAGGTTAAAATAAATTGGAAAGCAAACGCAAGGACAATTAGTTACTGGCACCGACGTGACAGCGCATGACTAACTGAACACCTGGAAATTTGTACCACCTAAACACATTGACACTAATGCAGAGGGTAAAGCAACATTTTTTACTTGACCTTCCAAAGAATTGATTTCTGAACTGCTCGATTGCTTCTCCAGTGGGAAAACCATGGCAAGTAATCTCAAACATAGGAATCACAGTATTGAATTACTAGAAGTATCAAGCGCTACGAGATGGTACAAGCACTTATAAGACCATAATACATTGGAGCAGAATTAGGCCATTCAGCCCATCGAGTCCACTCTGTCATTCAATCACGGCTGATCTATTTTTCCCTCTCAATCCCATTCTCCTGCCTTCTCCCTGTAACCTTTAACGTCCTTTCTAAACAAGAACCTATCAATCCCTGCCTTAAAAATACCCAATGTCTTGACCCACTGTATTAAAGCATTTATCCTTTCTCCCAAAGCAATCTTAATAAAAGCACTGCTAATGTTTTAAATGTTTATAATTGACCAACAAGTAAATGAGGTCAGCTGTATCACAGCCTAAATACTCTCCTTTCCCCTTGGAATTGCTTCCTCTGCTTAAAGTTGCTTAAAATTAAAAGCATGAAAGGTAAAAACTGCTTCTAATTTCATATTTTTCGTTCTTTCAGAAGAAACTTAGAAAAAACTCACTTCACGAGCAGCTGCACTAAATTAATTACCACTTCATGTCGATGAAAACTTTGGCACTCAATGTGGGTGCCTATTATTGGCTCTAAATTATACAACATTGTGTATTTCCTGTCGATCACAACACACTTCCTATGTCAGATCTATTCACTTGCAATTTCCTGCCAAATTTTTTGCAGCTGAGTAAGATGCAGCCTGCAGCTTGGAAATGTTTCTAGGTCAATGAGACCCAAGAGGGATAGCTGAATGCAGCCAGCCTACATATGGAAGCTGCCCCATGCCTGCAATCAATGTTACCAATATATGATTAAGAGCAAGACCTGGGGATAAATCCTTGCAAGGTTTTATAGCTACCAGAAGACAGACCATTTCTGGAGAAGTATGGATGCTTTCAATTGAGTAGAAATGGAATCATGTCAGGGAAGCCTACTGAAGTAGGCAATGATGTTGAAACTCAGGTTGGAAAATGCAAAACATTTTTTTTTATGAGCGAAACATAAAAGTACAACAAACAGCCATCTTTTTCCTCGTGGCCAAAATGAGTTTTTGCCTCAAAATTGTGTCTGCTTTGGTGCTTTCGTCCAATCTGACTCTTTCTCCCTCCCCACCAGCTCTTTCCCCTTCCTCTACACTCTTGGGATGTTTATCCCAAAGGCAAAAGTCTTCCTCTGCTACCGAATTCTTTCCTTATGCCCAAAGAAATTTATCAGCAATGTCCAACATCACTGAATGAATGAACATTCAAATACAACCATCAGTATACCAATTTTGGATAATTTTTAAACAGGAGACCCAATCTGAATCAAAAGGTTGTAATTAATTTACTGCCACTCCAGCCTCTTTAGCACAAGATCGCAATAATACCAGTTTAGTAATAAAAATGAAACTGCTGGAAATATTCTGCAGGTCAGGCACCGCTTGTGCAGAGATAAGAGTTAATGTTTCAGGTCAATGATCTTACACCTGAATGGGAAAAATGAGAAAACAAGCATTTTAGTCGGCAAAGAAGGGAAAGAGTGGGGAGGACAATAATGAAGTGTGGAGACTCGGGAGTTTCCAGGTGACATCCATGCTATCGGTGCTTCTGAGAGTCAGGATGGTTAATCAGTGCAGATCTGACAGGTGGAGATGTAAGAGGATGATAAGGACAGAGGAGAGAAAGAAAATGGTGCAGCATTTATGAGGTGCTGTTAATAGAAACTGCTGGAAATCTGAAATACACAGGATTGCCAGAAATGCACAGCAGTTGTCATCCGATTAGAAACAGAAAACAGATTAATGTATCAGATGCATAACATTACATTTGTACCAGACAATCCTGACACTACAACTCCGGGTTTGTCGGTTAATTGGCAGTTTCAAATTGTCCCAGATGTGTAGGGAGTGCATGAGAAAGTGGGATAACAGAGTCTGAATGGGTCGGCAGGCCTCTTTCCATACTGCATCTCTAAACTAAACTAAACTGGAAAGGCCGGTTATCTGAAATTCTGAATTCAATTTCGGGTCCTGAGGGCTGTGATGTATCTGGACAGAAGTTGATGTGCTCTTCCTCGACTTTATGCCAGGCCCAGCTGAAATAGTACAAGAGGACAAAGACACAGGTCAGAGAGTGCGATGGAAAATTGGTCTTAATCTTCCTGGCAGACTGAATGGAAGAATTCTGGAAAACAGTCATTCAATCTGCATCTGGCTTCTTTGGATGATTTCCCCATTCCCATTCATTTCCCTTTTTCTCATAGGGTCATGGAGTCATAGACATGGAGTCATAGTGTGGAAACAGGCCCTTGGGCCCAACTCGCCCACAACAGCCAACAATGTCCCAGCTACCCAAGTCACACCTGCCTACGCTTGGTCCATAACCCTCCAAACCTGTCCTATCCATGTACCTGTGCAACAGTGTCTTAAATGATGGGATAGTCCCAGCCTCAACTACCGCCTCTGGCAGCTTGTTTCATACATCCACCTGTGTGAAAATGTTACCCCTCTGATTCCTATTAAATCTTTTCCCCTTCACTTTGAACCTATGTCCTCTGGTCCTTGATTCCCCTACTCTGGGTAAAAGACTCTGTGCATCTACACGATCTATTCCTCTCATGATTTTGTATACCTCTATAAGATCTCCCCTCATCCTCCTATACTCCTTGGAATAGAGACCCAGCCTACTTAACCTCTCTCTTTTGCTCACACCCTTTAGTCCTGGCAACATCCTCGTAAATCTTTTCTGAACCCTTTCAAGCTTGACAATATCTTTCCTATAACATGGTGCCCAGAACTGAACACAATATTCTAAATGCGGTTTCACCAACATCTTATATAACTGCAACATGACGTCCCCACTTCTATACTCAATACTCTGATTGATGAAGGTCAAAGTGCCAAAAACTTTTTTGACCACCTTATCTATCTGCGACTCAACCTTCAATGAACCATGCACTTGTACTCCTAGATTCCTCTGCTCTACAACACTACCCAGAGGCCTACCATTTACTGTGTTGGTCCTGCCCTTGTTCGACGTCCCAAAATGCAACACCTCACACTTCTCTGTCTTAAATTCCATCAACCATTCCTCCGCCCACCTGGCCAATCGATCCAGATCCTGCTGCAATCGTTCACAACCTTCTTCACTATCTGCAAAACCACAAACTTTTATATCATCAGCAAACTTGCTAATCTTGCTCTGTATGTTCTCATCCAAATCATTGATGTAGATGACAAACAGTAATGGGCCCAACACCGAACCCTGTGGCTCACCACTAGTGACAGGCCTCCATTCTGAGAAGCAACCTTCCACCATCACCCTCTGCTTCATTCCATGGAGCCAATTTGCTATCCATTCAGCTATCTCTCATTGGATCACATGAGATTTAACCTTCCAGAGCAGCCTACCATGTGGCACCTTGTCGAACGCCTTACTAAAGTCCGTGTACACAACATCTACAGCTCTGCCCTCATTGACATTTTTGCTCACGTCTACTAAAAAATCAATCAGATTTGTGAGACACGACCTCTCAGGTACAAAACCATGCTGACTGTCCCTAATCAGCCCTTGTCCATCCAAATGCCTGCATATCCTATCCCTCAGAATACTCTCGAGTATCTTACCAACTACAGATGTTAAGCTCACCGGCCTATAGTACCCAGCATTTTCCTTTTTGAAAAGAGGCACAACATTTGCCACCCTCCAATCCTCTGGCACCTCTCCTATATTTAAGGACGACTCATAAATTTCAACAAGGGCTCCCGCAATTTCCTCTCTAGTTTCCCGCAGTGTCCTCGGGTATATCTGATCAGGCCCCGGAGATTTGTCTACCTTCAAACACGACAGTAACTTCAGTACTTCCTCGATGATAACACCGACTGCTCTCATGACACTTCCAGTGACTGCTCCAATTTCCTCCGTCCTACTGTCTTTCTCCTCGGTAAATACAGAGGAGAAATACTCATTGTGGACCTTGCCAATCTCCTGTGGCTCGACACAGAGGTGACCGCTTTTATTCCTGAGAGGTCCGACTCTCTCTCTAGTTACCCTTTTCCCCCTTATGTATTTATAAAATCTTTTGGGATTGTCTTTTATGCTACCCACCAGAGCTATCTCAATAGACAATAGACAATAGGTGCAGGAGTAGGCCATTCGGCCCTTCGAGCCAGCACCGCCATTCAATATGATCATGGCTGATTATCCCCAATCAGTACCCCGTTGCTGCCTTCTCCCCATATCCTCTGACTCCGCTATTTTTAAGAGCCCTATCTAGCTCTCTCTTGAAAGCATCCAGAGAACCTGCCTCCACCGCCCTCTGAGACAGAGAATTCCACAGACTCACCACTCTCTGTGAGAAAAAGTGTTTCCTCGTCTCCGTTCTAAATGGCTTACTCCTTATTCTTAAACTGTGGCCCCTGGCTCTGGACTCCCACAACATCGGGAACATGTTTTCTGCCTCTAGCGTGTCTAAACCCTTAACAATCTTATATGTTTCAATGAGATCCCCTCTCATCTTTCTAAACTCCAGAGTGTACAAGCCCAGCTGCTCCATTCTCTCAGCATATGACAGTCCCGCCATCCCGGGAATTAATATTGTAAACCTACGCTGCACTCCCTCAATAGCAAAAATGTCCTTCCTCAAATTAGGGGACCAAAACTGCGCACAATACTCCAGGTGTGGTCTCACTAGGGCTCTGTATAAACTGCAGAAGGACCTCTTTGCTCCTATATTCGATTCCTCTTGTTATAAAGGCCAACATGCCATTCGCTTTCTTCACTGCCTGCTGTACCTGCATGCTTACTTTCATAGACTGATGTACAAGGACCCCCAGATCCCGTTGTACTTCCCCTTTTCCCAACGACGCCATTTAGATAGTAATCTGCCTTCCTGTTTTTGCTACCAAAGTGGATAACCGCACATTTATCCGCATTAAACTTCATCTGCCATGCATCTGCCCACTCACCCAACCTGTCCAAGTCACCCTGCATTCTCATAGCATCCTCCTCACAGTTCACACTGCTACCCAGTTTTGTGTCATCTGCAAATTTGCTAATGTTACTTTGAATCCCTTCATCCAAATCATTGATGTATATTGCAAATAGCTGCGGTCCCAGCACCGAGCCTTGCGGTACCCCCCTAGTCACTGCCTGCCATTCTTGAAAGGGACCCGTTAATCCCTACTCTTTGTTTCCTGTCTGCCAACCACTTCTCTATCCATGTCAGCACTCTACCCCCAATACCATGTGCCCTAATTTTGCCCACTAATCTCCTATGTGGGACCTTATCAAATTTCCTGGCCCCTTTTTGCTCTTCTGATCCCCTTTTATAGTTTGCTCCTTAGTTCCCGAAACTCCTCTGGGGATGCACTTGATTCCAGCTGTCTATATCTGTCCCATGCATCCTTGTTGTTTTTTACTAACGTCTCAATTTCCCTCGTCAGCCAAGCTTCCTTACGTTTGCCTGCTTTGCCTTTCACTCTAACGGGGACTTACACATCCTGAGCTCTCTTCAGTACGCTTTTAAAAACATCCCACTTTTAAAAACATCCCACTTCCTTTTCCCTCAAATAACCTGCTCCAGTCAACTTGAGTTAGACCTTCTCTCATACCCTCGAAGTTGACCTTATCCCAGTTGAGCATTTTCACACGTGGACCCTCTCTGTCCCGATCCACAACTATCTTAAACCTAATCGAACTGTGGTCACTTGTCCCAAAAGGCACCTCCACACACACTTCATTAACTTGCCCTTCCCAATTTCCCAATACTAGATCCAGCGATGCCCTCTCACGTGTGAGGGCCTCCGCATACTGTTTAAGAAAACTCTCCTGAACACTTTTGATTAATTGCACCCCATCTAAACCCTTCCATCTATGATTTTCCCAGTCTAGATTGGGAAAGTTGAAATCCCCCACTACAACAACCTTATTTGACCTGCAGCGGTCTGCAATCTCCCAGCACATTTGCTCTTCTAATTCCCGTTGACTATTTCGGGGTCTGTAGTACACCCCCAACAAGGTGATCATCCCTTTCTTGTTCGAGCTCCACCCATATAGCCTCACTAGACGAACCGTCCTAGACTGAACACAGCCGTGCCATCCTCCTTAACCAACAATGCAACTCCCCATCCTCTTATTTCCTCACACGTCTCTCCTGAAGCTCCAGTACCCCGCAACATTGAGCTGCCAGTCCTGCCCCTCCCTTAACCAGGTTTCAGTCATGTCCCAGTCGCTTGTACCTATCCACGCCCTAAGCTCGTCTGCCTTACCCGTCAAGCCCCTTGCATTAAAATACGTGCAGTTTAAACCAACCCTCCTTCCTCGCTCTCTGGCTTTTTGCCTATTCTGTCCATTAACCTTTCCCACTCCACCCTCCATATCGACTTCTAGCCTCTCCTGTGCCTCTGTTCTGCACGAGATCCCACCCCCCTGCCAATCTAGTTTAAACCTTCACGTGTAGCAATAGCAAACATTCCCGCTAGGACGTTGGTTCCCCCTCCAGTTTAGGTGCAACCTGTCCCTTTTATACAAGTCACCCCTGCCCCGGAAGAGATCCCAATGATCCAGAGGTCCGAATCCCTGCCCCATGCACCAACTCCTCAGCCATACATTCATATCCTCTATCTTCCTATTCTTACCTTCACTAGCACGAGGTACTGGAAGCAATCCTGATATCACTACCCTGCAGGTCCTACTTTTCAGTCTTCTGCCCAATTCCATAAAATCTTGTTGCAGAACCTCCTTCCTCTTCCGACTTATATCATTCGTGCCAACATGCACGACAACCTCCGGCTGCTCCCACTCACTCTTGAGGATGTCGTGCAGCCGCTTCGAGACGTCCTGGACCCTGGCACCAGGGAGGTAACACACCATCCTGGAGTCTCGCATGTTACCGCAGAATCTCCTGTCCGCACGTCTGACGATGGAGTCTCCCACCACTACGGCTCTGTCTGACATCACTCTTCCCCGTTGAGCCTCAGCACCAGGGTTGGAATCACAGCCCTGGCTAGCACTCAATCTTGTTGTGTCGTCCGCTTTCAAGAGGGTGTACCTGTTTTCACTAGGTACAGCCAACAGAGTCCGCTGCACTCCACGTTTACTCCTCTTTCTCAGTCACCCACCTTCGCTCTTCCTGTATCCTTGGTATGACAACCTCACTGTAGGTCCTGTCCAGGAAATTCTCGTTTTCCCGGATGCCCTAAGGTCATCCAACCGCAGCTCCAGTTCCCCAACACGTTCGTTCAGGAGCTGCACCTGAACACAATTTCCACAGGTGCGGTTTCCAGAAGTACCAGCAGTGTCCCTGACTTCCCACATCCTGCAGGAAACACACTGCACCAACTTACCTGCCATTTTCTTCAACGGACAATGACAATCTATCAGTCCTCAATATGTGTCTACCAAAGATGTGTGGGTTGATTAGAGCAGTGAAACAGGAATCATAGAGGGGGAGCAGTGAAAGGGCGCTCATCAGAGAGGAGAACTTCTTCAAAATATGCATACCTTGAGGAGAAACCTACTTTGATGTTTTCCTCCTCCTTTCTCCAACGGGAGTTCCGAGAGACCCTCTCTCACCGCACCCCCTCTATGATTCCTGCTGCACATCCACGGTCTCCTGAGATGCTGCCTGGCCTGTTGAGTTACTCCAGCACTCTGCCTTTTTTTGTGTGAGTTGGTTGGTTGGTTAATTGGATAGTATAAATTGCTCTCAGTGTGCAGGTGAATGGTAGAACCTAGGGGATGTTAATGAGAATGTGGAAAGAGTAAAAAAGGATCTTTGTAGGATTAGTGTAAATGAGTGCAGATGGTCAGCATGGATTCAGTGAACTGAAGAGTTTGTTTGGATGAGGATTTAGAAGGCATGATTAGGAAGTCTGCAGATGAGATTAGGGATGCAGATGGATGATAGTGAAGATGGTTATCAAAAATTACAGGATTCTGATCAGTTGGGAGGTGGACTAAGAAATGGTTAATGGAGTTTAATGGAGATAAGTGGCAGGTTTACATTTTGCAAAATTAAACCGGTGGAATCTACACAGTAAATAGCCGGTCCCTGGGGAGTGTGGTGGAGCAGAGGGATCTAGGAGTGCAGGTACATAGTTCCTTGAAAGTGGCAACACAGGTAGACAGGGTGGTTAAGAAGGTTTCTGGTATATTGGCCATCATCAGTCAGGGTATTGAGTATATAAGTTGGGATGTTATGTTACAGTTGTACAAGGTGAAGCCGCATTTGGAATATTGTGGTCAGTTTTGGTCATCCTGCTGCAGGAAAGATGTTGTTACGCTGGAAAGGGTACAAAGAAGATTTGAGGATGTTGCCAGAACTCGGGGGCCTGAGCTATGGGGAGGGGTTGGGTAAGCTGGGACTTTATTCCTTGGAGCACACAAACAACAATGGACCCAACACCTATCCCAGAGGCACACCACTGGTTACTGGCCTTGAATCCGAAAAACCTTCCATCATCACCCCACTTCCTCCCATGAAGTCTATTCTCTATCCAGTCAGCTAGCTCTCCCTTGATTCCATGCCATCTAACCTTCTAGAGCAGCCTTCCATGTGGAACCTTATCAAATGCCTTGCTGAAGTTCATATAGACAATGTCTACATCAATCATTTTGGTCATTTCTTTAAAAAACTCACCGATTCATAAGACATGATCTCCCACTTTCAAAACCATGTTGACTATCCTATCCCTAATCAGCCCATCTATCCAGATGCAGGAACTAAAGATTTAGATATATCTGTTTCGTAATGTATTTAATATCTCAACTTTCTGCCACTGATCTTTTAACCAACTTGCAACTACAATCAATGCCAAGATTTCTCGTTATAACATTTTGTTCTTTCAAATGAGGTCAGCTTTCTGGGCTCAGTCTTCCTGGCACCTGCATCAACCTATCAAAAAAAGATCCTGATGTGTATCTCAGAACTGCCTTACTGAGTGATAAATCTACACCGTCTTGCCATTATGTTATTTTACTTTAGAGTTGCTTTATCTCATTAACTACCCGAATATATGTTTTAAATGTTCTTGAGATGTAGCTGTCAAGGCGCAAGAGCCCAGACTAGTCCAGGCTCTTCTCAAAGCTCAAGTCTCTCTGGAAGATAGAGAGGATTGACTGGTTACAGAATTTATACTATTTGAAATGCGAAAACAGGACCATTTCTTAATTTCAATTCCAAGTCTACGTTTACATGATTGATTGATTAAAAAGATACAGTATGGAAAATGGCCCTTCAGCCACTAAGTCCATGCCGATCATCGATCACCTGTTCACACTTGTTCTACATTATCTACTTACTCATCCATTCCCTACACACGAGGGGCAATTTACAGAGGCCAATTAACCTACAATCTCGCACATCTTTGTGATGTAGGAGTAACCAGGAGCACGCAGATGAAATCCACGCAGACACAGGGAGAATGTGCAGACTCCACACAGACAACACCCAAGATCAGGATCGAACACAGGTCTCTGTCGCTGAGGGGCAGTGGCTCTACCAGCTGCACCGCTGCTGGCCCCTGTGATATGGATTCTCAAAAATAATCTTGCAAATACAACAAAGAAAGAATAAATGTACATTTTTAGAAAGATGAATTGAGGTGAAATGGCCCAGTAAATGGAATGAAATGATTTTCCACAATGAAAAAGACATGAGAAGGATCACGATCTAAGTGCAACACCCCAAGATTAAAAAGAAAAAGCCAAATTAAAAACAGCAAACCACTGCCTCCACGATCAATATTTAAAGTGTTGCTGCTTCTTGTGGGTAGTCTGCTTTCTTGGGAAATCAGGAAAAAAGATGCATTAGTCATATTTCCACATTTAAATGTTCTTCTCTTGGTTCAAACAAGTATGTTCTTCTCTTGGTTCAAACAACTTAAAATAGAATTTTGTACTATTTAAAATGAATTAATATCAATTTGATTATGAGGTGATTACTGGCAATTTCAAGTTTTACTTTCATAAGACATAGGAGCAGAATTAGGCCGTTCGGCCCATCAATATTCTGACCACATACAACTTTCATTGTGGATACTGAACACTTGCTTTGCTCTCAAAAATACTGTGAATATATAAATATATATATATATCTCTCTCCTTTCTAATATTCAGTAGAACATTAGAATTCTCCAGTAAGCATATTTCATTGGAGTAAAAATATCCAAAATCTGAATACATATGCATTTTGGATTCTTGCTAAAAGAAATGCATGTATCTGGATCATGAGTTTCTATGTGCTGCTGGATCCTACATATTTGGGTAAATAAATTACATGTTTTAAGTAGAACATATTGCCATAGGGAGCACAGTATTATATACAAATACAAAAATTACATCTTTAAACCTGGACATCTATGTAAATTGAAGAGTGCTCTGTCCCGATGGAGTATGATTTGAAGATCTGTTGTAATATTAACTACAAACAATGCAAGGAATTTTTACATTAGATATTGCATGATAATAACTGTGAACAAAGAATAGGTGCCTGCAGTGCTTTAAATTTCATTCAATTCTCAACAGATTTTTAAAAACTTTCCTTACGCAGGTGAAACTTTATTCAATTACTTCTGTCCAGGATTTTCCCCAGGTTTAAATCAGGATCAGGTATAGCAAATGCAACAAAGAGGAACACAAGGGGCTGAAGTGAGTAGAGTACTTAGCCTGGTCCATAACGGGCACAGCCCTCCTCACCATTGAAAACATCTACATGAGGTACTGCTTCAAGAAGGTGGAATCTGTCATCAAGGATGCCCATTATCGGAACCATGCTCTCTTCTCACTGCTAGCATCAGGCAAAAGGTACAGATGCCGAATGTCACACACTACCAAGTTCAGGAACAGTTACTTTCCTACAACTATCAAGTTCTTGAACCAACCCACACAAAGCTAATCCTAAAAAGCAAAAGGCAGCAGGAAGCAACATCTATGGAGGGAATTGACGGACGATGTCTCCGAATGTGATCCTTCTTCCAAGTCTGAAGGATCCCAATCCAAAACATTGCCTGTCCATTCGCTCCACAGATGCTGCCTGACTTGCCGAGCACTCTACCACTTTGTATTTTACTCTAGATTCCAGCATGTGCAGTTTCTTACAACTCCAATCCTAACCCTACTTTGAAAATTGAACACTTTGCACTACAATGGACTTGACATGAGAAGGATCAAGATCTAAGTGCAACACCCCAAGATTAAAAAGAAAAAGCCAAATTAAAAACAGCAAACCACTGCCTCCACGATCAATATTTAAAGTGTTGCTGCGTCTTGTGGTTAGTCTGCTTTCTTGGGAAATCAGGTAAAAAAGATGCATTGGTCATATTTTCACATTTAAATTTATACATTGCAGTCACGGTGGTGCAGCGGTAGAGTTGCTGCCTTACAGCAAAATGCAGCGCCGGAGACCCAGGTTCAATCCCGACTACAGGCGCTGTTTGTACGGAGTTTGTACGTTCTCCCCGTGACCTGCGTGGGTTTTCTCCGAGATCTTCGGTTTCTTCCCACATTCCAAAGGCGTACAGGCTTGTAGGTTAATTGGCTTGATAAAAATGTAAAAATTGTCCGGTATAAAATTGTCCAACTTCCAGTATAGTCCCTGGTGGACTCTTATGAAGGTACAAGGTACTTTTCTTTTCCTGTGTTTTGTACTAATGTCTTGTTTTTTTCGACTTTCTTTTTTTTACTGTCTTGCAGAATTGTGTGATTTTTGTATAATTTATGTTTGTCCGAGTTTATGTAATGATGCTGCAAGAAAGAATTTTAGTTGCATCGTACCTCACCACACTTGTGCATATGACAATAAACTCAATTTGACTTGACTTATATCAATATCCAAGTCCTTAAATAGCAAACAGCAAATTCAACTCAACAATCATTACCAAATTAAATCCTGATCATTGACAATAAAACTTATACTTTCCAAAAGGATTACAAGTAAACCAGAAGTTTTGCCTGAATTGGTCTCCCTTAACCCGAGCACCATCTCAAAAAAGCATAAATTAATGCAACATGGAAACAGGGTCTTCAGCCTTCAAGAACCCACTTAAACTAGTCCTATTTTAATCTTACCACATCCCCAACAACCCCCCCCCCCCTCCCTCCCCCTCAGAGTCCAATACTCTCCTACATACCAGGGACAATTTACAGTGGTCAACTAATCCAGCAATCTGCATGTCATTAGAATATGGGAGGAATCCGTAACATCTGATACCAATGCATTTATGGGGAAAGCATGTAAGCTCCAAAAAGGCGCCACTGGAAGTCAGCAATGAACTTGGGTCACTGAAGCTATAAGTAGCAAGTGCAAAGGAATGTTTCTATGGTTCTGTTGCTCAATCGATAAACTAACAAGCTACCAATTATCTCCACACGCTGAGCCATCAGGGTACATGATGCACATTTAAAAACCACAGCCAAAGTCAATCTATAAAGAAACTTGGCTGCTGAGCCTACTTTGCAACTACATTCATTATCATAGAAGTAAGCACAACTGAACAATGTGGAGAAAGACAGGAGAATTAAAGAATGCGGAGATCTCGGAGAATTGTCGGGCTGAAGGAGATTAAAGAATTAGCAAGGTGGGTGAAACCTTAGGGAGAAATTAAAATATGGCGGGAGGCAGCCAATGCATAGAGAGGTACAGAGCACAGGGATGAAAAGCACAGAGGAAATTAAGATGCTGATCAAGAAGGATGTTGCCAGGACTAGAGGGTGTGAGCTATAGGGAGAGGTTGAGTAGACTGGGTCTCTATTCCATGGAGCGTAGGAGGATGAGGGGATCTTATAGAAGTATACAAAATCATGAGAGGAATAGATCGGGTAGATGTACAGTCTTTTACCCAGAGTTGGGGAATCGAGGACCAGAGGACATAGGTTCAACGTGAAGGGGAAAAGATTTAATAGGAATCCAAGGTATAACTTTTTCACACAGAGGGTGGTGGGTGTATGGAACAAGCTGCCAGAGGAGGTAGTTGAGGCAGGGACTATCCCATCGTTTAAGAAACAGTTGGACAGGACCATGGATAGGACAGGTTTGGAGGGTTATGGACCAAGCGCAGGCAAATGGGACTAGGGTAGCTGGGACATTGTTGGCCGGTGTGGGCGAGTTGGGCCGAAGGGCCTGTTTCCACACTCTATTACACTATGACTCTATAAGAAGGTATTGGAATAGTCAAGTCCTCATGTCAGCGCCCTGGATGAAAATTGTATTAGCAAATGAGCTGAAACACATGGAAGAGGAAGTGCTGGGGGGCTAAGGTAGATAAATTCCTGGGACCTAGCCAAGTGTGGGAAGCTAGGGAAGAAAATGTGGAATCCCTGGTATAGAGGGTCATTTATAGCCACAAGTGGGGTGCAGAAGAATGGAGAGTGGCTAATTTTGAGCCTCGAACGAAGGCAGCAAGAAAAGGCCGTACAAGAGTGGTTGTGAAGTTATTGGACAATTTACATGCATTTGGGGATTGTCAGCATCACTGTGCATGGAAAATTCACGTCTCCAATTTGATTGAAATTTTTTTTTGATTGAATAGATTTATTGAAGTCGGATTAGCAGACCTTATTCACATGGGCTTTAGCAAGGCCTTTGACAGGATCCCAAATGGTAGGCTAGACTGGAAGGTTAGATCACATGCGATCCAGGGCGAGCAAGCCAATTGGATATAAAATTGGCTTGAAGGCAGGAAAGAGAGTAGTGGCAGCAAGTTGTTTTCATGCTGGAGGCTTGTGATAAGTGGTGCTCCACAGAGATCAGAGCTGGGTCCACTATCGCTCGTTATTTATATTAACTATTCGGATGTGAACATACGTGACAAGGTGTGTAGGTTTGCGGATGGCACAAAAATTTGTGGTATAATAGTCAGAGGAGGCTATCTAAGATCTTGATCTTAGCGGGATCTTGATCAACTGGGCAAATGGGCGAAGGAATACAGATGGTTTAATTCAGATAAATGCGAGGTGTTGTATTTTTAGTTAAGCAAATCAGGGCAGGATATACATAGTAAATGGTAAGGTTCTGGAGAGTCTTATAGAATACAGAACCTAAGGATGCTGGTACATAGTTCCATGAAGGTGACAACACAGGTGGATGGTGCTGAAGGCTGCATTTGGCACATTGCCTTCATCGATCAGTGCATTGAGTACAGGAGTTGGGACTTCACGTTACAGCTGTGCAAGGTTGGCAGTTCTGACTCCGCAACTATAGGAAGGATGTATTAAATTGGAAAAGGAGCAAAAAGACTTGAGGGTCTGGAGGGGTTGAATTACAAGGAGACACTAGGTCTTTCTTCCTGAAGTGAAGAAAGCAGAGTGCTGAGAGGTATATAAAATCATGAGAGGCATGGATAATGTGAATAGCCACAGTCTTTTCTCTAAGTTAACCAAGGAGGACAGAAAGCACTGGAGTAAGTCAGCAGGTCAGGCAGCATCTCTGGAGAGCAGTTTGAAAAAAAGTCATACCGCTTGGTTGTAAGTTTGGGTTGTAAACTGGGTATCAACTACTCTAACTTAAAGTTACCCTTGTTTTCCCTCTCTCTCCATCCCTCCCCATCCAAGTTCTCTGACCAGTCTGACTGTCCCCTTGATTAAATTTTTATCTTTGTATGCATTGGTGTCACTTCCCCCTTGCTAACAATGATCTATTCTACATTTTCCTTGAGCTTCGTCCCCTTTGATGTCTCGTTTTCACACCTTACATTCTTTATCTCTGTGACTCCCTCTTCCCTGATTCTCAGTCTGAAAGATCTCGACCCGAAAAGTCACCCACTTCTATCCAGAGTTACTCCAGCATGTTATGTCTATCTTCAATGTAAACCAGTATCTGCAGCTCCTTCCTACACATCCTAACATTCCGATTGTTGTCTTGACAATCTGCCAACATTACATGCACCCTCCCTAACTTTATCTAATGAACATTAACAAACCTGAAATTATTACTTCTACACTCAACCATTCCTCTCAACCTCCCACTGCTCACTCTGGCAAAAACATCAGTATCCATTCTGGCACCCAAATTATTTAGGAAATGCTATTACTTCCATGTTTGTGCTATTTCCCCACTAAGATATAGAACCACAGAAGTGTATTGTCATGTCAGACCTTTGGATGCATCCCCAATATTAGTTTAAGCTGCTGCTGAAAGCATCCTGAACTAAAAATACCTCAGTACAACGTCAGCATTTTCAGGGTAGGAAATGGGGAGGCGGAAGGAATGAAAACAAAACTAAATTCACCTGCATGACTAAACAAAACTAAATTCACCTTTCTCTTTGGAAGTTATTTTTATCGTGACTTGGATAAATTACTGAGCCCAGCCAAGCCGGCACTATCTGACCTATTTCATCAGATTAAGCCCTGTCACTAGTTTTGTCGATTCAAGAGTCAAGACATTGAAATTCTTACTTGCTGCAGCACAACAGAATATGTAAACATAGTACATAACAGGAGAAGAAAAGAAAGTTCAGTGTGTGCATACACATGCACACATACTCAATAAATAACAAATATAGTGCAATAATAATAATAGTCTGTTGCAGTTCAGAGCTTATTTGTTGTCGTGTACAGCCTGATGGCTGTAGCGAAGAAGCTGTTCCTGAACCTGGACGTTAGTTTTCAGGCTCCTGTTCCTTCTTCCCGATGGCAACGGTGAAATGAGTGTGTGGCCAGGATGGTGTGGGTCTTTGATGATGTTAGCTGCCTTTTTGAGGCAGCGACTTCGATAGATCCCTTTCATGGTGGGGAGCTCAAAGCCGGTGATGGACTTGGCAGTGGTCACAACTCTTTGCAGTCTTTTCCGCTCCTGGATGGTCAAGTTGCCGAACCAGGCCACAATGCAACCAGTCAGTATGCTCTCTACTGTGCCCCTGTAGAAGTTCAGGAGAATCCTCTTTGACATGCCGAATCTCTGCAATCTTCTCAGGAAGTAGAGTCGCTGATGTGCCTTCTTTATAATTGCTTCAGTGTGCTGGGTCCAGGAAGGATTTTCGGAAATATGCACACCCAGGAATTTGAAGTTTTTGACCCTCTACACCATCGTCCCATTGATGTAAACAGGATTGTGGGTCCTCATCCTTCCCCTATCAAAGTCCACAATCAGTTCCTTGGTTTTACTGATGTTGAGAGCCAGGTTGTTGTGCTGGCACCATTTGGTCAATCGGTTGATCCCACTTCTATACTCTGACTCATCACCATCTGTAATTCGTCCAACAACAGTGGTGTCGTCGGCGAACTTGATGATGGAGTTCGCACTATGTCCGGCTACGCAGTCATGGGTATACAGTGAGTAAAGCAGAGGGCTGAGCACGCAGCCTTGAGGTGCTCCCGTACTGATTGTTACTGACGTGAGATGTTTCTGCCAATTTGAACTGACTGTGGTCTGTGGATGAGGAAGTCAAGGATCCAATTGTAGAGGGATGCGCAGAGACCCAGTTCCGTGAGCTTGGTAACCAGCTTGGACGAGATGATGGTTTTGAACGCCGAGCTGTAGTCTATAAACAACAACCTGACATATGTGTTTTTATTGTCCAAGTGGTCCAATGCGGAGTGGAGAGCCAGTGAGATCACATCCTCTGTTGACCTGTTGTGGCGGCAGGCGAGCTGTATTGGGTCGAGCTTCTTGTCGAGGTAGGAGTTGATATGCACCATAGCCAACCTCTCAAAGCACTTCATCACCACGGACGTTAGTGCCACTGGTCAATAGTGTATCAGTGTATCATATTCATGTCTATAGAACAGTGATACATATTTATCCCACATCCTTGGTCCTGTTAGCTATAACATTTCAAGTGAACATCCAGTTTTGTCTTACATAATTCATGTCATAGGTGCCGAATTAGGCTATTTGGCCCATTGAGTCTACTCTGCCATTCAATCATGGCTGAACTATCTTTCCCCCAACCCCATTCTCCTTCCTTCTTCCTGTGACCTCTTATACCCTTAATAATCAAGACTCAACCCTTGCATGTGATGGCATTACCGTTTCATTACATCTGCCCTTTAACTTTAGACTTTAGAGATACTGCATGGAAAAAGGCCCTTTAGCCCGCGCCGACCAGCGATCACCCCGCACATTAGCACTATCCTACACAACGGGGACAATTTACAATTTTACTGAAGCGAATTAACCTACAAACCTGCACGTCTTTGGAGTGTGAGAGGAAACCGAAGGACCCGAGGTCACAAGGAGAACCTATCAATTCCGTACAGACAGCATCGTTGGTCAGTATCAAACGCGGGTCTCTGACGCTGTAAGGCAGCAACTCTACCACCGCGGGCGGCACTGTGCCGCCTCTAACGTATTTGTAAACTACATTACTCTCCTTAGTAATTGACTTTTCTGCCAGAAAAGAAAGGTCATTTCCATTCATTCGATTCAACTCATTCAGTGCCCTCCATAATGTTTGGGACAAAGACCCATCATTTATTTATTTGCCTCGGTACTCCACAATTTGAGATTTGTAATAGAAAAAATCACATGTGGTTAAAGTGCACATTGTCAGATTCTATTAAAGGGTATTTTTATACATGTTGGTTTCACCATGTAGAAATTACAGCTGTGTTTATACATAGTTCCAAATCTCAAATTGTGGAGTACAGAGGCAAATAAATAAATGATGGGTCTTTGTCCCAAACATTATGGAGGGCACTGTATACTTTGATATACCTCAATTAAATTTCCCCCAGATTCCACTATTGCAAGGAACATCTCAGTCAATCCAATCTTTTCTCAGAGATAATATCCACCATTCACAGAAATATCCTCACATTTTTTTCTGTGCCTTTCCAAGTGCAGTAACATTGTGTTTGAAGAGTTGTGACCCGGATTGTATGTCGACTGGCTGAGACTAACTGATGTTTTACACATATCAAGCACCTACTTCCCTGCTCTTATATTCTATGTCTCAGCGATATTTGAAGTAAAACCTTATCCCTTCTGAACTATTTAGATTACCCACAGTAGTAGCATAATTTATCCATTCCAAGCAAAATCCCAAACTCTAATTTATGCACAACTTCATTGTAAAGGGGACACAAAGTACTGGAGAACTCAGCGAGTCAAGCAACATCTCTGAAGAACATGGATAGATGACATTTTGTATGGGGCCTCTTCTTCAGACTCATCTAAGGAAGACACAAACAATCTCCCGGAATAGACCGAGGATCTAGTGGGAGGGAGGAACTGAAGGGAATCCACATATTCAGAAAATGGTGTTAGTTCAACTGTTGGGATTGAAGGCAGATAAATCCCCAGAGCTTGATGGTCAGCATCCCAGCGTACTCAAGGAGGTGGCCCTAGAAATCGTGGATGCATTGGTGATCATTTTTCAATGTTCTCTCGACTCTGAATCAGTTCCTGTGGACTGGAGGGCAGCCACTTTTTAAGAAAGGAGGGAGAGATAAAATGTGGAATTTTAGACCAGTTAGCCTTACATCGGTAGTGGGGAAGATGCTAGAGTCGAGTATTATTAAGGGGAAATCATGCTTGACTAATCTTTTGGAATGTTTTGAGGATGTAACAAGTAGAGTGGATAAGGGAGTGCCAGTGGATGTGGTGTATCTGGACTTTCAAAAAGCCTTTGACAAGGACCCACACAAGAGAATAGAGTGCAAAATTAGAGCACATGGTATTGGGGGTAGGGTAATGACATGGATAGAGAACTGGTTGGCAGACAGGAAGCAAAGAGTAGGAATTAACAGGTCCTTTTCAGAATGGCAGGCAGTGACTAGTGGGGTGCCACAAGGCTCAGTGCTGGGATCCCAGTTGTTTACAATATATATTAACGATTTAGACGAGGGAATTAAATGTAACATCTCTAAGTTTGCGGATGACACAAAGCTGGGTGGCAGTGTGAGCTGTGAGGAGGATGCAATGAGGCTGCAGGGCGCATTGGACCACTTGGACAATAAAAACACATATGTCACTAGGTTGGGTGAGTGGGCAGAAGCATGGCAGGTGCAGCATAATGTGGATAAATGTGCGGTTATCCTCTTTGGTGGCAAGAACAGGAAGGCAGATTATTATCTGAATGGTGTCAGATTAGGAGAAGGGGAGGTGCAACGAGACCTGGGTGTGCTTGTACATCAGTCACTGAAAGTAAGCATGCAGGTACAGCAGGCAGTGAAGAAAACCAATGGCATGTTGGCCTTCATTGTGAGAGGATTTGAGTTTAGGAGCAATGAGGTCCCACTGCAGTTGTACAAGGCCCTGGTCTTCTTCTTCTTCTTCTTCTTGCGTTTGAGTCAGCAGAAGTCCGCAGCAGGGTGATGCCATCCGGTTCGACATCCGTAGGTGCCCGCCCTAAAAAGGGCGCATGCTGCGGCGCTGCTGCTGTGAGACCGCACCTGGAGTATTGTGTGCAATTTTGGTCTCCTAATTTGAGGAAGGACATTATGTCGCATTGTTACTTCCAAGCGGAGCACCAAGGCAAATTCTTTGTATGTGTACATACTTGGCCAATAAACTTATTTATTCATTCATTATTGCTATTGAGGGAGTGCAGCATAGATTCACCAGGTTAATTCCCGGGATGGCGGGACTGACATATGATGACAGAATGGGTCGACTAGGCTTGTATTCGCTGGAATTTAGAAGGATGAGAGGGTATCTTATAGAAACATATAAAATTCTTAGAGGATTGGACAGGGTTGATGCAGGAAAAATGTTCCCGATGTTGGGTGAGTCCTGAACCAGGGGTCAGTTTAAGAATAAGGGGTAGGCCATTTAGGACTGAGATGAGGAAAAACATTTCACCCAGAGTGTTGTGAATCTGTGGAATTCTCTGCCACAGAAGGCAGTGGAGGCCAATTCACTGGATGTTTTCAAGAGTTAGAGTTAGCTCTTAGGGCCAAGGGAATCAAGGGAAATGGGGAAAAAGCCGAAATGGGGTACAGATTTTGGATGATCAGCCTTGATCATATTGAATGGCGGTGCTGGCTCAAAGGGCCGAGTGGCCTACCCCTGCACCTATTTATGTTTCTATGTTTCTAACAGTCTGACCCATCAGTCTAAAGAGGTATCTCTATCAGAAAAGTAATTTATCCATGTTCTCCAGAGATGTTGCCTGACCCGCTGTTAATCTATTTTGTAAACCGGCATCTGCAGTTCTTTGTTTCTTCATTGTAGAGGCATCTTTACACCTTATCTCATTCATTCATCACCTCATTGTCATCCCACTGCTCAATTTTGTTTTCCTTGTTCTTGTTCCTAAATTCCTACTTGGCTTCCAGGCATACTTCCACAATGCAATAGGCATATCTCCACTTATGTGGCTTCTACCACTGTTGCCTGAAGACAGCAGTTATTGCTATCTAATAGCTCACCTGTGCTGGATGCCCGACTTCCACCCGTCCCCAATTCGGACAGTTATGACGGAATATTACTAATTTTAAAGTTTAAGCAGTTGCTCATGGCTTCCCCAACTTCTACACAGCAAAATGTCAACACTTTCGAAAGGTTTAGATGAGCGGGGTGGGGGGGAAGAAGAACACTAAATTCACATGTCTGTCTTTCTACACGTCTTTTGGCTTGACCTGGATAAAGTACCGAGTTGCGTCGGCACCGCCAGACCTGACCATTTAATCAGAATAAGTACCCGCCCCGTCCTGGTTCTGTCAAGCTGGGGTTGGGTAGTCAGTCGGGTTCTCTTTGTGCATACATGCAACGTATGCACACGAGAAATGTAAACATACAAATATATAGTTTTCCATTATTTACCACAGTGCCAACTACAGCACAGAGGATAGCCGTGTTCCATAAATGAATTGTGAACTAGGAGCACAGAGTGGAGAAATGAGTTAGAGTGTTTCAATCGACTCTGTGATTCCGTGTCAACAAAGACACAAATCCCCCCTGGTTGTCAGCCGCCACACGCCGTTGCAATATAAACAACAGTCAAACCTTAATTTGGAATCAGAAATGTGCGATGATGTCACAACGTTTTATCCTGCACGAGGTAGTGAAAGGTTCAAGATTTTTTTTAAATGGAAATATTAAGTTTTGCAACCTCAACATCTCGCTACTCGCACAGTATGCTTAAAGATAGCCATAATATTCTAGGCCAGACATTCTGAGCTTGAGGAAACTGAATCCAATTGGGGGGGGGGGGGGGAAGAGGCCAAAGGAACGCTGTTGCTCGGTATTAGACTTCCTTTGACACTCACAAAGAAACTATTATACACTGCATGAGGCCAGGCCTTACACTGCGGCGAACGTTTCAATGAAATCGGTACGGATATTAAATGATACTAGAACAAAAGTCAAGTGAGAGGCCTTTTTTATCAACTGGAACTTGTACGTTTGAAGTCCGAATCCCACAGTACCCACATTATTGAAAGGTAGTCATAAACCTATGCTTACCAGACAGTCAAGTTAGAGAAATAATTATTTCTGCACAAAATTATTTTAGGCCGGAGTAGTCAGCAAACTGATACAGTGTGTATGTGTGTGGGGGTGGCGGTGGCGGGGTCAACTTGGGTAAACACACCCTAGCTACTTAACATTTTTCTGCCAAAGTACCTTCAAGCATTCGTCATTCGGACAATACACACAACCACGGCCATTTAAAGAACTATTCATTGTTAAACGTAAGGGTTCTTCTCTCCCCTCCCCCCACTTTATTCATGCAGCGAACAAGACAGATCTAGCTTGCAAGCACAATCGTGTTTAATGGGTCTACTCCTCAGAGCTAATATCCTTAATGAAAACTGTACCTGCACTTCGGGCTACAGAACCACAAGTCTGACATTTTAACAACTGCTGTACTTTGAGCCAGGCATCAGTGCAAAACTGGCTTTACATGAAGACACACATTCAGATCCCATAAATAAAGATGAATACAGTAGAATATTTCATTCTTCCCTACAGGCACACTGTTCAAAATAAGGAGCTAATAAAGCATGAAACACAGTGAAGAGAATATTAAAAGAGAAAATATCCCAGGCAACGGCATGTGTCGATTTGCTTGTGATCAGTACAATGCATTGCCTATGAATTCAAAGCAGCAGTTATACTAAAAATGGATGTTAAATGCCCTTCAGGATGAGGCTCAAAATGCCATATGGAGAGTACTTTACTTTGTGACCTCAGTAACAGATACCTGCTTCAGTAAACAGACAGGATTTAATGCCACATGCTTCAACTTTAAAAGTAACAGTATCAGAAGGAGAAGGGGAGAAAAAACAAGCTATTGGCAGCTCTCCTAAAAACATGAACAGCCACCATCATTATTCAGCACAACAGAGCCTGGATTCAGCTAAGCTACTTTAGGCTCTCACATTGTTTCCCAACAAGGGCTTTCTAGTTTAAAAAAAATTGAAAATGTTTCCACTGTGCCCACAATCAAAGCTGAAAGCTGACCTGCTCTGGGTCTGAGTCATACTCCTCATCATCTGCACTCAGGGACATGGCCATTTCTCAGTCTGGGCCCAGCCAGAAACAAACTGACATGGCTGGACTGCTGTAGTAACGAGACTCCACCATAAACCCACATTCAAGGCTCATCAATATTCATAAGGGAAGGTCAGCATAGGGTTGAACCGTTTCAATTGACCAATCAAAAATAAGCAGATGTTTTATTTTGAAAAGCCTGCAAGAGGGCTGGTGCTGGTTGTGATTATACTCCGCAGTCAGCAGGAAGAATGACATTGTCAGGGCACACACGCGACACGTTAACAAATCATCCTGCTAAAATTAGTTTACAGCTCTTCCCTCAACCCCCTCCATAGCCAACAATTACCAATACTAATTTACAAATGATCCTCAAAGAGTTTAATGCACTGAGTAAATAAAACGAGTGAAATGTAATCACAGCGTATTTTGAAGGCACACTTCATTTACAGCTTTATCTCGGCTTCCATTTATGCAATACTCTTGTGCTGATTCAGCCCGCGTCTAAACACGGCTATGCGCCGCCTTTGCCGCCTGAAACAGTCACCGATACTCAAACAAGTATTAAATTTCAACAGACGACCAAAATATGCAGCCTGGCTATTTTCTGTGCGAAATATACTGCGAGGTTAATGTATAAAATAAAGCGTTGAGGTTTGGATAGCAGTTTGTTGCCAAATGCTGACAATACAATTTGAGCCAGCATATTTATTTTAAAGTCTGGAAATTAAAATGGCAATGAATTCAATTCAATTTCACATTTAAAAAAAAATGAGAAAACAACAAAAAAAAAATGAACTAAATACATAGAAAACTATTTCAATGTGGCGCGCATCACTCATCAATAACGGATTGTTACTAGTGCAGTCTCTTCTTGGACACGCACTTTCTTTCTGGCTCTCTCAGGGTTGGCCGTGATTTGCTATCACTCCAATTGTATGCTCTGAGTTAGCTTATTATTAATTATTTGGACAACTGGTAATCATTGGCAATGGCAACATTTATTGCCCAAATCCAAATTTTGTCCAGGAGAAGGAAGAGTGTAGGTCTGGAGTCACGTATCTGCCATTTGAAGGATGGTAGATTTTCTTTTCAAAGGTGATAAATGAACCAGACTTTCACAAAATCCGGCGTTTTATGGTCATTATTATTATTAACAATAAAAATAGCACATTATGAATTTAATTTAAGTTGCACAGCTGCGGTACGATATTTAAATTCGGGTCCATGGACTGTTACTTCAAACTCTAGATTACTAGTCTTTTAATCTTTGCCTATTCAACTAACCTAAACAGGTTGGATTTGCAGACTGTGCCATAGGTGTTTGTGTTTGATGGGGTGGCTGGTGACAGGGCTTGCCAGTTATAATTTCCAACAAGATAAAACCAAATAATAGTGACAACAAGCAATCACTCCCAGACAAGCTCAATGCTTTCTATGCTCGCTTCGAAAGGGAGAACATTTAAAATTGTAGTAGGGATTGAAGATGTAACATAGTTTGGTATCATATTGCCGAACTAATAATACATTAAGGGATGATGCCAAGTCAAGTCGAGTTTATTTTTATATGCACATGTAGAAGTGATGGTGGTGGAATCAGAAAAAACTGAAGGACGTTAGACGTGCAGATCAAAATACACTACATTAAAGATCCATCTCCTCAAAAAAAATCTACATTAACTGCTTAAAATGTTGTACATTTCAGAGGATTATCAGACACATTTGGAGCTACACAAGCAGATATCAGTATGGGCATCCAAAAGATTTAGCAAGGGTTAGAAATATGCGAAGGCTCAGGAAGGGACTTAAACGACTCAAGGCCTATATATTTGAAATCACAATTTTGAGTATGGGGGGAAGAAAGAAATTAAAAACTGAAGTGAAACAGAATTAATACTTTGGATCAATAAAACTGTCAGATCTGTATAAAGTGAAACGTTTTAAATTGCAGAGATAGGGGGAAGAGACAGAAAATAAAAGGAGTCTGTGATAGGACGAACACCAGGTGAAACTCAATTATATACTGATTGAGTGATTGATTGAAAGATAGAGCATGGAAACAGGTTCGTGATGACCATGGATCACCCATTCATACTGGTTCTATGTTATCCCACTTTTGCATCCACTCCTTAGACACTATTGGCAATTTACAGAGGACAATTAAGCTACAAACCTGGATGTCTTTGGGATGTGAGAGGAAACCAGATCATCCGGAAGAAACACTTGCAGTCACAGAGAAAACATGCAACCTCCACACAGGCAGCATCAGAGGTCAGGAGCAAACCCTGATCTCTGGCGCTGTGAGGCAGCAGCTCTCCCAGCTGCGCCATTGTATCATGGCACCAGCAGAAAGAGTGTGGTAATGGTATGTCTGGAAGATGAACGGAATCCCAAAAAAACAAGAGAGAAAAATATAGCTGAATGTTGCAAATGTGAAATAAAAGTCAGATTGATAAATATTAGGATCATAAGCAAAAGAAGAAGGTGTCAGCAGGAAAATGGCACTGAATTAAAAGTTCAATACCATCTTTTTGAATAGTGGAGCAGGAACCTCACTACTGCTTCACTACTGCTTCTATTTCTTATGTTTATGTTCTCAAGACTGGAATGGATGAGCACCTAAAATAGTTGAATTCGACATTTGAGTACTGAAGGCTGTGACGTGCCAAGTCAGAGGATGACATGCGTTCCCTCGAGCTCATCTTGCGATTCGTTGGAACAGTGCAGGAAGCCAAAAATAGAGAAGTGAGAGTGGGGTGGAGAATTAAAGTGACAGACAACTGGAAGCAAAGGATCACCCTTGCAGGCTAAACAGAGATGTTTTGCATTACACATGAATTACTTAATGGCATGGACAAACTAACATTCTGGCCAGTTTTGAGGAATGATCTATTATGTTAGTACAATAACAATGTTGAGTCTCTCGAAAAGGTGCCATTGTGGCAAATCCATTGGTGGAGCAGGATATTTCAGAGAAGACTTTCCAGATTTCCATGTTTAGTTGTGCATGTACAATGGTGGAGGTTGTTTTCTGATATTTACGTTAAGAAGAAACCTAGACTCAAAGCTGGAATGGTTGTTTTACACCACAAATTTCAAATCATACAATATTTCACTCATCCCCCCCACTCTCATTTTCAAATTGGATATTCAATTATAAGCATAATGCTTACAAAGCCAAAAGCAAGTGGTGACAGGAATTATTATTAAAGAGGGATAACAAATACTTAAATGGGAAGTATTCACCTGAATGCAAATAACATTTGAATAAAATTGTGAGGGTCAAGTCTCAAAATATTTTAAATTGACCTTAATTTTATTGAAAACCTCTTTTTTTTAAGAACAAAAGAAAAAAAAATCCTCTTTTGACAATGAACCTTTTTATTATAATATCTGCTCTGTGGAGAATTGGATTGTACAGACGAGAAAGTCAAATATTCAATTGACATACCTTGCAGACGGAAAGTACAATTTAAACCCGATCTACACTTCACGTTGCTTTGGAAAAGCAGCCAAGATTATCAAAGACTCGTCCCACCCCAATCACTCTGTCTTCTTCTCACACCGGCAGACAAAAGCTTGAAAGCGCACACCACCATACTCAGGAACAGCTTCTGTGCCCCTCTGTTACCAGACTTCTGAATGGTCCTTCTATAAGCTAGGGGACAGCCTGATTCTCCTCTACCCATTTCGGATATTTTGCTGTCTCTAGAACTGGTGTGATACAATGCTGAGAACTATATGCTGCACTCTATACAGTGCCCTCCATAATGTTTGAGACAAAGACCCATCATTTATTTATTTGCCTCTGCACTCCACAATTTGAGATTTGTAATAGAAAAAAAATCACATGTGGTTAAAGTGCACATTGTCAGATTTTAATAAAGGCCATTTTTATACATTTTGGTTTCAAATTACAGCAGTGTTTATACATAGCCCCCCATTTCAGGGTACCATAATGTTTGGGACACAGCAATGTCATGTCAATGAAAGTAGTCATGTTTAGTGTTTTGTTGCATATCCTTTGCATGCAATAACTGCTTGAAGTCTGTGATTCATGGACATCACCAGTTGCTGGGTATCTTGTCTGGTGATGCTCTGCCAGGCCTGTATTGCAGCCATCTTTAGTTTATGTTTGCTTTGGGGTCTAGTCCTTCAGCATATTTTCTCTTCAGCATATAAAAGGCATGCTCAGTTGGGTTCAGATTGGGTGATTGACTTGGCCACTCAAGAATTTACACTTTTTTAGCTTTGAAAACTCCTTTGTTGCTTTAGCAGTATGTTTGGGATCATTGTCTTCTGTAGAATGAACTTCCGGCCAATGAGTTTTGAGGCATTTGTTTGCACTTGAGCAGATAGGATGTGTCTATACACTTCAGAATTCATTATGCTATTACCATCAGCAGTTGTATCATCAATGAAGATAAGTGAGCCACTACCTTCAGCAGCCATACATGCCCAGGCCATAACACCCGCACCAACGTGTTTCACATATGAGGTGGTACGCTTTGAATCATGTGCAGTTCCTTCTCTCCTCCATACTTTGTTCTTGCCATCACTCTGATATAAGTTAATCCTTGTCTTATCTGTCCACAAGACCTTTTTCCAGAACTGTGGTTGCTCTTTTAAGTACTTCTTGGCAAGCTGTAACCTGGTCATCCTATTTTTGCGGCTAACCAGTGGCTTGCATATTGCTGTGTAGCCTCTGTATTTCTGTCCATGAAGTCTTCTGCGGACAGTAGTCATTGACAAATCCATACCTGACTCCTGAAGAGTGTTTCTGATCTGTCGGACAGGTGTTTGGGGATTTTTCTTTATTGTAGAGAAAATTCTTCTATCAGCTGTGGAGGTCTTCCTTGGCTTGCAGTCCCTTTGCGATTAGTAAGCTCACCAGTGCTCTCTTTCTTCTTAATGATGTTCCAAACAGTTGATTTTAATAAGCCTAAGGTTTGGCTGATGTCTCTAACAATTTTATTCTTGTTTCGCAGTCTCATAATGGAGTAGGAGATTGCAACCTTCACGTGGTCCACCCTGTTTCGACTAATGCAATCAACCCGACGTGCACAAACAAATAGATCAAATAGAACAACTTTAGGCTGTGCACGCCATACGCAAGAAGACGTCTCATAATGGCTTCTTTGACTTTCATTGGCACAACTTTGTCCTCATGTTGATAAACAGCCATAAAAGTTTCCAAAGGTGATGGAAAGACTGGAGGAAAGATTAGGTGCAGAGAGCTCTCTTATACCTGCATTAAGGAGGCAATTAAACACACCTGAGCAATTACAAACACCTGCGAAGCCATGTGTCCCACACATTATGGTGCCCTGAAATGGGGGGACAACTGTAATTTCTACATGGTGAAACCAAAATGTATAAAATGACCTTTAATAAAACCTGACAATGTGCACTTTAACCACGTGTGATTCTTTTCTATTACAAATCTCAAATTGTGGAGCACAGAGGCAAATAATTAAATGATGGGTCTTTGTCCCAAACATTATGGGAGGGCACTGTATCTTTCCCTTTGCTTTACCTTTGTACTCGAGTTTGGCTTGATTGTATTTATGTATAGTATTTTCTGATTTGATTGGATAGCAGGCAAAACAAAGCTTTTCAGTGTACCTATGTACATGTGACAATAGTAAACCTAAACATAAATTTTGGAAATTGGTGCTAATTGTAATAATAATCCTTGAATCAATTACATTTATGAAGAAATTCAACAAAAGGGAAACCAAACACCCAGTCTTGCCATACTCTCAAAGTTGTCTGTACATGTTTCCTGGCTCTTTCCTCTCTTAAACAACAAATCCATTGTTTTGCAAACTGTCTTTCAATAATAAATCTGTCAAACATAACTCATTCATATGAAAATAACCAGTGACGGTATATATTGAATGGAGCAAAGGGCCCCTAAAAAAGGTTACAGGTTGTAAAACTAGCAAAAGTAATACGAAAGTAATATGAAAATGAAAGATACCAGATACAGAATGAAGAAGGTAAAATGTTTACAGATGAAGCAGTAGCAGACAGCTAAGTTAAAAATACAGACTACAAATCACAAGGAGACTCCAGTCAAAGGAACGTCCTTCTCACAATTGGGATATGCACCTTCACTACAAAGACTGGCGCTATTCTCTATAATTCTATATGCATAGTGAGGAAAAATGGAGGGATACACCAAATGAACTAGCAGTAGTAGTCTATGTAGGATTCTATTTTTTACAAATAGGTAAAAGCCACTTGTTCACAACTCGGAGAATGCAAACTAAAAAATACTCTCTGCCATTCTTCCTATTCGCATTTAGTAAAGGAGGAAAATGTTGGTATTGAGGTTAACATTTGGGACTGAGCTGAAAAATAAAAACAATATAAGGTATTTTTAAGGTAAGGGAAATAGATAAAAACATAAAAAGGCAGATTAAATTTAATGTTAATAGGTGTAGAGTATCGTGGATAGGAACGAAAGACTCCCCCAATCATGAGTGGGATTTAAATAAGCAACAATGGAGCTGAGAGCTCTAAAAGTGAGGATGCCCACACTTAACATAACAGTGGATTATTTGCTAACTTCCAACAATCTCTTCCATGTGCATTCTAGTATTTAGATTGCAATGACAGTAGAAAGTTGTAGATTATGCTCTCCATATGTATTTAAGTATCCATTCCTCTTTAAGAACAGACAACATAGAACATAATTTTCCCCTTTGATCAAACCTCAAAATGGTACCATACTATTGGCATCAATAGCAAAATAGCATCAGCATAAATTGCTGCATGAACCACCCATTTTATTCACATTCCCACATCTAGACCTCATCCCCAAGTTCACAAAGCTTCTTCAATCAAATATGTATCTCATTTATACATAAATTCAACATTCACTTTATCCAAAGCACAATGTCAATACACAATCAGTATATCTACAATTTTCTCCTCATTAAGAGAGCAAAGTATTAATATGTATCCCTCCTTAATAAGTCCGCAAAGGCCAAACTTGACGTGAATTTATCTTTGCCACAGACAGTAGAAGCTTAACTGTTCTCTGTTAAGTCAGGAATGAGATTTTAATTCTCTTTGGACATGATTGGTTGGACATTCACCTTTCATTCTAGAACCTTGAGCCACAATCCAATAGGTGGAAGCCATCTTTTATCTTGGCACCAATACATTCTTAGAGGATACTAGACCGGGTGCGGACCCGTTGGGCCCCGTCCCCCCAAGGCAATATTCCACCACTGAC
>CM075980.1:21150416-21416728 GCA_038087875.1 Malacoraja senta
AAATGGCCTCATACAGCTAAAAAAAATCTTTACAAAAAATGTCTCTTTGCCTAGCACTGAGATACTTTTTCATCCAGAGTTGTGAATTCGTGAAATTCTCTGCCACAGAAGGCAGTGGTCTCGTCTCCTTCAGCAGCACCTCGGTCTCCCTTCCTGAGCTCAGACACCCACTTCTCCTCACCTCACCTACGCTCACTTCCCCTCACCTACACACCTCCACCTCGACTAAACCCCTCGCCTCGACGACACCTCACTACCGAACATCACCTCACACCTAATCCTTGCCTCGACTAAACCGTACCTCACTAAACCTCGCCCCTCAAATAAACCTCACACCTTAACCTCACCTCAACTTAACTAAACCTCACACCTAATCCGCGCCTCGACTAATCGCCGCCTCTCTTCCGTTCCCGCTATTTATGGCAGCGCCTCACATGAGCGGAACGGCTCCAACCAGGGGGGCGGGGCCGAGTGCGGCGCAGGCGCAATGCCTGAGAGAGCCGGTGGGAGGGGAGGGGCGCACGCGCACTGACGTTGACGTCGAGCCCGAGCCTGCAGGAGGGGCTGCGGGAATTAAATCGGAAGAATATGCTTCTGGGGCCCCTCCGGGATTAGGGGCCCTGAAGCTTAAGCTTCGTTAGTTTCACAGTAGATCCGCACCTGCTGCCATCATAGAGTCTGTCCTCACCTTCTCCATCATGGTCTGGTTTGGCTCAGCCAACAAGCACGACATCAGCTGAGAAGGTTGTTGGCTGCAACCCTCCGCCCATTGACGAACTGTACACTGCAAGGGCCAGGAAGCGAGCAGGTAACATAATCTCTGACCCCTCTCACCCTGGCCACAAACTCTTCAAATCACTTCCCTCTGGAAGGCGACTCCGGACTTTCAAAGCCGCCAACGCCAGACATAAAAACAGCTTTTTTCTATGAGCAGTAGCTCTACTCAATAACCAAAAATCTGCAGCCTCCTTTTGCTCTAGTATTTTATTTAATTCACATGTTTAAACTATAATGTTTTATGTTTTATTCTTAATTGTTTACTGCATGTCGTGTTGTTACTTGCCAGTGGTGCACCAAGGCAAATTCCTTGTATGTGTACATGCTTGGCCAATAAACTTCTTCATTCATTCATTCACTATGGGTGCTTAGTTTAGTTTAGAGATACAGCGCGGAAACAGGCCCTTTCGTCCCACCGGGTCCGCCCCGACCAGCGATCCCCGCACATTAACACTATCTTATACCCACTAGGGACAATTTTTTAAAACATTTACCGAGCCAATTAACCAACAAACCTGTACGACAATGGAGTGTGGGGGGAAGCCCAAGATCTCGGAGAAAACCCACACAGGTCACGGGGAGAACGTACAAACTCCGTACAGACAGCACCCGTAGCCAGGATTGAACCCAGGTCTCCGGCGCAGCAGCAACTCTACTGCTGCGCCACCGTGCCACCCGTCTGTGCGGAGTTTAGATATTCTCTCTGTGACTGCGTGGGATTTCTCTGGGTGCTCCGGTTTCCTCCCACACCCCAAAGACGTACAAGTTTGTAGGTTAATTGGCATCTGTAAATTGTCCCTTGTGTGTAGGATAGAACTAGTGTACAGGGTGATCATTGGTCAGCGTGGACTTGGTGTTTCCATGATGTAGCTCTAAAGTATGATGATAGTGCTACAATTTTGTAAACAAATTGAAATAGTAAATTTATTTTGAAGTGAGCACGTATAATTTTAGCACAGAGGATTCATTCTTACCCCACCGCTCCCAGTTCCGGGACAAGAGAAATAACTTACCATCTGTTCCAGGTTTTGCAGACTCTCATGCAAACGCATAAATCCTTGCGACTGAGATAGCCGAACACAGCCATCCACACCTCCCTTTGCATCACATGGTCTTCGCCGTCATCGAGGGGCAGTGAGTCTGGGGGAGGGCTGACAGGTGGAGGGCGTACCACATGTCGCTCCATTTGAATGGATTTCGTTGGTGACACTGAAGGGGGTGGCCTGGTAATAACCCTGGGAGCCCGCCTCAAACTCGTCGTAAGCTGGTGTCTAAACCTCGGAGTTCCGTTCAACTTGTGCAGCCGGTCGCAGCTTGCCAGAAGTCGTTTCGGCTTTTCTACTTTTTCACCATCTCCTTCAGTTTTAATCGGTTGGTGATTCTCATTTGCTAAGCAGCTCTCAGTCTTATGAATTTCCTGATTGAGTTCTTTGCTCAATTCTTTACTAAGTTCTTTGTTGTGCAATCGTTTTTTACGTTTCTCTTTAAATCTCTCGCTCTTCTTCTCCTTGGATTCTGCACTTTCAGTGCTCGGACCAGCTCTTGGAGAGCTCGACCTAGACTGGTCACTTTCCTTTGTCTTCTGAGGAGTCTCGGGTGGTTCGTCCTCTGGTTCTTGCTTGATATTTCGCAGTAATTTCACAGGCGTTTGACGATCTTCATTTGGATGCAAGGATCTTTTCTAGAAAAGTAAATAGGTTAAACCACCAACTTATATGCATTGCATTTCAAAGAGTAGAGAGAGTTCAGAGGAAAATGATGTGACAACATTGAGGTATATTACAATACAATTCTAAAATAGACAATGGTGGAGTAACTCAGTGGGTCAGGCAGCATCTCTGGAGAGTATATCTAGACAACATTTTGGGTCGAGATTCGTCTTAAGACCTGTTGTCCGGAGATCCTGATCTGTTGAGTTACTCCAGCATTTTGTGTCTTTTTTTGTAAACAAACATCTACACTTCCTTGTGTCTACAATACAATTCTGTTATTCGGAGCCCAGATAATGATGACAAGATACACCAAAGATATCTCAATCGGTGCAGATAATTAGTTAGGCATTCTTGCTGTGTGAATATTTTATTTAATCCCCACCCTCAATGTAATTAACTGAAGCCAATTGTGATTGTGAATCATGAACTAAAGGTATTGCCCATGATACAAACATTTCCAAAAGATTTCTTCAGCAATGCAGCCTAAAGAGAACCCCAATTCAGCAAGGCAACAGATGTACAAGCTGCTGCTTGCTGGAAAAGTGTAGGATCACACAACGGATGAATTCTTGTCACCTGCTATGAGACTTACAATCGACCATAGGACAATCAATTTGTTAAATGGTCTGACATTAGAAGATAATGCTGAGCAGCAGCTTTATAGAATTTGACATAGAATTGCACCCACAAAACCCCACAGATGAGTCAAAGCTTTATACAAAAGATATTCTAAAAATGAGAGGGAATGATTTATTCGGAATATGACGGCAAATCTTTTGCTCAGAGGGTGGTGGGTATATGGAATGAGCTGCTAGAGGAAATAATTGAATCAGGTATAATAACTATTTAAAAGACATTTGGACATGGACAGGAATAGTACAGAGGGATATGGGCCACAAATGGGCAAATGGGACCAGCTTAAATGGGGCACTTTGGTCAACATGGACAAGTTAGCCCAAGGGCCTGTTTTCGTGCTGTATATCCATCTAATATATCACGTGGATTTTTTATTTCTTCAAGGCCCATGTTTGATTGAAATAAAAATCAGGGTCAAATCTCCAAATGAAAATAACTTCTGACCTATGCTGTGCCTGGAACAGCACATGCAGGAACTTTGCTAAAAACAGCAGAGTACCTCAAACTCAAAATAGTTTTAAATAAAGCGCAACATGATCTGGTGCGAGTATTGAATTTATTGAAGCTGCCAAATAAGCAAGGGACTGGAAAAATACTTGGTGATTATCCAGAATAGTATCTGTTGAAGTTCCATGTTTGCTGCCGGGGTTAGTGGTGGAGACAGATACAATGGTGGCATGTAAAAGGCTTTTAGATAGACTCCAGTCTATCATAATGAACGTTAGCTAATCAACTGTTAGCTCCAACCAGGACTTCTCATCACCATGACATGTCACGTTTTAACGTTGCAGAGTGAAGTAATCAATTAGAAAAAACAATTAAAATTTGAGAAACCGGATGTTGCTGCACAGGTCAAATATATTAAAATATAATCAAATACCTTTCTCCTCAAGAGCTTTTCTTCCCTTCCAATCTTAAACTGCAACAAAAGAATACAGCTTCAACAAATGTTGACAAGAAATATGTGCTACAATTCTTTTTCAAAAAACATCCTTATTGTTTATATTAGATTACTGATTTATATAAATGCTTAAAATGCAGTGAAATGTCCTGCTACCCTGTTAATATGGACAACACGCCACAGTGATGTAGATATTTTACAGTGATGACTTAATAACGGGTGTTACTAAATTCATAATTATAGAATCCACTGAATATTTGGTAAATCACCAATTAAAAGATCAGAGCACAATCGCTACTCAGGACTTTGGTAGCGTTATTTTAAAACTAAATCATACAAAACAGCATGGATATTACTTTTTAAAGAACAGAGAGAACTTTCTTCTCTCTATAATATCACATAAATAATAGCTATTAAAATACAAATCACTGCTTCGTTCATGGAAAAGGTTTATAAACTTTTTTTAAATATTGTTTGATCACTATTTTTCACCAATTCACAAATCCTACAACTATTCTGAATTAAATACAGTAGGATTAATATATAATGGAACATTAATTAAAAACTCATCCCAAAATTGTTCCATTACAATTGCCAAATTCTTATGTTCCACCTTTTTTCTGATAACTGAGTCTGATGTTTTATCAACAATTCGTCGCTTCCGCATTATAAGTCCATCTTCAGATTTCCTCTTGGGAACAGTGTCATCAGATCGTTTCTTGGAATATTCCTCCGATTTCCGTTTGGAATTTTCCTCTCGGTCACCCTTTTTCTTGACAGTTTCCATGTTGTCTTTGTGCTCTTTGTTCGGCCTCTGTTCTTTTAACAGCGAACCTGGGAGGTTGGAGGCATACTTAAATCCTGGCCCTCTTTTCTGCTTATAGACCAGAAGAAAAAAATAGATACAACTTTATACCTCTGGTACTTCAGCAAAGTTGTCATTTTAATTGTTTTATTTTGCCTACATGACAGTCTACCATCCATTATCTGTGCTTGTATATAAATACTGACACAAATATATACACATATATGCATGTGTATATGTTTACATGTGTGTGAATGTTCGTGTGTGTGTGTGTGTGTGTGTGTGTGTGTGTGAACGCACGTGTGTGTGAACATGAGTGTGAACATACGTGCGTGTGAACATACGTAAGCGCGAGTGTGTGAGCGCGCGCGTGCTTGTGTATACAATATTCTGCAGAGTACATAGAAAATCCAATGCTAAAAAAGAGATTTTTGACATCTGGCAGAGCTTTTAGTGATTGGTTGAAAATTTAAAAAAAAACTAACCTCAAAGGGGCAAATCTCTGAATTACTCAGTGCCATGTGCTAATGAACAGGAGCAGTGAATCAAAGTAGGTTAACACAGCTGAAGAAATGATGCACAGGTGAGTGTTGATATTACCAAATTACCAAGGGAAAGAGAGGATTGTACAAATTAGATGTAGGATTATTATATAAACAGTAAGCGTAACTGACAACAAAATAGTTAATATTTCTAGATGCAAGGTCTTCATAAAAAAGATAAGGAGAGTTCAGAAATATACAACATGGAAATAGTCCCTTCTGCCCAACTTGTCCAAGCTGACCGAGGCAGCTTCCTGAGCTAGTCCCATTTGCCTGCATTAGGCCCATATCCCTCTAAATCTTTCCTACTCGTATACCTGTCTAAATGTCTATTAAATGTTGTACTTGTATCCACCTCTACCACTTCCTCTGGCAGCTTATTCCATATACCAAATACCCTCTGTTCTCCTGTTGTAGACTCCCTTACCTCGGGAAAAAGACTGTGGCAATCCATCTCATGATTTTATAAACCTCTAAGGTCACCCCTCACCTTCTTTGCTCTTGGAAAACAGTCCCAGTGTATCTAGTCTCTCTTTATAACTCAAGCCCTCCAGTCCTGGCAATATCCTTGTGAATCTTTTTTGCTCTCTCTCTAGCTCAGGAGTCCGCAACCTTGTTCTGCATAGGGGCCAGGACCCATGTCTGTGAGCGGATGGCGGGCCACAAGCGACTTTGAGTCCTGAAAAGCGCTATATAAATAAAATCTATTATTATTATTATTATCTATCGCCATAGTGTGACACTTGGTGTTGTTTTTCGCATTCGTTTTCACATGTTTTTCAATTAGTTTTCTGCAGTTCCCAGGTCCCTCGCATGCCTCGGCACTGGCTGTAGCACCGAGGTCACCTGCATGCCCCGGGACGAGCTGCAGTTCCCAGATCAGCTCGCGTGTCCTGGACTGGCTACAGTTCCCAGGTCACGAAAACGAATTGAAAAATAATATGCCTGCGGGCCGGATGATTTCGGGTTACGGGCTGGATCCGGCCCGTGGGCCGTAGGTTGCCAACCTCTGCTCCAGCTTAATCACATCCTTCCTATAGTATGGCGAACATTATTGCAGACCATTCCAGATGCAGTCTTACCAAAGTCTATAACATGACATCTCATCTGTTGTACTCAATGTCCCGTTCGATGAAGGCAAGTGTGTCATAGGTCTCTTCGCCATCTTGTCCACCTGTGTCGCCATTTTCAGATAACTATTTACTTGTACCCCTATAACACACCCCAGAGTCCTATTATTTACAGTGCTTGTCCTGCCCTGGTTTAACTTCCTAAAGTGCATGACTCCGGATTTTAATTACGGTAACCCAGCACATAAGTTAAATTTATTTTGCCATCTTTTGCCCACTTTCCCAGTTGATCTATATTCTGTTGTAGCCTCAGACAACCTTCTTCATTGTCCACCATCAAACCAGGTTTGGTGTCATCTGCAAATGTACTAATCATGCCATGTACATTCTTATCCAAATTGTGAAGTATATATGCCAAACAGGAACCCAGCACATATTCCTGTGACACATGACTGATCACAGACCTCCAATTGAAAAACTCTCCATTGCCACCCTCTGTCCTCTGCCACCATGTCAATTAGATAGCTCACCCCAGATTCCATGTGTTCTAACCTTTCAGAGCAGCCCACCAAGTGGGATCTGTCAAAAGTCTTGCTGAAGTCCATATGGACATTTTTTATCACCCTGCCTTTGTCAATCCTCTTGGTCATCTCTTCACATAACTCAATCAAATTCATGAGATAATATTTCCCACACCAAAGCTGAATACCCCTAATCTTTCCTTGCCTTTCCAATAAAGATAAAGGATTAGAGGCAGTATAAATCAAAGATTTTCTTAGAGAACTGAAAGGGAATTGAATGATGTCTTCCAGGATATAAATCTACTTATTGAGATTTAAAGCACTCATAGAACTATTCAGCATGAAAACAGGCCCGCCCACACAATCTGTTCATGCCAACCATGTTAACATTCTGGGCTAGTTGCATTAGCCTGTGTTTGACATATATCCCTCTAACCCTTCCTTTTGATACATCTGTCCAAATGACCTTTGAAAGTTGTGATTTTGTCTGCTTCTATAGCAATTTAATATTCATCCTGTTGGGTTTACAATGATCCACAGAGGACGCAGTCTCTACAACACTCAACCTCGCACTATCACATCTCGACCGGAAGAACACCTATGCCAGGATCCTCTTTATAGACTTCGGCTCAGCTTTTAATACAATCGTCCCACAGCAGCTGGTGGAGAAGCTGAAGCTGTTGAAGGTGGACACTGGCACTTGCAACTGGGTCCTTAATTTTCTGACGCAGCGGCAGCAGACAGTCAGGGTGGGCAGTCGGGCATTAAGAACCATCACAGTGAGCACTGGCTCACCCCAAGGCTGTGTCCTAAGCCCCCTGCTGTTCTGTCTGCTTACTCATGACTGTACTGCCAGACTCAGCAATAATTATATCAACAAGTTCGCTGATGACACAACAGTGGTGGGTCTCATCAGCGACAACAATGAGTCGGCATACAGGATGGAGGTGGAGATGCTTACAGAGTGGTGCAGATCTCACAATCTCACCCTCAACGTGGAAAAGACAAAGGAAATGGTGATCGATTTCAGGAGGGCTGGCAAACACCATCATACACCGCTGCATATTGATGGTGCTGCTGTGGAGAGGGTCAGCAGTGTGAAGTTCTTGGGACTTCACCTGGCGGACGACCTGACCTCAACGACCAACACCACAGCAGTCATCAAAAGAGCTCAGCAGCGGCTCCACCCTCTCTGGAGACTAAGAAAAGCAGGTCTCCCTACTGTTCATCTAAGGACCTTCTACAGGGGCACAATCGAGAGTATATTGACCTACGGCATCACTTCCTGGTTTGGGAGCTGCAAGGCTTTTGAGCAAAACCAACTTAACAGGTTAGTGAAGACAGCCAGTAGGATCATTGGTGCCCCACTCCCTTTCCTGTTGGAGATCTCCAGACGTTCACATCTGTGTCAGGTGCGTAGAGATGGGGTTCCTAAGGGACCGTGTTAGGAACCTGGAGCAGCAGCTCGATGACCTCTGTCTGATCAGGGAGAGTGAGGAGGTCATAGAAAAGAGATATAGGGAGGTGGCCACTCCAAGACCACGGGAGGCAGACAAGTGGGTCACGGTTAGGAAGGGCAAGGGGCAGAGGCAGGGACTAGTGAGTACCCCAGTGGCTGTACACCTTGAAAATAAGTACTCCTGTTTGAGTACTGTTGAGGGGGACAGCCTTCCTGCGGGTAGCAACAGCGGCCGGGCCTCCGGCACAGAGACCAGCCCTATTGCTCAGAAGGGTAGGGAAAAGAAGAGGAGGGCAATAGTAATAGGGGACTCTATGGTTAGGGGGTCGGATAGGCGATTCTGTGGACGCAGTCAGGAGACCCGGATGGTAGTTTGCCTCCCTGGTGCCAGGGTCAGGGATGTGTCTGAACGCGTCCAAGATATCCTGAAATCGGAGGGAGAGGAACCTGAGGTTGTGGTACATATAGGTACCAATGACATAGGTAGAAAAAGAGAAGAGGTCTTGAAAGGAGAATTTAGGGAGTTGGGAGGAGAGTTAAGGAGAACGACTACAAAGGTAACAATCTCAGGATTACTACCTGTGCCACGCGACGGTGAGAGTAGGAATGGAGTGAGGTGGAGGATAAATGCGTGGCTGAGGAACTGGTGCAGCGGGCAGGGATTCAAATTTCTGGATCATTGGGACCTCTTTTGGGGAAGGTGTGACCTGTACAGAAAGGACGGGTTGCACTTGAACCCGAGGGGGACCAATATCCTGGCGGGGAGATTTGCAAAGGCTACTGGGGAGACTTTAAACTAGAACGGTTGGGGGGAGGGACTCAAATAGAGAAAGCTAGTGGAAAATGTGGGAGGCAGGAGGCAGAGAAGGGAAGCACTCGGACCCAAAATGTAGGGGAGAAAGAAGAAAAAGATAATAAACAGAGAATAAGTGGTGGTGGGTTTCTTAAATGTGTATATTTTAATGCTAGGAGCATTGTAAGAAAGGTGGATGAGCTTAGAGCCTGGATTGACACCTGGAAGTATGATGTTGTGGCGATCAGTGAAACAGGGTTGCAGGAGGGCTGTGATTGGCAAATAAATATTCCAGGATTTCGTTGCTTCAGGGGTGATAGAATTGGAGGGGCAAGAGGTGGGGGTGTTGCATTGCTTGTCAAGGAAGATATTACAGCAGTGCTTTGGCAGGATAGATTAGAGGGCTCGTCTAGGGAGGCTATTTGGGTGGAACTGAGAAATCGGAAAGGTGTAGCAACACTTATAGGGGTGTATTATAGACCGCCAAATGGGGAGCGAGAATTGGAAGAGCAAATATGTAAGGAGATAGCAGATATTAGTAGTAAGCACAAGGTAGTGATTGTGGGAGATTTCAATTTTCCACACATAGACTGGGAAACACATTCTGTAAAAGGGCTGGATGGTTTGGAGTTTGTAAAATGTGTGCAAGATAGGTTTTTGCAGCAATACATAGAGGTACCTACTAGAGAAGGGGCAGTGCTGGACCTCCTGTTAGGAAATGAGACAGGGCAGGTGGCGGAGGTATGCGTCGGGGAGCACTTCGGGTCCAGTGATCACAATACCATTAGTTTCAATATAATTATGGAGAGGGTCAGAACTGGACCTAGGGTTGAGATTTTTGTTTGGAGAAAGGCTAACTTTGAGGAGATGCGAAAGGATTTAAAAGGAGTGAATTGGGACATGTTGTTTTATGGGAAGGATGTAGAAGAAAAATGGAGGACATTTAAGGGTGAAATTTTAAGAGTACAGAATCTTTATGTCCCTGTTCGGTTGAAAGGAAATAGTAAAAAAATGGAAAGAGCCATGGTTTTCAAGGGAAATTGGACACTTGGTTCGGAAAAAGAGATCTACAATAATTATAGGCAGCATGGAGTAAATGAGGTGCTTGAGGAGTATAAAGAATGTAAAAAGAATATTAAGAAAGAAATTAGAAAAGCTAAAAGAAGATATGAGGTTGCTTTGGCAAGTAAGGTGAAAGTAAATCCAAAGGGTTTCTACAGCTATATTAATAGCAAAAGGATAACAAGGAATAAAATTGGTCCATTAGAGAGTCAGAGTGGACAGCTATCTGCAGAGCCAAAAGAGATGGGGGAGATATTGAACAATTTCTTTTCTTCGGTATTCACGAAGGAGAAGGATATGGAATTATGTGAGGTAAGGGAAACAAGCAATGGAAACTGTGAGATTCAAAGAAGAGGAGGTGCGGACACTTTTGAAAAATATGAAAACGGATAAGTCTCCAGGTCCTGACAGGATATTCCCTAGGACATTGAGGGAAGTTAGTGTAGAAATAGCAGGGGCTATGACAGAAATATTTCAAATGTCATTAGAAACGGGAATAGTGCCGGAGGATTGGCGTACTGCGCATGTTGTTCCGTTGTTTAAAAAGGGTTCGAAGAGTAAACCTAGCAATTATAGACCTGTTAGTTTGACGTCAGTGGTGGGCAAATTAATGGAAAGGATACTTAAAGATAATATATATAAGCATCTGGATAAGCAGGGTCTGATTAGGAACAGTCAACATGGATTTGTGCCTGGAAGGTCATGCTTGACTAATCTTCTTGAATTTTTCGAAGAGGTTACTAGGGAAATTGATGAGGGTAAAGCAGTGGATGTTGTCTATATGGACTTCAGTAAGGCCTTTGACAAGGTTCCTCATGGAAGGTTGGTTAAGAAGATTCAATTGTTGGGTATTAATGGTGGAGTAGCAAGATGGATTCAACAGTGGCTGAATGGGAGGTGCCAGAGAGTAATGGTGGATGGCTGTTTGTCAGGTTGGAGGCCGGTGACTAGTGGGGTGCCTCAGGGGTCTGTGTTGGGTCCACTGTTGTTTGTCATGTACATCAATGATCTGGATGATGGTGTGGAAAATTGGATTAGTAAGTATGCAGATGATACTAAGATAGGTGGTGTTGTGGATAATGAAGTAGATTTTCAAAGTCTACAGAGAGATTTAGGCCATTTGGAAGAGTGGGCTGAAAGATGGCAGATGGAGTTTAATGCTGACAAATGTGAGGTGCTACATCTCGGCAGGACAAATCAAAATAGGACGTACACGGTAAATGGTAGCGAATTGAGGAATGCAGTTGAACAGAGGGATCTAGGAATAACTGTGCATAGTTCCCTGAAGGTGGAATCTCATGTAGATAGGGTGGTAAAGAAAGCTTTTGGTGTGCTGGCCTTTATAAATCAGAGCATTGAATATAGAAGTTGGGATGTAATGTTAAAATTGTACAAGGCATTGGTGAGGCCAATTCTGGAGTATGGAGTACAATTTTGGTCGCCTAATTATAGGAAGGATGTCAACAAAATAGAGAGAGTACAGAGGAGATTTACTAGAATGTTGCCTGGGTTTCAGCAACTAAGTTACAGAGAAAGGTTGAACAAGTTAGGTCTTTATTCTTTGGAGCGCAGAAGGTTAAGAGGGGACTTGATAGAGGTCTTCAAAATTATGAGCGGGTTAGACAGAGTGGACGTGGATAAGCTTTTCCCATTGAGAGTAGGGAAGATTCAAACAAGGGGACATGACTTGAGAATTAAGGGACAGAAGTTTAGGGGGAACATTAGGGGGAACTTCTTTACTCAGAGAGTGGTAGCTGTGTGGAATGAGCTTCCAGTGGAAGTGGTGGAGGCAGGTTTGATGTTATCCTTTAAAAATAGATTGGATGGGTATATGGACGGGAAAGGAATGGAGGGTTATGGTCTGAGTGCAGGTAGATGGGATTAGGGGGAAGTATTTATTTTTAATTAAAAAAAATAAAAAATAAAAATAAATTAAAAAATTTAAAAAGTTCGGCACGGACTTGAAGGGCCGAGATGGCCTGTTTCCGTGCTGTTATGGTTATATGGTTATATGGTTATCTATCAGAAGCGGAGCATCAGCAGAGCCATCTCCATTATTAAGGACCCCCATCATCCATCACACAACATCTTCTCCATTCTGCCGTCTGGGAAGAGGTACAGAAGCATCAGCTGCATAACCAGCAGGATGCTACACAGCTTCTTCCCACAGGCAATAAGACTGGTTAACGGACTGTGTCCCCTCCCCATTTATCATACACCAACACATCTAACCTTGCCCATACTTTGACAGCTAGGCACCTGTCAAAGCAAAGCCACTGTTCGGTCTGAATGTCTGTTTTTATTTCAATTATTAGGCCTATATTACATATGGTAATTTTAATTTTTAAAGCTATATGTATTTATTCTGTTTTTATTAACTGCACTGACGGGAACTGATTGAGAAACAATTTTTCGTTTAATCTGTGTATGTAAGTACTCAGTTAAAATTACATTAAAGTAAATACTGAATACTGAATCACTGCCAAAGAGTGGAAAAGAGAATGCAACTAATTTTCAGGCAAATTTAAAAAAAAGATAAATAAATCATACAATGTAGTTATTATAAGAAAGGTTTTCTTGAAGTAGATTATTAAAATAACATTGTACATGGAATCCATAAGGTATAGACCTGAAACTTCCAGTCCAACAAGACAGTGCTGATCTAGTTAAAGCAGCGAGGCAAACAGATGTTTTAGTGGGGGGTGTACCTAAGAAATAAAGGTTGAGGAGGGCAAGGAAAAATCAATGTGAAAATGTGCAGCCAGAGCATGGCTAACTCCAGTGTGCTGGAAGGGGATCTGAAACAATGGATTGGAATTAAAGATTGGCAGGTAAAACTGTAATTAAACACTTGGACATTTTAAGATGATGATTTTTTGGTTGAAACTAGAAAGGGGGTGCGTGTTTTGAGGGTGGGGTAAAGTGGAAGTTCTGCAATATGTCGCTGTTAGATGATGACTGAATGACACAAGTAGTGAGGTGTCGGCTGAAGGCAGTGGCTGCCGAGTGAATAACACTGTGTATATTAGTAGGAGGTGTAAGCAGGAGATGACGAATGAAATCTAAAATTATCCTCGGAGGTTTAAAAACGTGAATGCCGGAAATGCAAGATAGAAGGTAGAATGGCTGCTTATCTCATTTGTTGAATTGACATTGGGTCTGGGAGGATGTAACATGTCAAACTGAAAGACAAGATGCTGTTCCTCAAGCTTATAGTGAATTCCTTCAGGACAGTGTGGGAGACAGGTTGCAGTGGAAGTGGGAGGGAGAATTAAAGTAACAATAGGGCGCTCATGTAGGTTGAATGGAAGTGTTCTGGAAAGCATCCATCCTGTTCCCAGGGTAACTACAGTCAGCACTGGTAATGGAGATGCACCTGTCATGAGTATGGCAGAGTACGGCTGAAATATTTACAATATGAGCAACTGTAAATTGCTTTACAAAAAACGAATATAAAACTATAAATAATTAAAAGTTTGGCAATATTGAAAGCGGAATAATCACTCGACCCAGGGATACTCCCTGGATTGCTAAAGTTAAGATGTTTTGACTGTAATCTTTCAACTCCTCTTGAAACATTAAACAGAAGCAAAAGCAGGGCACCCTGCCCTGAACCTGCTGCACAATTTAACATCATCTTCTATTCCAAACACCATTCCCTTGCCCTTTTCCAATATTCCTTCATCCGTGAGAAAATAGAATATCAACATGTAGAGTTCTGTCGTTTTCTGTTCTGAATGCTTTGGATGACTGAACCTCCATATGTTGAGAATTCCACATTCAATTAAGAAATTTCTCCTAATTTTAATCTTACATAGATTATCCCTTATTTTAAGAATATAACCCCCTGGATTCCTTAGGTAGGGGAAGTATCCACCTCACATCTATCCTATTAAACCTAAGAATTTTTCTCATTTCAATGAGGTCACTTCTAAAAACAGAGGATTGGCCTACTCAATCTGTCCTGATATGACAGACCCACCATGGTCCCTTGAACCATTCTGGGCAACTATTATTGCAATCACTCTAGAAGCATTTCCTATTTTAGGCAAGGAGATCACAACAATGCACAACGCTCTTGAACTGGAAACCTTTACAGTAAAGACCAACATGCCACAAGCCATCCTGTGCTCACTCAAGTCTGCCTCTCATACAGTCCTCATGACTGCAGTTGCTTTTGTAGAATGGATTGAACTCCAAGCTTCACTCCTACAAAACAGAATTGTCCAAAAACATTGGCAGGGCCTCAAGCAAATGATTTTGGAGATTCTGTAAGCCCCACGCCAAACCTCAGGCCATCCTAGAGACAAATGCTGGAGTAACTCAGTGGGTAAGGCGTCATCTCCGGAGAACAAGGATAGATTGGGGGTTTAAAGCCTATTCTGATTTTGTTTTGGGTGTGATAGTGACGGAAATAGGCAATTACAGGATGCTGCAATTAAATTCTGACATCAGAATTATTAGATCAGCTTTACACTATCTCATTCTCATTTTTCTTTCTCTAGTTATTTCCCACAATTCAGCCAGTTTAGAAAGGCCTGCGGGCAAAAGACAAAGCTACGGACGTATTTCTCCAACCGCTGTTCCATGCCACATGGTGGCACTGTGTAAATTGGTTGCTCATCATTTCAGAGACATTAGTTTGTCATATATTGTATGCACAAAACCAAAAAGATGAAAATGGGGACCCTTTAAAAAACCCAGAATAAAACTATTCAATATAAAAACTGTCTTAGATATTCAAATGCTTAAAATCTGCCAAATTAATTCTCTCAAATTACTCAGAAAAGAAACTGTTGAGCAAAGCCTAATAAAATCTCGAGTGCACTCATCGTTAATGAGTACAGTACGCATTTTCAGACCACATCATGCATGAATCATAAAGCAAATAACAGGTTACAGAGCCCATTTTCTGTTGTTTACATCACAACTGAAAATTAATTATAATCCACACTAAGGTCAAAATTGTTAAAGTCCACAGTCCTTTACATAGTAGTAATAATCTATTTTGTTAAGCATTGTTAAAATATACATTTACCGCTTGTAATACTGCATATTTCTTTTTAAAATAATCAATAAAAAGCATCAACTATCAAACTAGTGAAATAGAGACTTTCAAATATATGTCAGTTTGTTGGATCTCATCAACAACATCAAATTATGTTCCTAGTTGTAACCCATCAAATTAATCAGTAAACTGACATCAATATAAAGTCATAAACTACCAATCCAGAGTCTGAAAAAACAAATGGCTTTTTATAAAGTACATTTTACTCCTACTGACAGTTCGAAACTAATCGACATGTTCAGAAATTTACATTTTAGATACAAAATAAATCAATAATCTAAAGGAAAAAAAAAAATCACAGGAATTTAAATTGTTTAACACAAATCAGATTCCAATATCAGTCTTTTAGTTCAATGATCTTTGTTTCTTTCTGTAATTATCTTTTCATTGAAAAATATACACATATTCCATTTTGTTAGCTAATAATATTTAACTGTATCTTCCATAAAAACAAAAAAACTGAAGCGGTATATTAGTGGCCTTCTGCCATTATAAAATGTGGTGGTGTCGTAGATAAAAAGTAATCATTTTAACATGCTATTAAGGAATCAAACAAAAATGAAGTGATCAAATTAAATGCTAGCCAACCATAAAGAGACAGATACAGTCAAATTAGAACACGGTGAGTGACTACAAATGCGTCCTTGCAAAACAACCACTAAAGTGTTAGACACTGCTCAGAACAAGCACTGAAGCTGAATGTATTCCAGCTATAAACTGATTATGCATCTTTTATCTATTCAGTTCATTAATTCATTAAATTTTTTAGAATGCCAACCATCTTTCCCAGTTCACTTGGTTGTGTGTTACTTATTCATTGGTGCAAGAAGCCACAAGATATCTGAGACACCTCCATTTAGCAATCCAAGCGTTTATGATTTTTACAACACATGGGGAAAAGTACTAGGTGGAACCTAAGAAATGAATCGGTCTTTGCTGAGCTGATTAACCTTTTGGCAGCTGGCCCAAATTAGCCCCACCAGAGATCTCTGGAAAGGTCACTCAACTGAACTTTTGGTTAAAGGTGAGGAGAGGGTGATCATAGGAAAAAATACAAAACAACAGTTCAAGGGAGACATATTTGGTTCTTACATTGGGTTAATAACTAGTTTGTCCCATTGTTCAAAACTTACTTCCTAACTTTTTAAAATTAATGACTGGGGGGCCAGTAGTTCACCAAATCAACAATCCTATGAATAAAAGCACAATGAAACCTTCACATATACGTTAGTTCCATAACAATGAAAGACATTTTATTATGTTCTATTTTAAATGTTATACAACTCCACAAATTTCATGTCATTCTGTAAACTGACTCATCAGACCACCTACAGTCTCATTAAAGTCATTTATATATATATAATACAAACAAAGGTTCTAGCACAATTCCTGCAGTACACAATTTGTTACAGAAAAATATCTATCCACCTCTACCCTTTGGTCCTTTCAACAAGCCACTTTTGGATCGAGTTCATCAACATGTCTGAGGGATCACTTGAGCCTTAACCTTCTGCACCTGCCTCCTTCGTGGGACCTTGTCAAAGTCTCAATACAGGCTATGGGCTACATCTTCTGCCCTGCCCTCATCAACCTTATTCCTTATTCCTGCCTGTGAAGGACAAGGCAGGCAGGAATAAGGAACCAAGGCAGGCAGGGTTCCTTATTCCTGCCTGCCTTGTTCTTCACTCTAACAGGGATATGCATACCTTGAACTCTCTCAATCATGCTTTTAAAAGCCTCCTATTTCCTGGACATCCCTCTTCCAGCTAACAACCTACTCGAATCAGCTTTTGCAAGTTCACATAAAGCGCAATATAATAAACATTTCTACCACAGTAAATTAGTTTCTGATGTGTGTTCCTAATTTCATGATCCCATAAACACTTCACTGTCATAAAGCAAGATGCAAAGCTGAATGCCTTTCCAAGGATAAGAACACTAATTGATTTTCCAAAACTATCACTGTACACAATCCAAGAGAACAATAAAACCCCTTACAATTAAAATGAAATTTGTTTCATTTGGTCACTGAAAAATAACCTGGCTCCAACTGCAGTAATTGATAGCTCTGCTTGTTAGTAGCAAGACCACAGCATTAACATTTTCACAGAAAGATTAATGGAATCCTGAAGATATATTTATATTTTTACTGTAAACCCATCTACTGGGTCATAAGTTCACTCCCCTCATCTACATTCCCCAAAAAACTAATTAAATTTAACAGAAAAGCTCTAGACTGCTTAATTAAAATATTAACTACAGATCTAAGTGTTTCACCTAAACCTTTTAAGATAATTTGACATGCACTATTCCGAAACATAAAGCATGTTTCCATCCTTCTGGCAGTGACACTTTCAGCCTATAGGACTGAGACATGTTCCATGAGACATGTTCCCTACCTTGTTTCGTAGCAAATTAATACATTCCATTAGCTTCAACATTTTCATTTCATTCCCTGGTCAGTGTTTGATAACATCAGTTAAACCTTGATACAAGAAGTGATCGCAGAGACACATAGAAGGTCTTTGGTGGATTAACGATAATTTACTTTAACTCTTTTGAATAGAACCATGTGTCACATCCATTATTTGCTACAAAACTGACAGCAATAAGATCGACATATGTGAGCTAACCAATAAGTAGGTTCATTAATATGCTGTATCTGTAGGGATTCTAACCATGGGTCAAATTGAAAGCTGTTAGCTGAACATATGGGAACAGTACCATCCACAGCATTCCACAAGGGATTATGACAGCAGTATAATGTCATCAGCTCGTATCATCACAATCAACACAAAACGCACTAAATACATCGTAAAAAAGTGAACGCTGTCTAACCTAAATAAGAACAAACTGCAACTGTGCATGGATGCAATTAACCGCACCTGGTCAAAGCATATGAAAGACAATTTGTTAATTGGCTCAACCAGGTAAACATAGAAACATAGAAAATAGGTGCAGGAGTAGGCCATTTGGCCCTTCGAGCCTGCACCGCCATTCAATATGATCATGGCTGATCATCCAACTCAGTATCCTGTACCTGCCTTCTCTCCATACCCCCTGATCCCTTTAGCCACAAGGGCCACATCTAACCCTCTTAAATATAGCATAGATCAGGTAATGCTGATCTGCCTGAAAATATTTTCACTTGACAATAAGAACACAGTCAATTGTGACTATGAGTTAATCTTGCAAATATTTTAAAATATCTCTTTTTCTAAAAGAAAAACAATGAAACCTTGTAAAAAAATTGACAATGCAATTCCTCTCAGATGCAATCAAGTTTCAGGTTCAGTACTGGGCTGAGTTCTACAACTTGCAAAGATTTGTTTTAATGGTCCGAAATGTGAGGAAACAAGAATCAGCCTTAACTCCCACTCTTGCCTTTACACTACTGATGCCAGCTGGAGTTTAAAGACAATTTGGAAAAAGTAGCTCAGAGAATTTAAAAACAGCGGGGACAGAGGTCCGGAGAATTTAAAAGGAGCAGGATCAGAGATGTGTTTATAAAAAGTGGATGCAGAGGCTTGGGGAATGTAAAAGGCCCTTTGATAGTGCACAGGAGTATTGAGAATAAAATGTGTGTAGGAAAGGTATCCAGTGGCAAGCTACAATTAACTGAATTACCGATCGATTCATTGTGGAGTTCCCAAGATGTTAAAAGATACCTGGATTATGCATAGGGATGTGGTCACACTACAAGTAAAGAATTGACAGGCAGAAAGGGAAAGAGTGAACACCAAGCACTGTATGATACACCAGATGTGTGTAACCCTCCTCCCACCTATCCCATCCATGGAATCACCTTCTCTAACATACTGCTTTGGATACCATTGAAGTTACCTCCCTTGATAAGCCAAGTTCATGAAACCACAGTCAGCTCTGTAGGGAAGTGTTATAGTGTGGGTGATTCAATTGCAAGGGAAACACAGAAGTGCATCTGCAGCCACAAACTAGTCACTAAGATGGCTTGTTCTCACCCTGGTGACGGGTAAAGGGATTTCTCAGACTGGCTGCAGAATATTCTAGAGGAGGCAGGTGAGCAGTCTGTGGTTGTGGTTCACATCAATACCAACCATAGCACAGCTGGTTGAGCTGCTGCCTCACGATGCCACAGACCAGAGTTCAATCCTGGTCTTGGGAGCTGTCTGTGTGGAGTTTACACATTCTCCCTGTGTCCACGTGGGTTTCCTTCAGGTGCTCCAGTTTCTCCCCCACCCACACATCCCAAAGACGTGTGGGTTTGTAGGCTAATTGGCCAGTGTAAGATTGCCCCTAGTGTGAAAACTAGCATGAACATGATAGTGGGCATGGACTCGGTGGGACGAATGGTCTATTTACATGCTGAATCTTTCAAACAATTCAACTGCATTGGTGAAAAAATGAGATGTTCAACAAGCTAAATATAGGGAATAAGGTAATTGTTGAAATAAGACCTCAAAACAAAAACAGGACTACTAACCTCAGAATTACTAATCAGTTCCACACGCTAAGAACAAGATACCAAATTTGGTTGATCAGCCGTGATCGTATTGAATGGTGGACCAGGCTCCAAGGGTCAAATAGCCTGCTCCTACCTTCTGTTTCCAAATATAGAAGATCAAGGCTAGATCTCTGAATCTCTCACAACAATATAAAAAATAGGCCAGAAAGAAAACTCTAGTTATACTTACTTTCCCTGTTTTACCCTCATGGTTGCACTTAGGACATTCCCAGCAGTTTGGCAGCTCTTCATTGACAACTCCATCTCCATCCTGTAACTAACAGGAAATACACACTTATCCATAAAAAATGATAATTCTTTACCAATACAAAATGACAGAATAGTACTTTGACCAAAACAAAGAAAGCAACTGAAATAATTCTGTATAAAATTCTTCATATAATAGTCACACAATCTGATTAATAACAGGTTTGGTAAAGAGAAAAGCAGGTCAGAGCATTGCATTGCAAACGTATATCAAATTCATGAATCATGGCCAGTAACCAATTCACAAGGCACTACATGTGTCATAAGTTTGTAGAGGCAGGGTGACGCATACAGATACATTTTAAAGGCTAAAATACACACTAACTTTGACTAAAATAATGGCTAATTGCCAATGGTGAGGTTGCAGGTGCTATACAATTTAGTGAATCATAATAATATTTTGTGACTAAGGAAGAAAAGTGACTACCGCAATAGTATTTACACTAATTAAATACTAAGCGAGTGTTTAGATAGCTGTACAATCTGTTTAACCTATCATCTTATGGTCAAAGCTGCTACATTGAAATACTAGCTCAAACTATAAACCATGACTGGTGCAAACTAAAAAGATATTGTACACAGTATTTGGAATTTCTCTATTTGACAGTCAAAAAACAAGTGTGTTCCACAGGCAAAAATCACAAATGATTTGAATCATAGCTTCGATACAAAACATCCGACATCTGTGCCTTTAACAGGCTTGTTTTGAATTAATTTATTTTGGGGTGGAACATAAGTATCAATATTACAAGCTTTGGATCACATCCGTTAAGATTGAATCCAGAATACCCATGGTACAGTGCACAATCTCTGAATCTCAGCTCAAAGCCTTGAACATAAGATGCATTCAAATCTGAATAGAATAATTTATGAGTCTACCCAAAAATATAATGGTAACCAGTACTTGAATATCAAATTGATTTTTAATGTCCTTGTATACCCACATAATGCATGCAATATGTTTGTAGCATTTTTGGTAAAGAGGGAGAGATTTTATTTAACTATTAATCTCTCAACAAAGGGATATCATAATAACAAATATCAAAAAATGTTCAGTTCTGAATGGACAAACAATGAAACACTGCTTTAAATTACCTCCCTGGGATAAATATAGTTCTATCGTATAGTACCATGACCTAAAAAAAGTATTTTTCTTTCCTCATGACTAGGCAGAACAATGTGATCTATTACTTTTCAATATGAATTGTTCATTTATTGCAGGCTAATTACTAATAAAATACCGACTAATGATTGAAATGCACTTTATATTTTAAGTGCCTGTGGACTTTTATTTCATACCAAAATCCTTAGCAGGATATTTTTGAGGCACTTTCTTCCAACTTCATCTTAAATGTAATTGATTATCGGGTGGAATTCATTATCAAAATTATACATGAAAAAGAGCTGGCAACTAAAATGCAACACTTTGATGAGATGAGTGGGAAACATAAATTACCTCTAGTCGTCTTACCTTTAAGCAGCCAGGATGCACAATTTCATTACAAATTGAGCATTCCATCAGCATGAAATTGAATTTTGCCTCCTCTTCTTCCACAGTGTCCTCTTTTCCTGCTTCTCCACAGATGAGACAGACAGCTGTGTGTGGCAGGACCGGCTATGGAAAAGAGATACCAAGTAGTTTAAAAATCCTGTTTGTTGATGCCTGCCATCAAAACCAACCACCATTCCCAGTCCACAATAGTCTCATCTATTCTTCATTATTCTGGATAAGTATCCATAATGCATTATTGATTAATTTTCCCCCCAATTTTTTAACTGTAAATTCAAGAACACTGCAGATGCTGGAAATCTGAAATAAATACGAAACACCATCAGAACCTTAAAATCACTTTCATCTTTGGCATTAAAAATAAAAATTTCCACAGTAATTTTATTTCCAACAGTGTACACCCGATTTTCCCCTGTGTACATACCATTTCCAGGCAAGTATTCAGCCTTTAGTTTGTCTGAATGAATGATAAACACAAATCTTTGTGCAAAACTATCATCTGGATGGGCAGATAATTCTTGTGGTTCTCAATTGCTCTGCACTCTCAATTCTAAACAAGGTTTAATAAGCTATGAACAAATAGGTCTGCTTCGCCTTACTAGGATTGCTTGTAGGTTTATAGCAATTACCATTCCCTTCTATTGCCTTTCTTGAATTTGTCAATGTTCATTCATTCCCCATTATAAATTAATTGAACTTAAAATTCCTGTTCTTGCTTGCAAATCTCTCCACAGCTTCAGTTGTACGCCTACAACTTTGTATAGCCTTTTAGGCTAGCTCTCCACATTTCCAAGTCTGCTTTAACACCCTACTCCACTCAAACATCAATGGCAGTCTTCAGCTACTTGAGCTCTCTGCCTCATCATTGCTCCAATCTAACATCCCATCTTTAACCTGTTTGACCATAATATCGTCACTTTCAATAATTCATCCTCTTCTGTTTTTCCATGTTAAAGGCAGTTTGCAAGAAAGCAGGACCTAACTCTCCCGAAAATGAAGACAAAGCAAAGGTGAAATAATGAAAAATGTAGAAACAAGAAACTGTAGATCCTGGTTTACAAAAAAAGCCACAAAGTGCTGGAGTAACTCAGCGGGTCAGGCAGCAACTTTAGAGAACACGGACAGGTGATGTTTCAGGTCAAGTCCGAAGAAGGGTTCCGAGCCGAAAAGTCACCTATCCATGTTCTTGAGAGATGCTGCCTGTTCCGCCGAGTTATTCCAGCACTTTGCGTCTTTTTAAAAAGGAAATACAGGAGCCTTTATTTTATCTTCATTATGCCATTGCAAAATATTCAATGCAATAGTACTAGTCTCAAATTAAACACCGTGAGACAGAATGCTCTCACTGCCAAACATTCAGTACGGCTACAACAGGATTACTTTGTTCAATCTACACGAGAAAGAATACTTACAGCAAATAACTATTTATTGAGAGTAACAGTTTTAAACATCAAATTACATAATTTTCTAGCTGTACCTTAATTACTAAATGCTACTAAGCACCTTTAAATTAAGCAATGCTTTTGAGAGTTATGTAATTTTCTTAATATTGGGAAATATAGCAGAAACAAGGACACAGTGAAAGCATACAGAGATTCATTTACCCTGTTCCAATGCAAATTCACATTCATTGAACATTATTTAACACTTAGATTAAACAATTAGAGATTTGTTCAACTGGATAGACTTCCTGGCTTCGCTGTTAGCACAGTCTGTAACTGCACAAAAGCATAGCAAATATAAACACATGTTCCAAAGTGAGAGCAAAGCAGTGATCTTGGAGCAGAGGGAACTTGACATTCACCATTAATGTACCTAGCATTTTCTGCTTTAACCAATTTCATTTTCATAGCGAATTCTGGGCCAACAGTAGACTCCTGAATGGTTCAGTTTTGTACGAAATCAGGAAAGGTGCACAGAGACAAATAGTAGGCGTGCTAGTTACAATTTAAATAAATTAATCATATAATGGTCTGGAACAATAATAGATGGATGATGATCATTGCAACAACAAAAAAAGGCATGGCAGCTGATCCTGCAGGGTGCAAGAGAAAAAATGATCTGTTCCAAGGACTTTCCCCATAGGTAAGTATTTTTTAGTAAGTGAGTAATTAGTATTAAACATTTCCAAAATTGAATGTGATGTGGAAAAAACAAAACAAACAGCAGAGGACTTTCTTTTTAAATGGTGACTGTGGTTTAAACCAGCATCTACATTTCCTAGGTACACAAAAATGCTGGAGAAACTCAGCGGGTGCAGCAGCATCTATGGAGCGAAGGAAATAGGCAACGTTTCAGGCCGAAACCCTTCTTCAGACTGATAGGGGGTGGGGAGAAGAAAGGAAAAAAGGAAATCTACATTTCCTTCCTACACTGATAAAGAAATCTCGATGCTCAAAGGGACCTAGGTGTTCTTCTTCAAAAGTCACTGAAAGCTGTATGTGCAGCTGCAGCATTTTTATTCAGAGGATTTAACCTACAGGAACCATACTGCAATTATATCGGCCTTGGGGAGACCATACCCAAAGTATTGCATTTAGTTTTGTCCTCATTACTTAAAGAGGATATACTTGCAATAGATGACATGCAGCAAAGATTCACAAGACTGAGAATGCAGATTTACCAGATGAAACCGATTGAAATCTATAGCCTGTAGCTTTTAGGTGGTTTCATTAAAACAAATTTAAAAAAATAAAGGGCTCAACAAACTGGATGCTTGAAGTAGGATTCGCTGGTTAATGAATTGAAAACCATGGGTAAGCCATTTAGAACTGAGATTAATAGAAACGAGGTTGACAAATCTTTGGAGTTCTCAGCATAGATCTCATTCATTGAATGTTTGAAAACAAAGTTTGTTAGATTTCTGGATATTGAAAAAATCATGGGAAAGTGCAAGAAATGTTGCAGAGGAAGAAGTTCAGCTATAATCTTGGTGATTGGAGGAGCAAGTTAACAACGCCAAATGGCCTACTCCAGAGTCACATGTCTGAACAAGGGTTCCAATCCGAAATGAAGTCTGAAGAAGGGTCCTGATCCATTCCCTCCACAGATGCTGCTTGAACCACTGAGTTCCTCCAGCACTTGTGTTTTGCTCAATATTCCAGTATCTGCAGTTCTTTAAGTCTCCTGATTTTTTTTTAAATTGCATCACTATCTTAACTGCACATTTAAACTGTTTATATATTTCCATTATGGGTAGAAATGAAAGACACAATTGAAATTCTAAATCAGATTATTTTTTCCTTATGTGTAGGAAGGAACTGCAGATGCTGGTTTACACCGAAGATAGACACAAAAAGCTGGAGTACCTCAGCGGGTCAGGCAGCATCTCTGGAGAAAAGGAATAGGTTACGTTTCGGGTCAAGACCCTTCCTCAGACAGAGTCAGGCAAGAGGGAAACGAGAGATATGAAAAGGTACATAGAAAAAATGAATGAACAGTATGCAAAAGAACAAATCAAAGCCAGCAACGATGATCAAGGAAAGGTGGAGCCAACAATGGTCCATTGTTGGCTGTGGAGAAGGTGATAATGAGTGATCCAAACAGTGAAACTCAGCAGGTCAACAGTGAAACTAGTACAATGATTAGGGTGTTGGAGGGGTTGAAAGAGAGGGGATACAAGAGATACGTGAAGTTAGAGAAATCAATATTCATACCAATCGACAATAGGTGTACGAGTAGGCCATTTGGCCCTTCGAGCCAGCACCGCCATTCACTGTGATCATGGCTGATCATCCACAATCAGTACCCCATTGCTGCCTTCTCCCCATATCCCTTGACTCTGCTATCTTTAAGAGCTCTATCTAACTCTCTCTTGAAAGCATCCAGAGAATTGGCCTCCACTGCCTTCTGAGGCAGAGAATTCCACAGATTCACAAATCTCTGGGTGATAAGCGACCCGAGCAAAATATGAGGTGCTGTTCCTCCAATTTACGTTTGGCCTCACTCTGACAGTGGAGGAGGCCCAGGACAGAAAGTTCAGTTAGGGAATGGGAAGGAACAGTTTCCTTAACTGTGATACTGACAGCCAAGGTGTCACCTATGCTGGACATGGTGCATGAAAGCAATTTTCATTTTGCCCAAATTTCTCCAAATCAGAGAAACTGCACCTATTTCTCATATTTGTGGAAAGATGCAGGGAAAGTAGAAGAACATTTTAACAATTTTTACCATTATACACAATAATTTTCAAGGATTGGGAATTTTATAAAATACAGAACATTTCCAGAGGACATAGGTTCAAGGTGAAGGGGCATCTGAGGGGTAACTTTTTCACACAAAGGGTGGCGGGTGTATGGAATAAATTGCCAGAGGATGTAATTGAGGCTGGGACTTTATAGTTGAGAGAGGACATGGATAGAGAACTGGTTGGCAGACAGGAAGCAAAGAATAGGAATTAATGGGTCCTTTTCAGAATGGCAGGCAGTGACTAGTGGGGTACCGCAAGGATCGGTGCTGGGACCCCAATATATATTAACGATTTAGACGAGGGAATTAAAAGTGACATCTACAAATTTGGAGATGACACATAGCTGGGTGGCAGTGTGAGGATGCTATGAGGATGCAGGGTGACTTGGATAGGTTGGGTGAGTGGGCTCATGCACGACAGATGCAGTATAATGTGGATAAATGTGAGGTTATCCACTTTGATGGCAAGAAGAGGAAGGCAGATTATTGTCTGAATGGTGTTAGATTAGGAAAAGGGGAGGTGCAACAAGACCTGGATGTGCTTGTACATTAGTCACTGAAAGTAAGCATGCAGGTACAGCAGGCAGTGAAGAAAGCTAATGGCATGTTGGCCTTCATTGCGAGAGAATTTGAGTTTAGGAGCAAGGAGGTCCTACTGCAGTTGTACAGGGCCCTGGGGAGACCGCACCTGGAGTATTGTGTGCAATTTTGGTTTCCTAATTTGAGGAAGGACATTATTGCTATTGAGGGAGTGCAGCGTAGGTTAATTAACGTAGGTTAATTAATGGTATGGCGGGACTGACATATGATGAAAGAATGGGTCGACTGGGTTTGTATTTACTGGGTTTGTATTCACATTTAGAAGGATGAGAGGATATCTTATAGAAAAATATGAAATTCTTAAAGGATTGGACAGGCTAGATACATGAAAAATGTTCCCGGTGTTGGGGGAGTCCCGAACCAGCGGTCGCAGTTTAAGAATAAGGGGTTGGCCATATTGGACTGAGATGAGGAAAAACGTCTTCACCCAGAGAGTTGTGAATCTGTGGAATTCTCTGCGGAGGCCAATTCACTGGATGTTTTCAAGAGAGAGTTAGATTTAGTTCTTCGGGCTAAAGGAATCATGGGATATGAGGGGGGAAAGCAGGAACGGGGTACTGATTTTTGATGATCAAAGGACCGAATGGTCTACTCCTGCACCTATTTTTCTATATTTTGAAGTTTCTATCCCAATGTTTAAGAAACAGACAGGTACATGGATAGGACAGGTTTGGAGGGATATGGACCAAGCGCAGGCAGGTGGGACTCGTGTAGCTGGCACATGATGGCCGGTGTGGGCAAGTTGGCCCAAAGGCCCTGTTTCCACACTGTGTCACTCTATGACTATAAGAGAATTGAAAAATAACCTGAGATTGTTTCGACGAATGCAATCAACCTGGCGTGCACAATCAAATAAGATCAAATAGAACAAGGTGTCCTACAACTTTAGGCTGTGCACGCCATACGCAAGAAGAAGAAGACCAGCGATAAATGCAAGAGAAAGTCGAGAATTGATGCATATTTCGTATTCCCTTATTTGGAATAGTTTTTTTGCAGTGTACTTTCCGACAAAGTTGCATTGATTCTGCAAACTGTCCGTGGTTCATTCTCTCATTGTATTGGAAATGGTGGAGTATTACTCATGAGGAAGTACCCATTGGAGTGGGTGGATGGTGGCTTGTGATGTCTCTTATCGTTGTTATTGAGGGAGGCATTTGGGAAATGGATGAGAAGACTTAGCTCTACTTAATATGAAGACCAACTTGAGTGAAGTGACCAAAGGCCAATGGAAGTGCAAAGCTGATAAATTGCATATAAAAATGAAAAATAGGCCACTGTACTTTTCTATGTTCTATGTTAAAGTCTTAAATACACATTAAAAGTAATAGATTATAGAACTCCTTGGAGAGAAGTCTGAAGGGTCCTGACACGAGACATCACATATTCATGTCCTCCAGAGATGCTGCCTGACCTGCTGAGTTACTCCAGCACTCTGTGCATTTTTTGTAAACCAGCATCTGCAGTTTTGTTAGGCATTTTGGAGATGTGGGGTTGTTAAGTTTGCTGAAGATTAAACTACTGGCTTTTTTTTTTACTGCTATTGTCAAAAATAGAGTTCAATCACGATGCAAATTAATAAATTTTCCCTTACGGCTGTCAAAAAGTATGTGGTATTACTTTAATTCAACTGTGGAGTGAGGGTTTGCAGCAAGAAAAAGCACCATTACAGGCACCAACATTAGTTTCCTTCCTCAAGAATAGTTTTGAATTGAGAGTACACTTGTATATATACCTAGTGCAATTATTCACATGTAATAGCTTCATTCATTTAAAAAATTTTACTTGCACGATGGATAATTATTTTCCAGTAAAATTGCCGGACAACCCAATACATGAATGTGAATTGCCCTTGTTTGAACGTTATCCCATCTCGGCACACGTGAGCATAAACTGCTCCAATTTACAACTTAATATAGGGCCTTGGACCCGACCATTAAAGATCTCCTGCACTGATGTTCTGGAACTGAGCAGATTGTGCTCCAACCACAATAATCTTCCACTGAAAACACTGACTTTTATCTTACGAGATATTCCCTTTGATCTATCCATGCCTCCCCCACTCACTCACCAATTTTAAATTAACTTGTTTTTCCTTCTTTCCCAATAGCTACAAAGGCCTTTCAATTGAAACTTCAACTTTCTTTTTCCACAGATGCGGCCTGATATGGCGAGCGTTTCCAGCAGTTTTCATTTTAGCCTTGCAATATCAGCTGTTTTTAAAAATTAATTTCTGTATCAATTTAGAACATTTGGGTGGCATATTGGCACAGCGGTAGAGTTGCTACCTCGCAGCGCCAGAGACCCGGGTTCGATCTTCACTATCTGTGCTGCCTGTGTGGAGCTTGCACATTCTCCCTACGACCACGTAGATTTTCTCCGGGTGCTCCGGTTTCCTCCCACAGTCCAAAGACGTGCAGGTTTGTAGGTTAATTGGCCCTCTGTAAATTGCCCCTAGTGCCTGGATGCCTCACTAAAATATTAAAAATTGTCTTTTTGCCCAAGGTTATTGGATCAGCAGGAATTGTAAGAAGAAAATCCAAACAATGGGAGCTTTTACATTCATCAATCTTTACAGTATACTCAGCAAATAAAAATATTTCACCCATTTGTCACTTACTGCAATGCATTGTCTCAGGATACAGGACTGCTTCATTCTCCCTGGTCCTCCAAATTTCTTCATATCCTTGCAGAAATGGCATTCTCCACATTCGGTCCTGAGACATGCCTCGCACTTCCGACATCTTGTTCTCCTTCTGCGTGCTCCAGCGGTGGCTCTGTTAGCCGCAAGCTTCACCGCGGCAGAGGTTCCAAGCTTTCCTTTTGGTCGTCCTACTGTCCGGTGCTGAAAATAATCAAAATAAATCCCAATTAGCTCCGTTTGCTCAAATTGAAGATGGTCTATTTTAAAGGCGCATGTGCAGAAACTCATTATCTTAGGAGGTTGGAAGATGTTTGTGAAGAGAGGGCAAAAGTTTAGGCAACTGCTGAAGAGGTCACCTTATACATGGAGGTAGACATGGAAAAACAATATTCTCTGAGGACACGGATAACTTAAAGGAGTGACCAACGTAGAAATAGCTGTGTGGAGAAGTGTGCAGACAAATAATGGATTAAGATGACTGTGCTTCGCAAAGATGGAAAGAAATGAAATCACCAAGCAACTTTCATGGATAATATCAAAATACTAGTATTCCTCTGTAGAATCTTCAAAATATGTTGCTAATTTAAGGTTAAAATAAATTGGAAAGCAAACGCAAGGACAATTAGTTACTGGCACCGACGTGACAGCGCATGACTAACTGAACACCTGGAAATTTGTACCACCTAAACACATTGACACTAATGCAGAGGGTAAAGCAACATTTTTTACTTGACCTTCATAAGAATTGATTTCTGAACTGCTCGATTGCTTCTCCAGTGGGAAAACCATGGCAAGTAATCTCAAACATAGGAATCACAGTATTGAATTACTAGAAGTATCAAGCGCTACGAGATGGTACAAGCACTTATAAGACCATAATACATTGGAGCAGAATTAGGCCATTCAGCCCATCGAGTCCACTCTGTCATTCAATCACGGCTGATCTATTTTTCCCTCTCAATCCCATTCTCCTGCCTTCTCCCTGTAACCTTTAACGTCCTTTCTAAACAAGAACCTATCAATCCCTGCCTTAAAAATACCCAATGTCTTGACCCACTGTATTAAAGCATTTATCCTTTCTCCCAAAGCAATCTTAATAAAAGCACTGCTAATGTTTTAAATGTTTATAATTGACCAACAAGTAAATGAGGTCAGCTGTATCACAGCCTAAATACTCTCCTTTCCCCTTGGAATTGCTTCCTCTGCTTAAAGTTGCTTAAAATTAAAAGCATGAAAGGTAAAAACTGCTTCTAATTTCATATTTTTCGTTCTTTCAGAAGAAACTTAGAAAAAACTCACTTCACGAGCAGCTGCACTAAATTAATTACCACTTCATGTCGATGAAAACTTTGGCACTCAATGTGGGTGCCTATTATTGGCTCTAAATTATACAACATTGTGTATTTCCTGTCGATCACAACACACTTCCTATGTCAGATCTATTCACTTGCAATTTCCTGCCAAATTTTTTGCAGCTGAGTAAGATGCAGCCTGCAGCTTGGAAATGTTTCTAGGTCAATGAGACCCAAGAGGGATAGCTGAATGCAGCCAGCCTACATATGGAAGCTGCCCCATGCCTGCAATCAATGTTACCAATATATGATTAAGAGCAAGACCTGGGGATAAATCCTTGCAAGGTTTTATAGCTACCAGAAGACAGACCATTTCTGGAGAAGTATGGATGCTTTCAATTGAGTAGAAATGGAATCATGTCAGGGAAGCCTACTGAAGTAGGCAATGATGTTGAAACTCAGGTTGGAAAATGCAAAACATTTTTTTTTATGAGCGAAACATAAAAGTACAACAGCCATCTTTTTCCTCGTGGCCAAAATGAGTTTTTGCCTCAAAATTGTGTCTGCTTTGGTGCTTTCGTCCAATCTGACTCTTTCTCCCTCCCCACCAGCTCTTTCCCCTTCCTCTACACTCTTGGGATGTTTATCCCAAAGGCAAAAGTCTTCCTCTGCTACCGAATTCTTTCCTTATGCCCAAAGAAATTTATCAGCAATGTCCAACATCACTGAATGAATGAACATTCAAATACAACCATCAGTATACCAATTTTGGATAATTTTTAAACAGGAGACCCAATCTGAATCAAAAGGTTGTAATTAATTTACTGCCACTCCAGCCTCTTTAGCACAAGATCGCAATAATACCAGTTTAGTAATAAAAATGAAACTGCTGGAAATATTCTGCAGGTCAGGCACCGCTTGTGCAGAGATAAGAGTTAATGTTTCAGGTCAATGATCTTACACCTGAATGGGAAAAATGAGAAAACAAGCATTTTAGTCAGCAAAGAAGGGAAAGAGTGGGGAGGACAATAATGAAGTGTGGAGACTCAGGAGTTTCCAGGTGACATCCATGCTATCGGTGCTTCTGAGAGTCAGGATGGTTAATCAGTGCAGATCTGACAGGTGGAGATGTAAGAGGATGATAAGGACAGAGGAGAGAAAGAAAATGGTGCAGCATTTATGAGGTGCTGTTAATAGAAACTGCTGGAAATCTGAAATACACAGGATTGCCAGAAATGCACAGCAGTTGTCATCCGATTAGAAACAGAAAACAGATTAATGTATCAGATGCATAACATTACATTTGTACCAGACAATCCTGACACTACAACTCCGGGTTTGTCGGTTAATTGGCAGTTTCAAATTGTCCCAGATGTGTAGGGAGTGCATGAGAAAGTGGGATAACAGAGTCTGAATGGGTCGGCAGGCCTCTTTCCATACTGCATCTCTAAACTAAACTAAACTGGAAAGGCCGGTTATCTGAAATTCTGAATTCAATTTCGGGTCCTGAGGGCTGTGATGTATCTGGACAGAAGTTGATGTGCTCTTCCTCGACTTTATGCCAGGCCCAGCTGAAATAGTACAAGAGGACAAAGACACAGGTCAGAGAGTGCGATGGAAAATTGGTCTTAATCTTCCTGGCAGACTGAATGGAAGAATTCTGGAAAACAGTCATTCAATCTGCATCTGGCTTCTTTGGATGATTTCCCCATTCCCATTCATTTCCCTTTTTCTCATAGGGTCATGGAGTCATAGACATGGAGTCATAGTGTGGAAACAGGCCCTTGGGCCCAACTCGCCCACAACAGCCAACAATGTCCCAGCTACCCAAGTCACACCTGCCTACGCTTGGTCCATAACCCTCCAAACCTGTCCTATCCATGTACCTGTGCAACAGTGTCTTAAATGATGGGATAGTCCCAGCCTCAACTACCGCCTCTGGCAGCTTGTTTCATACATCCACCTGTGTGAAAATGTTACCCCTCTGATTCCTATTAAATCTTTTCCCCTTCACTTTGAACCTATGTCCTCTGGTCCTTGATTCCCCTACTCTGGGTAAAAGACTCTGTGCATCTACACGATCTATTCCTCTCATGATTTTGTATACCTCTATAAGATCTCCCCTCATCCTCCTATACTCCTTGGAATAGAGACCCAGCCTACTTAACCTCTCTCTTTTGCTCACACCCTTTAGTCCTGGCAACATCCTCGTAAATCTTTTCTGAACCCTTTCAAGCTTGACAATATCTTTCCTATAACATGGTGCCCAGAACTGAACACAATATTCTAAATGCGGTTTCACCAACATCTTATATAACTGCAACATGACGTCCCCACTTCTATACTCAATACTCTGATTGATGAAGGTCAAAGTGCCAAAAACTTTTTTGACCACCTTATCTATCTGCGACTCAACCTTCAATGAACCATGCACTTGTACTCCTAGATTCCTCTGCTCTACAACACTACCCAGAGGCCTACCATTTACTGTGTTGGTCCTGCCCTTGTTCGACATCCCAAAATGCAACACCTCACACTTCTCTGTCTTAAATTCCATCAACCATTCCTCCGCCCACCTGGCCAATCGATCCAGATCCTGCTGCAATCGTTCACAACCTTCTTCACTATCTGCAAAACCACAAACTTTTATATCATCAGCAAACTTGCTAATCTTGCTCTGTATGTTCTCATCCAAATCATTGATGTAGATGACAAACAGTAATGGGCCCAACACCGAACCCTGTGGCTCACCACTAGTGACAGGCCTCCATTCTGAGAAGCAACCTTCCACCATCACCCTCTGCTTCATTCCATGGAGCCAATTTGCTATCCATTCAGCTATCTCTCATTGGATCACATGAGATTTAACCTTCCAGAGCAGCCTACCATGTGGCACCTTGTCGAACGCCTTACTAAAGTCCGTGTACACAACATCTACAGCTCTGCCCTCATTGACATTTTTGCTCACGTCTACTAAAAAATCAATCAGATTTGTGAGACACGACCTCTCAGGTACAAAACCATGCTGACTGTCCCTAATCAGCCCTTGTCCATCCAAATGCCTGCATATCCTATCCCTCAGAATACTCTCGAGTATCTTACCAACTACAGATGTTAAGCTCACCGGCCTATAGTACCCAGCATTTTCCTTTTTGAAAAGAGGCACAACATTTGCCACCCTCCAATCCTCTGGCACCTCTCCTATATTTAAGGACGACTCATAAATTTCAACAAGGGCTCCCGCAATTTCCTCTCTAGTTTCCCGCAGTGTCCTCGGGTATATCTGATCAGGCCCCGGAGATTTGTCTACCTTCAAACACGACAGTAACTTCAGTACTTCCTCGATGATAACACTGACTGCTCTCATGACACTTCCAGTGACTGCTCCAATTTCCTCCGTCCTACTGTCTTTCTCCTCGGTAAATACAGAGGAGAAATACTCATTGTGGACCTTGCCAATCTCCTGTGGCTCGACACAGAGGTGACCGCTTTTATTCCTGAGAGGTCCGACTCTCTCTCTAGTTACCCTTTTCCCCCTTATGTATTTATAAAATCTTTTGGGATTGTCTTTTATGCTACCCACCAGAGCTATCTCAATAGACAATAGACAATAGGTGCAGGAGTAGGCCATTCGGCCCTTCGAGCCAGCACCGCCATTCAATATGATCATGGCTGATTATCCCCAATCAGTACCCCGTTGCTGCCTTCTCCCCATATCCTCTGACTCCGCTATTTTTAAGAGCCCTATCTAGCTCTCTCTTGAAAGCATCCAGAGAACCTGCCTCCACCGCCCTCTGAGACAGAGAATTCCACAGACTCACCACTCTCTGTGAGAAAAAGTGTTTCCTCGTCTCCGTTCTAAATGGCTTACTCCTTATTCTTAAACTGTGGCCCCTGGCTCTGGACTCCCACAACATCGGGAACATGTTTTCTGCCTCTAGCGTGTCTAAACCCTTAACAATCTTATATGTTTCAATGAGATCCCCTCTCATCTTTCTAAACTCCAGAGTGTACAAGCCCAGCTGCTCCATTCTCTCAGCATATGACAGTCCCGCCATCCCGGGAATTAACATTGTAAACCTACGCTGCACTCCCTCAATAGCAAAAATGTCCTTCCTCAAATTAGGGGACCAAAACTGCGCACAATACTCCAGGTGTGGTCTCACTAGGGCTCTGTATAAACTGCAGAAGGACCTCTTTGCTCCTATATTCGATTCCTCTTGTTATAAAGGCCAACATGCCATTCGCTTTCTTCACTGCCTGCTGTACCTGCATGCTTACTTTCATAGACTGATGTACAAGGACCCCCAGATCCCGTTGTACTTCCCCTTTTCCCAACGACGCCATTTAGATAGTAATCTGCCTTCCTGTTTTTGCTACCAAAGTGGATAACCGCACATTTATCCGCATTAAACTTCATCTGCCATGCATCTGCCCACTCACCCAACCTGTCCAAGTCACCCTGCATTCTCATAGCATCCTCCTCACAGTTCACACTGCTACCCAGTTTTGTGTCATCTGCAAATTTGCTAATGTTACTTTGAATCCCTTCATCCAAATCATTGATGTATATTGCAAATAGCTGCGGTCCCAGCACCGAGCCTTGCGGTACCCCCCTAGTCACTGCCTGCCATTCTTGAAAGGGACCCGTTAATCCCTACTCTTTGTTTCCTGTCTGCCAACCACTTCTCTATCCATGTCAGCACTCTACCCCCAATACCATGTGCCCTAATTTTGCCCACTAATCTCCTATGTGGGACCTTATCAAATTTCCTGGCCCCTTTTTGCTCTTCTGATCCCCTTTTATAGTTTGCTCCTTAGTTCCCGAAACTCCTCTGGGGATGCACTTGATTCCAGCTGTCTATATCTGTCCCATGCATCCTTGTTGTTTTTTACTAACGTCTCAATTTCCCTCGTCAGCCAAGCTTCCTTACGTTTGCCTGCTTTGCCTTTCACTCTAACGGGGACTTACACATCCTGAGCTCTCTTCAGTACGCTTTTAAAAACATCCCACTTTTAAAAACATCCCACTTCCTTTTCCCTCAAATAACCTGCTCCAGTCAACTTGAGTTAGACCTTCTCTCATACCCTCGAAGTTGACCTTATCCCAGTTGAGCATTTTCACACGTGGACCCTCTCTGTCCCGATCCACAACTATCTTAAACCTAATCGAACTGTGGTCACTTGTCCCAAAAGGCACCTCCACACACACTTCATTAACTTGCCCTTCCCAATTTCCCAATACTAGATCCAGCGATGCCCTCTCACGTGTGAGGGCCTCCGCATACTGTTTAAGAAAACTCTCCTGAACACTTTTGATTAATTGCACCCCATCTAAACCCTTCCATCTATGATTTTCCCAGTCTAGATTGGGAAAGTTGAAATCCCCCACTACAACAACCTTATTTGACCTGCAGCGGTCTGCAATCTCCCAGCACATTTGCTCTTCTAATTCCCGTTGACTATTTCGGGGTCTGTAGTACACCCCCAACAAGGTGATCATCCCTTTCTTGTTCGAGCTCCACCCATATAGCCTCACTAGACGAACCGTCCTAGACTGAACACAGCCGTGCCATCCTCCTTAACCAACAATGCAACTCCCCATCCTCTTATTTCCTCACACGTCTCTCCTGAAGCTCCAGTACCCCGCAACATTGAGCTGCCAGTCCTGCCCCTCCCTTAACCAGGTTTCAGTCATGTCCCAGTCGCTTGTACCTATCCACGCCCTAAGCTCGTCTGCCTTACCCGTCAAGCCCCTTGCATTAAAATACGTGCAGTTTAAACCAACCCTCCTTCCTCGCTCTCTGGCTTTTTGCCTATTCTGTCCATTAACCTTTCCCACTCCACCCTCCATATCGACTTCTAGCCTCTCCTGTGCCTCTGTTCTGCACGAGATCCCACCCCCCTGCCAATCTAGTTTAAACCTTCACGTGTAGCAATAGCAAACCTTCCCGCTAGGACGTTGGTTCCCCCTCCAGTTTAGGTGCAACCTGTCCCTTTTATACAAGTCACCCCTGCCCCGGAAGAGATCCCAATGATCCAGAGGTCCGAATCCCTGCCCCATGCACCAACTCCTCAGCCATACATTCATATCCTCTATCTTCCTATTCTTACCTTCACTAGCACGAGGTACTGGAAGCAATCCTGATATCACTACCCTGCAGGTCCTACTTTTCAGTCTTCTGCCCAATTCCATAAAATCTTGTTGCAGAACCTCCTTCCTCTTCCGACTTATATCATTCGTGCCAACATGCACGACAACCTCCGGCTGCTCCCACTCACTCTTGAGGATGTCGTGCAGCCGCTTCGAGACGTCCTGGACCCTGGCACCAGGGAGGTAACACACCATCCTGGAGTCTCGCATGTTGCGCAGAATCTCCTGTCCGCACGTCTGACGATGGAGTCTCCCACCACTACGGCTCTGTCTGACATTACTCTTCCCCGTTGAGCCTCAGCACCAGGGTTGGAATCACAGCCCTGGCTAGCACTCAATCTTGTTGTGTCGTCCGCTTTCAAGAGGGTGTACCTGTTTTCACTAGGTACAGCCAACAGAGTCCCCTGCACTCCACGTTTACTCCTCTTTCTCAGTCACCCACCTTCGCTCTTCCTGTATCCTTGGTATGACAACCTCACTGTAGGTCCTGTCCAGGAAATTCTCGTTTTCCCGGATGCCCTAAGGTCATCCAACCGCAGCTCCAGTTCCCCAACACGTTCGTTCAGGAGCTGCACCTGAACACAATTTCCACAGGTGCGGTTTCCAGAAGTACCAGCAGTGTCCCTGACTTCCCACATCCTGCAGGAAACACACTGCACCAACTTACCTGCCATTTTCTTCAACGGACAATGACAATCTATCAGTCCTCAATATGTGTCTACCAAAGATGTGTGGGTTGATTAGAGCAGTGAAACAGGAATCATAGAGGGGGAGCAGTGAAAGGGCGCTCATCAGAGAGGAGAACTTCTTCAAAATATGCATACCTTGAGGAGAAACCTACTTTGATGTTTTCCTCCTCCTTTCTCCAACGGGAGTTCCGAGAGACCCTCTCTCACCGCACCCCCTCTATGATTCCTGCTGCACATCCACGGTCTCCTGAGATGCTGCCTGGCCTGTTGAGTTACTCCAGCACTCTGCCTTTTTTTGTGTGAGTTGGTTGGTTGGTTAATTGGATAGTATAAATTGCTCTCAGTGTGCAGGTGAATGGTAGAACCTAGGGGATGTTAATGAGAATGTGGAAAGAGTAAAAAAGGATCTTTGTAGGATTAGTGTAAATGAGTGCAGATGGTCAGCATGGATTCAGTGAACTGAAGAGTTTGTTTGGATGAGGATTTAGAAGGCATGATTAGGAAGTCTGCAGATGAGATTAGGGATGCAGATGGATGATAGTGAAGATGGTTATCAAAAATTACAGGATTCTGATCAGTTGGGAGGTGGACTAAGAAATGGTTAATGGAGTTTAATGGAGATAAGTGGCAGGTTTACATTTTGCAAAATTAAACCGGTGGAATCTACACAGTAAATAGCCGGTCCCTGGGGAGTGTGGTGGAGCAGAGGGATCTAGGAGTGCAGGTACATAGTTCCTTGAAAGTGGCAACACAGGTAGACAGGGTGGTTAAGAAGGTTTCTGGTATATTGGCCATCATCAGTCAGGGTATTGAGTATATAAGTTGGGATGTTATGTTACAGTTGTACAAGGTGAAGCCGCATTTGGAATATTGTGGTCAGTTTTGGTCATCCTGCTGCAGGAAAGATGTTGTTACGCTGGAAAGGGTACAAAGAAGATTTGAGGATGTTGCCAGAACTCGGGGGCCTGAGCTATGGGGAGGGGTTGGGTAAGCTGGGACTTTATTCCTTGGAGCACACAAACAACAATGGACCCAACACCTATCCCAGAGGCACACCACTGGTTACTGGCCTTGAATCCGAAAAACCTTCCATCATCACCCCACTTCCTCCCATGAAGTCTATTCTCTATCCAGTCAGCTAGCTCTCCCTTGATTCCATGCCATCTAACCTTCTAGAGCAGCCTTCCATGTGGAACCTTATCAAATGCCTTGCTGAAGTTCATATAGACAATGTCTACATCAATCATTTTGGTCATTTCTTTAAAAAACTCACCGATTCATAAGACATGATCTCCCACTTTCAAAACCATGTTGACTATCCTATCCCTAATCAGCCCATCTATCCAGATGCAGGAACTAAAGATTTAGATATATCTGTTTCGTAATGTATTTAATATCTCAACTTTCTGCCACTGATCTTTTAACCAACTTGCAACTACAATCAATGCCAAGATTTCTCGTTATAACATTTTGTTCTTTCAAATGAGGTCAGCTTTCTGGGCTCAGTCTTCCTGGCACCTGCATCAACCTATCAAAAAAAGATCCTGATGTGTATCTCAGAACTGCCTTACTGAGTGATAAATCTACACCGTCTTGCCATTATGTTATTTTACTTTAGAGTTGCTTTATCTCATTAACTACCCGAATATATGTTTTAAATGTTCTTGAGATGTAGCTGTCAAGGCGCAAGAGCCCAGACTAGTCCAGGCTCTTCTCAAAGCTCAAGTCTCTCTGGAAGATAGAGAGGATTGACTGGTTACAGAATTTATACTATTTGAAATGCGAAAACAGGACCATTTCTTAATTTCAATTCCAAGTCTACGTTTACATGATTGATTGATTAAAAAGATACAGTATGGAAAATGGCCCTTCAGCCACTAAGTCCATGCCGATCATCGATCACCTGTTCACACTTGTTCTACATTATCTACTTACTCATCCATTCCCTACACACGAGGGGCAATTTACAGAGGCCAATTAACCTACAATCTCGCACATCTTTGTGATGTAGGAGTAACCAGGAGCACGCAGATGAAATCCACGCAGACACAGGGAGAATGTGCAGACTCCACACAGACAACACCCAAGATCAGGATCGAACACAGGTCTCTGTCGCTGAGGGGCAGTAGCTCTACCAGCTGCACCGCTGCTGGCCCCTGTGATATGGATTCTCAAAAATAATCTTGCAAATACAACAAAGAAAGAATAAATGTACATTTTTAGAAAGATGAATTGAGGTGAAATGGCCCAGTAAATGGAATGAAATGATTTTCCACAATGAAAAAGACATGAGAAGGATCACGATCTAAGTGCAACACCCCAAGATTAAAAAGAAAAAGCCAAATTAAAAACAGCAAACCACTGCCTCCACGATCAATATTTAAAGTGTTGCTGCTTCTTGTGGGTAGTCTGCTTTCTTGGGAAATCAGGAAAAAAGATGCATTAGTCATATTTCCACATTTAAATGTTCTTCTCTTGGTTCAAACAAGTATGTTCTTCTCTTGGTTCAAACAACTTAAAATAGAATTTTGTACTATTTAAAATGAATTAATATCAATTTGATTATGAGGTGATTACTGGCAATTTCAAGTTTTACTTTCATAAGACATAGGAGCAGAATTAGGCCGTTCGGCCCATCAATATTCTGACCACATACAACTTTCATTGTGGATACTGAACACTTGCTTTGCTCTCAAAAATACTGTGAATATATAAATATATATATATCTCTCTCTCCTTTCTAATATTCAGTAGAACATTAGAATTCTCCAGTAAGCATATTTCATTGGAGTAAAAATATCCAAAATCTGAATACATATGCATTTTGGATTCTTGCTAAAAGAAATGCATGTATCTGGATCATGAGTTTCTATGTGCTGCTGGATCCTACATATTTGGGTAAATAAATTACATGTTTTAAGTAGAACATATTGCCATAGGGAGCACAGTATTATATACAAATACAAAAATTACATCTTTAAACCTGGACATCTATGTAAATTGAAGAGTGCTCTGTCCCGATGGAGTATGATTTGAAGATCTGTTGTAATATTAACTACAAACAATGCAAGGAATTTTTACATTAGATATTGCATGATAATAACTGTGAACAAAGAATAGGTGCCTGCAGTGCTTTAAATTTCATTCAATTCTCAACAGATTTTTAAAAACTTTCCTTACGCAGGTGAAACTTTATTCAATTACTTCTGTCCAGGGTTTTCCCCAGGTTTAAATCAGGATCAGGTATAGCAAATGCAACAAAGAGGAACACAAGGGGCTGAAGTGAGTAGAGTACTTAGCCTGGTCCATAACGGGCACAGCCCTCCTCACCATTGAAAACATCTACATGAGGTACTGCTTCAAGAAGGTGGAATCTGTCATCAAGGATGCCCATTATCGGAACCATGCTCTCTTCTCACTGCTAGCATCAGGCAGAAGGTACAGATGCCGAATGTCACACACTACCAAGTTCAGGAACAGTTACTTTCCTACAACTATCAAGTTCTTGAACCAACCCACACAAAGCTAATCCTAAAAAGCAAAAGGCAGCAGGAAGCAACATCTATGGAGGGAATTGACGGACGATGTCTCCGAATGTGATCCTTCTTCCAAGTCTGAAGGATCCCAATCCAAAACATTGCCTGTCCATTCGCTCCACAGATGCTGCCTGACTTGCCGAGCACTCTACCACTTTGTATTTTACTCTAGATTCCAGCATGTGCAGTTTCTTACAACTCCAATCCTAACCCTACTTTGAAAATTGAACACTTTGCACTACAATGGACTTGACATGAGAAGGATCAAGATCTAAGTGCAACACCCCAAGATTAAAAAGAAAAAGCCAAATTAAAAACAGCAAACCACTGCCTCCACGATCAATATTTAAAGTGTTGCTGCGTCTTGTGGTTAGTCTGCTTTCTTGGGAAATCAGGTAAAAAAGATGCATTGGTCATATTTTCACATTTAAATTTATACATTGCAGTCACGGTGGTGCAGCGGTAGAGTTGCTGCCTTACAGCAAAATGCAGCGCTGGAGACCCAGGTTCAATCCTGACTACAGGCGCTGTTTGTACGGAGTTTGTACGTTCTCCCCGTGACCTGCGTGGGTTTTCTCCGAGATCTTCGGTTTCTTCCCACATTCCAAAGGCGTACAGGCTTGTAGGTTAATTGGCTTGATAAAAATGTAAAAATTGTCCGGTATAAAATTGTCCAACTTCCAGTATAGTCCCTGGTGGACTCTTATGAAGGTACAAGGTACTTTTCTTTTCCTGTGTTTTGTACTAATGTCTTGTTTTTTTCGACTTTCTTTTTTTTACTGTCTTGCAGAATTGTGTGATTTTTGTATAATTTATGTTTGTCCGAGTTTATGTAATGATGCTGCAAGAAAGAATTTTAGTTGCATCGTACCTCACCACACTTGTGCATATGACAATAAACTCAATTTGACTTGACTTATATCAATATCCAAGTCCTTAAATAGCAAACAGCAAATTCAACTCAACAATCATTACCAAATTAAATCCTGATCATTGACAATAAAACTTATACTTTCCAAAAGGATTACAAGTAAACCAGAAGTTTTGCCTGAATTGGTCTCCCTTAACCCGAGCACCATCTCAAAAAAGCATAAATTAATGCAACATGGAAACAGGGTCTTCAGCCTTCAAGAACCCACTTAAACTAGTCCTATTTTAATCTTACCACATCCCCAACAACCCCCCCCCCCCTCCCTCCCCCTCAGAGTCCAATACTCTCCTACATACCAGGGACAATTTACAGTGGTCAACTAATCCAGCAATCTGCATGTCATTAGAATATGGGAGGAATCCGTAACATCTGATACCAATGCATTTATGGGGAAAGCATGTAAGCTCCAAAAAGGCGCCACTGGAAGTCAGCAATGAACTTGGGTCACTGAAGCTATAAGTAGCAAGTGCAAAGGAATGTTTCTATGGTTCTGTTGCTCAATCGATAAACTAACAAGCTACCAATTATCTCCACACGCTGAGCCATCAGGGTACATGATGCACATTTAAAAACCACAGCCAAAGTCAATCTATAAAGAAACTTGGCTGCTGAGCCTACTTTGCAACTACATTCATTATCATAGAAGTAAGCACAACTGAACAATGTGGAGAAAGACAGGAGAATTAAAGAATGCGGAGATCTCGGAGAATTGTCGGGCTGAAGGAGATTAAAGAATTAGCAAGGTGGGTGAAACCTTAGGGAGAAATTAAAATATGGCGGGAGGCAGCCAATGCATAGAGAGGTACAGAGCACAGGGATGAAAAGCACAGAGGAAATTAAGATGCTGATCAAGAAGGATGTTGCCAGGACTAGAGGGTGTGAGCTATAGGGAGAGGTTGAGTAGACTGGGTCTCTATTCCATGGAGCGTAGGAGGATGAGGGGATCTTATAGAAGTATACAAAATCATGAGAGGAATAGATCGGGTAGATGTACAGTCTTTTACCCAGAGTTGGGGAATCGAGGACCAGAGGACATAGGTTCAACGTGAAGGGGAAAAGATTTAATAGGAATCCAAGGTATAACTTTTTCACACAGAGGGTGGTGGGTGTATGGAACAAGCTGCCAGAGGAGGTAGTTGAGGCAGGGACTATCCCATCGTTTAAGAAACAGTTGGACAGGACCATGGATAGGACAGGTTTGGAGGGTTATGGACCAAGCGCAGGCAAATGGGACTAGGGTAGCTGGGACATTGTTGGCCGGTGTGGGCGAGTTGGGCCGAAGGGCCTGTTTCCACACTCTATTACACTATGACTCTATAAGAAGGTATTGGAATAGTCAAGTCCTCATGTCAGCGCCCTGGATGAAAATTGTATTAGCAAATGAGCTGAAACACATGGAAGAGGAAGTGCTGGGGGGCTAAGGTAGATAAATTCCTGGGACCTAGCCAAGTGTGGGAAGCTAGGGAAGAAAATGTGGAATCCCTGGTATAGAGGGTCATTTATAGCCACAAGTGGGGTGCAGAAGAATGGAGAGTGGCTAATTTTGAGCCTCGAACGAAGGCAGCAAGAAAAGGCCGTACAAGAGTGGTTGTGAAGTTATTGGACAATTTACATGCATTTGGGGATTGTCAGCATCACTGTGCATGGAAAATTCACGTCTCCAATTTGATTGAAATTTTTTTTTGATTGAATAGATTTATTGAAGTCGGATTAGCAGACCTTATTCACATGGGCTTTAGCAAGGCCTTTGACAGGATCCCAAATGGTAGGCTAGACTGGAAGGTTAGATCACATGCGATCCAGGGCGAGCAAGCCAATTGGATATAAAATTGGCTTGAAGGCAGGAAAGAGAGTAGTGGCAGCAAGTTGTTTTCATGCTGGAGGCTTGTGATAAGTGGTGCTCCACAGAGATCAGAGCTGGGTCCACTATCGCTCGTTATTTATATTAACTATTCGGATGTGAACATACGTGACAAGGTGTGTAGGTTTGCGGATGGCACAAAAATTTGTGGTATAATAGAGGAGGCTATCTAAGATCTTGATCTTAGCGGGATCTTGATCAACTGGGCAAATGGGCGAAGGAATACAGATGGTTTAATTCAGATAAATGCGAGGTGTTGTATTTTTAGTTAAGCAAATCAGGGCAGGATATACATAGTAAATGGTAAGGTTCTGGAGAGTCTTATAGAATACAGAACCTAAGGATGCTGGTACATAGTTCCATGAAGGTGACAACACAGGTGGATGGTGCTGAAGGCTGCATTTGGCACATTGCCTTCATCGATCAGTGCATTGAGTACAGTAGTTGGGACTTCACGTTACAGCTGTGCAAGGTTGGCAGTTCTGACTCCGCAACTATAGGAAGGATGTATTAAATTGGAAAAGGAGCAAAAAGACTTGAGGGTCTGGAGGGGTTGAATTACAAGGAGACACTAGGTCTTTCTTCCTGAAGTGAAGAAAGCAGAGTGCTGAGAGGTATATAAAATCATGAGAGGCATGGATAATGTGAATAGCCACAGTCTTTTCTCTAAGTTAACCAAGGAGGACAGAAAGCACTGGAGTAAGTCAGCAGGTCAGGCAGCATCTCTGGAGAGCAGTTTGAAAAAAAGTCATACCGCTTGGTTGTAAGTTTGGGTTGTAAACTGGGTATCAACTACTCTAACTTAAAGTTACCCTTGTTTTCCCTCTCTCTCCATCCCTCCCCATCCAAGTTCTCTGACCAGTCTGACTGTCCCCTTGATTAAATTTTTATCTTTGTATGCATTGGTGTCACTTCCCCCTTGCTAACAATGATCTATTCTACATTTTCCTTGAGCTTCGTCCCCTTTGATGTCTCGTTTTCACACCTTACATTCTTTATCTCTGACTCCCTCTTCCCTGATTCTCAGTCTGAAAGATCTCGACCCGAAAAGTCACCCACTTCTATCCAGAGTTACTCCAGCATGTTATGTCTATCTTCAATGTAAACCAGTATCTGCAGCTCCTTCCTACACATCCTAACATTCCGATTGTTGTCTTGACAATCTGCCAACATTACATGCACCCTCCCTAACTTTATCTAATGAACATTAACAAACCTGAAATTATTACTTCTACACTCAACCATTCCTCTCAACCTCCCACTGCTCACTCTGGCAAAAACATCAGTATCCATTCTGGCACCCAAATTATTTAGGAAATGCTATTACTTCCATGTTTGTGCTATTTCCCCACTAAGATATAGAACCACAGAAGTGTATTGTCATGTCAGACCTTTGGATGCATCCCCAATATTAGTTTAAGCTGCTGCTGAAAGCATCCTGAACTAAAAATACCTCAGTACAACGTCAGCATTTTCAGGGTAGGAAATGGGGAGGCGGAAGGAATGAAAACAAAACTAAATTCACCTGCATGACTAAACAAAACTAAATTCACCTTTCTCTTTGGAAGTTATTTTTATCGTGACTTGGATAAATTACTGAGCCCAGCCAAGCCGGCACTATCTGACCTATTTCATCAGATTAAGCCCTGTCACTAGTTTTGTCGATTCAAGAGTCAAGACATTGAAATTCTTACTTGCTGCAGCACAACAGAATATGTAAACATAGTACATAACAGGAGAAGAAAAGAAAGTTCAGTGTGTGCATACACATGCACACATACTCAATAAATAACAAATATAGTGCAATAATAATAATAGTCTGTTGCAGTTCAGAGCTTATTTGTTGTCGTGTACAGCCTGATGGCTGTAGCGAAGAAGCTGTTCCTGAACCTGGACGTTAGTTTTCAGGCTCCTGTTCCTTCTTCCCGATGGCAACGGTGAAATGAGTGTGTGGCCAGGATGGTGTGGGTCTTTGATGATGTTAGCTGCCTTTTTGAGGCAGCGACTTCGATAGATCCCTTTCATGGTGGGGAGCTCAAAGCCGGTGATGGACTTGGCAGTGGTCACAACTCTTTGCAGTCTTTTCCGCTCCTGGATGGTCAAGTTGCCGAACCAGGCCACAATGCAACCAGTCAGTATGCTCTCTACTGTGCCCCTGTAGAAGTTCAGGAGAATCCTCTTTGACATGCCGAATCTCTGCAATCTTCTCAGGAAGTAGAGTCGCTGATGTGCCTTCTTTATAATTGCTTCAGTGTGCTGGGTCCAGGAAGGATTTTCGGAAATATGCACACCCAGGAATTTGAAGTTTTTGACCCTCTACACCATCGTCCCATTGATGTAAACAGGATTGTGGGTCCTCATCCTTCCCCTATCAAAGTCCACAATCAGTTCCTTGGTTTTACTGATGTTGAGAGCCAGGTTGTTGTGCTGGCACCATTTGGTCAATCGGTTGATCCCACTTCTATACTCTGACTCATCACCATCTGTAATTCGTCCAACAACAGTGGTGTCGTCGGCGAACTTGATGATGGAGTTCGCACTATGTCCGGCTACGCAGTCATGGGTATACAGTGAGTAAAGCAGAGGGCTGAGCACGCAGCCTTGAGGTGCTCCCGTACTGATTGTTACTGACGTGAGATGTTTCTGCCAATTTGAACTGACTGTGGTCTGTGGATGAGGAAGTCAAGGATCCAATTGTAGAGGGATGCGCAGAGACCCAGTTCCGTGAGCTTGGTAACCAGCTTGGACGAGATGATGGTTTTGAACGCCGAGCTGTAGTCTATAAACAACAACCTGACATATGTGTTTTTATTGTCCAAGTGGTCCAATGCGGAGTGGAGAGCCAGTGAGATCACATCCTCTGTTGACCTGTTGTGGCGGCAGGCGAGCTGTATTGGGTCGAGCTTCTTGTCGAGGTAGGAGTTGATATGCACCATAGCCAACCTCTCAAAGCACTTCATCACCACGGACGTTAGTGCCACTGGTCAATAGTGTATCAGTGTATCATATTCATGTCTATAGAACAGTGATACATATTTATCCCACATCCTTGGTCCTGTTAGCTATAACATTTCAAGTGAACATCCAGTTTTGTCTTACATAATTCATGTCATAGGTGCCGAATTAGGTTATTTGGCCCATTGAGTCTACTCTGCCATTCAATCATGGCTGAACTATCTTTCCCCCAACCCCATTCTCCTTCCTTCTTCCTGTGACCTCTTATACCCTTAATAATCAAGACTCAACCCTTGCATGTGATGGCATTACCGTTTCATTACATCTGCCCTTTAACTTTAGACTTTAGAGATACTGCATGGAAAAAGGCCCTTTAGCCCGCGCCGACCAGCGATCACCCCGCACATTAGCACTATCCTACACAACGGGGACAATTTACAATTTTACTGAAGCGAATTAACCTACAAACCTGCACGTCTTTGGAGTGTGAGAGGAAACCGAAGGACCCGAGGTCACAAGGAGAACCTATCAATTCCGTACAGACAGCATCGTTGGTCAGTATCAAACGCGGGTCTCTGACGCTGTAAGGCAGCAACTCTACCACCGCGGGCGGCACTGTGCCGCCTCTAACGTATTTGTAAACTACATTACTCTCCTTAGTAATTGACTTTTCTGCCAGAAAAGAAAGGTCATTTCCATTCATTCGATTCAACTCATTCAGTGCCCTCCATAATGTTTGGGACAAAGACCCATCATTTATTTATTTGCCTCGGTACTCCACAATTTGAGATTTGTAATAGAAAAAATCACATGTGGTTAAAGTGCACATTGTCAGATTCTATTAAAGGGTATTTTTATACATGTTGGTTTCACCATGTAGAAATTACAGCTGTGTTTATACATAGTTCCAAATCTCAAATTGTGGAGTACAGAGGCAAATAAATAAATGATGGGTCTTTGTCCCAAACATTATGGAGGGCACTGTATACTTTGATATACCTCAATTAAATTTCCCCCAGATTCCACTATTGCAAGGAACATCTCAGTCAATCCAATCTTTTCTCAGAGATAATATCCACCATTCACAGAAATATCCTCACATTTTTTTCTGTGCCTTTCCAAGTGCAGTAACATTGTGTTTGAAGAGTTGTGACCCGGATTGTATGTCGACTGGCTGAGACTAACTGATGTTTTACACATATCAAGCACCTACTTCCCTGCTCTTATATTCTATGTCTCAGCGATATTTGAAGTAAAACCTTATCCCTTCTGAACTATTTAGATTACCCACAGTAGTAGCATAATTTATCCATTCCAAGCAAAATCCCAAACTCTAATTTATGCACAACTTCATTGTAAAGGGGACACAAAGTACTGGAGAACTCAGCGAGTCAAGCAACATCTCTGAAGAACATGGATAGATGACATTTTGTATGGGGCCTCTTCTTCAGACTCATCTAAGGAAGACACAAACAATCTCCCGGAATAGACCGAGGATCTAGTGGGAGGGAGGAACTGAAGGGAATCCACATATTCAGAAAATGGTGTTAGTTCAACTGTTGGGATTGAAGGCAGATAAATCCCCAGAGCTTGATGGTCAGCATCCCAGCGTACTCAAGGAGGTGGCCCTAGAAATCGTGGATGCATTGGTGATCATTTTTCAATGTTCTCTCGACTCTGAATCAGTTCCTGTGGACTGGAGGGCAGCCACTTTTTAAGAAAGGAGGGAGAGATAAAATGTGGAATTTTAGACCAGTTAGCCTTACATCGGTAGTGGGGAAGATGCTAGAGTCGAGTATTATTAAGGGGAAATCATGCTTGACTAATCTTTTGGAATGTTTTGAGGATGTAACAAGTAGAGTGGATAAGGGAGTGCCAGTGGATGTGGTGTATCTGGACTTTCAAAAAGCCTTTGACAAGGACCCACACAAGAGAATAGAGTGCAAAATTAGAGCACATGGTATTGGGGGTAGGGTAATGACATGGATAGAGAACTGGTTGGCAGACAGGAAGCAAAGAGTAGGAATTAACAGGTCCTTTTCAGAATGGCAGGCAGTGACTAGTGGGGTGCCACAAGGCTCAGTGCTGGGATCCCAGTTGTTTACAATATATATTAACGATTTAGACGAGGGAATTAAATGTAACATCTCTAAGTTTGCGGATGACACAAAGCTGGGTGGCAGTGTGAGCTGTGAGGAGGATGCAATGAGGCTGCAGGGCGCATTGGACCACTTGGACAATAAAAACACATATGTCACTAGGTTGGGTGAGTGGGCAGAAGCATGGCAGGTGCAGCATAATGTGGATAAATGTGCGGTTATCCTCTTTGGTGGCAAGAACAGGAAGGCAGATTATTATCTGAATGGTGTCAGATTAGGAGAAGGGGAGGTGCAACGAGACCTGGGTGTGCTTGTACATCAGTCACTGAAAGTAAGCATGCAGGTACAGCAGGCAGTGAAGAAAACCAATGGCATGTTGGCCTTCATTGTGAGAGGATTTGAGTTTAGGAGCAATGAGGTCCCACTGCAGTTGTACAAGGCCCTGGTCTTCTTCTTCTTCTTCTTCTTGCGTTTGAGTCAGCAGAAGTCCGCAGCAGGGTGATGCCATCCGGTTCGACATCCGTAGGTGCCCGCCCTAAAAAGGGCGCATGCTGCGGCGCTGCTGCTGTGAGACCGCACCTGGAGTATTGTGTGCAATTTTGGTCTCCTAATTTGAGGAAGGACATTATGTCGCATTGTTACTTCCAAGCGGAGCACCAAGGCAAATTCTTTGTATGTGTACATACTTGGCCAATAAACTTATTTATTCATTCATTATTGCTATTGAGGGAGTGCAGCATAGATTCACCAGGTTAATTCCCGGGATGGCGGGACTGACATATGATGACAGAATGGGTCGACTAGGCTTGTATTCGCTGGAATTTAGAAGGATGAGAGGGTATCTTATAGAAACATATAAAATTCTTAGAGGATTGGACAGGGTTGATGCAGGAAAAATGTTCCCGATGTTGGGTGAGTCCTGAACCAGGGGTCAGTTTAAGAATAAGGGGTAGGCCATTTAGGACTGAGATGAGGAAAAACATTTCACCCAGAGTGTTGTGAATCTGTGGAATTCTCTGCCACAGAAGGCAGTGGAGGCCAATTCACTGGATGTTTTCAAGAGTTAGAGTTAGCTCTTAGGGCCAAGGGAATCAAGGGAAATGGGGAAAAAGCCGAAATGGGGTACAGATTTTGGATGATCAGCCTTGATCATATTGAATGGCGGTGCTGGCTCAAAGGGCCGAGTGGCCTACCCCTGCACCTATTTATGTTTCTATGTTTCTAACAGTCTGACCCATCAGTCTAAAGAGGTATCTCTATCAGAAAAGTAATTTATCCATGTTCTCCAGAGATGTTGCCTGACCCGCTGTTAATCTATTTTGTAAACCGGCATCTGCAGTTCTTTGTTTCTTCATTGTAGAGGCGTCTTTACACCTTATCTCATTCATTCATCACCTCATTGTCATCCCACTGCTCAATTTTGTTTTCCTTGTTCTTGTTCCTAAATTCCTACTTGGCTTCCAGGCATACTTCCACAATGCAATAGGCATATCTCCACTTATGTGGCTTCTACCACTGTTGCCTGAAGACAGCAGTTATTGCTATCTAATAGCTCACCTGTGCTGGATGCCCGACTTCCACCCGTCCCCAATTCGGACAGTTATGACGGAATATTACTAATTTTAAAGTTTAAGCAGTTGCTCATGGCTTCCCCAACTTCTACACAGCAAAATGTCAACACTTTCGAAAGGTTTAGATGAGCGGGGTGGGGGGGAAGAAGAACACTAAATTCACATGTCTGTCTTTCTACACGTCTTTTGGCTTGACCTGGATAAAGTACCGAGTTGCGTCGGCACCGCCAGACCTGACCATTTAATCAGAATAAGTACCCGCCCCGTCCTGGTTCTGTCAAGCTGGGGTTGGGTAGTCAGTCGGGTTCTCTTTGTGCATACATGCAACGTATGCACACGAGAAATGTAAACATACAAATATATAGTTTTCCATTATTTACCACAGTGCCAACTACAGCACAGAGGATAGCCGTGTTCCATAAATGAATTGTGAACTAGGAGCACAGAGTGGAGAAATGAGTTAGAGTGTTTCAATCGACTCTGTGATTCCGTGTCAACAAAGACACAAATCCCCCCTGGTTGTCAGCCGCCACACGCCGTTGCAATATAAACAACAGTCAAACCTTAATTTGGAATCAGAAATGTGCGATGATGTCACAACGTTTTATCCTGCACGAGGTAGTGAAAGGTTCAAGATTTTTTTTAAATGGAAATATTAAGTTTTGCAACCTCAACATCTCGCTACTCGCACAGTATGCTTAAAGATAGCCATAATATTCTAGGCCAGACATTCTGAGCTTGAGGAAACTGAATCCAATTGGGGGGGGGGGGGGGGGGAAGAGGCCAAAGGAACGCTGTTGCTCGGTATTAGACTTCCTTTGACACTCACAAAGAAACTATTATACACTGCATGAGGCCAGGCCTTACACTGCGGCGAACGTTTCAATGAAATCGGTACGGATATTAAATGATACTAGAACAAAAGTCAAGTGAGAGGCCTTTTTTATCAACTGGAACTTGTACGTTTGAAGTCCGAATCCCACAGTACCCACATTATTGAAAGGTAGTCATAAACCTATGCTTACCAGACAGTCAAGTTAGAGAAATAATTATTTCTGCACAAAATTATTTTAGGCCGGAGTAGTCAGCAAACTGATACAGTGTGTATGTGTGTGGGGGTGGCGGTGGCGGGGTCAACTTGGGTAAACACACCCTAGCTACTTAACATTTTTCTGCCAAAGTACCTTCAAGCATTCGTCATTCGGACAATACACACAACCACGGCCATTTAAAGAACTATTCATTGTTAAACGTAAGGGTTCTTCTCTCCCCTCCCCCCACTTTATTCATGCAGCGAACAAGACAGATCTAGCTTGCAAGCACAATCGTGTTTAATGGGTCTACTCCTCAGAGCTAATATCCTTAATGAAAACTGTACCTGCACTTCGGGCTACAGAACCACAAGTCTGACATTTTAACAACTGCTGTACTTTGAGCCAGGCATCAGTGCAAAACTGGCTTTACATGAAGACACACATTCAGATCCCATAAATAAAGATGAATACAGTAGAATATTTCATTCTTCCCTACAGGCACACTGTTCAAAATAAGGAGCTAATAAAGCATGAAACACAGTGAAGAGAATATTAAAAGAGAAAATATCCCAGGCAACGGCATGTGTCGATTTGCTTGTGATCAGTACAATGCATTGCCTATGAATTCAAAGCAGCAGTTATACTAAAAATGGATGTTAAATGCCCTTCAGGATGAGGCTCAAAATGCCATATGGAGAGTACTTTACTTTGTGACCTCAGTAACAGATACCTGCTTCAGTAAACAGACAGGATTTAATGCCACATGCTTCAACTTTAAAAGTAACAGTATCAGAAGGAGAAGGGGAGAAAAAACAAGCTATTGGCAGCTCTCCTAAAAACATGAACAGCCACCATCATTATTCAGCACAACAGAGCCTGGATTCAGCTAAGCTACTTTAGGCTCTCACATTGTTTCCCAACAAGGGCTTTCTAGTTTAAAAAAAATTGAAAATGTTTCCACTGTGCCCACAATCAAAGCTGAAAGCTGACCTGCTCTGGGTCTGAGTCATACTCCTCATCATCTGCACTCAGGGACATGGCCATTTCTCAGTCTGGGCCCAGCCAGAAACAAACTGACATGGCTGGACTGCTGTAGTAACGAGACTCCACCATAAACCCACATTCAAGGCTCATCAATATTCATAAGGGAAGGTCAGCATAGGGTTGAACCGTTTCAATTGACCAATCAAAAATAAGCAGATGTTTTATTTTGAAAAGCCTGCAAGAGGGCTGGTGCTGGTTGTGATTATACTCCGCAGTCAGCAGGAAGAATGACATTGTCAGGGCACACACGCGACACGTTAACAAATCATCCTGCTAAAATTAGTTTACAGCTCTTCCCTCAACCCCCTCCATAGCCAACAATTACCAATACTAATTTACAAATGATCCTCAAAGAGTTTAATGCACTGAGTAAATAAAACGAGTGAAATGTAATCACAGCGTATTTTGAAGGCACACTTCATTTACAGCTTTATCTCGGCTTCCATTTATGCAATACTCTTGTGCTGATTCAGCCCGCGTCTAAACACGGCTATGCGCCGCCTTTGCCGCCTGAAACAGTCACCGATACTCAAACAAGTATTAAATTTCAACAGACGACCAAAATATGCAGCCTGGCTATTTTCTGTGCGAAATATACTGCGAGGTTAATGTATAAAATAAAGCGTCTGAGGTTTGGATAGCAGTTTGTTGCCAAATGCTGACAATACAATTTGAGCCAGCATATTTATTTTAAAGTCTGGAAATTAAAATGGCAATGAATTCAATTCAATTTCACATTTAAAAAAAAATGAGAAAACAACAAAAAAAAAATGAACTAAATACATAGAAAACTATTTCAATGTGGCGCGCATCACTCAATCAATAACGGATTGTTACAAGTGCAGTCTCTTCTTGGACACGCACTTTCTTTCTGGCTCTCTCAGGGTTGGCCGTGATTTGCTATCACTCCAATTGTATGCTCTGAGTTAGCTTATTATTAATTATTTGGACAACTGGTAATCATTGGCAATGGCAACATTTATTGCCCAAATCCAAATTTTGTCCAGGAGAAGGAAGAGTGTAGGTCTGGAGTCACGTATCTGCCATTTGAAGGATGGTAGATTTTCTTTTCAAAGGTGATAAATGAACCAGACTTTCACAAAATCCGGCGTTTTATGGTCATTATTATTATTAACAATAAAAATAGCACATTATGAATTTAATTTAAGTTGCACAGCTGCGGTACGATATTTAAATTCGGGTCCATGGACTGTTACTTCAAACTCTAGATTACTAGTCTTTTAATCTTTGCCTATTCAACTAACCTAAACAGGTTGGATTTGCAGACTGTGCCATAGGTGTTTGTGTTTGATGGGGTGGCTGGTGACAGGGCTTGCCAGTTATAATTTCCAACAAGATAAAACCAAATAATAGTGACAACAAGCAATCACTCCCAGACAAGCTCAATGCTTTCTATGCTCGCTTCGAAAGGGAGAACATTTAAAATTGTAGTAGGGATTGAAGATGTAACATAGTTTGGTATCATATTGCCGAACTAATAATACATTAAGGGATGATGCCAAGTCAAGTCGAGTTTATTTTTATATGCACATGTAGAAGTGATGGTGGTGGAATCAGAAAAAACTGAAGGACGTTAGACGTGCAGATCAAAATACACTACATTAAAGATCCATCTCCTCAAAAAAAATCTACATTAACTGCTTAAAATGTTGTACATTTCAGAGGATTATCAGACACATTTGGAGCTACACAAGCAGATATCAGTATGGGCATCCAAAAGATTTAGCAAGGGTTAGAAATATGCGAAGGCTCAGGAAGGGACTTAAACGACTCAAGGCCTATATATTTGAAATCACAATTTTGAGTATGGGGGGAAGAAAGAAATTAAAAACTGAAGTGAAACAGAATTAATACTTTGGATCAATAAAACTGTCAGATCTGTATAAAGTGAAACGTTTTAAATTGCAGAGATAGGGGGAAGAGACAGAAAATAAAAGGAGTCTGTGATAGGACGAACACCAGGTGAAACTCAATTATATACTGATTGAGTGATTGATTGAAAGATAGAGCATGGAAACAGGTTCGTGATGACCATGGATCACCCATTCATACTGGTTCTATGTTATCCCACTTTTGCATCCACTCCTTAGACACTATTGGCAATTTACAGAGGACAATTAAGCTACAAACCTGGATGTCTTTGGGATGTGAGAGGAAACCAGATCATCCGGAAGAAACACTTGCAGTCACAGAGAAAACATGCAATCTCCACACAGGCAGCATCAGAGGTCAGGAGCAAACCCTGATCTCTGGCGCTGTGAGGCAGCAGCTCTCCCAGCTGCGCCATTGTATCATGGCACCAGCAGAAAGAGTGTGGTAATGGTATGTCTGGAAGATGAACGGAATCCCAAAAAAACAAGAGAGAAAAATATAGCTGAATGTTGCAAATGTGAAATAAAAGTCAGATTGATAAATATTAGGATCATAAGCAAAAGAAGAAGGTGTCAGCAGGAAAATGGCACTGAATTAAAAGTTCAATACCATCTTTTTGAATAGTGGAGCAGGAACCTCACTACTGCTTCACTACTGCTTCTATTTCTTATGTTTATGTTCTCAAGACTGGAATGGATGAGCACCTAAAATAGTTGAATTCGACATTTGAGTACTGAAGGCTGTGACGTGCCAAGTCAGAGGATGACATGCGTTCCCTCGAGCTCATCTTGCGATTCGTTGGAACAGTGCAGGAAGCCAAAAATAGAGAAGTGAGAGTGGGGTGGAGAATTAAAGTGACAGACAACTGGAAGCAAAGGATCACCCTTGCAGGCTAAACAGAGATGTTTTGCATTACACATAAATTACTTAATGGCATGGACAAACTAACATTCTGGCCAGTTTTGAGGAATGATCTATTATGTTAGTACAATAACAATGTTGAGTCTCTCGAAAAGGTGCCATTGTGGCAAATCCATTGGTGGAGCAGGATATTTCAGAGAAGACTTTCCAGATTTCCATGTTTAGTTGTGCATGTACAATGGTGGAGGTTGTTTTCTGATATTTACGTTAAGAAGAAACCTAGACTCAAAGCTGGAATGGTTGTTTTACACCACAAATTTCAAATCATACAATATTTCACTCATCCCCCCCACTCTCATTTTCAAATTGGATATTCAATTATAAGCATAATGCTTACAAAGCCAAAAGCAAGTGGTGACAGGAATTATTATTAAAGAGGGATAACAAATACTTAAATGGGAAGTATTCACCTGAATGCAAATAACATTTGAATAAAATTGTGAGGGTCAAGTCTCAAAATATTTTAAATTGACCTTAATTTTATTGAAAACCTCTTTTTTTTAAGAACAAAAGAAAAAAAATCCTCTTTTGACAATGAACCTTTTTATTATAATATCTGCTCTGTGGAGAATTGGATTGTACAGACGAGAAAGTCAAATATTCAATTGACATACCTTGCAGACGGAAAGTACAATTTAAACCCGATCTACACTTCACGTTGCTTTGGAAAAGCAGCCAAGATTATCAAAGACTCGTCCCACCCCAATTACTCTGTCTTCTTCTCACACCGGCAGACAAAAGCTTGAAAGCGCACACCACCATACTCAGGAACAGCTTCTGTGCCCCTCTGTTACCAGACTTCTGAATGGTCCTTCTATAAGCTAGGGGACAGCCTGATTCTCCTCTACCCCATTTCGGATATTTTGCTGTCTCTAGAACTGGTGTGATACAATGCTGAGAACTATATGCTGCACTCTATACAGTGCCCTCCATAATGTTTGAGACAAAGACCCATCATTTATTTATTTGCCTCTGCACTCCACAATTTGAGATTTGTAATAGAAAAAAAATCACATGTGGTTAAAGTGCACATTGTCAGATTTTAATAAAGGCCATTTTTATACATTTTGGTTTCAAATTACAGCAGTGTTTATACATAGCCCCCCATTTCAGGGTACCATAATGTTTGGGACACAGCAATGTCATGTCAATGAAAGTAGTCATGTTTAGTGTTTTGTTGCATATCCTTTGCATGCAATAACTGCTTGAAGTCTGTGATTCATGGACATCACCAGTTGCTGGGTATCTTGTCTGGTGATGCTCTGCCAGGCCTGTATTGCAGCCATCTTTAGTTTATGTTTGCTTTGGGGTCTAGTCCTTCAGCATATTTTCTCTTCAGCATATAAAAGGCATGCTCAGTTGGGTTCAGATTGGGTGATTGACTTGGCCACTCAAGAATTTACACTTTTTTAGCTTTGAAAACTCCTTTGTTGCTTTAGCAGTATGTTTGGGATCATTGTCTTCTGTAGAATGAACTTCCGGCCAATGAGTTTTGAGGCATTTGTTTGCACTTGAGCAGATAGGATGTGTCTATACACTTCAGAATTCATTATGCTATTACCATCAGCAGTTGTATCATCAATGAAGATAAGTGAGCCACTACCTTCAGCAGCCATACATGCCCAGGCCATAACACCCGCACCAACGTGTTTCACATATGAGGTGGTACGCTTTGAATCATGTGCAGTTCCTTCTCTCCTCCATACTTTGTTCTTGCCATCACTCTGATATAAGTTAATCCTTGTCTTATCTGTCCACAAGACCTTTTTCCAGAACTGTGGTTGCTCTTTTAAGTACTTCTTGGCAAACTGTAACCTGGTCATCCTATTTTTGCGGCTAACCAGTGGCTTGCATATTGCTGTGTAGCCTCTGTATTTCTGTCCATGAAGTCTTCTGCGGACAGTAGTCATTGACAAATCCATACCTGACTCCTGAAGAGTGTTTCTGATCTGTCGGACAGGTGTTTGGGGATTTTTCTTTATTGTAGAGAAAATTCTTCTATCAGCTGTGGAGGTCTTCCTTGGCTTGCAGTCCCTTTGCGATTAGTAAGCTCACCAGTGCTCTCTTTCTTCTTAATGATGTTCCAAACAGTTGATTTTAATAAGCCTAAGGTTTGGCTGATGTCTCTAACAATTTTATTCTTGTTTCGCAGTCTCATAATGGAGTAGGAGATTGCAACCTTCACGTGGTCCACCCTGTTTCGACTAATGCAATCAACCCGACGTGCACAAACAAATAGATCAAATAGAACAACTTTAGGCTGTGCACGCCATACGCAAGAAGACGTCTCATAATGGCTTCTTTGACTTTCATTGGCACAACTTTGTCCTCATGTTGATAAACAGCCATAAAAGTTTCCAAAGGTGATGGAAAGACTGGAGGAAAGATTAGGTGCAGAGAGCTCTCTTATACCTGCATTAAGGAGGCAATTAAACACACCTGAGCAATTACAAACACCTGCGAAGCCATGTGTCCCACACATTATGGTGCCCTGAAATGGGGGGACAACTGTAATTTCTACATGGTGAAACCAAAATGTATAAAATGACCTTTAATAAAACCTGACAATGTGCACTTTAACCACGTGTGATTCTTTTCTATTACAAATCTCAAATTGTGGAGCACAGAGGCAAATAATTAAATGATGGGTCTTTGTCCCAAACATTATGGGAGGGCACTGTATCTTTCCCTTTGCTTTACCTTTGTACTCGAGTTTGGCTTGATTGTATTTATGTATAGTATTTTCTGATTTGATTGGATAGCAGGCAAAACAAAGCTTTTCAGTGTACCTATGTACATGTGACAATAGTAAACCTAAACATAAATTTTGGAAATTGGTGCTAATTGTAATAATAATCCTTGAATCAATTACATTTATGAAGAAATTCAACAAAAGGGAAACCAAACACCCAGTCTTGCCATACTCTCAAAGTTGTCTGTACATGTTTCCTGGCTCTTTCCTCTCTTAAACAACAAATCCATTGTTTTGCAAACTGTCTTTCAATAATAAATCTGTCAAACATAACTCATTCATATGAAAATAACCAGTGACGGTATATATTGAATGGAGCAAAGGCCCCTAAAAAAGGTTACAGGTTGTAAAACTAGCAAAAGTAATACGAAAGTAATATGAAAATGAAAGATACCAGATACAGAATGAAGAAGGTAAAATGTTTACAGATGAAGCAGTAGCAGACAGCTAAGTTAAAAATACAGACTACAAATCACAAGGAGACTCCAGTCAAAGGAACGTCCTTCTCACAATTGGGATATGCACCTTCACTACAAAGACTGGCGCTATTCTCTATAATTCTATATGCATAGTGAGGAAAAATGGAGGGATACACCAAATGAACTAGCAGTAGTAGTCTATGTAGGATTCTATTTTTTACAAATAGGTAAAAGCCACTTGTTCACAACTCGGAGAATGCAAACTAAAAAATACTCTCTGCCATTCTTCCTATTCGCATTTAGTAAAGGAGGAAAATGTTGGTATTGAGGTTAACATTTGGGACTGAGCTGAAAAATAAAAACAATATAAGGTATTTTTAAGGTAAGGGAAATAGATAAAAACATAAAAAGGCAGATTAAATTTAATGTTAATAGGTGTAGAGTATCGTGGATAGGAACGAAAGACTCCCCCAATCCATGAGTGGGATTTAAATAAGCAACAATGGAGCTGAGAGCTCTAAAAGTGAGGATGCCCACACTTAAACATAACAGTGGATTATTTGCTAACTTCCAACAATCTCTTCCATGTGCATTCTAGTATTTAGATTGCAATGACAGTAGAAAGTTGTAGATTATGCTCTCCATATGTATTTAAGTATCCATTCCTCTTTAAGGAACAGACAACATAGAACATAATTTTCCCCTTTGATCAAACCTCAAAAATGGTACCATACTATTGGCATCAATAGCAAAATAGCATCAGCATAAATTGCTGCATGAACCACCCATTTTATTCACATTCCCACATCTAGACCTCATCCCCAAGTTCACAAAGCTTCTTCAATCAAATATGTATTCTCATTTATACATAAATTCAACATTCACTTTATCCAAAGCACAATGTCAATACACAATCAGTATATCTACAATTTCTCCTCATTAAGAGAGCAAAGTATTAATATGTATCCCTCCTTAATAAGTCCGCAAAGGCCAAACTTGACGTGAATTTATCTTTGCCACAGACAGTAGAAGCTTAACTGTTCTCTGTTAAGTCAGGAATGAGATTTTAATTCTCTTTGGACATGATTGGTTGGACATTCACCTTTCATTCTAGAACCTTGAGCCACAATCCAATAGGTGGAAGCCATCTTTTATCTTGGCACCAATACATTCTTAGAGGATACTAGACCGGGTGCGGACCCGTTGGGCCCCGTCCCCCAAGGCAATATTCCACCACTGACCCATAGCCCCCAACTGGGCAGGCAGGGCTGAGGGGTTCCCGTTGTGACGCCAGAGATCCCCGTTGCGACACGAGTCACGGCAACCCTCCCCCAAGTGCGCCTCGCCATCCATCTTCCTATCCTCCTCCATTTCCTCTCATACCCAGCACTCCCTCGCCCTCCTCTTCACCCTCCCTCTTCTTTCCCCTCTCCTCCTCCCCACCTTTCCCTCCCTCTCCCTTCCCCTACCCTCAGTCAATCCATCCCTCCATAACTCCTCTCACCTCCCCCACTGCCCTCCTCTCCCTCTATCCCCCACTCCCTACCTCTCCACACTCCCCCCTCTTCCTCTATCCCCCTCCTCCCCCACTCTCCCTCCTCACCTCCCCCACTTTCCCCTCCTCTCCCTCAATCCCCCCACTCACCTCGCAGGATCTCGAGGGTCCCGCTCCTCTCCCTCCCCGCGAGCCCAGAGCAGCAGTGCTGCCGCCCACAGACCAAGTGGATCCCAGGCGCAGCCTCTCCCCGCCCTCCCCTCCTCCTCTCCCTCTATCTCCCTGCTCCACCACTCCTCACCTCCCCTCTCCTCTATCCCACTCCCCCACCTCACCTCCGCCACTGCCCTCCTCTCCCTCTATCCCCCACTCCCCCCTCCTCTCCCACTATCCCCCCTCCTCCCCGTTCTCCCTCCTCACCTCCCCCACTTTCACCCCTACTCTCCCTCTATCCCCCTGCTCCCCCACTTTCCCCCCTACTCTCCCTCTATCCCCCTGCTCCCCCACTCCTCATCTCCCCCCTATCCTACCCCACCCCACAATGAAAATCTCGATTGTGACATCATTGTGACGTTGTACACTGCTAACGGGCAGTGGAAGTGGAAAAGTGATTTTTGTAAACGCGTTTTTTGCAAAGTTTAAAATGTGAATAACGTGTTAAAAAAAACATCAATCTGAACAAAACTTGCCACAGCATATCACAGGACAATGGTGAGTAAGGTGGGCCAAAAATGGTAGTTCTATCGTGTACCATTGTGGCGTCGTTTTCAGAATCATACTCACACGCACGCATACAAATAAACAAGATGAGAGTTCTAGTAATATACTGGACCCGTCCCCTCAACGCGTGTTTGCCTGGGGGGGGGGGGGCAGGAGTGCGCGGCCTGCCGCGTCACACACACACTAACCACCCCCTTGATATTATATTAATATTATTCATTGGCTCCTTTTACCCCATCCCTGCCCTATCTCTAGGCGCAGAGAGAGTGGGGCAGGGAAAGAGAGAGAGAGGGAGGGGGGAGAGGGGGTGGAGAAGAGGGGGGGAGGGAGGAGGGGGAGGGAGCGGAGGGGTAAGGGGGGGTTGGAGGGGGAGGGGGATGGAGAGGGGGAGAAGTTAGGAGGGGGAAGGGGGAGAGGAGGGGGGAAGGGGGTAGAGGGGTAGAGGAGGGGGAGGGGGTGTAGGAAGGCGTGGAGAGGGGGGATGGGAGAGGAGGGGGGAGAGGGGGGGAGAGGAGGAGGGGGGGAGAGGAGGGGGGGAGGAGGGGGGGAGAGGAGGGGGGGGAGAGGAGGGGGGGGAGAGGAGGGGGGGAGAGGAGGGGGGGAGAGGAGGGGGGGGAGAGGAGGGGGGGAGAGGAGGGGGGGGGAGAGGAGGGGGGGGAGAGGAGGGGGGGAGAGGAGGGGGGGAGAGGAGGGGGGGGGAGAGGAGGGGGGGGAGAGGAGGGGGGGCGAGGAGGGGGGGGAGAGGAGGGGGAGTGGAGGGGGAGTGGAGGGGGGGAGAGGAGGGGGGGGAGAGGAGGGGGGGAGAGCTGGGGGGGGGGAGCCGGGGGGGAGAGCAGGGGAAGGGCGGACTTGAACTCGGCGAGAGGGCGTCGGGCCTCGGGACCTCTGAAGCCCTCGGAAGCCCAACCAAATTACTGCGTGTTCAGCAGCTTCAGTCCAAGGGGGGGGAGGGCGGCTGAGCTGCAGGCGGGGCGCTGCGGCCAGCCGGCCGAGTGCGAGTTGACTACGAGTAGGAGGCGACAAAATGACTGCAAGTCGGGGGGGTGGGGTTAACGTAACTCGCAGCGCGCGCCAAAGCAGCGGCCAGCAGGCTGCGCTTTGAAAACTGTGCGCAGCTGGCCGCGAGGAGCAGAGCCATTTTTACGTCATCAGCTCGTTATCTTTAAAAAAGATCGCAGATTTGTGAACAATTTTAATAAAAAACTCAAGAAATAATTAATCAGATTTTCAGATGAGGCGATTTTTGAAATCATGAGGTAAATCTCTATCGGAATATGTAAAAATTTCACCGTTAGCGCGTCGTGTTTTCGAGGAGATGTGAATCACAGACAAACAAGACACACACAAATAAATACATCCACATCCAAGATCAGAGTTTTATAAGAATAGAGATATATATAGATATTGGATGTACTTTAGGATTTATGATACAATATCAGTTACCATAGAATCAGTGAAAGATACAGCACTAGAGCTGGCCAATCAGCCCATCCTGTCAGCATTGGGTATTTGATGGAGCTATCCAATTAGTGCTGGTCCTTCAATATTTCCTTCTTTGCCTATTTCAAGAATATACCTCTTTATTTCTTTAAAATAATCTCTGACCGTTTCTGACATCTTTACCAGCATTGCACTCCAGATCAAGCAGAGTGAAATAAATGATTGTTTGCACGATAATTTTCATTACAAAATTCATCTTCAATGCTGTTCTTTGGTTATTGGTCCATCAGCAACTGAAAATAATCTCTCTATTAACTAAATCAGGGGTTGGCAACCTTGTTCGGCACAGGGGCGGATGGGGGCCACAGCTATCACGTGTACACATGGATCCCGCCCCGGATGGCAGGCATCAAATCACGTGTTCACAGAAGGTAGACAAAAATGCTGGAGAAACTCATCGGGTGAGGCAGCCTCATGCAATCCTTGCATGTCTCACCCACTGAGATGCTCCAGCATTTTTGTCTACCTTTGATTTTTCCAGCATCTGCAGTTCTTTCTTAAACGTATTCACAGAAGGTGGCGGCCGTGCCGGCGGCTTAGCGCAGGATGCGGTACAGCCAGAAATCGGCCGCGCACTCGGGGCGGGCCAGATGAATACGGGAAACAAAATACCGCCTGCGGGTCGGATGATTTCGGGTTACGGGCCGCATTCGGCCCGGGGGCCGTAGGTTGCCAACCCCTGAACTAAATCATTATCAAAACCTCTGCTAAATTTCTTGCTAATCTCAATATTTTAAAAGAAAATCGAAATTCCACAGACTAACAAATCAATGCATCCTACGATCTTCATATACTTGCTAAACTGTGATGAACAGAAAAGGACATGACATTTAGCCAAGGTTTTATGGAATTTCTAACTTTTGTCCTATATTTAAAGCCAAGAATTTCATATGCTTTCATGCTTTATCAATTTATCCTGACTCAATTAAAGATTTAGCTGCAGGACAGGGGAAAAACAATGCCTCCTTGAAGATGTAACATTCCCGTGAACTTGTGTGAATCCCAGGCCATGACCCCTCAAAATGGAGGAGGGACAACTAAAATGGAAGCGAGGATCTTCACTGGAATCACGTGGAAGCCTTGCAGGAATACAACACCAGGTCCCATAATACCTACCCATTCGGCTCTCCAGCACTTGGAGTATTTTGTGCAGTTCTGATTATCACCCGAAAAGGAAGGATGTGGTTTCAATGGAGAGAGTGTAAAGGAGATTAACCAAAATATCACCTGAATTGGAAGTCTTTAGTTATGGAAAGAGATTGGAAAGGCTGGGCTGGTATTCTCAGAAGCGAAGGAGGTTGAGGGGTTACCAAATGGAACTATATAAAATTAGAAGACGCATAGAAAGAGGTAGATAGTCAATTTTTTTTTTCCTCCACGGAAGGGGTGTTAAAAACAAGAAGGCATAAGTTGATGGTGAAAGGTTGAATTTTTTAAATCCAGAGTGATGTTTTCTTTTTACACAGAGAGTGGTTAATATCTAGAACTTACTGATAAGAGGTGGTGGCATCAGATACAATCATTAAGTTTATGAGGCAGTTAGATATGCTCTGAATTGGCAAGTCCTAGATAGATGTGAATCTAATGTAAATAGGATCAATGTAGAGCATAGGTTGGAAATGGTGGCCAAAGGACCCCTTACTGTGCTGTACAACTTTATGACTGATTTTATTTGAAGCTAATAATCTTTACATAGCCATTTTTTCCCCTAATCTGTACATGGATAACATGAGAGCTGAATTTATATTAATATTGCAATGGTTGGGACAAGTCAATACATGCAAAATTGCATAAACAGATAATATTTAATTCAATCACGTTGGATTACAAATTCTCAAAGCAAAATTGGCTACCAAGTTTTTTTTTTTTTTAAATAAATATGCAATGCAGCTTGATACTTGAAATCACAACTGTTCAACTTTCCTTCATAAATCCCAGCACTAGATCTTAAATGAAGACATCATAACTGGCTTAAAAATTACTGGAAAGAATGATCAAAAATAACATCTTTAAATTAGTTGGAAATTCTAGAGATGGTAAACAAGCCATTTGTACTTTAAGATCCTGGTTAAATTAACGAAACATTGGCACTTCTGCAACCATCAAAAATTCAATTGACAACAATTAATGAAAAAACAAATAATTGAGCATTACTTTCAGTTTAAGATTGACATTTTTTCTTACCTTCACTGTCTTTTTTGGCCATGTTACAATGGGGACCCCAGTGATAGCCAATTTCTGATCATCATCAGCATGTTCCTCCAGCACGGTCTACATTCACAAAAGAAAAAATAATATTTTGTCATCAAATCACAATAAATTTGATTTATATTGTCTTTAGTTAGGAAAAAAAAATTAAATGTAATTCCAAATTAAATGTCTCTTTCAGTCTCTGTGACATCACTGGATTTCCTTTTTTCCTACCTGGTTAAACAATGCCTCTATTCTGAAATAGAGCTATGTTCTAAGCTTATAATCTTTAAAAGCCCCACAAGAAAGCTTTGCTTCTTGAATTTATTCCTCAATTTCAAGTGCCACAACATTGTCCATCATGCCTTCAATTACTAAGATGTTAAACTGTGGATTCTAACCAAAAACCTATCCACATACTAGACTCTCATTTCTTCTGCTCTTGGAAACCTACCTAATCCGTTCCGGTGTCTTGTTAGTTTGATACTTCTTCTGTGAAGTGCCTCGGAATGTAATTATGTTTCACAGAAGCAAGTGTTGTTGCTTTTTAAAAATAATTTAGTAAATCATTGAAAGAATTGCTTGGATGTGGCTTGGAAACAGTTTAGCTTTCATAATAGAGATATGTTTAACCTAGGCAGTTCCTTTAAAGGTCAAATAGGCCCCTCTCCTGCCCCATCTGGAAACTGTTTGGACCATGCAAGCCATTATGTCTGCTTTCAACTGCTTACAGTTTTATTATGAATATGAATTATTCCTTTGGCTTGGATCATCACTGAGGCAAGATTAATAACTGGACCCTGGCGCTTTGCTAGTGATACATAAACACTGCAGGCGATGTGGGATGTGGTCCTGACACACTATCGAATTGTTTCTTAAATAGGGAGAAAAATTTCTCTGATCAGTTTCTTCAATGCCAAGAAGTTGCGACCGTACTGTTGCAAGTCCAAATTTAAAAATAAACCTCCGACGAAGTTAATCTCAAAAGGTAAACACTACAAATCAGTAATGAACAAGCTGATGAAGAGAAAGCAAGAATACAAATGAGAAAGAATGCCCATGTGGTAGTTGAGGAAGGAGTTGAAATAGAGCGGGAGGGAGAAGGATAAGAAATATGTAGGAAGGAACTGCAGATGCTGGTTTAAACTGTAGATAGGCACAAAAAGCTGGAGTAATTCACCGGGACAGGCAGCATCTCTGGAGAGAAGGAATGGGTGACATTTCGGGTCGAATGTCTTATCTCCAGCGATGCTGCCTGTCCCGTTGAGTTACCCTAGCATTTTGTGTCTATCTTCAGGATAAGAAATATTATTGGTGTCGCAGGTTTCAGACGCTGGGAGTATTTCTAATTTACACAATTACCACAATTTGAATGCGAATGTAATTTGATTAGTTTTGCAAATTATTCCAAAGGTGGTATATGAGGTTTCTCTATATTGATAGATATGTAGAGTTAGAAAAGGAAGCAGAACAATAGTAATTAGATACGGATGAAACTAAAGCCATATGCAGGTCAAGGTATAATAGTCAAGACATTTCAATTATGAATGAAACGCAAAAGAGATTGAGAATTCTGTAGATTTAGTACTGAGCAAGTCCAGTTCATGTAGAACAGCAATCACGAAACCCAACATGATGGAGAACCACATAGTCAAACATTGGAATGTCAATTAGTTTAGATGACGATTAAACATTACTGCTTATTAGGCTGCATTTAAAAGCTGCATCATGTTGCTATCAAAGAGGCATTCAAGTGCTGAAGACAGAGAAGAAAGAAATGCAAAAAAGTCACAATGTGCTAGAGTAATTCAGCAGGTCAGGCAGCATCTCTGGAGGGTATGGATAGGTGGCATTTCAGGCTGGGACTCCATTCAGACACAAATAAGGGTCCTGACCCAAAATGTCAGTCTGAAGAGGGGTCGTGACCTGAAACATCACCTATCCATGTTCTCCAGAGATGCTGCCTGACCTATTGAGTTACTCTGGCACTGTCTATTTTTGTAAACCAGCTTGTGCAGTTCCTTATATCCACAAGAAAGAAATCCAATCAGACTAATACAGCCACTCAACTTAAGAATAGAAATCTGCCTGAAAATTGGGTGAATAAATGGTAATAACTAACATAACATTTATCACAACTTCAGGATGCCACAAAGATGTTACAGTCATTAAAGCACATTAAGTGTTATGATGATTATAATTTGGGCAATGCAGCAGCCAACCTGCACACAGAACGGTCCCACAAACAGCAATGCAATAACGATGAGGTAATCTGTCCAGGCAGTGAAGCTGATTAAGAGGTATAAATTGACTAGGATACTCTAAGGACTACATTACATCTCCTCAAAATAGTGGAATTGGATTGTTTCATCTGCTTGAGAGCACTGACAAGACCCCAGTCTAATAATCTCAGACAAAAAGAAACGCTTCTTTTAGTGCAGTTGGTTCTTGGCATTGCAACAAAATATATGCCGTGGTCTTTGTGCAGTCTCCAGGGTGGAAATGAACCCATAACAGTCGTTCTCAGGGGTTATCAACAAAGCCAAGGCTCACAAGGCTAGTCATACATTTCAAACGTTGACAAAATGTGAAGTGCACAAAGTTTAAAAAAAATCTCAATTGATAAATAAAAAACGAATTAAGATGTAATTTGAGGTTAGAAGATGGTACAGATGTAGGCTTGGATCTTTTTTCTTTACACAAAGTTAACTCAACATCTATATTACTACAACTCTTTGTTTGTGCCAGCAATGTGTCACTCTGCTCTGCTTTTTCCTATCTTCTTCCAAACGCTACGCCACAGCCTTCCCATTTTCACATATTTTACTCACATTTTTCCCGTCGAAGCGATAAACATCTTCCCATCGCTTTCCGACCTATATTTCTGAAGTTATTCATGATTTCAAGTTTCAAAAAAAGCCAAAACCGCTTTCTCAGAAAGCATCCAGTGATGATGTCACAATGCCTCTCACAGTGCACCAATCACAATGGGCTCTCAAGCTGCCTGCCGGCTGCCACAATGACATCACAATGGGATGTTGCCAACGGTAACAATGGGCTCTCAAGCTGGCTGCCAACTGCCATAATGACCGTTGCCAATGGTAACAATGGCCTCTCAAGCTGACTGCCTCTCACAGTGCACAAATAACAATGGGCTCTCAAGCTGTCCAGCTCTGGCGCAGCTCTACGACCTCGGTAGGTCCTGTGGCAGGGAATGGGAGTGAGGGGAGCAGGATGTGGGAAATGAGGAGGGAGATGGGGTAGGGTCTCTACCCCCCTCCCTCTCTGCCCCACTCCCTCTCCTTCTCTAACCCCTCCCCCTTCCTCTCTACCCCCCCTTCCCTCTCTACCCCCTCCCTCTCTATGCCCCCCCTCCCTCTCTATGCCCCCCTCCCTCTCTACGCCCCCCCTCCCTCTCTACGCCCCCCCTCCCTCTCTACGCCCCCCCTCCCTCTCTACCCCCCCCCTCTCTCCCTCTCTAGGGAGTGGTCAGTATTGGGACCTATGGGTGAATGGTGGAATATTGTATTCGGGGACCAGCCCTCCACTGTGACACAGTGCGCCCCTCCCCCCGCATTGAGGGACGGGACCCAACGGGTCCCACTTAGTCTAGTGTAGTATAAAACTCCACATTCAGGAGTTGGGGGAAAAATGCCCTTCAATTGCTTTGGAATGCCACAAATGAAATGCCTCAACAAGCAGTTGAGTTATCCAAGCGAGAATGAGTGGCTCTTACTCACCACACCTTGTTATCGTTAAATGTTGAAGTCATTTTCTTTTTACCCCCACATGTTGACAAGTATTAGCTTTGGGAACTATTCATTTCAAAGATCAACCAGATAAGGGTAAATATAAACTTTGTACATTTGTTCAAAATCTACTCTAATGTACTCACTTGTATATGAAAATGTGCAGTTTCAGCCAACTGGTTAACATTACCATATTCACAAATGTAGTGGGGAATAAAAGGTTAACTGCATATTTACATTCTCCAGAGCTCATCACATGTTCTTTTCCAGATTCCATTAAGCAACAGAGAGAACTGGCTCCTGGGAGTCTGAAAGAATAAGCAACTGCCCTGCCCCACCACAGATTAAATACACTGGGTTGAGAGTATACGCTTAATTCGTAACTTCAGAACTGTTAATCATTCACATGAACATGTTTATAAAAACTAAGCATCCATATTTCCAAGCGCAGAACACTTATTTTGAAATTCCACCGCTGCAACGTTAACAAAAGGAAACAAAGCAATCACACTTGCTTGGCCATAAGGTTACACTAAATATTGTCAGCAATAAGGACTCATGGTGTCTTGTATTTCTAACCTCCTCTTTCACTCTCATACACCAATGCACAACCTGCACAACAAACGAATAAACTTTGTATCCCTGCATTTATCAAGAGTGAAGAGTATTGGAACCGGCAATTCGCAAGAGGTAAAATCCAACTACACCCTACCTCTTTCACCCAAGTACCCACTTGCTTTTCCATTCCTCTGTTCATAATGGGCTGACGGATTTTCCTCACAGCCCCTTCTCCGTCTATGCTGCAGTTGCTCACCTTTTGCATCTCAATTTAAATACTATTCAATACAGTTCTGCTTGTTGCATTATTGAAATATTTGTATGGTTTTGCCAATATTAGATTGACAATTAAATAAATGTACATTTCTACATTTAAAGAACAAGGCAGCAATTAAGTTAGTCAAATTTAGAGATTGCAGGTCAGATTATCATGTAAATTATACTAATCTTACTGGTAATCCTGTTCCATATTTGAGGGGTGACTGTCAATTTGACTACAATCAGCATCACAGGCAAATCCAATCTAGTCTCAAATGAAGGCACAAGAGACTGCAGATGCTGGAATCTGGAGCAAAAATCCATCTGCTGAAGGAGCTCTGCGAGTCAGGGAGCATCTTTCGAGGCAAAGGGGTGGCTGAGGTTTCAAATTGAGACACTCCACCAGTCCTGATGCAGGGTTCAGTCTGAAGAAGGGTCAGGACCCGAAACGTCACCTATTCCTTTTCTCCAGATATGCTGCCTGCCCCGATGAGTTCCTCCAGCTTTCTTTGTCTTTCTTCAGTCTAAACCGGCATCTGCAGTTCTTTCCTACACATTCCTCTAGCAGTTTATTTGTTGCTCTAGTCTCCACAATCATTTCAAATGACCTGGACAGGCAAACATTTCAGCAGAGGCCACTAGAGAGCAACAAGAAACAGGAAGTACTATTGCACTATGGACAATCCAGACTCACTGGCCCTATCCCCAAACTCTACCTCCGCTACATTCATGACTGCATCAGTGCTACCTCCTGCACCCGTGCAGAACTCACTGACTTCATCAACTTCACGACTAATTTCCATCCTGCACTCGAATTCACTTGGACTATCTCCGACATCTCCCTACTTTTTCTGGATCTCACCGTCTCCATCACAGGAGACAGACTATTGACCGACATCTACTACAAACCTACTGGCTTCCATAGCTATCTGGACTACACTTCTTCCCACCCTGCTTCCTGTAAAGACTATCCCCTACTCCCAATTCCTCCTTCTACGCCGCATCTGTGCCCAGGATGAAGTTTGCCATACTAGATCATCGGAGATGTCCTCATTCTTTAGGAAACGGGGATTCCCCTCTTCCATTATAGATGAGGCTCTCACTGGGGTCTCCTCCATATATCCCGCAGCTCTGCTCTTGCTCTCCCTCCCCCCATTCGCAACAAGGACAGAGTCCCAATTGTCCTCACCTTCCACCCCATCAACCGTTGCATACAGCATATAATCCTCCAACACTTTTGCCACCTCCAACGGGATCCCACTACTGGCCACATCTTCCCATCTCCTTTCTGCTTTCCGCAGAGACCGTTCCCTCCGCAACTCCCTGGTCAACTTGTCCCTTCCCGCCCAAACCACCCCCTTCCCAGGTACTTTCCCCTGCAACCGCAGGAGATGCAACACCTGTCCCTTTACCTCCATCCTCGACTCCATCCAAGGACCCTGACAGTCTTTTCAGGTGAGGCAGAGATTCACTTGCACCTCCTCCAACGTCATCTATTGTATCCGCTATTCCAGGTGTCCACTTCTGTGCATCGGCGAGACCAAGCGTAGGCTCGGCGATTGTTTCGCTGAACACCTCCACTTAGTCCACCTTAACCTACCTGATCTCCCGGTTGTTCAGCAATTTAACTCCCCTCCCATTCCCAATCTGACCTTTCAGTCCAGGGCCTCCTCCATTGTCAGAGTGAGGCCCAGCGCAAATTGTAGGAACACCACCTCACATTTTGCTTGGGTAGCTTACACCCCAGCGGTACGAACAATGACTTCTCTAACTTCAAATAGCCCTTGATTTCCCTCTCTCTCCATCCCCTCCCCCTTCCCAGTTCTCCCAACAGTCTTACTGTCTACATTCAATCTCTGTCCCATCCACTCCCCTGACATGCGTCTGAAGAAGGGTCTCGACCCGAAAAGTCAACCATTCCTTCTCTCCAGAGATGCTGCCTGTCCCGCTGAGTTACTTCAGCATTTTGTGTCTACGGACAATTCCTCAACCTTTGTTTGGCAAATAATGCTAACAAAGAACAAAACCTATTTTGCCAGTCTGTGTGCCTTCCTTTTATGACACTGTATCCAAGACACATCAGGAGTGGCAATATGCACTCAACTTCCTATCAGAAGGCAGCCCTCCATATTAGATCATAGCCTATCCAACAGTAACATCAAGTTACTGTAACAGTAACAGCAACATCACTTTTGTCTACCAGTAACATCAAGTTCATATTCCCACCAAATCTGGTAACACTTTGTTTATCAATAATAATAATAATAATAGATTTTATTTATATAGCGCTTTTCAGGACTCAAAGTCGCTTTACAATTGAGAGTCAGGAATAAACAAAACAAAATAGAGCAGTAAGACAGAGGGGAGGGGAACATGGGACTAAGGGTATGCAGAGGTGAAGAGATGGGTCTTGAGGCGGCACTGGAAGATGGTGAGGGACTCAGAATTTCGGACCGGTTGTGGGAGGGAATTCCAGAGCCTGGGAGCTGCCCTGGAGAAGGCTCTGCCTCCAAAAGTGCAGAGGTTTGATTTCGGAGTGGAGAGGAGACCAGCTGATGTGGATCTGAGGGACCGTGAGGGTTGGTAGGGGGAGAGGAGGTCAATGAGATAAGGGGGGGCCAGGTTGTTGAGGGCTTTGTAGGTGAGGACCAGGATTTTGTAGGTGATCCGGTGGGAAATGGGAAGCCAGTGAAGTTCTTTGAGAACTGGGGTGATGTGGTGCCAGGATTTGGTGTGGGTAATGAGTCGAGCGGCTGCATTTTGGACCAGTTGGAGTCGTTTGATGCTGCTGGAATTGATTCCGAAAAGAAGAGAGTTACAGTAGTCCAGTCGGGAGGAGATGAAGGCATGGATGAGTCTTTCAGCAGCGGGGGGTGTGAGAGACGATCTGATTTTTGCAATGTTGCGGAGGTGAAAAAATGATGTTTTGACAACATGGCGGATGTGAGGCTCAAGGGAGAGGGTTGAGTCAAGGATCACGCCAAGGTTGTGTGCCTGAGGAGATGGGGAGACAGTGGTGCCGTCGATAGTGAGAGTGGGGTTGTTAATTTTAGTGAGTGTTGATTTGGAGCCAATGAGGAGAAATTCTGTTTTGCTACTGTTTAATTTAAGGAAGTTGAGTTGCATCCAAGATTTGATGGCTGATAGGCAGGAATTGATATGGGAGAGAGGGGGGTGGTGGGGGGACTTGGTGCTGAGATAGATCTGGGTGTCATCAGCATAGCAGTGGAAGTCCAGGTTGAAGTGACGGAGTATATGACCAAGGGGGAGGATGTAGATGATGAAGAGGAGGGGACCAAGAACGGAGCCTTGGGGAACGCCTTGAGTGACAGTGGCTGTGGCAGAGGTGTGGTTATGGACCTCTTCACCTCAAACTTCTCCATTGTAAGTCGCATCTGATAAACTGACCAAGCTTCTGATCACTTTGTCTCTCTGTGATTCAATGCAGCTCGTTTTAAATTAATTGCACTTGTGTTAAGCACCTTGGGATGTGCTGCAATGTAAATGCTGCTAAATAGAAACATAGAAAATAGGTGCAGGAGTAGGCCATTCGACCCTTCGAGCCATTCAATATGCTTATGGCTGATCATCCAAATTCAGTACCCCGTTCCTGCTTTCTCCATTAATCCAAGCTGATCTAGTTATACAAGAACACATGAGAGTAAAGGAGTAGGCCACGCGGTCTCTTAAGCCTCATCCATTATTCAAAAAGATCACGACTGATTTTTACATCTTGTCCATTTTCCCAGCCCATCTTTGGATCCAAAAAAATCCAACAATTTTGGTTTTCACCCAGCATACACAGCCACTCAGATAAAGAATTGTAAAGGTTTACATTCCTCTGATAATAAGATGTTCCTCATTTAAAAAATGAAGGAGCAACCCCTGGTCTCGAACTACACCCATTGGTTTTTGACTTCAGCTGGGGGGGGGGGGGGAAGCAGACTTTTAGAATGGCCCATGTCATACCCTCTCAAAAAAACATGCACATCTCAAGTTCATCAATCATTCTCCTAAATCCCAATGACTAATGTTCTCAAATGTAACAGCCTCATCTAAAGAATCAATCTCATGAATCTGTACCCCCTTGATGCCGTGATGAAAACTGCATGCTTCTGCAAACCAAGTCTCAAAGTCTCCCTACAATTTCCAGCAAGATTTTCAGAATTTTGTACTCCAATCCCCTAGCAATAAAGACCAACATAATGTTTGTCTTCCAAATCTATTACTGTCCATGCATTTCAAATCAACACACCAAGTGTCTCTATACAACAATACTTATTAACCTTCACTGATTCTTTCTACCTCACATTTTGTTGGGTTGTATTCTATCTGCCACCTTCTTGCTCGCATGAATACCCTGAATTACGCAAGTATTTAACTTGAAGCCCAAATTTTGTCTAGTATCCAAATAACTTCTGAAAATCCAGACATCTTGTCTCCATTTACTTATGCTGTTAATTACATTTCCTGAACAATCTATTCATTTTGCAAACTTCTATTTTAAATTATGTTTTAAAAGATCAGCACTAAAGCCATCGCCATGTTTTGGATTAATGGCTGTTCAATCTTTCATTCTCAACCCCATTCTCCTGCCTTCTCGCCATAACTCCTAACGAGGTATATTGAAAAGCTATTGTTTATGTGATACTCAAGTCAAAAAGACAATACATGATTGCAATCAAGTTGTCCACAGATAAAGGATAAAGAGTACATTTACTCCAATTGAAGTTAGTTCAAAGGTCTCCAATGTGGTAGATGGGAGGTCAGAACCACACTTTAACTGACGAGAAGAGCATTCAGTTGCCTGACAACAGCTGGGAATAAGCTGTCCTTGTCCAGCCATCTATTTCTAGACAGCACACACTTCTTTCCGGATTTGCGCGTTTTCCTTTCAGCTCGAGTCACTTTTGAGATCTGTCTATTCAAATCCAAGTGTATGTCAAATTATACTGACGCAGAAATTACATGTATTAAAATTATGTATAAAAACACAATTTTAGACACAAATCTGATTTTGGATCAAGGGAAATACAGGACTATGTGTAAGCCAAAGCAACACAACTCAGTTTTTGTATTCCTTGGATAGACAATAGATGCAGGAGTAGGCCATTAGGCCCTTCGAGCCATTCAATGTGATCATGGTTGATCATCCCCAATCAGTACCCCGTTTCTGCCTTCTCCCCATATCCCCTGACTCCGCTATCATTAAGAGCCCTTTCTAGCTCTCTCTTGAAAGTATCCAGAGAACCGGCCTCCACAGGCAGAGAATTCCACAGATACACAACTCTCTGTGAAAAAATGTTTCCTCGTCTCCGTTCTAAATGGCTTACCCCTTATTCTTAAACTAAATCATTTAATAACATTAATGAAAATTAAATTAAAATTCCAATTTCTTCCTCGGGTATCGTATTCAATTTAAGATCTTCACCAGTGCATTGATTGAAACTGACTGCCTGTCTTTTAAGAATTAATTGTAATGGCCACATTTATTTTACAGCTAGCATTCCTTGGTTGAGCTTGGGTATGGTTGCAATTTCTACCCTTCCAAAAAGCTGACAAAATCTTGCAGCTGGTTTTATTTGGTTGGGTGGAAGCCACTGCCTCAACTCTGTGAAGCAGAGGTCGGCATCTGAGCTATTTCTGCATCATGGTTGTATGCAATCTTGTTTCGATGTTCAATACCCTTGTGACCCTCCTGCTACAAATCTCAATTTGAATTATTTTTCAAAAAATTTAATGAGAATGTCTAGATTTATAAACTGTCTTATTGTGCCCACAGGATACAAATTATATTCAACAACCGAAGAATTATTAAGAAGATGAGCACATGAGCAGCTAAATGGCACATGGCAGATTTTTGATTTTTTTTAAAACTCAATAACGAGGTGCTCCCTATTTTGTTTAGAACCATTTTTTTCTTTGTTACTTGGGCAATTTCCTCACAATCTTTAAAACAATTTATTCCAAGCATTTATTTATTAACTGAAAAAAATACTTTTGTTCCTCTCCCATTCAAATGAGAAGATTCAACCTTTATATTATGGGCAGCTTCCTTCCAAATGCTGTCCCACGGAACGCCGATTATTTTTAAATGTATTACTCCACCCAGGTCATGGAGAACCCATCTCCTTCAATGACTTCCTTTCTACCTCACACTTCTATGCCTCATCCTGAAATTCAGTAGCATTCAGGCTGCCACTCTACTATCTGTCTTTGGGATTTCCTCTCTACACCACCCCCTGTAACACCCAAGAGCTTTACATACCTTTGCTCACATAAACATCTTTGGCCAATTCTATAAATCAATCTAATCATTATCACACTGCTTTGCGGCAGCTTGGTGACACAAATTGGCTGTTGTGTTTCCTCTGTTACAAAACTGATATCCAAGTGCTGTGGGACATCCTAAAAGGGAAGTTAAAGTTGATATATGGGGATGCCTTTCTTTTCTTGAGGTATTATACCAGTCAGTAATATGCTCATTTTGACAGCCAGTTGGCTGCTTCAAAGCTTATTTGTTGCCTGTACTTCGTCAAGCGGTCGTTTAATGGAGCAAGCACTGAGAGGTTTTATATTCTCGAGAATAAACGGTGGAAAAAACTGTTGTCATGGTAACAAAGAAAATGTTGAGTTTGGTCACAGTGGCTTTGCTCAGTTAAAATGTTCTGCATATTTACATCATAATGTTGCCCGACACTTTAAAACAAAAGCTACAAACTATTAATTACAATTTGTTGCACGTAGACCGAGTCATACAGCATGGAAACAGGCCCTTCGACCAAACCCGTTCATGCCGACCAAGACCATCCAAGCTAGTCCCATTTGTCCATGTTTGGCTGTAAACCTTTCCTATTCATGTACCTGTTCAGATCATTATAGTGTTTGTGGGGCTATAGTCATAATGTTTGGTATAGTGTTTGTGGAGATCTACTGCTTTATACCACAACCGTTTCAGGATGGTGTACAAATTAACATGGAGAACACATTGGAGAAACCATGTTCATATTTGATATAGATTGGCTGCAATATGGTGCCATGACTGTTGGGTTTAGTCAGGAATCAAAATGAATGATACCAGGTCAAGTTGAATCAGACTGGGCCAGCTCTTTATATATAAAAATACATAGGCTTGCTGCTGTGGGAAGTGCATGATTGCCTGCAAGTAACAACAAGAACCCGGGCAGCGTAGGATAGGGTCCCTATTTCTCAATGTAGGCTTTACTGAACTGCCGGACTACTTAACCCAATCCTGAATGTACAATACCCCTTGAACTTTTCCGCATTTTGTCACGTTACAACCACAAAAGTAAATGTATTTTATTGGGATTTTATGTGATAGACCAACACAAAGTGGTGCATAATTGTGAAGTGGAAGGAAATTGATACATGGTTTTCAAATTTTTTTACAAATAAAAAACTGAAAAGTGTCACGTGCAAAAGTATTCAGCCCCCCTGAGTCAATACTTTGTAGAACCACCTTTCGCTGCAATTACAGCTGCAAGTCTTTTGGGGTATGTCTCTACCAGCTTTGCACATCTAGAGACTGATATTTTTGCCCATTCTTCTTTGCAAAATAGCTCAAGCTCAGTCAGATTGGATGGAGAGCATCTGTGAACAGCAATTTTCAAGTCTTGCCAGAGATTCTCAATTGGATTTAGGTCTGGACTTTGACTGGGCCATTCTAACACATGAATATGCTTTGATCTAACCCATTCCATTGTAGCTCTGGCTGTATGTTTAGGGTCGTTGTCCTGCTGGAAGGTGAACCTCCGCCCCAGTCTCAAGTCTTTTGCAGACTCTAACAGGTTTTCTTCCAAGATTGCCCTGTATTTGGCTCCATCCATCTTCCCATCAACTCTGACCAGCTTCCCTGTCCCTGCTGAAGAAAAGCATCCCCACAGCATAATGCTGCCACTACCATGTTTCACAGTGGGGATGGTGTGTTCAGGGTGATGTGCAGTGTTAGGTTTCCGTCACACATAGCGTTTTGCATTTAGGCCAAAAACTTCAATTTTGGTCTCATCTGACCAGAGCACCTTCCTCCACATGTTTGCTGTGTCCCCCACATGACTTGTGGCAAACTGCAAACGGGACTTCTTATGTTTCAACAATGGCTTTCTTCTTGCCACTCTTCCATAAAGGCCCGATTTGTGGAGTGCACGACTAATAGTTGTCCTGTGGACAGATTCTCCCACCTGAGCTGTGGATCTCTGCAGCTCCTCCAGAGTTACCATGGGCCTCTTGGCTGCTTCTCTGATCAATGCTCTCCTTGCCCGGACTGTCAGTTTAGGTGGACGGCCATGTCTTGGTAGGTTTGCAGTTGTGCCATACTCTTTCCATTTTCGGATGATGGATTGAACAGTGCTCCGTGAGATGTTCAAAGCTTGGGATATTTGTTTATAACCTAACCCTGCTTTAAACTTCTCCACAACTTTATCACTGACCTGTCTGGTGTGTTCCTTGGGCTTCATGATGCTGTTTGTTCACTAATGTTCTCTAACAAACCTCTGAGGCCTTCACAGAACAGCTGTATTTATACTGAGATTAGATTACACACAAGTGGACTCTATTTACTAATTAGGTGACTTCTGAAGGCAATTGGTTGCACTGGATTTTATTTAGGGGTATCAGAGTAAAGGGGGCTGAATACTTTTTCACACGACACTTTTCAGTTTTTTATTTGTAATAAAATTTGAAAACCATGTATCATTTTCCTTCCACTTCACAATAATGCGCCACTTTGTGTTGGTCTATCACATAAAATCCCAATAAAATACATTTACGTTTGTGGTTGTAACGTGACAAAATGTGGAAAAGTTCAAGGGGTATGAATACCTTTTGCAAGCCACTGTATGTCTTTAGGTTTGGTTCAAAGATCATCATGTTCTCAACATTTGGTCGGCATTATCTTGGTTGGTCTGCTTTTCTGCTTTATTACAATTAACTGGAGAATCAGCAATGTTTCTTGTGGTTATTGATCATCTCTCTCTTTTCCCCTCGCCAGATGGTACCTGTACTTTCTGGGATGTTTAAATTTGAGCAAAAGGAAAACTGCTGGAAGAACTCAGTGGGTTGAGCAGCAACTGCGGAAGCAAAGGGATGGTCCGCATCAGGACTCGAAAATTTGAGTTGCAACAATTGGCTCCATGATCCCTAATGTGCAATGCTGACTTTGAAGTACAGCAAAAGAGGAACTTTCCTTTTCACGTCCTTGGGTTTTCTTTAAATGTTTTGCAACAATTGAATAATTTTTTTAATACAAGGAGCATCGGAAACACAGCAGCCAAACTGTGCACAACAATCTCTCACAGATAATAATAATGTTTATCACAATTTATTTAGTGATTAGTTATGGACAAGACATCTGGAATATCTGTCCTGATCTTTAAAATAATGCAATGAGATCTTTTGTAACCATGCAAAAGAGCAGGCACATGTTAAATTTAGCACCGATCTGAATGACAACAATTCTGACAATGCTCCCTTAAGCCCCTGCCCCACTTAGGAAACGTGAACGGAAACCTCTGGTGACCTTGCCCGTGACCCAAGGTTTCCATGAGGTCGCCGGAGGTTTTTGGTCACTCTCCCTAATGGTCGAAAGTGGTTTCCGCGTGGCCGAGGCTTCATCGAGGTCGCTGCTTTTTTTTTTTCAACATGTTTAAAACCGGCCTCGACTAAAACTAGGTTGCCGTTTGGTCAAAGCCAGTGGAGTGGGGTCGCTATTTACTTACAGGCAGTCGAAGGCAATCTCCTTCGCTGACCGGCCATTTTGATTGGCTCATTGGAGTCTCACAACCTAGAAGACTCACCGGTAGGTAAAATGCCCGCTAAACTTTATTAAACTTCTTAAAACTGTCTCCACTCGCGCTGCGCGTGTGTGTGTGTGTGTGTGTGTGTGTGTGTGTGTGTGTGTGTGTGTGTGTGTGTGTGTGTGTGTGTGTGTGTGTGTGTGTGTGTGTGTGTGTGTGTGTGTGTGTGTGTGTGTGTGTGTGTGTGTGTGTGTGGTGTGTGTGTGTGTGTGTGTGTGTGTGTGTGTGTGTGTGTGTGTGTGTGTGTGTGTGTGTGTGTGTGTGTGTGTGTGTGTGTGTGTGTGTGTGTGTGTGTGTGTGTGTGTGTGTGTGTGTGTGTGTGTGTGTGTGTGTGGTGTGTGTGTGTGTGTGTGTGTGTGTGTGTGTGTGTGTGTGTGTGTGTGTGTGTGTGTGTGTGTGTGTGTGTGTGTGTGTGTGTGTGTGTGTGTGTGTGTGTGTGTGTGTGTGTGTGTGTGTGTGTGTGTGTGTGTGTGTGTGTGTGTGTGTGTGTGTGTGTGTGTGTGTGTGTGTGTGTGTGTGTGTGTGTGTGTGTGTGTGTGTGTGTGTGTGTGTGTGTGTGTGTGTGTGTGTGTGTGTGTGTGTGTGTGTGTGTGGTGTGTGTGTGTGTGTGTGTGTGTGTGTGTGTGTGTGTGTGTGTGTGTGTGTGTGTGTGTGTGTGTGTGTGTGTGTGTGTGTGTGTGTGTGTGTGTGTGTGTGTGTGTGTGTGTGTGTGTGTGTGTGTGTGTGTGTGTGTGTGTGTGTGTGTGTGTGTGTGTGTGTGTGTGTGTGTGTGGTGTGTGTGTGTGTGTGTGTGTGTGTGTGTGTGTGTGTGTGTGTGGTGTGTGTGTGTGTGTGTGTGTGTGTGTGTGTGTGTGTGTGTGTGTGTGTGTGTGTGTGTGTGTGTGTGTGTGTGTGTGTGTGTGTGTGTGTGTGTGGTGTGTGTGTGTGTGTGTGTGTGTGTGTGTGTGTGTGTTGTGTGTGTGTGTGTGTGTGTGTGTGTGTGTGTGTGTGTGTGTGTGTGTGTGTGTGTGTGTGTGTGTGTGTGTGTGTGTGTGTGTGTGTGTGTGTGTGTGTGTGTGTGTGTGTGTGTGTGGTGTGTGTGTGTGTGTGTGGTGTGGTGTGTGTGTGTGTGTGTGTGTGTGTGTGTGTGGTGTGTGTGTGGTGTGTGGTGTGTGTGTGTGTGTGTGTGTGTGTGTGTGTGTGTGTGTGTGTGTGTGTGTGTGTGTGTGTGTGTGTGTGTGTGTGTGTGTGTGTGTGTGTGTGTGTGTGTGTGTGTGGTGTGTGGTGGTGTGTGTGTGTGGTGTGTGTGTGGTGTGTGGTGTGTGTGGTGTGGGTGTGTGTGTGTGTGTGTGTGTGTGTGTGTGTGTGTGTGTGGTGTGTGTGTGTGTGTGTGTGTGTGTGTGTGTGGTGTGTGTGTGTGTGTGTGTGTGTGTGTGGTGTGTGTGTGTGTGTGTGTGTGTGTGTGTGTGTGTGTGTGGTGTGTGTGTGTGTGTGTGAGAGTGGGAATCAGATTCGAGGGATTGATGAGTCGATGTTAAAATGTGTAAGATGAGTATGGATCGACTATGGTGGAGGATTGAGGAAGGTTGGTAGGATCGTCAAGTGGGACAGGGGCTTTACAACTACCAAGCTGGATTATTGCGTTCAAGTATCTGGAGTAGGAATTGATACCACAGGCTTCAGATTCAGAAACAGGAGTGCAATCAAGCGAGTTATGACTGAACATAGATCAAATAATGGTAATTATAAAAGAATATAATTAGAATCATAGAACAAAATGGTGATGGAATTTAGGTTTCCAATGAAGAGTCTGTAACTATTTCTTTTTTTTTTTCAATAATTCAGTTGCTAAGAATTTGGGTAGCTTTTTAAACAATCTGACAACTACACCCAACATTAAACTATTTCAGAAAATTATTTGAAATATTGCCAAATTAATCTATGTCCTCTTAAGAATCTGAACCAGTTTAAGAAAATAAGAGGAACAATAATGGGAATTATGTAAAATGCCAATTCTTTCTCAAGCCCCAATTTGATCCAGAAGCCAAAAAAAAGGATTCCCTATCATTCCCGGTGAGTTATCAAATCCCAAAAAGGCATACTTTCCCATGTAGTAACTCCAGTATGTGCTAGATAAGGCGTAAGGAAACAGTAGAGGCAATCGGCCACAGTTTTCCTACCTTTGGTAGGAAAATATGGCTAGAGAAAGTAATCGTGTACATTGATCTATCAATCAAGGTCAGGGTCAGACACATCTGTGATCCTCACTTTAAATCTCCAGTCTTACAAATGAATTACAATCTTCTGTCAAAGTATCAGCAACCATAGAACCGTAACCTCGACAATGAATCAAAAGTAGGGAAATTGTGCACAAAACTGGCAAAAACTGTAGATACACACAAAAATCTGGAGTAACTCAGCGGGACAGGCAGCGTCTCTGGAGAGAAGGAATGGGTGACGTTACGGGTTGAGACCCTTCTTCAGACTGTACATCTCTAAAGTTCACTATCTCATACAAGATGACTAATATCTAACAATAGTATATGTTGGTTATGCAGCCAACTGAAGATCACACATTAAATCATTTCATACGTCACTTGAATGTTAGGGAGAAAAAGCAATCAATTACTGCAAAATCAATGCGAGTTTCTTTCAAATAATCTATTTTAACAGTGGTAAGTGCAATATTATTTTTTCAGGTGTTTTGGTGTTGTTTTAAAATGTAGCACTTGATATCCTAAGGAAAACCAGTGGAAGTCTTTTAAGAATATATAATAAGCGAGTTTGCTATTCTGAAAAATGCAAGGAATCAGGATTTGTCAAAGGTCACTCACGATAAACATTCTCGGCAACTGTGCTGCTGCACGTATACAGACCTGCGTTTCATCCGTACTCAGGATCGAACCCGGGTCTCCGGTGCTGCAAGCACTGTTGAATTGCTACTGGACTGTCCCCATCCCCTTCTTCTCCACACTGGCTGTAAGCCTGGGCCGCCACTGCAACGGGCCGGTGTCCCGTCAGTCCAGGGCTGTCGGTTAACCCGGCGGGACAGGCAGAGTAGAGCTGGAGTTAGCGCTTCTTCTCCGCGCTGGCTGTAAGCCTGGGTCGCCACTGCAAAGAGCCTGTGTCCCGTCAGTCCAGGGTCTCCCCAGACATCTCCTGCCACCCCCGGACAAGGATGGGACACTGAGGAGGGGACAGTCCAGTAGCAATTCAACAGCACTTGCAGCGCCGGAGACCCGTGTTCAATCCAGACTACGGATGAAACGCAGGTCTGTATTCATGCAGCGGCACAGCTGCCGAAAATGTTTACCGCGAGTGACCTATGACCTGGGCATGCGCAGTCAGAATACCGAACTCGCTTATTCTCATCAAGGACATCAGTGAAGCAAAATAACATTAAAAAATATGAACAGAAAATAAGCATTGTATGCACTAAACAACGAATGACAAGTGAACAGATCAACCTGGGAAGCCAGAATATTTGCATGCCAATTTAAAACAAAATTGCTTTTATTAAAAAATAATTTTGCTTTTATTTTTAAAAAAAAGTTTATTATTTCAACTTTGATCTTCCTCTCACATGCATGTTCCAAATTGTATTTAATGGTCTAAGTTGTTTAACATCATCAGTAAAAAAATGTTTCCACAAGTGGGAGAGACCAGGACTAGAGGTCATAGCCTTATATATTGTAAGAATTAGGAAAGAGATGAGGAGGAATTTCTTTAGTCAGAGGGTGGTGAATCTGTGGAATTATTTGCCACAGAAGGCTGAGGAGGCCAAGTCAACGGATACTTTTAAGGAAGAGATAGATGGATTCATGATTAGTACAGGTGTCAGGGATTACGGGGAGAAGGCAGGAGAATGGGGTTAGGAGGGAGAGATAGATCAGCAATGAATGGCTGAGCAGACTTGATGGACCGAGTGACCTAATTCTGCTCCTATCATTTATGACCTGTGTGTTATATCTGCAACCTGATTAGCTACTCAGTCTGTTTGATAGTGTTATTGCTGTTGAATGATATTTAACCTCAAGCAACATTGGAAACAGATTGCAAGATTGCTGTCAAGAGCAATCTTGCAATCTACCCAATAGTAGTAGGCCCCCCTCGGTCATGACTGACCATGGGTGATGCATCCTAGTTGTTGGCTGCTTGCTCCAAACCGCAGCTGGAGCAGCATCGCTTGTGGCTGAAGAGACCAATGCGGGAGTGACAGTCTCTGTTGCAAAGGTCACATTTGTACGTGGTCTCTGGTTTGTTGAAGTTGCTGCGCTTCTTTCTGCGTGCCCGCTTGTCTGCCGCTCCGTTCATCAGTTTCTCTTCCCCTGTTTTGAGATGTTGGTTCAGGGTACCTCTCCACCTCGTGCGGTCAGCTGCAAGGCTCTCCCAGGACTCCACATCGATGTCGAGCGCCTTCATATCTCTTCTGCAGACATCCTTGTAACGTGGCTGGGGGCGGCCGATGGATCTCCTCCCAGATGTCAGCTCTCCATAGAGGATGTCTTTTGGAATACGGCCATCCTCCATGCGGTGGACATGACCCAGCCACCGCAGTCTGCGCTACCTGAGTAGAGTGTACATACTGGGAAGGCCAGCGTGAGACAGGATCTCGGCGTTGGACACACTGTCTTGCTAGGATATGCCCAGGATACAGCAGATGCTTCTAAGGTGGAAGGTGTTGAGCCTTCTCCCCTGTCTCGCATATGTAGTCAATGTCTCACTGCCGTACTGCAGCGTGCTGTTGAAACAGGCATTGTAGGCTGCTATCTTTGTCTTCACTGTCAGCTTTGGGTTGGACCACACTCGAGTTGTGAGGCGAGCGAGAGTTGTAGCTGCCTTCCCGATCCTCTTGTCAATCTCTGTGTCCAAGGAGAGGTTGATGGTGATGGTGGAGCCGAGGTACGTGAACTGATGGACGGTATCGAGTTCGTAGTCGCCGATGGTGATGACAGGCGGTGCCTCTGTATCCTGCCCTAGGACGTTCATATTCTTCAGGCTGATGGCCAGCCCGAAGCGGTCAACCAGTGACTGTAGTTCCTGCTGGGTGTGGGACACAACAGCTGCGTCATCGGCAAACAACATGTCTATGATGAGAGCTTTACGTACTTTAGTCTTTGCTCTGAGGCGAGTGAGGTTGAAGAGCCTGCCATCTGATCTAGTACACAGGTAGATCCCCTCTGTTACAGTGCCGAAGGCATGTTTCAGGAGTAGAGCGAAGAAAATCCCAAAGAGTGTGGGAGTGAGGACGCAGCTTTGTTTGACGCCACTGCAGATGTTGAAGGGCTCTGAGAAGCTGCCATTGAACTGCACTGTCCCCTTCGTGTTGATATGGAAGGATTCTATCATGCTCCGCAGTTTTGGTGGGCAGCCGATCTTTGGTCGAACACCTTGGTGAGCTCAATGAAAGCAACATATAGGGGTATCCGCTGTTCTCTGCACTTCACCTGGAGCAGGCGAAGGGAGAAGACCATGTCTACTGTTGACCTTCCAGCTCGGAAACCGCACAGTGTCTCTGGATAGGCACGTTCTGCCAGCTTCTGCAGGCGGATCAAGATGATCCAAGCAAAGACCTTGCCGACGATGTTGCCTACATATACTCACAATTGTAAATAACTCAATCATGTTCCCTCTTAACCTCCTCTGCTCCAGGGAGATCAAACATCTCCAGTCTCACCTCATAACTGAACTGTTCCATTCCAAACAACATGCTGGTGAAACTCTTTTGCAAGAGCTGGCAATGTTCTTCATTCCACCAGTGATGCTTCTTCTACATAAACAGTGTAAATATTGAAGCCAATGTCATTGTTCCCTGCCAGAAATTCCTTTCACAAGTCATCAACTCCATCCCTCTTCTTTGCCACAGCCTGGCACTGAACCAGATACTTCATAACTTTGGCATTCTTTTTGAGAAGAGCTTTAACTACAATACTGCTCCATCATTATAACATTGCGTATTTCCATCCCTGCCTATCATCAAAACATATTCTGGGTCCGAGAAGGAATTGGTAGCATTCTAAACAAAGTGACCATGATTAGTGATACAGGCTTTGATTAAGCGACTTTGAGTCCTGAAAAGCGCTATATAAATAAAATCTATTTTTATTATTATAAAACAAAGTCCCTCGTGCCATTTCGGAGCGATCAGCTCCCTCTCTTTTTTTGTTTTGTCAGTGATTTGGGAAAATACCAGGATTACTGCCAGTAGCAGCACAGAAGTCCATGCTGACGTTGAGAAATAATTTAAAAAGTCAATTTGATCTGGAAGCAATTGGAGAATGGACCTATGTTTCACAGACATTTAATCTGGATAAATGCAGTGTAATGCATCTGGCAAGGCATCCAAGTCTGATGAGAGGGATACATATTATAAAATGTGTCCCTAAAAAATCACAGCCAGTACTACGAGCCTATAGCCAGATTCTTCTGCAACACACCAATTTTGCTCTATTATCTGTTCTGTACATCTACAATACTATGTCCATTGCTGGTCCCCACACACACCGGGAGATAAGGATGCTGAAAAAGTTCATAGGAATACATTAAACCCCATTGAAACATACTTAACAATCACTGTGAATCAAGGACCCATGGCTTTTTTAATCTAAATTGTCAGTAGATGATTGAGACGTGAATAGAATTGGACTACGCTGTGCATACATGGCTTAGGCAAAGGCAGTAGACGACACCTGGGTCATCACCTGCAGCTTCCTCTCTAAGCTGTACACCAGACTGATTTGAAACTCGATCACTGCTCTTCATTGTCACCAAGTCTATATTCTGCAAGTATATCAGGAGATCAGGAGACTATACTTCCACCCTGATGTTCAAAAACACTACTTCCGGTACATTTAACAACAAAACTTCAAATAAATCTGGAACAATTGAAACTAACTTGCCAAACAAGTTTAGGACAAAAAACTTAAATGCCAAAATTCCAAACCAAAATAGAAAATGCTAAAAGCACTCAGTTCTGATAAAGTTATTGGTCTGAAATATTGACTGCTGCTCTCTTCAGAATGTTGCTTTGGTAGCGGAGTACTTCTGGCAAACCCCCCCACCCACCTAATTAATGGAGTGGTGCTATTTTTTGCTGAGAGAGTTTGTCCATGCAGTCAGTGGGTGCCCATTTCTTTGGAAGGGATAAATGGGCACCTGCACAAGTATAGGTGCATTCTAGATGGTCATCTGCTCTGAAGATAGACACAAAAAGCTGGAGTAACTCAGTGGACCAGACAGCATCTCTGAAGAAAAAGAATAGGTCATATTTAGGGTCAAGACCCTTTGGTTGGCTTGCACGCATTATCCAAGATAAAGGTGACAGAAGGAAATGCAAATGCTTAAATCCTGAGAAAAACACAAAGTGCTGGAGGAACAGCAGATCAGGCAGCATCTGTGCTGGGAATAGACAGATGACATTTTTGGTCAGGACCCTTCTTCACATTAATGGAGTAATGGGAGAAAAAACCTGGAAAAAGTGGGGATGAAGCAAAGCTGGCACGTGATAAGTGGATGCAATCTGTTCAATCCCTCCACAGATGCTGCCTGACCCGTTGAGTTCCTCCAACAGTTGGTATTTTGCCCAAATTTTATGACTAGCTAGTGACTCTGAATTACCCAGAAGCAATAGGACTGGAAAATAGCGAGATTCTCATAACTGACCCTGGGGAAAAATATCATTTGCTGGTACATCATGTCTAATTCAGCCCTATACACAAAGCCCTTAAAAACCAAAGAGACAACAGGTGGATTTTCCATGTAAAGTTTATGAATAGGCACAGGAGAATAAAAGCCTACGAATCTATTAGGATGAGAATGCAGTTCATTGACTTCAGTTCAGCTTTCAACACCATAGTACCCACCAGACTTGCTAATAAGCTGCTGGAACTGGGACTGAACACTCCCCTATGTGCCTGGGTCCTGGACTTACTGACCGCCAGGCCCCAGGTGGTCAAGATGGGGATACATACCTCCAACCCCTCACCCTGAACACAGGATCCCCCCAGGGTTGTGTCCTCAGCCCCCTACTGTACACCCTGCACACACACGACTGTGTGGCCAGGTTCAGCTCCAACTCCATCAAGTTTGCTGATGACACAGTGGTGGTGGGCCTGATCTCCGATAACGATGAGAAGGCCTACCTGGAGGAGGTGCCTGACCTGGCACTCTGGTGTCAGAATAACAGCCTCCTCTTGAATGTCACTAAAACTAAGGAGCTGATTGTGGACTTTAGAAGGGCACAACAACAGAGGACGTACACGCCACTGGGGATAAATGGGACTACTGTGGATAGGGTGAGCAGCTTTAAATACCTGGGCTTCCACATCACAGAGGATCTGACATGGACAACACACACTGCTGCACTGGTGAGAAAGGCAAGGCAGCGCCTTTACCACCTCAGGCAGCTGAGGAAATTCAGTCTCTCTAAGGATCCTTTAATCCATCTACTCTGGTGCTGTAAAAGTATCCTGACCGGAAACATCTCGATCTGGTTTGGCAACAGCTCTGTCCAACACAGAAAGGCTCTGCAGAGTAGTGCGTTCGGCCGAACGCACCACGGGAACTACACTCCCCCCCTGCAGGACCTATACACCAGGAGGTGCAGATCCAGAGCCAGCAAGATCATGAAGGACCCCTACCACCCCAGCAACGGACTGTTCCAACGGACGGTCAGGCAAGTGGCTCCGCTGTCACGCTGCGAAATCAGAGAGGACGAGACGAAGTTTCTTCCCACAGGCCATCTCTGATCTCACCAGGGCATAAATCCTGTTATGTCTTCTTTAAAAAAAAATGTAAATACTGGTTCTGTTCTGTTGTTTTGCACAATCCCGCAGGCATTGCCACTTTCATTTCACTGTACATCTTGTATGTGTATGCAACAAATAAAGTTGACTTGACGATTATAATTTAGAAAATAGCCTTGAAATCCTTTTATATTTTCAGTAACCAAATATTTAGTCTACCAAGCTTGGTATACCTTTGGACCCCTTGCAAACAACATTTTAGGTCAATTGTGTGAGGAGGAACTGTGGATGCTGGTTTAAACCGAAGATAGGCACATAAAGCAGGAGTAACTCAGCGGGACAGGCAGCATCTCTGGAGAGAAAGAATGGGTGACGTTTCGGGTCGAGACCCTTCTTCAGGGTCTTGACCTCAAACGTCACCCATTCCTTCTCTCCACAGATGCTGCCTGTCCTACTGAGTTGCTCCAGCTTTTTGTGTCTATATTAGGTCAATTGCTCATTTTTGTAAACCAAAGGTATTAAGGGACAGGTTGACAAAGTTATGCCACAGATAAGACATGAACGGTGACATGGACTTAATGGGTTTGTAGCTTATTCCCACATTGCATTGTTATAAAACAATAAATTCACACAGCTAATCACTGTAGTAAGGGGTTAGGTGTAAACTAGCATAATTTCTCCCTGTTAGAGTCAGAGTGATACAGTGTGGAAACAGGCCCTTCAGCCCAACTCGCCCACACCGGCCAACAATATCCCAGCTAAGCTAGTCCCACTTGCCTGTGCTTGGTCCATATGCCTCCAAACCTGTCCTATCCATGTACCTGTCTAACTGTTTCTTAAATGATGGGATAGTTCGAGCCTCAACCACCTCCTCTGGCAGTTTGTTCCATACACCCACCACCCTTTGTGTGAAAAAGCTACCCCTCGGATTCCTATTAAATCTTTTCCCCTTCACCTTGAGCCTATGACCTCTGGTTCTCGATTCCCCTACTCTGGGCAAAAGACCGTGCATCTACCCGATCTATTCCTCTCATCATTTTGTACACCTCTATAAGATCTCCCCTCATCCACCTGCGTTACATGGAATAGAGACCCAGCCTACTCAACCTCTCCCTATAGCTCACACCCTCTAGTCCCGTCAACATCCTTGTAAATATTTTCTGAACCTTTACAAGCTTGACAATATCTTTCCTATAACATGGTGCTCAGAACTGAACACAATATTCTACATGCTGTCTCACCAACATTATTATACAACTGCAACATGACCTCCCAACTTCTATACTCAATACTCTGACTGATGAAGGCCAATGTGCCAAAAGCCTTTTTGACCACCTTGTCGACCTGCAAGGAACCTTGCACCTGTACTTCTAGATCCCTCTGCTCTACAACACTACCCACAGGCCTACCATTTACTGTGTAGGTCCTGCCCTTGTTTGACGTCCCAAAATGCAACACCTCACACTTCTCTGTATTAAATTCCATCAACCATTCCTCCACCCACCTGACCAATTGATCCAGATCCTGCTGCAATCATTCACAACCATCTTCACTATCTGCAAAACCACTAACTTTTGTATCATCAGCAAACTTGCTAATCTTGCCCTGTATGTTCTTATCCAAATCATTGATGCAGATGACAAACAATAATGGGCCCAGCACCGAACCCTGAGGCACACCACTAGTCACAGTTATAAAATAACATCTAAAAGTATACATCCTCAACAGCATTAAAAAATAATTCTATTTTGTACGTCATGGAAATCCGATACATATATTCAACTTTGGTGCAAATCAAATGGAATAATTAAGTAGTCAAGGCTAACAATTTTCCAACCAGGAGAAGGATTTTATCGTCTTTAGCAAATTGATGGGATTTTCTTAATTATCCTTGACAGATTAAGTCCTAAGTATGAAATTTAAGGAGCTATTTCTGGAATTTTAATTCATTTTGTCAAACCCCAGGGTCCCAACGATGACTAATATATTAAGCTTTTTATTTATTAACCAATTTTAAAATATATTCTTTATAAAAATGTAAACGGAAACAAAATAAATGCAACGTAACTAGATATAACAACATGACCCCCATTTGATTAAAACCATGCTCTCCAGACAGATAAACAACTGCGTCAAGGCCTCTGAAAATATTTCACAAAACTAACCTTCATATCTTCCAGAAGGGCATAAGGATCTTCAATCCCTTCAGGGACACATTTCTTATTCTCTGGTAAGGATTCTAGTTTTTCCACAAGTGCCTTTAACCCTTTCAGTTCGAACTCTGTAAGGTGAATCCATTTGTTCGACCCCTCAGATACTGGCTGAGAAGGGTCAGGAGATCCACTTGGGGTCTTTGGACAGTCTGTTAGCATTGGTGACTTTGTACTATCATTTGAATCATTGGATAAAGTCCTCTTTAAATGCCTCGTCAGTTTCTGTGTCTTTCCAGTGCTTTCATTTCCTTCTGAATGTGCACTATCTGGAGAAGGCAAATCATCACCTAATCCTTTTGCGTTTTGTGTGCTCATTTTATCTTTTGTCTCATCTTTCTCCTCCTTGACATGTATATCAGAAGATTCTTCATCCATGTCGAGTCGGGAATCTGATGAAGGGCTCTCGGTATTTGGTTTCTTCTCTGTATCTGAGAACATTTAAACTCAAATATAATATGTGAAGCTTAATTGAGAAAATTAAAATGTTTTAATAATATTAAACAATGATTGATAATTACTATAAGGAGACGAGAAACACAATTCGAACCACAAATGTCTAGCATGTACAGGCTAACCATGCACACGCCAGTCAAAGAGGAAACCACTTGGGATAATTTCATTTGTTCAGTTGCAATCTTTACCTCTGGGGGTCACATTTCAAGTGCTTGTCCAAATATTTTGAATATGTAATGAGCATTTTTGCAATTAGTTTACTTTTGGAGAGCTGGAATGCCCGTCGCTTTTTGGGTGACACACACCTATAATTTCCCCCTAATTTTTTTAATAATTATTTTAAATACATGTCCGCTTCTTGCGAAAGAAAGCCAGTCCTACCTTGTGCGGCTCCTTATCTAAGGCTTCGCAAACTGCAAAAGTATCATAACTGATTTATTCCTTTAGTTACAAACTCAAAAACTCTAACATGTGCCAAATCTAATTTTCCTTCCATAAATTCACGTTGATTCCGAATGCAAACAGAAGGAACTGGAGATGCTGAAATATTGCGTTAAACACCAATTGCTGGAATAACTCAGGTGGTCAGGCAATATCCTGGAGGACATAGATAGGCGATATTTCCGGTTCGGATCCTTCTTCAGACCCTTAATTCAATTGCTCTATTACCATTTAATTGATTGCAGATTGATACATCCTTTCTCCGTAGAAACCCCTTTCAAAACACAAGCATGTGCTTCATCGGATAAACCGGATTTATCATCAGCCCCAAACTATTTTTTTAAATCATTGCTAATTTCTTTGACTCTTCATTCGCCTTTGATCTGGGAAATTGTCTGTCTTCTTCTGAGAAGACATCTATATAATTAAAAGTCTCATCTTGACCACTTCCTGTCTGCGTTGTATATTGATTTTAGGAAAAACACTACCATTTTTTCGCTATGATTTTTGGCCATCTTACTCACAGTCCTCCTCCGCTGAGCAGGCCCCGAGGATTTTTCCCATCGATGAAAAATAAAAAAGTTATGAGTGTTTAATAAACCTTGATATCCTCTCGCCTGTCAATCACTGTGATGAAGGTAACGCCCCTTCCGGGGGGTGGGGGGGGGCAGGACTATAAAACCCTGGATGCCTGGACGTGACTCAGTCACTCTGCAAGATCGCGAGGGGAGGCCACGACTCTCATTCTAAGCTGTGAATCAACTGAACTGTGAGTCTGCGATGTTCTGGCAATAAATGTTAGCCCTTAATGACAATGCCTCGAGTTGCTTGGCCTGCTGCCCTGCCTGTGCTTGAAACTGCAATGCTTTATTAGGTCCGACTGTGTTTGGAAGGAATAAATGCTTTATTAGGTCCGACTGTTTGGTTCAAAAGTCCCGCTCATTTCGTGACTTCCGCTTAGTGGACAGCTGACTGCGGAAGCCCCAAAGTGGAGAGTATTCAGCCGTGTGAGTATTCAAGAAAGTTTACTGCCATATATATGGTGTGTGTGTGTGTGAGAGTGTGAGAGAGTGTGTGTGAGAGTGTGTGTGAGAGTGTGTGTGAGAGTGTGTGAGAGAGTGTGTGAGAGAGTGTGTGAGAGAGTGTGTGAGAGTGTGTGTGAGAGAGTGTGTGAGAGTGTGTGTGAGAGTGTGTGTGAGTGTGAGTGAGTGTGAGTGTGAGTGTGAGTGTGAGTGTGAGTGTGTGTGTGTGTGGGTGTGAGTGTCCACAATGTTCATACTAGCCCTCTGGAAACCAGTCCCTTCGGCCCACAACACCCATGCTAGCTCTCCAGAAAGCCCCCCCCCCCCCACTGGCCAGCAATATTGGAATTGGTGGAGAGGTGGAATATTGCGTTGGGGGACCAGCCCTCCCGTGTGAAGCTGGGACCCAACGGGTCCCACTTAGTCTAGTATGAATTTCCCTGCCAATTCCTTACTTCCCAATACAATTTCTCAATCTCACTCAGTCTGTAAAGAACCTGCATTAACTTTAGTTAATCTTTTCCTTGTTGCATACCTAGAGTACCCACAATCCGTTTTTTAATGTTTCCTGCTGGTCTATTCTCGTATTCCACGCTCCCTTTTCTTACATGAATGCTCTGGTCATCCCATGCTAACTTCTGAAACATTTGCAATCAGGCTCATTGTTTTTTCTGGCGATGTTATAAACTTTTTCCTCTGATTCAGGACCATTTTTGAACTTCTTTATAAAAATGTCTAGATGCCACAACCTTTTGAGGATTTTTGCCTTGAACAGGATATGGATATATATAAATATCCATATCCTTTTTAAGGAATGAATGAAAAAATATATATTGTTTCCATTAAACAAACTTATCAGGAAGGCTGCCTCCGTCCTGGGGACTGAGTTGGATTCATGGGAGGTGGTCTTGGAGGGGAGGATGCACCTTAAATTTGCGGAGCACCCTGGACAATACAGCTCACCCCCTCCATAACCCACTGGTTAACCTGGTTAACCTTCAGCAACAGATTGGTTCCACCAAGATGTAGGACAGAACGCCACAGGAGATCCTTCTTTCCTGTGGCTATCAAACTTTACAACTCCTCCCCCTTCTGTCGTGGGGTAGACTGAGACTGATTCCCCCCGCCTCAATCTTTGAACATCCCCAAAGTCTTTCCACATCAATTGAATTTAATGTTTCATTTTCATGTATTTTGTGTTTTTTTTTATGACAGTTGGGATAAATAAAGTTCTATTGTATCGTATCATATTATATATATGTGTGTGTGTGTGTGTGTGTGTGTGTGTGTGTGTGTGTGTGTGTGTGTGTGTGTGTGTGTGTGTGTGTGTGTGTGTGTGTGTGTGTGTGTGTGTGTGTGTGTGTGTGTGTGTGTGTGTGTGTGTGTGTGTGTGTGTGTGTGCGCGTGTGCGTGTGCGTGTGTATGTCTACCTTTTAATGTAATTTCCTGAATAAGGTCATTCCTGTCGCATGCCTCCATTGTTAACTTTATTCATATCTAAGACTCCAGTTCATGATGATCTAAATCACATTTAATTTATTGAATTTTTATATAAAATTCTATCATATTATGATCACTGTTCCCAAATGTCTCCGGAACTGCAAGATCAATTTACTTTTTCACATTCCGCAATACTAGACCTAAAATAGCCTGTTCCTTCATCGGTTCCTCTAGATACGGATCTTGAAAATCATTTCATATACTCTTGGTAAATTCATGCCCCACACTATTTCTGCTCATGTGGATTACTCAGTCTAGGTATAGATTAAATACTCCCCAATATTGTAAGCACCTTTAATTTTTTTATTTCTATCATGTACTGCATTATCATTACTGTTTGTGGGCCTATATAAAACCCCTACAAGTGTATTCCACTTCATGTTTCTTAACTCCACCAAATTGACTGACCAAGGATCCTTCCTCTCTACTGCTTTTATCCCATTCCCAGTAAAACAAACTCTCTCTTCTTTAAGTTGATCGTTGTTATTTTTCTAAAGTCAAGTAAAATTCGCACTCTAATTACAGGGATACAACTTGCCAGCAGTGGTTACATCATCAATGAGCAGGAATACTGGCCGATTATACACTTCCCAGTTCAGACGTAGGATGTTTCAGGAACCTTACTGGTTAAAATGGATCAACTATCACGTGATAAACCAGCTGAGCTATAAGGGATGAATTTAATTATTTCCACACAATCAAGCTATTTTTAGTCCACTTAAAGACACTGCATGTTTTATTATGAATTGTTAATGACCATTTAACTGTTTACAAATGCTTACAAAATAAATAGCCTGCAACACAGCACGTGATTATATGCATTAATATTGGTTGCTTACCAATTAACATTGATTCCCTCTGGTACTGTTTGGTGAGATGAGACCGTTTTGTCAAACAGAACACATATCTTTCCAGAACATACCAGCACATTTCATAGTAGAAAGGAAAACGGAACTTGGCATTAACCTGAAAAACAAGGAAAATGTACCAACCACAAAGAATAATATGCACTTTAATACGCAATGATGTTAAGTGCAGATTAATAGATAGCTAAATTGCTAAAATTTCCCATATAAATAGTTGTTAGGTTGCCATTTTACACTAACAAATAATTCTATAAGGACCAAAAAATAAATTAGTTATATTTTTACAAGCAATTTCTTTAACCCATTCAACATTTTTAAGGTGTTGGACATCAGACAATGCCGAAGACATCGCTGCACATATATGCAAATTGGCATCACATTGTTCAATCCAGTGCCCAGATTAGACAACATTTATATTTCACAAAGTGATGTGATTTGCACATCAATATAGTCTAGCTAAAAACAAATTGGGATATTAAAATTCAGTCTGTCATTTTTCAAACACACCCAACAAGGTGCCACCTTATATATTCAAGTGGGAATAGGTAGAGGGGTTACATTAATGGGGTATAGATGGAGAGAAAGAGAAAGTTCAGTGAAAACAATGCCATTTGTTTAATTCATTTATTTGTCTATCCAACTAAATTCAGTTAAAACATTATGTAAGAGAGTGAAAGAAATGTATTACAGTGGTTGAGGGGAGGAGTTGTCCTCAAAACTATGGTGAAAGCTTGAGAATTCTCATGGGTTCTCCCAGAGGTGTTGCATTAGATTCCTGTTCAAGAGGAGCATAAATTACAAAGCTGTGGACATTGCTGCCACCGATCCTACTGTACGAGGGAGAACATTTATTCATTACTTGTATTAATGTTACAATTTGCAGCCAAATGAAACTAATTGCTGTTCATCATCACCTTCACAGACTATTTGAAATGTCTCTTTGTGGTCTAATTTTAATACCAATTATTTTGTTAATTAACTGTGGCTCCAGAACAAGTTTTATATCCAAGATGACCAATTAAACAGTATAAAACAGAAAATCCAAATTTAAGAATGTGTTAATAATATACTGATAAAATGAATCATTTAAGAAAAACTTTGGATTACGTTTAATTAATACTAGACGAAGTCATACGGGAGGCCTGGTTCCCCAACGCAATATTCCACCACTGAGCCATAGCCCCCAACTGCGCATGATCAGTTGACGGGCCCGCACTAACGGCAGAAGTTAAGTTAAAGTTAATAACTTTGCATTTAAAATTTACATTACCTCACCATCCCTCTTCCCACTCCTATCCTCCCCCATTCCCCCTTATCCCGAGCACTCCCTCCCTCTTCAGCCTCCCTCTTCTTTCCCCTGTCCCCCTCCCCTCCCCCACTCACCTCTCCCTTGTCACTCCCTCCCTCCATAACTACTCTCCCCTTCCTACCCCCTCCTCTCCCTCCATCAACCCTCCTGCCCCCCTCTCCCCCCGCACATCCCCCACTTTCCCCTCCCTCTCCCTCCCTACCCCCTCCTCTCCCTCAAACCCCCAGTCTCCCTCCTCACCTCCCCAGGATGGCGATGAAGTTGTACTTGAGGCAGGGGGTGTCGGAGGGGGGGGGTGAGCATTCTGGAGCCGGGCGAAGGGGAGGGCTTGAGATGGGGGCTGTGGCGGGGGGGAGGAGAGAGTCCTGGAACTGGGCGAGGGCTTGAGGCGGGGGCTGTCGGGGGGCAGGGGGTGAGCGTCCTGGAGCCGGGCAAGGGCTGGAGGCGGGGGCTGTCGGGGAGCGAGCATCCTGGAGCCGGGCGAGGGCTGTCGGGAGGGGGGGGCGAGCATCCTGGAGCCGGGCGAGGGCTTGAGGCAGGGGCTGTCGGGAGGGGGAGCATCCTGCAGCCGGGCGAGGGCTGTCGGGGGAGGGCGAGCGTCCTGGAACCGGGGGATGGTGGAGGGTTTGAGGCGGGGAACCCCAGCCCAGGGCCTGGGGTGGGGGCAGAAATGAAAATAGAAGGGAACTTACCCATGGAGCCATCAGTTCGGCATTGTGGAAAAAAGATGGTGATAAAAACTCTGGAAAGGCCCCAACTGCGCAGGCACGGCTGAGGACCCTTTGGGTGCCCTTTGTGATGCCAGTAAAGCCGTGCACGGGAAACCTCCCTCAACTGCGCATGCAGTTATTTTTTTTAAACATTAAGAACTTTTAAAATATACCATCAATCTGAACAAAACTCGTTTAATTTACATCACAGGACAATGGTGAGTATGGTGGGGCAAATATTGTAGCACTATCGTGTACCGTTTGTGCGCAAATAGAGGTACAAGAACAAACCTGCAAATATGATGAGAGTTTTAGTAATATACCAGACCAAGTGGGACCCGTCCCCTTAACGCGCAGTTGCGGGGGGGGGGGGGGGGTGTCCTGCGTCTTCACACACACACTAACCACACCCAACACACACACTAACCCCTCCCCCCTTGATATTATATTATTATTCATTCACTCCTTTTCCCCAGAGAAGGAGGGGGGTAGAGAGGGAGAGGGTAGAAAGGAATGGGTGGTAGAGAGAGAGGGAGGGGGGTAGAGAGGGAGGGGGTTGGAGAGGGAGGGGGGTTGGAGAGGGAGGGGGGTTAGAGAGGGAGGGGGGTTAGAGAGGGAGGGGGGTTAGAGAGGGAGGGGGGTAGAGAGGGAGGGGGGTAGAGAGGGAGGGGGGTAGAGAGGGAGGGGGGTAGAGAGGGAGGGGGTAGAGAGGGAGGGGGTAGAGAGGGAGGGGGTAGAGAGGGAGGGGGGTAGAGAGGGAGGGGGGTAGAGAGGGAGGGGGGTAGAGAGGGAGGGGGGTAGAGTGGGAGGGGGTGGAGAGGGAGGGGGTGGAGAGGGAGGGGGTGGAGGGAGGGGGTAGAGAGGGAGGGGGGTAGAGAGGGAGGGGGGTAGAGAGGGAGGGGGGTAGAGAGGGAGGGGGGTAGAGAGGGAGGGGGGTAGAGAGGGAGGGGGGTAGAGAGGGAGGGGGGTAGAGAGGGAGGGGGGTAGAGAGGGAGGGGGGTAGAGAGGGAGGGGGGTAGAGAGGGACGGGGGTAGAGAGGGAGGGGGGTAGAGAGGGAGGGGGAGGACAACGTTCCATTTAATCTTATTTGATTGTGCACGCCAGGTTGATTGCATTCGCGGACCACGTAAAGGTTGCAATCTCCCACTCGTCACATTGTGATGTCATTTGTAAATGAGATCCATTGTGATTGGACGTCTCTGAGATGACACTGTGACATATTCAATGGAAAGTGCTGCAAGAGTCTCCCACTAAAAAGCAGTTAATTTTTTTAAATAAACGATTAAAACAATAAACTTCTGAAATATAGGTTGGAATGCGATGGGAAGATGTCTATCCCGTCGAGGGGGAAAATGTGAGTAGAATGTGTGAAAATGGGAAGGCTATGGCCTAGCGTTTGGAAGAAGATACAAATTAAGGAGATTAAAAGAAAGCCAACACAACCCTGGCCCACACATTTAGAATGTGAAGAACAAAGGGAAGAGTTTTAGTATAATAGAGATATAATCTAGATTTTCTATTTTTCACTTGTTGCTCCCATAATTGTTTATTCCCATAATGATTCTAACTTACTCTTTAGCGTTTGGCAGAAATATTAAGGGAGCTTTGTTTCATTCAGCAAATTATTTAAATACTTTGCCACCAATCCAGCCAAGCCTAACCCTGTAGTCATCCAATGCAAACTTCCAATAAATTATGATGGCAAAAATGATTGAGAACATTGGGCCATACGCTCCTTTATGTAATTGTGGCCCAGAAGCTAACTGACATAAATACTGGAGTTGTAAAAAAAATGCTGGAGTAACTCAGCAGATCAGGCAGAATCTCTGGCGGGAATGCATATGCAATGTTTCAGGACAGGACATTCTTGAGTTGCAAATCCCACTACTGGAGTTGCGATTGATAATTGACACCTCGCCACAAACGGACAAATGTAGAATCTTTCTGCTCTCTGAGACTTAATTACAGATGGGTCCATAAATTGTGAAGGTTTAATATCTGGAGCATTTTATTAAAATTTGAAAATTAATTTTAAGTTTAAAATCTTTAAATTGCTCTAAAAAAAAGCATCTACATGACACATCACTAAAAGTGTACTTAACTACATATCCAGATGAGCAGCTGAGCGAAGGGGAACAGCGTCCTTCTTGTTGCTCTGTGACACCATTGCTCAAAGTATAAAGGGTCGCTCCTATCTATTGTCTGTTCTTATCTGTAGATAATTGCCTGGCTTTTGCACAACACATCCCTTTGCCTCGCTAGAATCATGCTAGAGTTCATTATCTTCCCAAAGTGAAACAGTCATCAATATTAGTGTAACATTGTTTCACAACATCAAAGCAGGTTACATCAACTCGGCTTAAACTGAACAGATATAAATAAAAAATCAAATTCTTGCAAAACAGTAATTAAAGGAATTTGTTTCAAGATTACTACATCTGAAGGATTCAATTCTTTACAGCAGTTACAACCATTCTACAATTTTAATCTACAGAGATACAACACTCAAATCCCACTCTTCATAAAATTACAAGCATAGTTATGATAAATACAAATCTAGTATTAATTTATCTGTCCTATAAGTGTAAAGCTAATAAATGCAACTTGGCAAAGGGTCAGCAAGCACTGCTCTCCTAGGCTTCTCTCAATGGTGCTCAAAACTGTCAAAGGAAATCCTGACACGTTGCTCCTGAACTCCTGAAGACAAATAATGAGATCAAAGAGAAACAAAACCAAGCGCATCGGGTCAGATTAGGAAAAGGAGAGTTGCAAAGAGACCTGGGTGTGCTTGTACATCAGTCACTGAAAGTAAGCATGCAGGTACAGCAGGCAGTGAAGAAAGCTAATGGCATGTTGGCCTTCATTGAGGAGCAAGAAGGTCCTACTACAGTTGACGGCCCTGGTGAGACCGCACCTGGAGTATTGTTTGCAATTTTCGTCTCTTAATTTGAGGAATAACATTATTGCGATTGAGGGAGTGCAAAGTAGGTTCACCAGGTTAATTCCCGGAATGGCAGGACTGATATATGATGAAAGAATGGGTCGACTGGGCTTGTATTCACTGGAATTTATAAGTAAGAGAAGGGATCTTATAGAAACATATAAAATTCTTAAAGGATTGAACAGGTTAGATGCAAGAAAAATGTTTCCGATGTTGGGGGAGTCCAGAACCAGGGGTCACAGTTTAAGAATAAGGGGTAGGCCATTTAGGACTGAGATGAGGAGAAACTTCTTCACCCAGAGAGTTGTGAATCTGTGGAATTTTCTGCCACAGAAGGCAGTGGAGGCCAATTCACTGGATGTTTTCATGAGAGAGTTAGATTTAGCTCTTAGGTCTAAATGAATCAAGGGATATAGGGAAAAGCAGGAATGGGATACTGATTTTAGATGATCAGCCATGATCATATTGAATGGCAGTGCTGGCTCGAAGGGCCAAATGGCCTACTCCTGCACCTATTTTTCTATGTTTCTATGATAGAAATCTTAAAAACAAAGCAGAACCTATATCATCACATCAGAACAGGGGAAGGTTGCTTGAAGATAGACAATGCAGAGTGGGATATGAGAAGACAAGGATAGTTGTAATTAGATCAACTGAAATTGCCTCTACCCAATTATATAAATGTTACAATGAGGCCCAATGCAAGCTTGAGAAATAGCACCTCCTTTTCTGTCTGGGCATGGATAATGAATTCAATAATGAATTCTACAACTTCAGGTAACTGATTACTCTGTCCTTATCAATCATCTACCTGTGATATTAGTTCATCTTTGGGGTTTTTTTTCAGGTGAGGGCAGAATGCCAACAGACCTGCCGGATACATATTCCTGCTCTGTATTTTGCAACTCCTGCATTTTTATATCCGTGTTCTTTTGTCTTTGTTCTCACTGCTAAGTGCTCCCCTTTAATCATTGACCAGATAATTCTGTTCACAATGTTTTGTCATGATCCCCCTGGTTTTACCCCATCTTAGATAACCCCCACCCCAATGTAGATCATAGAAACATAGAAAATAGGTGCAGGAGGAGGCCATTCAGTCATTGTGATCATGGCTGATCGTCCCCTATCAATAACCCGTGCCTGCCTTCTCCCCATATCCCTTGACTCCACTAGCCCCTAGAGCTCTATCTAACTCTCTCTTAAATCCATCCAGTGACTTGGCCTCCACTGCCCTCTGTGGCAGGGAATTCCATAAAATCACAACTCTCTGGGTGAAAAAGGTTTTTCTCACCTCAGTCTTAAATGACCTCCCCTTTATTCTAAGACTGTGGCCCCTGGTTCTGGACTCACCCAACATTGGGAACATTTTTCCTGCATCTAGCTTGTCCAGTCCTTTTATAATTTTATATGTTTCTATAAGATCACCCCTCATCCTTCTAAACTCCAGTTAATACAAGCCTAGTCTTTTCAATCTTTCCTCATATGAAAGTCCCGCCATCCCAGGGATCAATCTCGTGAACCTACGCTGCTCTGCCTCAATCACAAGGATGTCCTTCCTCAAATTGGGAGACCAAAACTGTACACAATACTCCAGATGTGAAGAACCTCTTTACTCCTATACTGAAATCCTCTTGTTATGAAGGTCAACTTTCCATTAGCTTTCTTCACTGCATGCTGTACCTGTAAGCCAACTTTCAGTGACCGGTGTACAAGGACGCCCGGGTCTCGCTGCACCTCCCCCTTTCCTAACCTAACCCCATTGAGATAATAATCTGCCCCCTTGTTTTTGCGGCCAAAGTGGATAACCTCACATTTATCTATATTATACTGCGTCTGCCAAGCATCTGCCCACTCACTCAACCTGTCCAGGTCACCCTGCAACCTCCTAACATCCTCTTCACAGCTCACACTGCCACCCAGCTTTGTGTCATCAGCTAACTTGCTAGTGTTGCTCCTAATTCCCTCTTCCAAATCATTAATATATATGGTAAACAGTTGCGGCCCCAACACCGAGCCTTGTAGCACTCCACTCGCCACTGCCTGCCATTCTGAAAAGGACCCGTTCACTCCTACTCTTTGCTTCCGGTCTGCCAACCAATTTTCTATCCATGTCAACACCCTACCCCAAGATCAATTACCTTATTTTCCCTCCTTCCTAATTCTGACGATGGGTCTTTACCCCACAGATGCCACCTGACTTGCTGAGTATTTCAAAGAGTTTCTGGATATATTTTATATTTGCAGCATCTGCTGTTCACTTTAATTTTCCTAAGACTTTCACCCTTGCTCCTCTCTTTCTTTCTCCCTTTTCACTGCATTTTACAAGCCATTTCTTTCTACTTTTTTCAGTTCTGAGGAAAGATCATTGACCCAGAAACATTGTTATGTTTCTCTCCCCACAGATGCTCTCAGGTCTGCTGAATATTTCCATCAGCTTCACATTCTACAATCTAGAAGCTCAGCACTGCTCCAGGAGCCTTTCAACCAATGGCTACAGATTCCATTAATGTACACGATGAAGTCAAAATTAACATTACTTTTTATCTTTAGTGAAGTAGAGACAAATTAACATAGCATCCATCAATCAAATGATCTTTCCTACTCAAGTCTTCCTGCCTTTGTCCTTTTATGTTGTGCATTAATTCAAAACCTCCAAAGCAACAACTGGCCTAATTTGGAAATTAGTGCCTGAGAACTTGAAATTACTGATAGGCATCAACTACTGTTCATTTCTAAGGCACAGTCTGCTTTTGAATACAATGACGAATAAAAGCTGTAGAACCATTATTTAAGACTTTTAAACAGCTATACCTTGGAACAATGTCTCTACATTGGTCTCCATCCTTTAATTACAGTAAACCATCAGAACATTTAAGCTAAAAGGCACAAAGTGCTGGGGTAACAGTGGGTCAGGCAGCACCTCTGGAGAATATGGATAGGTGATGTTTCAGGTTGGGACTGGAGAGAGAAATGGAGAAAGGGGAGTGGGTGGGGTGCAGGGGGGTTGTAGTTACCTAAAATTGGAGAATTCAAATGTCCATACCTTTGGGTTGAAAGATACCCAAAAGGAATAATGAAGTGTTGCTCCTCCAGTTTGCGTGTGGCCTCACTCGGGCAACGGAGGGGGCTCAGGACAGAATGGTCAATATAGGTACGAAGGAACTGCAGATGCTGGTTTAAACTGAAAATAGACACAAAAAGCTGGAGTAACTCAGCGGGACAGGCAGCATCTCTGGAGAGAAGGAATGGGTGACGTTTCGGGACGAGACCCTTCTTCAGTCTGAAGAAGGGTTTCGACCCAAAACATCACCCATTCTTTTTCTCCAGAGATGCTGCCTGTCCCGCTGGGTTACTCCAGCTTTTTGTGTCTATCTAAGGTCAATATGGGAATGGGAAGTGTATTTAAAATGGTTACCAATTGGAAGATCTAGAAGGCCTTGGCGGATTGAGTACAAGTGTTCAGCGAAATAGTCGCCGAGTCTATGTTTGGTCTCAGCAATATACAGGAGATCACATCGGGAACACCGTTTTTGTGTCTTAAAAAAAGATATAAACCAATATCTGCAGTTCTTGGATTCGAAAAAATTTAAGCTTTTGCATATCATTTCAATTCTGATTCTACATTGCATATGCACATCCAATACAAAACTAGTGATAAAACATTCCTACACTTGACTAAGGAACAATGTTAAAATTTAATATACATATTTATTTTTCTTATATTACAGTATAAATGTATTTGCATTTTCTAAAGTATTTACAAAATAGATTCACGAATGTTTCAGAAATTACTGATATTTAATCAGTTCCTTTGTTAAACATTGTAATATAATTTCTTAATTATACCAGTAATGAGAATTTATACAGAATCAGACCCTAGGTTATGCAAAAGATCCTTAATTTTAAATTTAGAATATCATAATCCTGTGAATAAGCCAAAGCAGTCTTATCTATGATTCTTAGCTACCGTAATCAGTTTCATGCACCCTAAGGAGCAAGAATAATCACTGCCTCCATTTTACCTTTCACACGATGATCTATCACAATTTTTAGTGCATTTATCCCATGGGAAGATTAGAATCAAAAAGACTCACCAGACTGCCCATCTCACAAGCATATAAAAAGCTGAAAGGAATTTTATACCAAGGAATTGATTTTCACAGTGTGAACGTGATACTTCTGCTTTTAAATCCATCTCCCAAAAGATAATGTACATACTGTTGGATCTCCCATGGTGTTGCTAACCTCCCTTACACAACTGTCATTTTCATATCACCTTCTATGCACCCCACCTACATTTGTCTGTCTCTTTATGTTCTCTCCCCCTGATACTGTCCTTTTATGCAGCTTTCTTTGGAGTGGCAGGTGGTGGTGACATAGAACAGGGCCAATGATGGCTGGCGATAACAAAACTTTTTTTTCTTGTAAATCTGCATTCCCGAGAGTCAAATAATTCTGAAAAGTGTTGGAGTTTGAGAAACAAGAAACCACATTTATTTATATTTAATGAATGAACTATTCTTATCAGATTTCAACAATGAGTCAATCTTCCTGCACACAACTCTAAATATATATATTTTTAGAAAAATGCTCTTAAAACCAATACCCTGAAGTGTAAAATGCTGGTCACTTAAGGGTAGGAATCCGGTTAATCTTGTACCTTAAAAAAAAAGGCCTGTTCTCAGATGGCTGGCATTTTGTTTTAAATGAATCACCTGACAGACTATTTAAAACATTAATTACTCCCCGAGATATAGGTTTCCATTTGGTTCACTAGAAGTTTCATGAAAGAGTTGGATCATGAAAGACCAAGGTCAAGAATGATGCAGGCAAGCTTCCCAACCAATTTTCTACTCTTCCCTCTCTGAATTTACTTTGAATCTCATTCCCCAACATCTAGATGAAAAACAAGGGGAAAGATAATGGTCACAAACCGTTTCTTTAAATCATTTATAAATGTTCAGAGCTCAATATTGATCGACAGCAGAGGCAAAGTCGCTGAACGTATTTAAGGAGAAGGTAAACAGATTTCCTGACAAAAGATATCAACTATACAGGGAGTGAACGGGAATATGGTATATGAGCTAGAAGACCATGTCACCAAGATCGTGTGAGTGGCAGACCATGCTTCAATAAGTCAATCAGAATAATGTCAGCTATTGTGTCAAAACTGTGCTACATCACTAGTTATCACAACAAGAGTCTTAATTGGAAAAGTTCTGTGTGTGCTACTTAGGAGACTTTCCCTTGTCCAAAACATGCGAAGATGCAATTCCACAGCTACCAAAACTCAAGTCATCATTCCTCGCATTCAAAACTTTGCAAACAATTATTGACTGTCTGTTAGGCAGCAAAAGCCATCACCAGCAGCCCTGATCTCAGCTGGCATGCGCACAGATTAATGACAGACCTGGTAATCAATTAAAGATGGCAAACCCATCTCATAATTTTCCATCCTTGTTTGGAAAAAAAAGGCACAAATCTTTGTGTGTCCGTCATGACATTGCCAAGAACCTAACTTGCCGAAGAATGTAGATCAAAGCAGTGCCATATTTTCTGTATGCTCAATATCATCAGATGCAATGGGAAACAATGATAGTTCTTGACTTGTAGGGGCATAAAACTGGGGTGGCACAGTGGCATAGAGCTGCTGCCTTACAGCGCCAGAGACCCGGATTCGATCCTGACTACGGGTAAAGTCTATACGAAGTTTGTACATTCTCCCTTTGACTGTGTGGGCTTTCTCCAGGTGCTCCGGTTTCCCACAACACACCAAAATCGAAGGTTAATTAGGTTCGGTAAAAATAGTAAATTACCCCTTGTGTGTAGGATAGTATTCGTGTATGGAGCGATCAGCGTGGATGGTGCTGGCCGGCGTGGACTCGGTGGCTAGAGGGCCTATTTCCACACTATCTCTAAAGTCTTAAAATATTACTTTACAAGCTTATGAATTTTCTGAATGAAGTTGCAAAATATTGTTACATAAGCAACTATACAATGACTTCATGACTCTTCGTAAAGATTACAAAAATCTTTGCTAAGTTTCCAATTTTAGTCTGCAAGTTCCAAGCTTCTTGAGCAGAGAAATACTTTCTATATCCATAACTGGAAAGGATGAGACAGGTTACCAATTCAAGAATCGGCTCACAGTTTCACAAGTACTACATCATAACGATCATTCTCAGAAATTACTTTAACAAAATCCAAGAACTTCATTTACAGTATAGCCTTTTCCCCAGGCGATGTCAACTTCAGTTAAGCATGAATGGGTGCCAGCAGGCTTCTGGTACTTCATCAAACAGTCACTGTCCATGCAAGAGCCCAGATGATAAATTACTATAGAGTGTGCAATTGAACCGTATCGCATTCTCACCACACATTCATGCATATATATATATATCTGAAAAGCGATCTAAAGTGGGGATCAGAGCAGTGTATGCAACACTGACACATCACTTCTGATATTAAGTGAAATACAACAGATTTGGGATGAAAATGTAAACTGTTTCCTTACAGCAAATATATGTTTTGTTAAATGAGGATACCAAATGAGCACACAATACTCTGGGTGTGGTCTGAACAGGACCTTGTATAATTATAGCAAGGAAGGATGTGACAGCATTACGGAGAGCGGCTGTAGATTAGATTTACAAATATATCATCAAGAGAATCTTAGTTCCACGGAAATAGTGAGCTTGTTTTCATTTAAACATAAGGAGGCCGACAAAAGATTTAATCGAGTTGCACAACACTGTGCTATCTCTGCACTGAATTATTAAGAGAGATCTATTTCTAATAGCAAAGAGGCCAATAATCAGGGGTCACAACATTTGAAGTAATTTGCAGAAATAATGGGCGAGCAATGGCCAGCCAGACTTGGTGGGCTGAAAGGCCTGTTTTCATGCTCTACAACTATAATTGAATACAGTGTAGTTGAATACGTTTTTTCTTCACACAATAAAAGGAGAGCTATGGAGGAATTCCTCAATGTATTTAGACAGTATTTGTATGAGCACTTGAAGTCAGAGCCTCAAAATTATGAGCATTAGAAATAGATAGGATGAATGAACAGAGTATTTTACCCACAGTTGAGGAATAAAGCACCAGAAGATGTGTTTAAGGTGAAAGATTGAATAAGAACTTGAGGGGCAACTTTTTCCACAGAGGGTGGTGAGTACATGGAACGAGCTGCAACATAACAAAATATGAAAATCATATATTAAGATCTTCAACAGATATAATTTGTTGATCTCAGCTGGCCTGTCAATGGAGTTCACCGAATGTTCCCATTATTTGATTAAAAATAATTGACATGCAAGAAAGTTCACTTATGTAGACATACTAAGAAAAGGATCAATGTTCACTACAAAGCAATCTACCTCACCACTGATTGAGATGCTTGCTAATAGTCACAAAGTGTACAGAAAGACATCCTAGATAATATGAATACTGCAAGTACTATGGAACTTTATTCCTGAAAAGAAATAAGGAATTAAATAAAAGGGGAAAATTTGCTTTGAATCACCACTTATTATAGAATTTCCATGGAGATGACTTACCCGAGTTCGATCCTCAATCCCATAAATATAAAGCTGCATGGGAATATTAAAGCTGTGCAGGAAATTTCCACCAAAAACCAATGTGTCTACAGGTGTGTACACTGCATGGATCCATCCTGAAAATAAATTAATAGGACTTGAGTTTTGTTGTAACGAACTTTCAAGGACCTTTGGACTTGCACACCAGGGAGCATTTTGTTCCTAAATATTTCCTGGGACCTTAGCATTCATGATACATGTCCTAAGCTCATTAGTACTTCCAAAATGCTTCATCTCACACTTACCAGAATTAATCTGCTATTTCATAGCTCATTTCACCAATACATCAATATCACCCAGTAGGCTAAGACTACCTTCCACACCATGAACAACTCCAATCGTAGTGTCAATTTACTGATCAGGCCACCTACACCCACAACCAAATCAATCATGTATATTACAAACAGCAAGAGTCCCAGCCCAGTTGCCTGTGGAACAGCACTAGTCACAGGCATTCAATTACAAAAAAAAAAATCAATTACCATCACCGTCTGTCTCCTATTGCCAAGCCAATTTTGGATCGAATTAACCAACTTGCCCTGGATTCCACAGGCCCTAACCTTTTGGATCAGTCTACCAAGTGGGAACTTGAAGTCAATGTAAATTACATCTTCTACACTGTCCTCAACAGAACACGTTACTGCCCTCTCAAAAATTCAATCAGGTCAGCCACACAAGGTCTGTTCATGACAAAGCCATGCTATCCATCTCTGATTAGTCCCTGCTAATTACTTTTCCTATCCCTCAGAATATTTTCAACAACTTACCTTGTATTGCCACTGATTATGTCCATATCTGATGAAAATAAGCTAGACAGTACACAGCCATGCAATATGGATAGGTCTTTCCCAGGTTTCAAGGCCTTTACTTAGAATTGATCGTTTGGGAGAATGGTAGGATGGATTTACCACTGCTGCAGGCATCTTCGGCTGCCTGGTAACTCAGTTCGCGACTGCATCTCCGATTTACAAACTCTCCAGGTTACAAACAGTTCATAGACCCGAACTCCAGCCATAACCTGGGCAGGACCTGTATGCAACTCCAACAGCATGTCACACCAGGAGTATACTAACTGTGTACTTCTTCCTTTGCAAATACATCCAATTCAATAACAAGAGTATGAAAATTAGCCACCATGATTTAGACACAATCTTCTAAATGTCAATGCTTGTAAAAACAATATGACATTGTGTAAAATAAACTAATTCCCCAGTCTGTACAGCCACATGTTTTAATAAAGATAAATAGGAAAGCAAAAACCTTGAATAAAAAAAATGAACATTCTCACTTAAATGCACAGAAACTGCCAGTGTGAGCTGTTGGTTTTGCCTCAGACTTTCGACATGTTTCCAGAACCTGTCACCTCTCTTAAATCAGCAAAGCACACCAGTGTAACCATTCCAGCATCTTGGTAATGTAGAAATATACTGGGTATTGCTGTATGATAATCTTTACCATTACATCATACACGTTACCATAAAAGCTAAAAAGATATACATTCTCGGCAAACATTTCAACCGCTCTTATAACTATTATAGAAAGTGCCACTGCCAAAGGGGAATGCAGCAAAATGAATGTTGAAGATATGTAGCTAGAAATATATTTTTGTTGGGGAGAAATAAGGAGATAATCTTTTGCAGTAATGTCAAATGAAGTGCAAATAATAGAACCAAAGCAGCGGCATCTTTTGGAATTGTTCATTACAAGCCACTTAAAAACACATCAAATATCTATCTTGCAGATGATAATGGCAGTTTACCAAAAATCCACAAAACGGAATACGACAGATGAAGTTTAATTTAAAACTAAATTTCAAGGCATTCTGCTACTGGAATATAAGAGGTTGACCCTCCAACTAGAAAATAGATTAAATTGAATGAAAATGCTTGGAATATCACAAATAAAATGCATATCACTAAGATTTTAAGTGCATGAAAGATGTAGTACAGCAAAAGTAATTATGATTATATTGCCAATGATATTTGAAGTCATTTATTCAAATAAAAATGGCTTGAAGATAATAATCCAGATTTTTCCAAATTATTTACATTACACAATCCCCTACACACTTAACACAAAAACTAAAAGGGTTGCACACATAAACAGCTCTCTTTCTAAATTTAATAAGGTTGTGCAAACAATTCTACTCTCCAATCTATTTATGTAAATAATATAAAAATAATAAAATAGCAACCGTCTTCAGTTACCTGAAGGGATCAGAAAGGTATATCCTTGTTTTAACTCAATTCGCTGACATCCATCCACTCTGTCCCCAAGGAAAATATCACCTTGCTTTCCTGAAAGAACCCACTCTTCATAAATCTCCAGATTGTGCGATGTGGGTGGGACTAACCAGAACACCTGATGAGACAGACTCCTTGTAAAAGAAGCGTATTTGGAACATTCATATTTCCCATTATAGTACAAATTGAGCTCAAATTTGAGGAATGCAATATTGTTGTCCATGGACATCATTACAACCAAATCATGCATAACGAAATACAGACTCTTCCCACTCCTCTGAACAAATTACTAACTGCTCAACAAGTTTTTTAAATCCTATATACAAATTTGATTATCTTCTGTGATTCAAAAATATTCAGGAGCATAACAGAAAATATGTTGACAAAATACCAATATTCAGATATACACTAATGTGAGTCTGAAAACACAAGTGTTAAGCATTTCAAGTGATTTTACCCAAGGTCAACTTCAGCAGCGGTAAGTGTGATTAAATACGGAATCGCTCCAATTTTTCTAACTATGGGTAAATAGAGCTTTCAACTCAAGTCAATAGATTTGGAAATATAATTACATAGAATGGTAAGATCATATCACTATTGCCTAATCCTACTATTTTGCACCAAGCTACTGAATAATGCCATTTCCAAAACAAGGAAGTCTGTGGATGCTACGTTCTTGCATCAGAAAACATGTCACAGATTTATGCATTGGTCCACTATGAGATCCAATCTCAGTTCCATTATCTTAATGGGGAGGTACTATTGAGGAATGGGGCCAGTTGAAAAAAAAAATACAGGAAATTACGAGTAATTTACTCCTCTTCATTCAAGAATTTCCCCACAGCAAAGCTGCAATAAAGGTTACATATTCATTCTGTTTTCTGGGGGGATAGCACACAGTTTATATGATTTCAAAAAAAGGGTAGAGAATATAAATTAAAACTGTATTAATAAAAAATAAATAAAAGAAAGTTTACAATTCTCTGTGAAGCATGCATTGAAAAATACTGGCGCAAAATACCTTGTTCTAGCCAATTTAATGGTAAGTAAGATATATTGTAGATTTTTGCAAGTTATATTAAATTATCTCCATCCTTTGAAAATAAATTTATTAAATGCCTTCAAATCCAGGAGAAACATTCTGACACATTTGAAAAGAAAAGGTGGAATATTCCACTTTTGTAGTGTAACCATATAGCATCACGAGGTTAATTCCCGGGATGGCGAGACTGTCATATGTTGAAAGAATGGAGCGACTGGGCTTGTATACACTGGAAGGATGAGAGGGAATCTTATTGAAACATAAGATTATTAAGGAATTGGACACGCTAGAGGCAGGAAACATGTTCCCGATGTTGGGGGAGTCCAAAACCAGGGGCCACAGTTTAAGAATAAGGGGTAGGCCATTTAGAACGGAGATGAAGAAAACTTTTTCACCCAGATAGTTGTGAATCTGTGGAATTCTCTGCATCAGTAGGCAGTGGAGGCCGATTCTCTGGATGCTTTCAAGAGAGTTAGAGAGAGCTCTTAAAGACAGCGGAGTCAAGGGATATGGGGAGAAGGCAGGAACGGGGTACTGATTGTGGATGATCAGTCATGATCACAGTGAATGGCGGTGCTGACTCGAAGGGCCAAATGGCACCTATTGTCTATTGACCTTCATTTCACTATATTGAAAATTTTGAAAATGTTCTTCCAAAAGATGTCATGTCATTATAGAGTCTGATTTACAGGCGAGGCATTCTTTAAAAAAAAGCCTATTTGTACAACTGTCACCTTTTAAGCTGCTAAACAGAATTTTGGCTACCCATTTCTTAACCCTGCAGAGATTGATCAACAATGAGTTACAATTTACTCAGCCCAGCATCCACTGATCCCACCAAAGACCTTATTGAACTTACCATTCTGCAGGTGAGAACCTAAACAATAAGCACCAGAGCTATTCGCCACTCTTAACCCTGCAGTATATCTTATTCAAGCACATTCTATTATTACTTCGACATCAAAACATATTACTTGCCAAGAGGAGGAACTGGAGAGTAAATGAAATTGCTATAAATCAATGAACACTGCAGAATCTAGGAATCAAATAAGAATTTGTGGGGTTCAAAATTACTCTATGCATAGCCTTTAATCATCAATAAACCACTGCAGTTTTGGTTTTGATTTGCTGTACATAAAATTAACCATTTTGGTGTTATTGATCCAAAAAATAAAATCTTGCTTCAAGTATGTTCAAATAAGTAGTTTTATACATAAAGTTGTCAATATTTGTTATCAAACTGAAGTAACAGTTCGATAGCAGAAAATAAATAAGCATTATTCACCTTCCCTCCTCGAAGAATGTGGTACCAGACTGAAGTGCCACCAAAATCAATGTGAAAATCGGTGTAGCAACCTTTGACGCTCATTAAGCAGTACCTGCAGAGAAAGCATTTAACAATTAATAATTCCATGCTTTGACAATCAGCAAGTTGTTGGCCCAAATGAGGATTCGTCATGACCAAGAACAACAGCAAGGTATGTCCTCCAATTACATAATGGAGGTCAACAAGAATGGAACATTCCAAGGTGCCTAGTTTGAACATAAATTATTAATTCTAACAAATACCAAGACATTTCAGTCTTTTGGTTTTGCATTTCAATATACATTTTTGTTCACTAAAGAAAACAGAAAATGACATTTACCCCTCACTGCATCAATGAGAACCATATTGCAGGTGTGTTTCAAAGACTGAGTGAGACTGATATGCTATAAAATAACATCAGTGCAATAATGAACCAACTTGCAAATGGGATTTAGTTACTGGTTACAAGTAATTAGATTAAAGAGATGAATGAAAATTAATTTAACATTTCAAAATCATACAATGAATCTTGATTTTCCAAAAGAGATAATAGCCTTAAATGATCTCAGTCACGAAACATTTAAATAAAAACAAATACTCAGTTTTAACATGCCTATACTTGGAAAAAGGAAACCGAGTAAGTGTTCTTGTAATGCTTTCTCAAATGGCAAGGGCAAATTTATTATAACATTACTTCCATCTGTTAACATACAAATTCTGCTTGTACATGCCTCCACTAGTTTAAGAATCCAGCTGAAAATGTATGGCTTACAAGCATGTGAACTTTGTTACACATTTTTCTGTAAGGAAAATAATTTCCTGCATTTCTATTGCATATCTTAAAGCGGCTGCACTCAGTCTCATAAATGAAGCAAAAACGTCAATTAGTGTCCTGCTTACATTATTTCACAGCCAGGCAACATATTCACAATGTAATCATATTCCAGCACTCATCAAAAGCATTTCCAACACCATCAGAGGTCAACACCTACACCCAAGTATTTTTAAATAAAACTATACAAAATCTGATTCCCAATCTGTAGGTCAATCAATTAAATCTGCTGCAAACATTTGTTGCTTTCCACTCACTGCATGAAACCCCAGTCTTTTTAGATTCAGCAGCAGCCATCAGCTGTAACTAATGGCTGAATCATACTGATGTTTCATGCACCTTACAAATAATTCAGCTGTTAATCTGAACCCACCATTACGCCGATGTTGCTTTTTGTGGGTTATGTTGTGTCAGCGTTGGTGAACTCTTCTAAGGATCATTTATTGCCTCATCTCCTCTTCATTTATTGCCTTCATTTTAAAGATAGAATCTAAGCAGTATGCAGGCAATGCACACACTCTCGTCCGCTGATAGGCTGTGAAGGACTGTACCAGGTGGCAACAGCAGCAGTCTGCAGATCAGAGCTGCTTCTGGTTAAGGAGAAGTCCGCTGCCTAGCAACAGGATCCAGGATTGAGGTTGACAGAAAGATATGCACTGATGTCATGAAGACGGCTTGGGCAATTTGCAGGGTCTAATAGTCTTTGTTCCCCATTGTTACTGTTACAGTTCTCCTGACTCAGCACTGGGAACAAGACCCTCCATGTTTCTTTCAGAGCAACTGTCAGACAGGCCCTGATGCCCATCCATACCACAACTTGTGGTGAACCTGCATAACCTATTTCAGGAAACAAGCTAATGCTTACATAATCATCTGTTTTAGGTTCTGTTGTTGCACTGTTAAAGAGGCAGCCTCCATGTGGTTCAGCTCTATCAAACAGTCAGACTCTGTGTACAAGCATGCAGGCGGTAGTGTCTGAGATTTTAGTTCAAATTGGAATATAATACCTCATATTAAAAGATAAAAAAATAATATTTCTAAACATAGAATTTTGGTGCAAATAAACGTAAAAAGACTATTTTTAAAATGGTAATCAGAATAACAAAATAAATTCACAGATGGCATTAATGTTACAAAATGATATTTTTAGAATTTAGTTTTTAAAATATGTGCTGACAAATTATTCAGTACTAGCTCCTCAAGGGTAATTTCTGATGCACATGATGCCAATTTCCCAAAAATGAATTAAAAAAAGAAAATTTTAAGAAAATGCATTGACCATCAAAAAGGGTAATCACAACCATATGTGCTGATCTAAATTTAAAGAAAACTGGGAAAATGCACATGCAGAACTCACATAAAAATAAAACTGAACATTTTTGTTGGAATATATTTTGTATTCATATTTGTTAACTCATTGTAATCCACATCAGTTGCCACTCTAACATCTGTCTTGAGTCTCAAAGCCTGAATGAAGACAATTAGTATTTATGTTGCCTTTAATCTTATCACTCAGATCATTTTACATTTGTTCATCTACAAACTGCTGCATTTTAATAATTTAATAACTTTCCACAGGCAGAAATGGAAATTAAGGGTTCCATCATACAAATACGCTCTCTTCCCACACATAGGCTATCAAGCAATGAATCCATCAATGTCAGCACCAGGATTAAGACTCTAATAACACAATTCAAAAAAGTTAACCAGCTCTCACACTCTTCCTGTCACAATAAATACAAACATTTCTGGAAAAAAGATCAATTAGAATGACTAATGCACCCAATACATTAAGGAATAAAACACTGAACTACAAGTCAATTAGGCTTTTTGTCAGATCCAGGTGTCAGCTGAAGAACTATGGGCACAGTCGGGGAACATATTATCTCCATAGCAAGACAGGAAAGACATTAGGAATTCCAACACATTTATTTAATGAGAACTATTTGCTGGTTTCCCATGGCATTCCTTCTGAGCTTGCACACAAACTTATTATCATGGGACCATTTATTTAATGATTTTAAGAACCAAAACATTTATTCCAAAAATTCCACACTGAGCTAGCTAACCTCGGCGTGGCAGATGGAAAATTGCATTCTGCTGAGTTGGAGAACAATTTCTTCTCTTGGGCAATTTCTTAGCAATCAAAGATGCATTTCTTCCACTCCAGTTCTTGGACTGCGAGGTAATTGACGAGGCCAACATGTTGATTTGAGACCTTTACACAGACGGGGCAGGCGGCATCTGACTGTAGGGCAATCGAGTAATTTGTGATGTAATGCATTCCTACTTTCATTTAAGTTGATCTTCTACATACTCCCAACACATATCCACAATGTTCTCAGAGCCATCCTGAATGCTTATGACAAAGCGAGGAGGACTGACTGAACTTTGTTGCCTTCCACCACAGTGAAGAATGTTGTGGTGGATGTTTGTGTTAAATTCTATTGTGTATTGTGTGTTCTTTTTTCCAACTGTATCGCTGCATGGCAAATTAATATCACTGTACCTTAGTTGGTGCATGTGACGAATAAATTTGACTTTGACTTTATCCTCCCTGATAAGAAAGTTTAGAGGGATATATACTAAATGCAGGTAATGGGACTAGCTTAAATGGGACGTCTTGGTCGGCATGGATGTGTTGGGCCTTAAGGGCCTGTCCCACTTTCACGACCAAATTCACAACCTTTTGTACTCGTGGACATTTTTCATCAGGCTAGAAAAACGGCCCGACCTACTTGATGCCACGAGTACCTACGACGAGCATCACGGCCTGCTACGACCTACCTACGACCTCGTGACGACCATGCTGCAAGTATGAGTCAAGGGTAAACTCGGCAGAGGTTGTGAAAGTGGGACAGGCCCTTTAGGGCCTGTTCACGTGCTGTACGACTCTATGACTATTCTTTTAGAAATCGTGGGCCAGGAATTCTTAGGATTTAAGGATTTTGCAAAGGCAGCCAGGGATCACTGTTGCTCGATTGGTCACACACTTCGTACCAGTTTTGAGGTCCTGATCTTCAAACTAACTTTTCCATCTGCCACACCGAGGATAGCGAGCTCAGTGTGGATTTTTTGAATAAATGTTTTGGTTCTTAAAATCATGAAATAAATGGTCCCATGATAATACGTTTGTGTACAAGCTCAGAAGGAATGCCATGCAAATAGTCCTCATTAAATAAATGTGTTGGAATTCCTAATGTCTTTCCTGTCTTGCTATGGAGATAATATGTTCTCCTACTGTGCCCATAGTTCTTTAGCTGACACCTGGATTTGACAAAAAGCCCAATTGACAGTGTTTTGTTCCTTAAAGTATTGGGTGCATTAGTCATTCCAATTGATTTTCTTTAGAAATGTTTTGCTATTTATTGTGACAGGAAGAGTATGAGAGTTGATTAACTTTTTTGAAAGTTACAGCTAAAATGCTATACTGAAGGAGATTGTGGATTTTCTCATTGATTTCTGCCTTGGCTGAGAAGTAGCTCCCAAGATACAGAAGAGACCCACGATTTCTGGGGTACTGGCATGAAAGGGTGAATGGGCAATACTGCATAGCAGGTTCAGGATGGTTGAGGAGCATTATCTTGCAAATGTTGAGTGCACGATCTCCAGGTAAACCATTCTCCCAGTATCTGAAGGCCGAAGAAAACTCATGACCATAAGGGATAGATGGTGGGTGGAAAGAGATCAAGAGACCCAGCAAATGGCTGACAGCCTTGACACAAACAGATTCTTTAGGGATGTTGAGGCCATCTTCAATCCAAAACTACTATCCAAGGCCCAATCTCACAAAGAATCAAGATCGGGGGTGAACATACCAAGGACAGAGAGGCAGTCAACCTCCACTGGAAGGGCTGTGACTTGATAAAGAGGTGTCCATCTCACAGCAGCCCAATCACTCCAGCCTTGCCACAACTCTAGATTGACAAGTTAGAAAGTCCATAATCATGCAAATTTTAAAAAAAATCTTGGGGGAAGATGGTATGCCTGCTAAGTTAAAAACTCAACAGTGACAAGCTTCAGTTATAAATGCACAATCTCATCATTCACATCTCAGCATAATAGAGAAAAGTCAGTAAACTATTTATTCTAATTTGGCTTTTCAATATGCACATGGGTAGGAACAGTTTATTTGAACATAATACATCAATAATACAAAATTGAACATAATTCTTCAGCTGAGGCCACCAAATTGTGTAAATTTCAGTGCAACCTTCCTTCTTTTGTCTACTGTGTCTCTTGATAAAGCTATGTATGCCTTATCAACCACTTCCTCAATCAGACCTGTTACTTTCCATAATTAGAGCGCCAATACCCACAGTTCTTTCTGCCAAAATGCATCACCCCACAATTCCCTGCATTGAGCTTCACTCTTCTACTAGTCTGCTGCATACGACTGTAAGCAATCACAATCCCGTTTTTTTGTTAAGTAATACTACCATGCTTTGTGTCAACTGCAAATTTAGAAATTGTGTCTTGGGCCCCCTCCAATCTTAGATCAAAGAAGCTGTGGCCCTAATAGTAATCCTTGGGGAGCGCCACGATTCATCTTCCAACAATTCAAAATAATTACTCATCTTGCCCCTCTGGGGTCTGCAACCTGACAATTTCATATCCATGAGGTCAGTATCCCTTTTACTGGATCCCTTTTTTACTATATTCTTGAACTTTGCTAATAAGCTTTCTAAGCTTTCAAAAGCTTTCAGGAAGTCCATGTGAACCACATTAACTGAATTACTCTCAGTATCTCCATCCATTACCTCATCAGAACTCTATTAAGTAAGTTAAGTACAAATTGGCCTTCCATGTTGGCTTGTCTTAATTTTACTACTTTTCTTCAAGTGACAATTAATCCCATCCCTGATCATTGTCTCCAAAACCCATCAAGGTTGAACTGACCACATTATAGTTCCTGAGCTTGTTCGTACTCTTTCTTCAACTGAGAAGTAACGTTTGCCACTCTCCAGTCCTTTGATACCACTCCCTAATCCAAAGAGCCTTGAAAGATCATGATCAATGCCCTCACAATTTCCTTCACAGTCTGAGTGTGCATCCCATCCTGGTGACTTACCCACTTCAAATTCAGGTAACTCTTTTAATGGCTCCATGCTTTCTATTTTTAATGTATCTAGTATCTCAACTATCTCCTTCGTCATTATTACTCAGGAACTATTACTTAGTTCCCTGGTGAAGACGTATGCAAAATATTAATCCACCACCTTCAGAGCTTTCATCATAGATAGATAGATAGATAGATTTTATTGTCATTTGAACCTCAAAGAGGCTCAAACGAAATTCCATTTCCACAGCCATACAAACAAAACAATTCCTACACGACACACAAACAATTCAATCTATAGAAAAACATCCATCACAGTGAATCTCCTCCTCACTGTGATGGAAGGCAAATTCTTTTCTCTCCCCTGCACCATTTTTTCTCCCATGCACGTTCCCATTTGGGAATGTGCATCATCCATGCACGTTCCCATTTTTGTCATTAATAAAACCCACTCCACATATTGGTACTATTTATATGTTTTTAAAACACTTTTGGATTTCCTCTTATGTTAGCAGCTAATCATTTTTCATATGCTTTCTTTTCCTCTCTTATTTTGGTTTGCACTTTTCTAATTCATTTGTAACCAACCCGATTCTCTCTAATATTAACAACCTTATGAATCATGAGCAACTTTCTTTTGTGTCCTCGACATATCTTTTATAATTCAGGGTGTGCTGGATTTGTTTAGTCTTTCTTTGCCCTTCAGGGGAATGTGTCTCATTGGTTCCTGAAACATCTCTTCCTCAAAACAGACCACAGTATTGCTACAGTTCTGCCTGCCAACTTTAGGTTCCAATTTAATTTGATTAACTCTTCTCTCGCCTCTCTGAAATTGGCTTTCCTACGATTAATTACGTTTACTTTGTATTGCTCCTTCTCCTTTTCAACAGCCAACCTAAATATTATGATGTTATGATCATTATCTCCTAAATGTACCCATACTAAAACTCGGTGCTTTTGGCCCACCTTATTCTTCAGAACCACATCCAGCTATGTTGGATCAGAAACATATTGCTCTTGAAAATTATCCAGCGGACACTTTTAAGCTCTTAAGTTTCTCCCCTTAACAATGTTGCCGACACAATTTACATTGGAATATTTGGAGCTCCCTATTATAACTACTCTATGGATGCCAGAAATTTAAAATAAAATGTGAAGATCCTGGAAACACACAGAAAGTCAGGCAGTGTTTGCAGAAGGAGAATTAAAGTTAATGCTTCGGTCTTTGACCTGAAACCTATAACTGTGTTTCCTTTTCCACAGATGCTATCTATTCATCATCAGTAGACTTTTCCCTTTTAATTTGTAATGTACAATGGTCACAAACTTATCCAAGATGGCAATTTCCTATTTAATCAAGAAAGGGAAGAGTCAAATGTGAAAGTGAGATCGGATGGACATTAATAACAAAGTTAATGAAACTAGAGTTATTTACAAAAGAGTTAAAAAAATAGCACCAATATCTTCATCAAAGTAGGCTGAAACTATCGGTCTACCAGGACAATCCTGCTCATGGCTCTCGGAAAGGAGGAAATGGGGACAATGACTGTCTGAGAGACAATATCCTGATGTTAAATGCTGGGGTCTTGTTACACAAGGACATATGAGAATGTATCTGAAAACTGGAATTCTGTCGCTGTGAAGTAGATACCAAACAACACTACCTCTGTCAACAGGCTTGATGACAATGTGGGGGTTGCCCAAAGATATTGGGGTTGCCTATTGTATGTCACCTTTTAATAATAGAAATGCCTCCAACAGTACTTCTTTGTAACTCATTGACACACATTCTCAAGGTCTCTCAATTTGTGGAAGATGCTCAAGATAATGCTTTGCAATTCCAGGTAGCAAATCTGCAGGCAGCTTCTACAAATGAAAATGACAAGGGACCCCAGCAGCCCTTCCAGATGAGACAGAGATTCACGTGCACCTCTTCACTATTCCTGATGTTAGTTAAGAGTTAGATGGATTCTATCAAAATGCTACTCAGAATATCAGTGGGCACAATGACTCAATGAAAAACACCTGCAATCAAGAATGAAAATAAGCCTAGAATGACCAGTTCAGCGCTCCCCTTGTAATTAATCGCATTCTTCGGATTTAGAATAGGACCCATGAATGAGAATCATTGTAGCTGCTCCTAACAGTTACATCATCAATTTAGTGCAAAATATCACAATCAGATCCTTCAAAATATTCTAAAAAGTAAACATACTGCAATTCTGCTTCGTGACATTACAACGATAGCTAAAACGTGGATTCCAAATGTCCGCTTTCACTATGATAAATAACACTTTCACTTACTTCTGAACTTTGGGGTATTTCATTTCTGCAATTGCATTTGTGGAGTCCAGCTGCTTTTCTTTTAAGTGCCGTGGCCACATATTATCCACCCAGTCTACCAAGTCCACCTGAAACAACCGATGAATCTTTTTAAAAAATATTACATCAAATATTCGGCATTGCCGACCCGACCCAAGAAACTACTCAAAAATTAAACCTTTAATTTATTAACTCTACATAGTTCATTTTATTAGAAAATAGAAACCCAATCAATGCTTAGAAAATGTTTTTCAAAACAATGCTTGTCAAGAAATTCTTCCAGATATTAATTCAAGTTGGAATGAATAGAATGCATTTACTGCCTTCGACCTCTGACAAATTAAAACATCCAGTTAATTTGCACAATTGTCAGTTAGCCTTACATTTGAATGCTAACTCGGTTTAGTTACGAAGAAGCCAATAAAGGAGTTTATTTTGTAATTTCTTTGTCGGCAGAAGAGCTTCCCCCAAGCCCACAAGGAATCTATACACCTCTTTCTGTCTTAGTTCAAATTATGATGTCTCTCCAAGCCTACAGGCACTAACCTTGAACTTACGGTATGGACAATCAGTTGTAGCCAATATCAGATAAAAGTCAAATCATAGTGATTACACCTGGCATGTAAATGTTAATATGCAGTAATAATTATTACTTTTCTGTGTTTTAAAAGTTAAACTGTGATTCATCATGTTTTTCACAAGTCTCTCAGATAAAATAGTTAGAAACATTATTCCATTTGCAGACATACCCCATCTTGGTTACATTCCACACATATAAACTTTGGGCGGATTTATCCCAGTAACCTGCCTGCACTTGTGGAGCTGACCATGTCATGACAAATACTACAAAGGTAGATGATAGTTTGGGCTGCAAGGAACACACAGAAAGGTTTCAAGATATATGGATTGCCTACATAAATGGGAAAGGACATGATGTATGGAATATAATGTGGAAAAGTTAACTATTTAGTTAACTAACAAGGTTAACAATTTAATAGAATAAATGGAAAGATAGAGCTTATTTTTTTAAATGGTGAGCGATGCTGACGTTCACAGACCCCAGGCACGTGCCGTGAGTAATTACTCAGGGTTGGCAGTCAGTCGGCTTTAAATAAAATCTTAAACCGCGCATGCGCAGATTGTTCTCCTCTCCATAAAAATAAAAATAAAGTAACAATTCAATTTGCCCAAGGCTTCCAAATCTACTTCATTCTGAATTATGGAATGGGTGGGGGGTGGAGGGTGACAGCAGGTGGAGAGATGGGGGGGGGGGGGGGGGGTGGGGGGAACAGGAGCACACCGGGGCAAGTTGAATCAGTTGTGATTTTATTGAATGACAATACTAGTTCAAGGGACCAATTGGGGGGAGAGTTTCTTTCACAGCGTGTGGGGAGTCTGGCCAGGGGCAAAGTTGCGGGGAGGGCAGGAGCGTTGAGAAGGAGGATGTCGGGGATCATGCCAGTAACCCACTCACCGCTGCCGCGGCACTCCGGGCGCGGAGCCGCCGCATTGTGGCCGGGGATTGAAGTAGCTCGGGTGGCTGCGAGCCACCCGGGACCTCAGCTCTTTCTGCCGGCCCGCTCACCTCTGGCAGTGCTCTCCGTCTGAACAGTGAGGGGACCAGCTCAAGAGCAAACATCATAGAGGACAGGGCAGGAGCATTGAGAAGGAGGGGGTCGGAGATCATGCCAGGAACCAGCTCAAGAGCGGGTCAGCGGGCGATGGATAACAGGACAGCGGGCAGTGGGCACTCCTGTGTCAGCGTGAACAAGGGACCAATTGAGGTTACTCGCACTGACACATGGAGTAAGCTCCACCACCCGCTGTCCTGTTATGCATCGGCCGCTGACCCGCTCTTGAGCTGGTTCCTGGCATGATCTCCGACCCCCTCCTTCTCAATGCTCCTGCCCTCCTGCAACTTTACACCTGGCCAGACTCCCCACACGCTGTGAAAGGAACTCTTCTTCTCCCCCCCCCCCAGAATTTCAGTTGCCTTCAGTTGCCCTCATCATGAAGCCTTGAAGCAGCGTCGACGGCACGTGGGCTGCACAGACCTTCGCGTATTACATGTACTGCGCATGAAAGGCACGGAGAATTATGCCTACCTAAGAGATCGATCTCTTAGATAGGCATAATTCTCCCGTGCCTTTACTATTTATATTTAATAATTATAATTTTATAATTTTAGTCAGGGTAGGCAGTGCCTACCTTGCCTACCCTGACGGCACGTGCCTGACAGGGACTTAGGTGCCCGTGTCCATGAATCACTAAAAGTTAATATGAAGCACTGGCAAGTAATTATAAAGGTAAATAGTACATTGGCATTTATTGTAAAATGACCAGAAATGCCTTGTTCTAATTATATTGAGCCCCGGTGTAATAGCGGCTAGAACATTGAGTTCACATTACAACCAGCAAAGTTAACCCGCTCTTCTGGAAACTATTAATCTCCCACTCAATATTACTAAAACATGCTGTTTGATTATTACATTAGTTGTCCTGTTTCCTACATTACAACCGTAACAAACAACTTTTAGTTAACTAGTTCCATGCAGATTCAAATAATCTACTTTTGTCAGCACAAGAGACTGCAGATGTTGGAATCTTGAGTAAAAACATGTTGCTTAAGGATCTCAGTGAGTCAGGCAGCATTTATGTAGCAAAACAGACAAGGACTAGACCCAAAATGTTGTATGTCCATTTCACTCCACAGATGTTGCTTGATTCACTGAGTTCTCCAGCACTTTGTTTTTTACTACTTCGTTTTTGTACTGCATCCCTAATTATGGATCCAGGGAATCCACATCCTTTATTCATTTTTTAAAATCCTGCCCTGTCACTATCAAAGGTCCATGCAAATATAAAACATAGAAAATTGGTGCAGGAGTAGGCCATTCGGCCCTTCGAGCCAGCACCACCATTCAATATGATCATGGCTGATCATCCTAAATCAGTACCCCGTTCCTGCTTGCTCCCCATATCGCTTGACTCCATTAGCCCTCAGAGCTATATCTAACTCTCTCTTGAAAACATCCAGTGAATTGGCCTCCACTGCCTTCTGTGGCAGAGAATTCCACAGATTCACAACTCTCCGGGTGAAAACGTTTTCCCTCATCTCAGTCCTAAATGGCCCACCCCTTCTTCTTAAACTGTGACTCCTGGTTCTGGGCTCCCCCAACATCGGGAACATTTTTCCTGCATCTAGCCAGTCCAAACCCTTAAGAATTGTATATGTTTCTTTAAGATGCCCTCTCATCCTTCTAAATTCCAGTGAATATAAGCCTCGTCGATCCATTCTTTCATATGTCAGTCCCGCCATCCCGGGAATTAACCTGGTGAACCTACACTGCATTCCCTCAATAGCAAGAATGTCCTTCCTCAAAACAGTCTTCATTCAAATCGGCATGACTAGTCAACCATTTCGCCAAACACTTGCACTCTGATGGCCAAGGGTCTCCCGGTTTCTAAACATTTTAACTCATCCCATTTCCATATTGATCCTTCTGTCCTGGCCTCCTCTATCGCCAAAGCAAGGCCACACTCAAACTGGAAAAACAGCATCTCATATTCCACTTGAGTAGCTTACCGTATGAACATTGGAATTCTCCAATTTTAGGTAATCTTCTGCTCCATCCCTTTTTTCCCTCCCCTGAGCCCCACCGTACCCATTTCTCCCCTTCTCCCTCTCTCCCGTCCCCTTGCACCCTCTCTGGCTTCACAATTCATACCTCTTCTCTCCTTATCTCACACTTTTGTCTTTCCATCCCTGGCATTTGTCCAACCATCTTCCAATCAACCTCCCACCCAACCCCCAGCTGTAACTTGCCAGACTTTGTCCTATCCCCACTTCCCTTCAAGCTTTCTCCTCCCCACATCATAACCAGTTTGAAAAAAGGTCTTGACCTGAAATGTCATCTATTCATGTTCTCCAGCGATGTTGTGACCAGTTGAGTTATTCCAGCACTTTGTGTCTTTTCCCTTAAACCAGCACCTGCAGTTTCTATGTCTCCATAAAACGGTCCCTCTGTTGTTACATTTATTTTATAAACATGCCATTTTATGTGTATTGGCTTGCCAATTTATCATTGAAAATTTATCATTTTATGCTTCTCACCATTAGATTTCATGACCTGCCCTTTCCACCAGCATATTCAAGTCTACTAATACTTACCTCACTGATTCACACATTTAAATTTCATGTCATCCACACATTTGCAAATTTTGAAAAAATGCTTTCATTTCAAAAATTTAAATAAACTTAAAGTACTTGCAAAATGGAAGCAATTGGATTTATCAAAATATCTTAGAAACTAGTGAAAAAGCATGGTTAAAATATAATCAACATTATTGATTGATAATTATTGATGATATATTGTGAGTGAATTTTTTCAACTTATAGATTTAACATTCTTCATGCACCTAAAAAAATAAGATCACACAAACTAAATTAGTGCATGAAGACTGATAATGTTGTTAAAACAATACTAATAACATTTCTGTAAAGAAAGGTGGTCCTCCGACAGATAAAAGGGGCAAGAGTCATCAAACAATAATCAGCTTCAGATCCTATTAAAATATAAGTTTGTCACAAATATTCTTACCACATCAGGCCGCTTGACCAGGTTCTCAAGTTTTGTGTGACTGAATTCCAGGCTGATGACATTGTAGAGCTTCTCCCTTTCAACCTCTGGTGTTTCGTAGTATTTGACCCACTGTGACATGCTCATTTCAATCCCCTTCTGTGTATTCACATCCATGACATCGACGATACGACGACTCCCTGAATCACATACAAAATAATCATTTCTATTGACTTCGATTTAATTTTTGAACACACATGATCTCATGATTTATCATTGCTATAATAAACCTATAAAAACAATTACTACTTAGCAATGCGAACAGAAAGCTCAGTAATACAAAAATGGAAGTAGGACATATGCCCCTCAAAGGTATTCTGTCATCAGTAAGATCGTAACTGATTTTGCATTTCAAGTCCACTTTCCAGTCCAATCCTAAAGTAAATCAATTTTCTTCAGCGCCAAAAATATATTCGGTAGCCAAACAATCTCAGAATTCTGAGATAGAGCATTCCAAAGATCTGCAACCATTTGAGCAGAGAAATCTCATCTCAGTACTGACTGCCTCCTCATCAGAGCATGCCCCTCTAGTTCTAGATTCACCATCTTCATCAACCAGTCTTTCAGCATCTACCCTGTCTATTCATCACATCTCACTCTTCTAATTTCCATTAAATATCTGCTTGTATATAGAATGCCCACATACCAAAACCCACCTTAACCCAGGAACATTAAATCTATGATACACACACACACACGTGGCAAGTAAATTCTTCTTTCAATAGAGACCAAAACTAAACACTGAATAAGGTCTGACAAAAGCCCTTAAATTTAAACATGACAACTTTACTTGTGTACTCCCAAGCAAAAAAGGATAACAGAACATTTGTCTTCCCGATCACTTCTTGTACTGCAATTAGAGGGGTGTGAACCTCAACAAAAGAATGTGGTAATTGCAAAGTGTAGAGCAGGAGGACAAGTCCAGCAGGTCAGGCTAGACATATCATCAACTCCCAAAGAGAAGAAAAAGGAAAAAGTACAATTATTGCAAATGGATGACTGAGAAATCTAGTTACCTAAAGTCATCCATCTGTAATGCTAGCTCAGATTCTTTCCCTTTCCTTTATTTTCTGGGAGTGGAGGACATGGGTAGAATGACCTACTGATCTTATCTTCCTTCCCTAAATTTTGCAACGCCCACATTCTTTTGCCTATGTCACCTGTCAGTAATGGGAAGCTTGGTAAATATAGCTCACTTTGAAAGCCAATGTTCTATTTGAGACACAAGAAATGTCGCTGGGACATTCCTGAATGATGCGATTTCCATTTAGCTATCAACCTGGCAGCAGCTAATTCAATATCAGGAATGCAGAATCCGGACTTCTTTCCAAACTCATGCAATTGTTATTTCACTGAAAACGTAATGAAAATACTGTGTAGATAATACTCCAAAGTCCCTTTGCTTGTCTGACACTTTCATATCGCACTCCCGCATTAGTGACAATGATGAGGTGGAGGATCTTGCAACATGCTCAAAGCAGGTTTTATTTTTTAAATGAAGCTGTAACACAAGGAACAATAATTGATCCATTGTAATGAGCATTTACACCAGTACAAAAAGCTGATTTTGTTTTTCACTTCCTGAGTGTAATTGTACCTTTTTGGCATAAGGATCAGCCATCTAATTGTCTTTCCACGTCTGCTCAATTCAATAAGCAAACATATCTGCAAATAAGTTTATGATGCAGACAGCTACTCGCTGAAATGCACAATGTATTTTCAGTAATTGGAAACAATTTCATTCTTCATGACATTTACTCCCTGATAATTTAGTTTGAGAGAATGTAAAGGCACAAACATTAAAGATCTTTTAGTTAGATCTGAAATTACTTCCTGCAATTGTTGTGTTGCTATTTTTATAACTTAGAAAGGAATAAAAGAAAATAAACAGTACACTGAACATGTTGAACATTAGTCACCAGGATTTAAAAAAGCATTTAGTGTGTAAATCCAAATCTTCGCAAAACCAAATAACTGTTTGGAGGGTGATCAGAGTTAAATATAACACCTAATAAAATTAAACATTATAAAAGTTATTTTAGAAAATTCAATTATCCACTTGAGAATACAATTTATGAGTAAGACTTTCCTAACTTTTGGTAGATTAAAACCATATTAACATTCATTTAAACTGCTTATTATAAAAACTTTACAGAACTGCCACTCCACCTACAACCTTGATATTGCAAAAGATAAAAGTTTACTTTCTAAAATCTTTGCATTCTACCGAAATGAACATCCTAAAATTTGTCCTGTGAAACAAAGAAGCAAGTAAATTGTATGATTGCAAATTATAGCTATAATAGATGGAAAAAAAATAATTAAATAACGTCAAAAATAAAAGTGAGACACTCGACATCTGTGGAACATTTGCTGCGTACTTCCTGTCAACATGCTAACTCACTTGAATATTTCAAGCATTTTTTTATAACTACAAATCTTGGCAAAACTATAGACAACTCTTGAATATATTATGACAGCTCCATTATGAAACAACCTTTTGTTGCACTGCCCAAAATGCTTATATCCTTGGAGACCGAAAAATAGGTGCAGAAACACTTAGCAAAGGTGATATATAGCACAGTAACAAAACATATCTAGGTAGATAGGTAGTCTAGGTGGAGCAATATTTGAAATTAATCAGGATTTCAAGGAAGAAAGCAGATGAGCAATTAGAATAAAAGGTCATATAACCAGCGCAATATGGTTCAGAGATACACTCAGCCAGTTGAAGGCAAGTTCTGGGGGAGCAGCTGGGCTGACATCCATTGCACTAAAAGTATAGTTTTTAAAACAAAAGAAAAATACCCCAAGAGGTCGTGGATACACCAACTTGAAGATATAATAACTAACACTATTTTTATCTGGCTGCCAGTGTATGGTTCATAAATCTGCAAGTTATATGGTTCACAAAAATGAGACATCAATTTAATGGCTGCATTTGAGTTATGCTAATCCAATCACCACTTACTGTTGTATTCAAGAGCTCAATTACTGAACTTCCCTATCTGCAATCAGAATTAGATTTTCAAACGTTGCTATAAATGCAAACAGTCGGGGTTGATATATATTTATCAGCTATAGGATTTATCAACTGTACACTATATACTTCAAGAAGGGAAAGCCGAGGGACCTGGCTTCATTGGTGGAATGGTAGTGGAGAGGGAACACCTTTGGGTTTCAGGTTGCAGATCTCTGATCTGTCCTGGGCCCAGCATATTCATGGAATCACAAAGGAAGATCACTAATGCCTCTACTTCACAAGATTGAAGAGATTTAGGCGAGAGGGAACTGTTTAATAGGAACCCGAGGGTCAACATTTTATGGAAGAAGCTGTCAGAGGGGGTAGTTCCCATCAACATTTAAAAGACATTCGGACAGATACATGGACAGGAAATGTTTAGAGGGATATGGGCTAAACACAGGAAGGTGGGACGTGTAGATGGGGCATCTAAGTCGGCATAAGCAAGCTGGACCGAAGAGGCCGTTTCCATGCTGTATGACTTTATTAAGCACGTCTCCAAATACTCCATCGAACATGACAATGGTTGCATCACAGCCTGGTTCAGTAATTCAAGCCATCATATCCAAGAAGGCTGCAGAAAGTGGTGTACACTTCCCAGATCATCATGGGAACTAATTTCCTCACCATGGAAGGGATCTACAGGTGCTGCCGCAAGGCAGCAGTAATATCAAAGACCTTCACCACCCCGGCCATGCTCTCTTCGTGCTGCTATCGGGAAGCAAGCACAGGAGCCTGAGAATTGTTACCACCAGGTTCAAGGACAGCTTGTTCCCATCAACCACCCGGCACTTGAACTACCCTGCACAACACAAACCACAACCCTCAGGACCAAAGCACTACAGACTTTGTACTACTATGGTTGCTCTATGAACTCTGGCTTTTGCACCACTATGATCTAGCTTACTTAGAATAACTGATCATTCGTTGAATGCTTATTTATAGTGTGCCTATAAAGCTGCAGCAAACAAAAGTATAATTGTTCCAGTTCATATCCAGTGGACATGACTAAAAACATTGTTTCTAATCTATTCTCAAAAGCTCAGAGGATGACAGAAAAAGGGAAAAGGTGTAATTTTGAAGATGGCCACAAGAGGTCAATGAAAAACTAGGAATAACCAGAAGGCAGTTGCACAAACACACCTCAACCATATTTCTTCACCACATCCATGTTGAGAGCTAGTTAAGACCAAATGCTTTCGATTTGAATCAAAACCCCTAGAATATTAGGATTATATTATTTACTTTATATACTTTAATTAGTATTATATACTTTTTAAAATCTTTATAAATAACTATACTTTTGAGATATATCTCAAAAAATGCTTATAATAAATCAAATGAGGAATGTCTTACGTTTATTACAATATATAATTTGAGGAAATGCAGCTGCTTGAAATGCCCTGACATTGAAAGAAATCTATAATAGTATAGGAGCTGACACCAAGCTAATGAATATTGTGCATAGGTTTTACACGGAGAGCCAATAATAAAAAGCCATTAGCAAAAAAAGTGCAGGATTGAGGTAGCTACACATGGATTAGTTTGTTTTAAATTTATTTATTTTAAAAATCATTTGATCATTCTTTTGTAAAACAAAATTGAATATCCCACCCTACTCTCCTGTGAATGTTAAAAATTAGGATATTATGATCAATTAGTGATGAAAGTGTTCCAGATACTTGTCCAAGTTTGGATAGTGTATCAAATAGCGTATCGAAGGTGGATACAAAATGCTGGAGTAACTCAGCGGGACAGGCAGCATCTCTGGAGAGAAGAAATGGGTGACGTTTCGGATCGAGTCCCTTCTTCTTCTGCATGTTTGACCAGATTGTTTGACCACAGAAAGGATTAAAATGGGTTGAATTAAAATTAGAATCTTGCCTTCATTTATGACCTACTCATGTTTTAATGAAAGAATACCAAAAAGGATCCAGTGTGGATACATTTCAGTTTACTCTTTCTAGCTCTGGAATGGAATAGAAAGTTAGGTTGCAGCTACTATATACAAGAATTTACGATTGTCAAATTTCCTTGCAGGGCATATTAAACTTACTCATACCATACACATGTGTAATGCATCCTTAACATGCTTAATATTGTATGACTCTATGGATTAGTATTGAAAGGTACTTAATGGTTGACATGGACATGATGATCCCTGCACAGGATTAGACTACAAGCTAGCTTTGTTGGGATAGTCAGTCATTTAAGATATGGCGAATGATTTGCTTTTTCTCAGTTAGACTCAATGTATCCTTGAAGTCGCACTTAGGAAGCACAACTTTAATATCAACAAAAACTGAAACCAACCAAGTTTTATCAAAATCAAATTTACAAATCACCCAGAACTTTATGAATAAATAAATTCCCCTCAAAATCTTTAATACTGCAGTATATTAATAATAGTTTATCCAGTCCAGCTTTGTTGTGTACACATCTGTAATAAAGCTATTAAAGCAATTACAAAATTATTCTATTTTCCACTTATTTATGAAAGAGTATGCAGTATTCATCAAGTCAAGAATGTTTTATTGTCATATGTTCCAAAACATTGAAATTCTCACTTGCAGCAGCACAACAGGTATGTAAACATGAGGAGTATGTTGAGCAAAAAAGGTAGCTTTCAAAAACACTCATAATTTATATACTTTAAACAGCTTTTAATGTCACGGAGTAATTCTTACTTCTTTTGCTTTGAACATTGTAAAGGATTGATTTTCTGTTGTAGTTAAAAAGACTTTAAGTCTTACTATTTGTCAGATCTTCTGTAACGTTTAAATTTGCCTTCTAAAGGCTACAGCAAGAAACAAATACATTGTGAATTAGGAACCATACCTCTACCGTCAAGCGTTTATTTGCTTAGGAGCATCATGAAACAATAAATTTACAGTAGTTGGGGTTTAAGGATTAAGGCTTTGGGATAAAAAATATTTCCTAAGCCCCATTTGCTTCAGTATAAACAATAGTAGCTGACAATATCAACAAATGAATCTTCTTCAAAGAGCAGTGGGGATGGTTGGATGAAATAACTGAACTTTTATCAGATTCCAATCCACTAAAGCCTTTGTGTGCCACAGCATTGATTGTCAACACGAACCTTCCCACCTGCATGACAATCGGAGAACATTAGATAGCTGCAAATTTCCCACCAGATCAATCAGAAAATGAAGCTACAAAAACGTATCATAAATAGGGACAGATAAATTGAAGTCCTTCAACCACAGCTGCATGAACTTGTTAAAGAAAAGAAATGTTTAAACAAAGGTGGCTTCTGGAAAATTATACATTGAGTTCATAATCCCTCAAGTTTTCATACACATAAAATTGAAGAAAGTTCTCAGATCTTTGCCGATTGTATAAAACAATTATGTTTCAGTGTATGTTGTAGATTATATTGAACTCAGCAAACTGTGAAACTTAAACATACATCCACACAGCTATAACATTTGAGTAACTACTACACAGGGACAAAACAAAAAAAATAACACATGGAAGATACCACAGAAGTTGATTAAAGTGTGAAAAGTGTGGAATTCGGAATGGAAAACCTGCTGAAGTCTAAGATTCTGGATGCTATTTTTTCCCTTTCTTTACTACAAGATAAAGTATGAAGTAAGGAACCAATGATTGTATTCAAATTGTATGGAACATTATCCAGTTCTACATCGGAAAATATTTTCCATGATGCTTAAGAACTTGAACACTTCCTGGTTTAACCAAAAATGCAGATGGGGACTATCTTAGTTACATTGCATTCCAAAAGTAATCTCCTGAAGAACTGGTGTGATCAGAAGGCAGGACAATGCCGTAATAAGATGCTTAAGGCAGGAATTCTAAAATTAATTTATTCTTAACTGAACTTTGCAGTAATTAAAAGGGTGATGTATTCTTCTCGCCCTCTTTCACAACAGAAGTGGGTGGATTATCAAAACTATCTGAACATAAAATAAAGGTTATTTTGAGGATGTAAATTTTGCAGACATGTTGCAGACAAGGGAACTTAGCAAGGGCATTTTAAAGCTTGGTGGCAGAGAGGCAAACATCTCTGCCAAAAACCACGGATGGCAGTGTGGAATTGGAAACATTCTAATCTTCTTGGATTCCTCTAATGCAGAGTACATTCCTTCTGGACTAAGGCAACTAAGACAGCATAGTGTGCTCCATATCTGATCTCACCAAGCTTTAGTAGCAGCAAGACTTCCCTTCTTTTATATGTGATCCCCATTTTATAGAGTCAAACAACAGGCATCTTGATTGTTTTTAGTAAATCCAGCTGATAGTATACTATGGAATTGTTCTGCAATGCTTCTTTGAAATATAAAGGGAGGGAGAGAAAGAGAGAAGGGAGAGAGAGGGAGAGAGAGAGAGAGAGAGAGAGAGAGAGAGAGAGAGAGAGAGAGAGAGAGAGAGAGAGAGAGAGAGAGAATGGGGGGAGAGAGAGAGAGAATGGGGAGAGAGAGAGAGAATGGGGAGAGAGAGAGAGAGAGAATGGGGAGAGAGAGAGAGAATGGGGAGAGAGAGAGAGAGAGAATGGGGAGAGAGAGAGAGAGAGAGAGAATGGGGAGAGAGAGAGAGAGAGAGAGAATGGGGGGAGAGAGAGAGAGAGAGAATGGGGGGGAGAGAGAGAGAGAGAGTGGGGGGAGAGAGAGAGAGAGAATGGGGAGAGAGAGAGAGAATGGGGAGAGAGAGAGAATGGGGAGAGAGAGAGAGAATGGGGAGAGAGAGAGAGAGAGAATGGGGAGAGAGAGAGAGAATGGGGAGAGAGAGAATGGGGAGAGAGAGAGAGAATGGGGAGAGAGAGAGAGGGAGAATGGGGAGAGAGAGAGAGAGAATGGGGAGAGAGAGAGAATGGGGAGAGAGAGAGAGAATGGGGAGAGAGAGAGAGAGAGAGAATGGGGAGAGCGAGAGAATGGGAAGAGAGACAGAGAGAATGGGGAGAGAGAGAGAGAGAATGGGGAGAGAGAGAGAGAATGGGGAGAGAGAGAGAGAGAGAATGGGGAGAGAGAGAGAGAATGGGGAGAGAGAGAGAAAGAGAATGGGGAGAGAGAGAGAGAGAATGGGGAGAGAGAGAGAGAGAGAAAATGGGGAGAGAGAGAGAATGGGGAGAGAGAGAGAATGGGGAGAGGAACGATGGCACGTTATAACCCGCAGCCATCCCATTCTGACAGCCACCGAACCCCCCCCCCCCCCCTCCCCACCGCACCCTTCTTCACAGCGGCCCAGTGATGTCTCGGCTCTGACAATTCGAGGGATCTAACTGGTAACAACACTAAGGCCGCCGCGCTCCCCGACTCGAATCTGAGCTTGAAAAATCAGGTGGTCGGCCTGATGTGTCCCGCGGGACATATTTTGTAGACTCCTGCCTTACAAGAACAAAATCAAAAATGTACAGAAGTACAAAAATTGATGACATTATTGATGACTGTGATAAGTATAGATCTATTAAAAAAAATCTAATAACTTTATAATGTACCGACAAAGTCTACCTTCCCAAGTGGCGTATCTTGTTCCGCTCCATGATCTTTGGTCAGCGCTGCCGCTGCTGACATGGAGGGAGAGTGAGGTAGTGTCAATTACGTGGGCTGAGCCTACGTAATTGACGCTCGCTCTTCCTCCACTGGGCTCAAGACATGCCCCCTTGTGAGGCAGATGTGATCGCTGCCTCCTCTGGAGCTTTTTCAATGCAGTTTTATGTGAGACCAGCGAGCACAAATTTAATATCTTTATATGTGAAATATGTTACATGGACTATGGAAGGTAAGGACATGCAATGAAGGGGTTTACACACATTACATTGGTGACATACATAAAGATGGTAACAGGCACATGCTTATTGCCCGCGCTCCATGCAGTTTCTAAGGGGTTGCTCAATCAGAGGGGAGGTTCAGCTCGCTGCTGCCTCACCTCTCATCTCTCCCTGTATTTGCAGCGGAGCTGCGAACATTTTGCGATTTTTACTATAAAAAATGATTAGATTCATATAGAAATTACATTTATAACACAGATCAGTGGAAAATCTTTATATTTATTTTATTTTATTATTATTTTTCTTTACTTTTCTTAACAGCTATTTTCATTGGGAGTATGACAGGTGAGGCTCTGCCTCCCCTGACCGCACGTCCCTGCTTTGGGCCCCAAGCCTTGGATTACAGAAGTGAGGCTAAAATGGTTTTCAGCTTCACCACTTCTGCAAACTCTACTGGCTGACCACAAAATAACTGGTGCCTCCAAGCATAACGTCACCAATATCTACAGAGCAAATAAAACAGGATGAAAGCCTATTTTATTTTTTCAGACTACATATTTCATCTATCCTAACAATTTTAAAGTTAAAACTAATTTCTCTTTGGTTTTACAGTTGTCAAAAGCAGAAATTTAGTATTAAAATTGACATTTTTACATTGTGGAGCATTATTTTATGTGAAATAAAGCTTACAGGAGGAATAAATTGTCATCTTCCAGTTGTTTGACATGACTGTGCTTGCACCTGGAACATTTAAGGTTATTAGGGTAAAACATGCTTAAGTTGTTAAATACTGTATTACTGCCAACTTCTGCCTATCATTTACAAGTGATTGTCCTATCCTTTTACAGGTTTCCATCTCACATTTAATTGATGTTTTTGGAAATCACGTCCATGCCAGCCAAAAGTTGAACCAGGAAATATAGCAAAATGCAAGTCTTTAATCACATACAGCAGCTTGGCTCAGTTTATGACACTTGCTGCTGAGAATACTACACTATCCATATGAAACCAGTTTAATAATCTAATAGCAAAGGTCAGTGACATTGTAAAAAGTTCCATCCTTCATAAAATATGCTAAATTAGTTTTTATACAGCTACATCATCAATTCAGGTAGATGTTAAATATCAATTGACACCAATTTTAAATGAAAATTCTCTTGTCCTGGCCACTATTTCCTTCTCAAAACTACTTGAAGCTAATTATTTATACAAATTGGCCAGTGCATTTTTGTTTTCATTAAGCTATGGACCTGTTAGATAGCTCTCCACCTCACTGAAAATAGTTATGTTTAGTTTAGAAATACAGCATGGAAACAGACCATTCGGCCCACCGTCCACACTGACCATTTAACACAATTCATACTAGTTCGATGTTATCCCATTTTCACATACACTACAGGATGTACTTTCCAACAAACTACCAGTATTTCCTCTTTTGTATCCTGTCTTATCACATGGTCTGTTATGAGACCAGTACTTCGCTTCCACGTGACTTATTTTATTCTTATCTCCACCCACTTTGTTTTATTGAACTTACATCATTCTCATCGATTACTAAAGTCTGTCTGTCTGTCTGTCTGTCTGTGATGTCCTGAAATTACGCCAAAACGGTACATGATTGCACTACATTTTTTGGCCTACCTTACTCACCATTGTCCTGTGGTGTGTTGCATCGTTTCGTTCAGATTGATGGTATATATTACGTTATTCACATTTTAAACTTTACAAAACCCCACTTTGAAAAAAAACTCTTCCATCTGCACTGGCAGTTAGCAGCGTATGACGTCACAATGGGATCTCATTTACATAAACTATCCGTCAGCAGTGTTCCACCCCACAATGACATGTCATTTACATTTTTTTTTTAAACGGTTTCAAAAACACAGCAGCTTCCACCTCAATCACGTCAAGAGGGGTAAGTAGGGGAAAGGGGTTATGCAGGGAGGGAGGGAGGGAGTGACTGCGCATTGGGGAAAGGAGAGGAAGGGAGGGGTGAGGGAGGGAGTGGGGGAGGGGAGGAGGAGAGGGCAAAGAAGAGGGAGGGTGAAGAGGAGGGGCAGGAAGTGCTAGGGTTGAGAGCAAATGGAGGATGGTGGTAGGAAGAGGGATGGCGTGGCGCACTTGGGGGGGGGGATTGCCATGACTCGCGTCACAACGGGGATCTCTGGCGTCACAACTGTAACCTGTCAGCCGCGGCTGCACAGTTGGGGGCTCTGGGTGAGCAGTGGAATATTGCGTTCGGGGACAGGGACCCAACCGGCCCCATTGGTCTAACAATTCTTCCACCTTTTCATAGTTTTCTGTTTTACCTAAAAGTCATGTACCTTTCATACTGAAATCCCAATCTATACCATGTTCTTGTGTGGCTATATTATTTCTATTTAAGCTCCGTTCATCTATTTTGCTCTGAATGTTCAGGTGCAGAGCCCTAGTTTTAGTGCCTTCCCTCACAGTGGAGAGTGTAGATTCTGCTGTGGGGGGATGTTCGTGTTGAATCTCTTATAGTGTGTTGTGTCATTTTTTTTTTCTACCTCTTTATTATTTATATGGATAATTTTCTCCATAAAGCACTTTGGCTTCTTTGATTGAAATTGATTGAAAAGTGCTATATAAATAAATTTACTTTACTTTACTTTTACTTTAGTTTTATCCTTTTATTACTTTTGTAATTTCTAGCCTTATCTACTAATATACTCTTAGATTTACAAATGGATGTTATTTTATGGATGCATATTTAGTTGGATTATAAAGAGAGAAAATGGTTGAGGCCAATTTATAAAATAAATTGAACAATATATTCGATAAATTACATGGCAGCTGTTTCTAGCAGGTTGATATCTTAGCAACTGAATTAGTTTTATGCAAGATCTTAGTCTTTGACCAGCTGCTTGCTTTATTTATACTTGAACTGATTAGTCTGTTTAGTCATTTGAGCTAATGAGGAAATTATGATGTTTATCTCATTGTGTCAAACAATAGACTATAATAAACATAATGGATTTTAAGGATGTAAGGAGACATCAACATAATATGATGTAATCCTAATTATCAATACATTTTGACCACAGGTAACATAAGAAAAAACACCTTTCTAAATGCAAACAGAGTGAAGGTGCCTAGCAAACAGTTGTATCTTTCTGCAAAGAAATACACAAAATGCTGGAGTAACGCAGCAGGTCAGGCAACACCTCTGGAGAAAATAAATAGGTAATGTTTCTTATTCGGGACCTTCAGCAGGATCTATCCATTTTCTCCAGAGATGCTACCTGACCCACTGCATTACTCCAGTATTTTGTGTCCATCTTTGGTATAAACCAGCATCTGCAGTTCATTTTTATTACATTATATTTTTCTGCACCTGGCTTAATTAATGTAGATGAAAATGTACCCTGAACAATCAATATAATTCAGTGAGAGAGATGGAGCAGGCAAACTTTACTATCCCACATGGAAGGTATATTTGGACCATGGACAATAAGTGGATGGAAGGTACACAAAAATGCTGGAGAAACTCAGCGGGTGCAGCAGCATCTATGGAGCGAAGGAAATAGGCAACGTTTCAGGCCGAAACTCTTCTTCAGTGAAGTGGATGGAAGCGTCACCAGTTGGTCTCCGGGTCAGGGTCAAAGGTAGAGCAACTAGTGCTTAAAAGTCAATGACAGAGCCATTGATAAAACAGATCTTAATTGATCTTCAGTCTTGTGTAATGTAAAGCCAACTCATGATCCACAACCAGACACATTCCACTTCAGTTCATTGCGAAAAATTTAAATGGACTTCTTTTTCTTTGAGGAGTTTTACTTGGTTACTTTTAACATTGTGCAGACACTCCCCTACACTGAGACAGTTAATACTCTCAGTGAGTCATTTCAGGCTGGAGAGGGCAATTCCAATTTACTAAAAAACTGATTTACGCAAGGGTTCACGGAACGTAATCCTTATGCAAGTTGGGTTATGTGCCAAGTAATTATATGCTTTGCAATTCCTCCCCTTGTCCTTTCATCCATTCTACAAGGCTTCAGATCAATTCTGAGCTGCCTTTGTACCTCTTTTTCAGATCTCCCTTGGAGTACCGTCCTTGCTGTAACGATGGAATATACAAATTCTAAACACTTTTATCCTGGCAATGCTAAAATATGTAAAATTCCAAAATACCCGTGTTTGGAATTCTGTCCTGTGACAATATCAGTGCTATTCATCAAAAGCAGTTTTGTAATGTGGCAACAATAAATAGTCTCACAGGTATTAAATGGTCTTGTTAGCACAAAGGCCCTTCAGACATCTACTTTGGTCTTCATAATTATGTCATGCAGTTTCTGTAGATCTTTGGTGAAATATCACGGAACAATGACTGTTTTAAAGAACTTGATAAAATAACTTTAATATCAGCATTAATGATGACCCTAACGTCTGGTGTTTTCCAGATAGCAAAGCATTGTGTTTTATGGCTGGTTTTCAACCTCTTCAGTCTGAAGGTCTCGACCCGAAACATCACCTATTCTTTCTCTCCAGAGATGCTGCCTGTACTGCCGAGTTATTCCAGCTGTTAGTGTCTATCATCAGTTTAAACCACCGTCTGCAGTTCCTTCCTACACTTTTTATTGAGCGAAACAGGTCCCATTCTCATAATATTATTCACCTCAACTAAGTCTTTTCTTCACCTCTGCTGCAGAGAATACAATCCCAGTTATCAAATCTTTCTTCAAAGTGAAACAAAACCCTCCAGCTTTGCCAATATGTTCATAAATCGCCCGTGGATCATCTCCAGGATCTGGTGATACTCTACCAGACCTGTAATGCAGCCATCTTTAGCTTATGCTTGTTTTGGGGGCTAGTCCAAGCTGCTTCTTCGCCCCTTCCTCGCGGCCTACCATCGGACTGGAGCGGCTTTTTTCCTGTCGGGACAGGCCGGAACCCCAGCTTCGGCGGTGGCACAGAGTTGGGACACCAATCACGGAGCAGGCGATGCCCTACCCGGGTCGCCGTGCGGTAAGCTCCGGAGTGCTGTGACTGCCAACTCCAACATCCGAGGAGTTGTGGCTGTGGGCGTCCAGCCGCGGGCGGCGCTGGATTTAAAACACCACGGAGCCTGTGATCCGAGATCACCAGAGTTGGAGCTCCAACCAGCGCGGCCTGAGGACTTCGGGTGCCGCGATCTCCGGGGAGGAGGCGGCCACTCCAGACATTCAAAGCCGCTGAGGAGTGTTCACCCGACGCCAGAGTTTCATCTTCCCGGCAAGAGGGCCTGAAAACAACGGACTGGCTGCGGAGGTCACAAATAGGCCCCGACCTCGGGTGATCACAGAGGAAGAGGACTGAACTTTCTGATGCCTTTCCCCACAGTGGAAAAATTTGATTCTGCTGTGGGGGGACATTCATGTTGAATTCTATAATGTGTTGTGTCATTTTTTAATTTTTTAATTTTTTAATTTTTCTATGGATGTACCGAAACTTAATTATTTCTTCTATGTAAAGCACTTTGGTTTCAACACGAGTGGATTTAAACGTGCTATATAAATAAAATTTACTTACTTACTAGTCCCCTTCAGTTTTCTCTTCAGCATATAAAAGGCATGCTCAATTGTGTTCAGATCAGATGATTGACTTGCCCACTCAAGAATTGACCATTTTTTAAGCTTTGAAAACTCCTTTGTTGCTTTAGCAGTATGTTTGGGATCGTTGTCTTGCTGTAGAATGCACCGCCAGCCAATGAGTTGTATCATCAATGAAGATAATTGAGCCAGTACCTTCATCAGCCATACATGCCCAGGCCATAACACCTCTGTATTTCTGTTCATGAAGTCTTTTGCAGACAGTGGTCATTGACAAATCCACATCTGACTCCTGAAGAGTGTTTCTGATCTGTCGGACAGGTGTTTGGGGTTTTTCTTTATTGCAAAGAGAATTCTCTGTCATCAGCTGTGGAGGTCTTCCTTGGCCTGCCAGTCCCTTTGCGATTAGTAAGTTCACCAGTGCTCTTTCTTCTTAATGATGTTCCAAACAGTTGATTTTGGTAAGCCTAAGGTTTGGCTGATGTCTCTAACTATTTTATTCTTGTTTCTCAGTCTCATAATGGCTTCTTTGACTTTCATTGGCACAACTTTGGTCCTCAAGTTGATAAACAGCAATAAAAGTTTCCAAAGGTGATGGAAAGACTAGAGGAAAGACTAGGTGCTGAGAGCTCTCTTATACCTGCATTAATGAGGCAATTAAACACGCCTGAGCAATTATAAACGCCTGTGAAGCCATGTGCCCCAAACATTATGGTGCCCTGAAATGGGGGGACTATGTATAAACACAGCTGTAATTTCTACATGGTGAAACCAAAACGTATAAAAATACACTTTAATAAAATCTGACAATGTGTACTTTAACTATTAGTGATTTTTTCTATTACAAATCTCAAATTGTGAAGTGCAAAGGCAAATAAATAAATTATGGGTCTTTGTCCCAAACATTATGGAGGGCACTGTATCAATTGGGTGTGCAATCAGTATTTTAACCAAGGACCTCTGATTGATCATGCGTGGTACCTCTACCACTTGTAGAACGGCAAATTAAAATGCTATGTTCCAATCGAGGAACTCATTCAAAGTAGTGGCATCAAATGAGGCAAAATAAAAATGCCCTACTCATTTTTCCAAGGATTTTGTTTTTAGGCTCAGCAGTCAAACTGAGTCCACAAGACTGAAAAGCAAATGACCATGTCCAATTACAGTCTTTGGCTCATCATAGAAGTATTTGACATCACACTGATTTGCAGTCTGCTGCTCTGTATGTTCAAGATCTGTTCTTCATTTCCTCTAGCTCTTATTCAATGTGCTTTTAAGTTATTTAGTAGACAATCATTTTACTGTTCATGCTCCAGGATAGATAAGCTGCATGCATTTGATCTCGAAGATTTTGGACAGCAATGTCTTGCTCGTCAGACCAGTCAATGTGCTTTATAGCTCTGAATCTTTGGATGTTAGCTGCATGTTGATCTGTGTGATCTCTCAGTTGACACCACAGTTTAGATGCATTTGAAGTTTACTCAGTTTTCAAGGCAAGCCAAAGCTACTGCTCTTGTCATAGCAAGAAGCTCGAACTTAATCTTAATAGCTTCAAGTAGGCAGCTGCTCAACAATATGGGAATGTTTACTATGCACTGAAAGTCATCATCCAGCATCCAGTACTTCTTAAGTGAGTTCATCATGTACATCATCCCATCCCTATGATGTCATCAATCAAATGGCAATTTTGGGTGTGGGTCCTGCCATGTTGTCTTTTATTTGCTTGCTGTTGGAATACATGTTGACAATTGTGAGCTTGAGCTGTGATGACTTGTTTTTCCCCCAATCACAATCAACATGAGCATCAGTCTCCTTCAGAAAACAATCGCATTTATTCTAGTTACCATCATGGATTCTCCTAAAATGCTAATCAAAATATACAGTCTTGCATACATTTACAAATAAACAGCTAATGGGGGAGATAAAAGAAAAAAAGGATCATTAACTTGCAGCCTGGAATATATGTATACGGTACTTTTTTTACCATTGACAAATGCCAGATCAGCATGATGATACTGCAGCTCAAACTGTGGTATGGACAAAATGCAAAGCCAGATGGTGTCTAGCCAATAATATGATGGAAGACACAAGGAACTGCAGATGCTGGAATCTTAAGTAAAACACAAAGTAGTGGAAGAATTCGGCAGGTCAGGCAGCATCACTGGAAGGAATTCCCCCAGAGATGCTGCCTGATCCAGTGAGTCCTACCAGGACTTTGCAATATGTTAGAAGACTACGACATGTCTTCATTCATATCATTAGGTAGAAGCACAACTGATACGTAGACAATAATTAGTGTGACAGAGTGTCCATGCAGCAATCACTCAATCAAGTGAATAGTAAGAACGAGGATGTGAATACATGTTCATATGAGTGTGGCCCAACATTACTTTGATTTTAGACATCTAACATAAAAGTAAGCATATGACTCCACCAACAGAAGTTAGTGTGTCACTATGCTGATATTATATTAAGCAAGTTGACCTTGAATTATGCCCTGCACATACATTACAGGATGCAGGTTAAACACATTCAGCATTATTTTTCATCTACCCTCACCTCGTGGCCTATTTATATTTAGTTAAGTAGAAATACAGCATGGAAACAGGCCTTTGGCACGCTGAGTCCATGCCGACCCTTGATCAACTGTTCACATTTATTCTCTGTTTTTACACTTTCTCAACCACTCCCTACACATTAAGGGCAATTCTACAGTCTAATTAACCTACAAACTCGTACATCTTTGGGATGCAGGAGGAAACTGGAGCAACCCAAGGAAAATCCACATGGTCAGGGAAAAAATGCCAACTCCATACAGACAGCACTTGAGATCAGGACTGAATCCATGTCTGGCAATGTGAGGCAGAAGCTCTATTAGTTATGCCACTGGCTGTAAATTACTAAAACCAAGATGAATCAAAATTTCAATAAAACATTTAAAATTGCACTTGCTGAGCATATGAAGTAAAAAAAACGAAATTGCTGAAACAGATAATGTTTCAAAGTTAACTCTTACACCTCAAAACCAAGTTGTTTCGTCTTTCTCGGTTCGGAGGGTCTTCAACCTGAAATGTTAATTCTATTTTTCCTTCAATAGATGCTGCCTAAACCTGCTGAGTGTTTCCAGCATTTTCTGTTTGAATCAAAATTTCCTTCACCATAAGTAAAAACAACATTATTCCCTTTTGCACCCTAACTGTATGTTGCCACTGTTCCTCACTCATCAAATATAAAGCAGTTTGGTGACCTTCCTTTGTCACTCCTCTTCCAACCCCATGAAGCCACACTCCCATTGGCTTCTCTCCACCAAACACTGCTGAAATCCCAATTACTAAGTGTCAAATTTATTTATGTGATAGCCCCATTTCAAGTTACAGAAGGCCATGTGTTCCAATATTTCTGCACAGATGACAGACAAATGCCCAGTCAGCCTTGACGTTTGTAGTGGTTAGAAAATTACAATACTACCAAGTTAAAACGTTCAAGCAAGGAAAATGCAACATGTAACAAGATGGAAGATTAAGAGTTCTGTTTGACATTATATTAGCCTAACCAGTGTATAAAACAAACATTTGTTCTGCAAGTAATTTCAACCACAAAAGTTAAGAGATGTAAAATGCTTAAATATTTTGTGCTTCCACAAAATCTAGTAGGGAAATTAAGAAAAAAGCAATGCGGTCATTACTGTCTCCAACTTGCCAACATAATTAACACTTTCCTTGATCCATCTGCTGTTGGTAAAATGGACATCCAGAATTCTCATTTGCTTTTTAAAGCTTGAGTTAAGTCATGAGTGTATTATACAAATTTATTTATTTTTCCTCACCAACATAGTGTGACAGCACTCATTTTGAGATGAATCTTACATGTCAATCATTGCATTCTGCATGGAAAAGTCTCTAATTTTTTCATATTTAAGATTGACAATATTAATGGATCCACTTCTATAACACTTACTCCCTCCTTCTCCCCATTGCCCAACATCAACTCAGCTTCCCATTGAATTCACATCTGCCATTTCTATTTTTTTCTCCTCCCTTTGCCAGGCTCATCTATTACATTAAATCCACCAAATTTTTGGATTCCTTCCTCATTAAGGTTGAACCTAAAATGCAGGAAGAACTAATAAAGGTTTATGAATGATCTGCTCACGAGTCACACAAAATTGGGGAACTGAAGAAGGGTCTCGACCCGAAACGTTGCCTATTTCCTTCGCTCCATAGATGTTGCCTCACCCGCTGAGTTTCTCCAGCATTTTTGTCTACCTTCGATTTTCCAGCATCTGCAGTTCCTTCTTAAACTAATATTTGTGATAATAATTTTTGCTTTAATAGCAGGGATAAAGTAGCATTTTGATGATGTTACTTTAGTAATCATCATTAGATTAAAATCATCTTAAACAATTTTCAATGCATCTCTACTTGGACTTCAGGAAATGACACCAATTTCCAGGGTGAAGGAAGGATTGATTCAGTAAATGGGGTCTGCTGCAGGAATAGACAGATTTGATCAACAGTCATCACTGAGAGTTAGCATCATGTAACTAAATACAATCACTAATGTGGCTCACAAATATGGTCCATGGCCAATGTAGTGCCAGGATTATAAATATCCCATAGATTTAGTCACAGTAGAATTGTTTTTATTTTTTTTTAATAAAACAAAAAGGCATTTAAGGATGGTATTCTAAGAAAAAGGCACGTTTCCAAGATGTAAGAGCCACGTACTGATAAGTCAGTATAGGTGTGAGATGGGGAACTAAAGTAGCAAGCAACAGTTTCCTGTAATCATCTAACCTGTATTTTGTTTCTCTATTGTGCACAATGAATGCAGAACACTAAAAGGAAAGCACACCAGTGAATCACTACTTTACCTGGAAAGGCAATTTGGGCCTCAGGATGAACGGAAGGAAAGAGATGGAAAGAGCAACATTTTGTGGGAAAATGCTGTTTAAAAAAAGCAGATGATGGGAACAAGAGAGCAGACCAGTGACCTGCAAACAGAACACTCTTCGAAAGGCAGGATGAGAGTGGGAGGGAAAAATCCATATGGAGCTGGCAAAATTGTAAAGGATGACTTGTTGATATAGAGACTTGGCGGATGGGGTGGGGGGTGAGGGGGAGTGCAAGGTGAGGACCAGGGTAACTCAGTTCTTGCTCTGTCCAGAGGGGAGAGGGCAAGAGTAGAAACAAAGGAATTAGATGTGATGTGGTTATGGGCTTGGTTCATTGTAACATATGGGAAACAACAGTTCAGGAAGAATACATTTCAGAGGCACTGCTGGGAAACTTCTCATAATCAGAATAAATACAGCAGAGACTGGGGAACTGAGAAATGACAGGTGGGATAAACTTTATTCAGGATACCATGGAAGTCTGTTGGCTTGCAATAGCTGTTTATAGCTGACGTATCTCCTAAAATGGAGGTGGAGGTATTCAGAAAGGAAAGCGAGTCAGAGCTGCGTCATGTGAAGGCGAGAGCAGAGTGAAAAATGGCAGCAAAAGTCTGGAAATCTTCAAATCTGGTATGAGTGTAGGAAACCAAACCAATGTATTGGATAGTATTGAGGAACTGAAACAAAGGCTATTCCACAGGCATAGCTGTGAAAACTTACATGGTTATGGTTGGGTGTCCATTCATGGAAGAAGAGGGAGATAGAACACAAGTTTGAAGAACAGCATCTCATTATCCATCTGGATGTTGGCGGCGCGACCGACGTTGCAGCGGCCCCTGCGGTCCGTCTGTCTTTTTTTTTTTTTTTAATTTGTCCCGTTGAGAGTATAGTTTGTAGTGTTTTTTTAATTGTTTTAAACTGTGTATGTATGGGGGGCGGGGGGTGGGGGGAACTTTTAAATCTCTTCCCTGCACCGGAGACCCGACCTTTTCCCCGTTGGGTCTCCGTTGTCGTTGGGGCCTAGCATCGTGGAGCGGCCTGCAGCCGGAACGACCTGGGAGCTCCAGTCGCGGAGCCTGCGGACTTACCTTCGTGGGGCAGGCCGTCTTCGGATTGTGGAGAGCTGTGGTGGCGTGCTGCTGCGGCACGACTCTGGAGCTTCGGAGGCTCCAGCCGCAGGTCCGGTGGACGGTGACATCGGGAGCTCGTGGGTCCCTGGTGGGAGACCGTTTTTCGGAGCTCCCGCAACGGCAACTTCTCCCGCCTGAGTTGCGGGGTTGAAGGCGACCCGGAGAGGGGCCTTTCATCGCCCGGCGCAGCTTTAACGGCCGCGGGACTTGCCAGCACCCGCCGGGGGCTCCAACATTAAGACCCGGAGCGGGGCCTTACATCGCCCGGCGCGGCCTTAATGGCCGTGGGACTTGCCAGCGCCCGCCGGGGGCTTTGACATCGGGAGAAGAATGGAGAGCACGGGAGAGACAAGACTTTGCCTTCCATCACAGTGAGGAGGAGATTCACTGTGATGGATGTTTGTGTAAATTGTGTTGGTGTGTGTCTTGGTTCTTTTCTTGTTGTATGACTGCAGAAACCAAATTTCGTTTGAACTTCATTTGAGGTTTAAATGACAATAAACGGTATTGTATTGTATTTGGATATGTTACAGTCTCCCAGACTCAATATCAAATTCTCTAACTTTAAGTAACTCACTTTCATTGTCTGTATTAAAAATGACTCTTTCTGCTATAAGTTATCCAACCATGTAATTGGCTCAGTTTTTCTCTCTACATCAGTACAGCCTGACCCATTAAGACACCTCCCATATCCTTGCAAATGTCAACTTATAACAGGCAATGTGGTGTAATCACTCGCTAATTACTATCATTAATCCATTTGACCTGGCCTCATACTATCCCAGATACACCCTTTGTCCTTTTCATCCCCCCCCCCAAAACAATCCTCTCCGAAACTTAAAACTAATTTGTTTTTCTCTCTTTCCTAAATCTGATGGATTTTGATCCTGACATATTCACTCATTTTCACTTTCAACAGATGCTACCCGGCCATCCGAGTATACCTGATATTTTCTGTTTTTACTACAAATCATTTACCTGCTACTTAACATGGGAGAATGTAATTTTAACCTTCAATGTAAAACTGAATGTCAGACTTTACAATCTAAACCAAGCTGAACACTAGAGATGAGGCAAGCATGGATGTTCTTAACATTAAGGCAGCAGTGATCAGAGCAGCATCAAAGAATCCTGGCAAAACTGAAATCAATAGGGGATCAAAGGTAAAAGTCTACAATTTGAAGGCATAACTCAGACAAAGAAAGATGGTAGTGGTTATTGGAGATCAATCATTCCAGTCTCAGGACATCACTACTGCACTCCTTATGTGCAGTGTCCTTTGCCCAATCATCTTCAACATCTTAATCAATGACTTTCATTCCTTCACAGAAATTGTGTTATTTGCTGATGATTGCTCAATGTTAAATTCTTTTCACATTTCCTCAGCAAAAGAAGCTGTCCTTGCTTGCACACAGCACGATCTACACAACGTTCAGGAATACCAAGTAACACTCACACCACAAAGCTTCCAGGCAATGCATTTCTCCAATACACAAGTCTAAACCTTGACATTCAATGGGATTACCTTCACAGAATCCCCTAGTATCAGCAATGTAAGGGTCACCATTGACAAGAAACTCAACTAGACCAGCAAGATAAATATCACAAAACAAGGTTAAAAGCCAAGTAACCTGTAGCAAGCAATCTACCTTTTCACATCCCGAAGCTTTTCCACTATCTATAAACCACAAATTACAGGTGTACTGGAATACTCCCAACTTGCTTGAATAGGTGCAGATCCAACATCTCTGAAGCAGCTTAAAATTATCCAGGATAGAGCAGCCCACTGCATTGGTACATTCAATACCTTCATCAATAGCACACATCTCTACTGTGTCTATCATCTATTAAATGCCTATTCAAACACAACCAACCAAATCAATGACCCTTAGGTGAGACAGGTATTGTTGACATATGATGACAGCACTACCTGTAGTTTCTCTTCCAAGATGCATACCATCCTGACTTAGAAATACACTGTAGTTCCTTCATCGCTCGGTCTAAATACTGTGCAAGTGACTTCACCAGAAAGATCCAACAGTTTAATAAAGTGGCTCATCACCCACCTTCTCAAGGGCAATAAGGAATGAGCAATACATGCTGGCCTAGTCAGCAACACTCAGAGTCAAGGACATTTTTAAAAAGTCAACTTTATGGCTAGTTTCAATTGTCAACTATGTTTCATCAATAAAACTTTTTTTTTTCCTTTGTCCATATTTTTCTTTCATAAAGACAAGTCGGTCTTGGTTACATGTATTTACTTTGTCAGTTATCCATATTGGACACTTGGTACCGATTTAATATTTATTATTTTTTCTCTTGCGTGTTATTACAGTCATATGCCAACAAGATCAGTTGTACTCCGCCAAAGTAAACATTTGTCTAAGTGATCTTTAAGAATGGGAGAATAAAGACATCTACAAATTCCTTTGAATAGATTCCTCAGGGAGCTGAAAATTTTGGACAACTTTCAGATTACTTGGTAGGGATACACATTGTGAGAATTGTGTATTTTCTGTATTTTGAAGCTTTCTTTCCCAGGGGTCTATTTTAAATGAATGGCTGCTCTGCAGCAGATTGCAGGCTTGACTTAGTACAGGAAATATAAAGAGGATGTTGTCAAAGCAGAGGGCATCACAATTGTGGCTGCCAAGCAACAATGAATGAAATCGTCTCCTTACACTCCAGAACTATGTTTGATTGCAACTGGACTGCCAAAGTGACAGATATCTTGCTTGCCGTGCCAAAAGGATAATGTGTTCATCCTGGAATCTGATCTCCATCTGCCACTATGAACAACCCAAGTATTGAGTTAAAGTTAGTAACATCCATGAGACTCACATCAGGCACATGTTTCATGCTTAAGCTGGTTTAAATCCCTGTCAGTACTCACCAACTAATTCCCAACTCCCCAATTCCTGTAATTCCAATGCTGTTTCGCCAGATCGAAATATACATAAATAGCTCTCTGCATAGATCAGTGAAGTAAACTGATGAGTAACTGATTCATGTTGACCAGGAATCCAAGAACCTCTTAGCCCACAACCACTACTGGGGTAACATGCGGTTAGGGAGCTTCCCTCAAAGAAAGAAACTTCAACATTCTACTACACTTGAAGCTCAATAGGAAATAGGTCGCTCTTTTGCGGAGATTGTCCTAGGAGAGAAATGTCATAGATCAGGATGAACAAGTATGGGGTTGGAGGTGGAGTAAAAGGATTGGGCAGACACTTGGAAGATGGGGTCGGTTTGAGCAGAAGATTAAGGATATGGTTGAGAGAAATCTGTGACAATACAAAGTTCAAAAAGCCACCTAGAGAGAGAAACGTGAATGCCTCAAAGTTCCAGACAGCAGCACAGATAAAATTGAGTCTTTTAACTAGCGCAGGCTAAAGCTAAACTAGTTAAGTCTGGTTAAGACATGCTTCAGTGTTCTGGGAGGATCTCGCGTAAATAGTAGAATTTACATCATATGGAGGTTGAATCTCATTTGACATGGCCATACAAGTCCAGCAACTTTTGTACATTAACGTGTCAGCAGTTTTGCCCCAGAGTCTTCTGCCTCAATCTAAAAATTACAAAACTCATCCCATCATCATATGGCTAATCTGCCTCGTTCTTGGGCAATATTAAAAATTAATAAATGTATGCTAAACAAGCAATACAAGTGAATCAAGAGTCAAGTGAAATGAAAAAGACAAACTGCATATCGCAAACTGAAGAAAGGTAACAATGCAGGTGGGTACTTAAGGAATACGGGAAGTTGGCCCTGAAGCCCTTCAAGCATGGCCTGCTCTGTCATTCAATAAAATAACTTTCACAAATTGAACACTCTTACCCAAAGACCCAAAGTGCTGCAATAAATCAGTGGGTCAGCACTCCAGCACTTTGTGCCTTTATATTTAAAAAAAACCAGCATCTGCAATTCCTCGTTTCTACTTCTACCCAGAAGATCTTTTACTTCAAGACATTTAATTATGTCTCATTAGGACACAACTTGATATAAAGAGCCTATTCCAATTTGGTTTCCCATATTTATTGTTTGACGTTTAATTGCCAGCTATTACAATGATGTCAATTGAGAATGAACAATTGGTCAAGACTCTAGAGAAATCTGACCACTCGTTGAAACACTGCAGTACAGTGCCTTCCTTTAAATCCATCTTTAGAGGACATTTAGGGGTCTCTGGTTAACACCTCATTTAGCCGTTGCTTCCTTCTTGGAAGAAAGGGTAAAACATTTTTTTAACCTCTTATTAACTGAATGTGGCAGGTACCAACCAATTTGACCAAATACTCTGTAAAATCATCACTGACCACATCAGCTTTTTAATTTTTTTTCCTCATTTTTCTAGCTTCAAACTACAACACACTTGTTAAAATAGCAGAAGAATATCATATGACTATGACACTAGCTGGCAACATTGCCCAATTCAATTCAAATCTGACCACGAGTTCAAATGTGGTCAGTTTGCATGACTGAAGAAATTCAAACAATTAGTGCTACATAGAAAAAGATGGACAGTGATCTATTTGGAGATCACCTTCAAAGACACTCTTTCTATGCCTAATGCCATGTGACTTTAAAGCAGGTAATCAATTTTTTTCCATCTAGATTGATTAAAAGTACAAGGAGGGCTGTGCAGAACGGTTTGAAAAAAGACAACCCATCAGCCTAACCACATGAACTCTAATATCATAGCTTTCAAACCGTTACAACTCTTAGTTAATGTGTCACATAGCTGGAGCTGCTGGAGGCCCTTGGGCAACGGAGGACATGAGGTGTTTATGCTTTTTAATTCCACAGACAACTGTAGATGATTTTTATTTCTTCGATTTTCTCAAGATGTTGCTGACATGGTCCCGGAAGAGTGCTTATGCAAGACAGAGAAAATCAATCCCTTCATGAAATTAAAATCAACAGTAATCAAATATCTGCTTCTTAAGCCAAGCATTTCTCAACCACAATCCACATCAGGACAAACTGTATTATTTCCATGCACTAGAGCTAGTCAATCAATTTTGTGGCTGAGAAGAAATTTACACTGAGAAACAAATATGGAAACTGCCGAGTACTTGTGATAGCTTAAACAAAATATTATAGATAGCAAACCATAGGATGAACTCTTCCTGTTTCAGGTCCCAACCAGCTCATCTTTACCAAGGATGTCAGTCCCTCCATACAGGGGCGTAAATCCTGGGGGGGGGGGCCCAGGGGGGACATGTCCCCCCCCCTCTGTTTTTAGAGGTGGGGGACAACCCCTTCCCCCAAGTTTTTGTAATCCGGATTTAAAAACCCAGTGAAATCTCCGCTTTCCACGAGGCAATGGGGGTGGGACTGCTGATCGAGGGCGCCAATTGGACGAGAGAGACATCGGTCAGCAGACAATGAGGGCGGGACATGATGACAGCGCGATCATTGGAGGAGGGAGACGTGGCACAGACCTGCGCCTCATCCGCAGCCAGGATCGATACCGGCTCTCCGGCGCTGTCCCGTCCCCACCCGAGTGCCCCCACCCCCAAGGGTGGCCAGAGACGTCGGGAGACAGACGGGTGCAGTGCCCCCCGGCCCACAGCCAGCGCAGAGAAGCAGCGCTAAACCCAGCTCAACTCTGCTGTCCCGCCAGGTTAACCTACAGCCCTGCCTGGACTTGCGGGAAATATGGCCCAGGTTTACAGCCAGCGGAGAGAAGCAGCTCTGGTGTCCCGTCAGTCCAGGCAGGGCTGTGGGTTAACCCGGCGAGACAGGCAGAGTTGAGCTGCATTTAGCGCTGGATTGAGCCTCCGAAGCCGCCAAAAAATGGTGTCAACCCTGTCCCCCGGTCCCCTCCATATTTTGATAGCGATTTCCGTGCCTGCCTCCATACTAGAACAATCTGAAGGCCCTTTCACTCCATCTTGATGAGAGACAATAGACAATAGGTGCAGGAGTAGGCCATTTGGCCCTTCGAGCCAGCACCGCCATTCAATGTGACCATGGCTGATCATCCCCAATCAGTACCCCATATCCCCTGACTCTGCTATTTTTAAGAGCCCTATCTAGCTCTCTCTTGAAAGCATCCAGAGCACCTGCCTCCACCGCCCTCTGAGGCAGAGAATTCCACAGACTCACCACTCTCTGTGAGAAAAAGTGTTTCCTCGTCTCCGTTCTAAATGGTTTACTCCTTATTCTTAAACTGTGGCCCCTGGTTCTGGACTCCCCCAACATCGGGAACATGTTTCCTGCCTCTAGCGTGTCCAAGCCCTTAACAATCTTATATGTTTCAATGACATCCCCTCTCATTCTTCTAAACTCCAAAGTGTACAAGCCCAGCTGCTCCATTCTCTCAGCATATGACAGTCCGACCATCCTGGGAATTAACCTTGTAAACCTACGCTGCACTCCCTCAATTGCAAGAATGTCCTTCCTCAAATTAGGGGACCAAAACTGAACACAATACTCCAGGTGTGGTCTCACTAGGGCTCTGTACAACTGCAGAAGGGCCTCTTTGCTCCTAAATCCGATTCCTCTTGTTATAAAGGCCAACATGCCATTCGCTTTCTTAACTGCCTGCTGTACCTGCATGCTTACTTTCATAGACTGATGTACAAGGACCCCCAGAACCCGTTGTACTTCCCCTTTTCCCAACTTGATGCCATTTAGATAGTAATCTGCCTTCTTGTTTTTACTACCGAAGTGGATAACCTCACATTTATCCGCATTAAACTTCATCTGCCATGCATCTGCCCACTCCCCGTCCAAGTCACCCTGCATTCTCATAGCATCCTCCTCACAGTTCACACTGCCACCCAGCTTTGTGTCATCTGCAAATTTGCTAATGTTACTTTGAATCCCTTGATCCAAATTATTGATGTATATTGTAAATAGCTGCGGTCCCAGCACCGAGCCGTGCGGTACCCCACTAGTCACTGCCTGCCATTCTGAAAGGGACCCGTTAATCCCTACTCTTTGTTTCCTGTCTGCCAACCACTTCTCTATCCATGTCAGCACTCTACCCCCAATACCATGTGCCCTAATTTTGCCCACTAATCTCCTATGTGGGACCTTATCAAATGCTTTCTGAAAGTCCAGGTACACTACATCCACTAGCTCTCTCTTGTCCATTTTCCTAGTTACATCTTCAAAAAATTCCAGAAGATTAGTCAAGCATGATTTCCCCTTCATAAATCCATGCTGACCGATCCTGTTACTGGTATCCAAATGTGCGGCTATCTCATCTTTTATAATTGACTCCAGCATCTTCCCCACCACCGATGTCAGGCTAACTGGTCTATAATTCCCCGTTTTCTCTCTCCCGCCTTTCTTAAAAAGTGGGATAACATTAGCTACCCTCCAATCCACAGGAACTGATCCTGAGTCTATAGAACATTGGAAAATTATCACCAATGCATCCACGATTTCTAGAGCCACTTCCTTAAGTACCCTGGGATGCAGACCATCAGGCCCTGGGGATTTATCAGCGTTCAGTCCCATCAGTCTATCCAACACAAATTCCTGCCTAATGTGGATTTCCTTCAGTTCATCCGTCACCCCAGATCCTCTGGCCACTACTATATCAGGAAGATTGTTTGTCCTCCTTAGTGAAGACGGATCTAAAGTACCTGTTCAACTCATCTGCCATTTCCTTGTTCCCCATAATAAATTCACCTTTTTCAGTCTTCAAGGGTCCAAATTTGGTCTTAACTAATTTTTTCCTCTTCACATACCTAAAGAAGCTTTTACTATCCTGCTTTATATTCTTGGCTAGCTTACCTTCGTACCTCATCTTTTCTCCCCGTATTGTCTTTTTGGTTATCTTCTGTTGTTCTTTAAACATTACCCAATCCTCTTGCTTCCCGCTCATCTTTGCTACGTTGTACTTCTTCGCTTTAATTTTTATACTGTCCCTGACGTCCCTTGTCAGCCATGGTCGTCCCTTTCTCCCCTTGGAATCTTTCTTCCTCCTAGGAATGAACTGATCCTGCCATTTTTGTTCCACTGTCATCCCTGCTAGTGTATCTTTCCAGTCAACTTTGGCCAGCTCCTCCCACATGGCCCTATAGTCCCCTTTATTCAACTGCAACACTGACATCTCCAATCTACTATTCTCCCTCTCCAATTGTAGATTAAACCTGACCATGTTATGGTCACTGCCTCCTAATGGCTCATTAACCTCGAGGTCCTTTATCAAATCCGGTTCATTACATAACACTAGATCCAGAATTGCCTTCTCCCTGGTAGGCTCCAATACAAGCTGTTCAAAGAATCCATCACGAAGGCACTCTACAAAGTCCCTTTCTTGGGGTCCAGTACCAACCAGATTTTCCCAGTCTACCTGCACGTTGAAATCTCCCATAACAACCACAGCATTACTTTTGCTACATGCCAATTTTAACTCCTGATTCAACTTGCGCCCTATGTCCAGGCTACTGTTTGGGGGCCTGTAGATTAGTCCCATTGGGGTCTTTTTACCCTTACAATTCCTTAGTTCTATCCATACTGACTCCACATCTCCTGTTTCAATGTCACCCCTTGCAAGGGACTGAATTTCATTCCTCACCAACAGGGCAACCCCACCCCCTCTGCCCACCTGTCTGTCTTATCGATAGGAGGTATACTCTTGAATATTCAGTTCCCAGCCCTGGCCCTCTTGCAGCCATATCTCAGTAATTCCCACAACATCATACTTGCCAGTTTCTAACTGAGCTTCAAGCTCGTCCACTTTATTCCTTATACTTTGCGCATTCATATACAGTACTTTGACCTCCGTATTCGCTTCCCCCCTCGCAGGTCCAACCTCCACCACCCTCCTTTGCCTAACTGAACTTGTTCTCACTTTGAACAACTTGTTTAATTCCACTCACTTTCTCCAAATGAAAGGCCTAGCATGGGTCCAGACCATGCCAAAATCTTTGAGGGATAAGTGGAACAAACCTTGTTTCAGTTCTGCTCTGACCACCATCCCTTCTACTCTTTCCCAAGCAAGATGACCATGTCATTGTTGCTTCCAGCTCCAATGTAGAACTCAAGTGTCAGCACCTATTCTGCCAATTTCCCTCATACTCCCAAATGATTCCAAATCTTGCGGTCTACTTAACATTTCCCCTAGCTTTGCCTCTACTCCTCAACTTACTGTTGCTTTGCCCCCACTATTTGGTTTAAAGACCTTGTTGCATCCCTAGTAATGCATCTTTATCAGTGTTCTTGTTGCTTCATTGTCCTGTTTCACTTTCTCTTCCTCCTGGCTTTTCAGTGTTCTGAATGCAGGCTGAAGTCACTCTCTGCACAGTGATTACATTTTCTTCTCTGATCTTATTGCTCCTGATTTTAACATTTATTTTACTGGTTTTCTCTTCATTTCCTTCAGGCAAACCAGCCATCTCCAATCTGCTTACCTGATATCCAAAATAATCTTGTTCCCTCCCTTTGCACACTTTTTGTTCCTAATGCTAACATACAAATTATAAGAATTATTATATTACAAATACCACCGTATTCAAGTTTGCATAGTGCCATCTTGAGATTTGATTACATTATCTTCCAGTTACAGGACCTGTACCATAACTACTGAAACACTATACATGGCAAAGACATAGTAAATTACTTTTCTGATTCCACTGCGAAAGGAAACAGTTCATTCCTGTTTGATCCATGCTCCTTATAATTTTTAATACATCTCAATTAAGTCTCTTCCCCCACCCCTTACCACCTCCTCTGTTCCAAAGAAAATAATCAATCCAATCTTTCTACGTAGGAACAATTTTCCACTCCATATAAATCTCCTATGCACTTTATTCAGAGCAATGAAATCACTCTGTAACGTGAAGTGAAGAATCACATAAAGTAGCCATGTAAAGATCTTGAGATCTTTTCTATAACATGAAGAAATAAAAATAACAGAAAACAGATCTCATGTTAATATTTGTTGCAAGAGTCTACACAAAAATTAAGTGTAGAATAAAATATAATACATATTTGCTGCCACCCAGAAAATAATCTTGATTCAAATATTGAGAATGGATCAAACAAGCTTGGACAGACACAATTTATGAATAGTCAGAGCTTACTTTCAGTTGTTAGTATTTGTAATAGGAAAAACAGATGTCTCCCTCAGTTAAAAAATATATATATATACAGAGGACACATAATTAACCAATTTTGTTACACCCAAGCTGAGCTACTGATGTTTCCAAAAACTGAACAATGCACCATTTAAGCTTGAAGGAAGTTATTTCACCCCTCCTCATCCACACATTATATCTATTAGAAGAATGTTTTATGTAAAAATAGTTCTTTAACTTGTCACAGCAATAGCACTGTGAAGAACACTTCATTCGCACTACAAGGTAAACCCCATAATACAACAAAGAAAACAAATGCACAAAAGTTTTTTTTTTTTTAATCAACAGCTGCTCCTCTAGAGGAAGTACGATGCTATACTTATTAGCTAACAGTGGTTGGCTGTGTCATTGTCATTCTCCATTTACATTCACTGTAGTCTCCAGTGATTAAAGGTGTTTCTAATCAGCTGGCCGTAGTAACATCATCTGCTTCTCCATAAAACTTAAAAGGAAGTCACACACTTACACACTAGAGGTAAAATTATTGTCCACATCAGCTGATCATCTAAAAGGGGATCATTATTTCAGATATTAATCATATGGAAAATATTTTTTAATTCTATCTGCTTAACTTCCTGTCCATATTACCAAATATATGGTCATTTCCCTCATTCTTATTTTGAAATTCAAAATTCTTTGACATTGAAATGACAGAACAAATCATATTTGTTCTGTCATTTTCTCAATAATGATGACTCTGCAATATTATGTACGTTCACCAAGACTTCTGAGAAGTTGATTAAATATTTGCAAGAAATTACAAAACAGCTGAATGCTGTTTCAAAATTCCAAGCACAAATCAAATATTCTGACTACATGATTCAATTCTAATACAACAGGCTCTGTTTGTTATCCATAAGTAAATTCACAGATACTCTTATTTAACACTTTGTCCCAAATGACTGAAGTTAATTACCTGACCTACTATTAATTGGTTCCTGTGAGAGTCTGAAATCCCAAAGAAATCGAAGCTGTTCCTTTTTTTTTTTAAAATGAAGTTTAATTAGCTATCACCCACATCTAATTGTACTGCATTGAATATCAACTAGTCCTTGAAAGATTCCTCTCCATTTTGTTTTAAACTTTAATACGCCATCCACCAGATTGATCTTCCCTCCATCTGCAGTGTTGGGAATCATATCACGGAGATTATTCTTAACAATAGTGGCACTTACCATTGTTCTGCTATGCTGGAACATCTTTAAGTACTTCATGTGGTGAATTATTTCCTGGAGTGCTGTGAATATTATGTATCTGCATATTCTCCAGAATATCAGACCCACCACATACATTACCCGATCCATTATATAATTCTCAAGCATTTAAACTTCATCTGCTTTCACCTTATTCCTCTTACTCTATTCAAAATCGGTTTCTTTGTGCATAAATGACTGGGCTGCCAAAAGTACTCAAAGAAAAGAATAAATAAATAAAAAACATGTTTGGTAAAATAATGGAATAAAGAATGTGTTCATGTATATAGACATCGTGTAATTGAGTTAACTGAGAAAAGAAAAGAAATCCTTCATTTCTACAAATGTTCTGGTTACATAACAAGTGAACAATTGATTCTCACTTAAAATTGCAGAATATTCACAAGCTGTTATTCACAATAAAGTTGATTATTTGGAAAATGCATTTTAATAGATTATGAAGAGCCCAAGAGGATCAATTAACGACTTTCCCATTTCTTAACCTCAGTGTCATTACACGCTACAGTTCTATAGATGGTGATAAGATTCTGATGGGAAAGAGGGAAGATAGAAAATCTACCCATACTTGGCGCCAGCTCTCTCCTGAGATGGACCAGGAACAATGAATTAATGCAAATTCTTCTGATAATCTAGGGCATGGCTACAAAGCAATCGAGGCTAATGGAATGCTGGCCTTCATATGAAGTAGACCAAACTGAGGTGGTGATGCCTCAAGTTCATAGAGCCTACATTAAAGTCCATGTGGGGCTTTGCATTCAGTTTGGACATTAAACCTCAGGAATAATACACTACCTGTAAAGAGTACAGTACAATTCACCAGAAGGATACCAAGCTAAATGTACGAGGATTGATTGTATTAATATAGCTTAGCTAATTGAGAGGGAATTTAGAGTGTTTAAAGTTTTGGTAGGACAAATACATGTGGTGGTGGAGATGACGGTGGAGGAGGAATATGCAGTGTCAAGACATGGCACCATAGTCTCAGAACTAGAGCTCTGCCACCCTGGGGTGGATACTGGCAGTTATTTCCACCTAAATTGTAATGAAAGTCTACGAATTCTGGATGAATTGATTTTTCAATACTGAGTTTGTAAGAATAGTAGCAGTGAAGTAAAACTTCAAGCTGAAGCATAAGCCTTCAGCGAAATGAAGAGAAAAATAGATCCGAGATGAACTGCCGACTCCAGTCTTGTATTTTTTGGCAAACACAACAAAGTATTCCAACATGATCACAAAACTCAGATTTAATTGTAGCTTACTCTGCAGTAATTATAATCAGATTATTTATAGTACTGATATAAATCTGAAAGCATAATTGGTAGATTACTAGGGCATGAAAACCAATGAATTGTTAAAAAAACACTGCATATCAACAAGATTATGTCATATATTCCCCGGGGTCTATACATTTACTAAAACTCTACTTAAAACATGAAATAACCAGTAAATTATTTATAGGCATAAGTTACAAAACAAATAATATTTTCGAACTATAGCTGCGATAAGTATTTACGAGTATTTTGGAATTTACTCGTCCTGATTATTGTTCAAATACGTTTAGAATGATTTATCTATGGATATCGCAATATTTAAGAATAACTTATTTTTCTCTCACTACTGCAACTTGCGTTCAAATGTTCAAACTTAAAAAAGATTTCAAGAAATAATACGTTCATGCATTTCCAATTTCACTTACCAACGAAGAGTTTTACATCCCTAATACTGAAATCGGTATCTGGTGTTCTGTGGTAAAAAGACAAGATATCAGTTTCAGTCTCCTTTACGTTTAAAAAAATGCTTTAAAACAAGTGACGCCACGTGCCAATAGCTGGTCTTTACAGTTAGACGTCAACAAATTTACCTGCAAAGCGTCTATCAGTATTATTTTACATTGCACGCATGGGTGTTCAGTTTTGTCCAATAGGTGGTTTCCATTTCGGACCCGGGATTGAACCCTGAGCTCCAGGGAATTCATATGCTGTTTAATGACTCAGAATGGGCCACGAAGGTTCCATCACAGCTATTGGTACGAGTCCACCTGTCTATTTGAGCGGTGGTATCGTGGTTACAAGAAATCTGCTTGGTCATTGTTAACGATGTCTGTCCATCGTGGTAGGGCAGGGATTGTATAATGAACACGGTCTTTCACTGGCAAAGGTAAAATACCGCGGTTGCTTGCGATCCTCCACTTTATACCTTTATAGTTTGTGTCAATACTAAAAATCACTATAGTTTTATCCTGCTTCAGCCCCCTCTTTGAAATAGAGATCTTACGAGATCAGCGCGTTTTTAGGTGGAATCTTACGCGGCATCGGTCGATATGTTACCCTTCTAATTAAAAACTACCAGGTGGGTGAATAAGAGAAATGCTCAATTGTACCGTATCTAAAGTCTACGATGATCTCCAACCATCTTGGATACTTTAATTAATGTGTTTAAAAGGATTCCACGCCTAGCGGACGAAAATGCTTGCGAGGCGTGATATCAAGACTGTATGTGACACGATCTTTCTCAACCTTAATTCAGGATCGTGGAGATCGACGTTAACTGTATCTTGCTAAAGTTAGTTTTCCCTCGTCCTCGCTAATGCTAACAGGGATATGATGTGGCAAGCAATTGAATTTCCTAGACTGAAACAATAAGATTCCTAAATAATCACCGTCTTGAAACAAATCAAAGCCCCACTGTTACGCTCAGAAGGCCTCGGCTGAACTGACGCAACGGGGTATATGATTTAGGTATGATACACATGAAGAATGTCATAAAACGAAAATACGTCTGTATTTTTCATCCAGAAACACGTTCCCGTTTTATTTTTTGGAAGCGGCACGTACTTCACGGTTTAAGGGACCAAGTGCACATTCCTCCAATGTGCAAGAGCAGTTACACTTATAGAACTGCTAACTCCGTTGAAAATGGAGAGACGCGGACAAGTTTCCGCACTTCAGCCTCATTTTGGCATTCTTTCATTGAGCTAATGGGGCACGAGGTTAATGAGGACAAAATCTCGTTGAGCAAAACACAAAATGCTGGAGGAACTCAGCCAGCATCTGTGGAGGGAATGGTTAATGGGGGTTTCTGGACGGCGAGTACTAAATTAGAGGACCTCAATAATACTCAAATGGGGATCAAATACTTATCTTCATTGAATGCTAGCGTTTATTATTTTTATTCGACATACACGCAGAAGAAATATAACATAATCTGGAAAGTAAATCTTCAATATTGCTCTGAAAATGATAACATTCATTTGTTCGGTCGTTGCTCCAATGTCGAGAATAATTTGTGGTGGGCTTAAAGGAAGCAATTCTGTTTCGGTAACGGTCCAGAAATCTACATACCAGTTCAATCTCCATTACGTCGGTTACGGGCAATTTCTGGATTTGAATGTATAATAAATGAGGGCAATACGTGCTGAATACAAACATATCGATCGCATTGGCTGAAACGTTAAGAAACAGTACCAGATAAAGATAATCAAAACATAGCTATTAGGAAACTTACTTGATTCCTAGACCATCTTTGTCCCTGAAGATAATGGGGACCTTGATAGTCTCTCTCTGCACATATTCAAGGGTAAAATCTGTTGCAACATACAGTAAAACTCAACTTTAGGACGAGAAGTGAGAAAAAATCTCAACAGTAATATAATTATAAACAAGCGATGTAATCGCTTCACATATCTACCATGTTATTGAACAGGGATTTACCCAGGGCTCGTATTTTAGGTCTTACTCTTACTATATTAAGTCCAAATAATATTTGTGATGATTCGAGAATCCGCGGAGCGAATAATTCAAATGCAGCTTAACAATATCTCGACATTGAATACAAGTTGCCTTCCATTTGTTTAAAAAAACAATTGGCATTGGCTGATTCGCTCTTTCCCACCCACCCACCCTTACACCCCGCTTCCATCTAACGCTGGCCAAATCCCTGTTGGATAAAATTCTGTAAATACAAACGGGTCAGATAACAAACAAACATGCAAATTACAAAAGAAAATAAACGATATCAGTAGGTCTACTTATGGTTATTTTATTTGGTGGCTATGTTACGATAATTTATAATCCACACAGCTACATATACAGAACATTTTTTCCCTTAACACGGGCATGCGTTGTATTTTTTATTATGGAAATAAATACATCCCTCAACGATTTCCCAATACTTCGGATGACATTTCATTTTGAAATGGTTTACATAACAAAATATTTTTATACACGGGAAACAAGAGTTGCATTTGAGATCATGACGAAACTCGTCAAAGTCATCACTTGCCTTAACGGCGGGAAATTCGAGAGGCAGAGTCCAGTGACCAGCCAAGCTGCAGTACTGCTGCTGCACTCGCAATGTGGACGGGATATACAAACATTAAAAAAACACACAAAGAACACCTCTCTCGCAATTCTTACCTTTTCCTTTCATAAAGTGCACGTAACTTGAATTGTATGAGTCACTACTAAGCTTTTCCTCCACATCAAAAGTCCTCATGCTGGCTATGTCATCGTCTGAGAGGTCCTCATTGTCATACCGCCTTCTACAAAATGTGCGCTATAAACAGAAGAGAACCAGACCTATATGTAACGCTACACCAGTGTAGAACCTACAGCCAATTCAAATAATAGATTAAAAATGAGACATTGTATGTGTTTTGCCTACATATTAAATTTAACCTTATGAATGTGCACGCTTCCTCCCTTAAACAGTATCGCCTTATACAAAGAACTAAAGTTTACATTTGTTTACGAGACGGAGGCACTGACAGGTGGAACACAACGAACTCCCTATGTAAATATATCACGATTGGCACTAATTTCCTTGAAGATGAATTAGAAGTGCATTTAACACAATATTCATAAACGTCCATTTATAAATTCAAAGACATTTACAACACTTATGCAAATATGAATTTTAATGAAGCCGTCCCACCGCAGTTCTTTCTTCGTAAAATTATATTTTAATCGTGGTTAAGGTGCGTTTAAGGTTACAAAAAATTACAACTGTTGGAACGACTTCACAACTGGTGGTCCAGTTTTTTTTAAAGCAACTCGGATACACCTTGTGTTAGCCTCCTGCTGCCGAGGCACCTTTCAGACCTGTTGTGTTACAAATACGGATAATTGGCTCGTCCGTTAAGTGATCGACTATTTATCTAAACAAAAATAAAGACCCAAATGGTACTGGAATTCAATTTTCTGCAAAACATTTGTAAACATCAAAACCTTGGAACCAACTGGTCGTCTGGTCCAAGTAACTACCGAGGCGAGTTTTCACCCAGCAAGATCTGAATTATTTTTAATACAAATCAAACATAAATGAGAGGCGGGGTGAGCTTTCATGCAAAACAAAAATCAAAACGGAAAGGTGAAGTTTCGGCTTCCTGATTTTAAGCTGTATATTTTAGGCGCCAGAGGTTTGTAAACACGATATTTTTTTGTTTTGTGCCCAGCTCTCTCGTCGCTAGGCGTCCGCTTCAAGCTGAGTTCGGAAAGCACAAACCAATCTTCGGTATTCGGCTTTTCCGCTCGTCTCTGAGATTTTACCCATTCCAAATATATTTTGAAAATAACTGGGGAGAAAACCCCCACTCGGAGGCGAACTGTAAAATGTTTTGGTTTGGGGGTGAGGAAGGCAGGACTAGGCCGAAGAGCCTGGTGGTGGGATGGAAGAGGCCAGCGGGAAGCAGCACTTCCGTCCCGCAGACACTGTCAACACCGAGCCCTCTCACTCCAGCCACTTCCCTCACAACTTGGAAGCTGGGGGGAACACGGAAAAAAAATAAACAGACGAGGGAAAAGGAGGTGTGGAGAAAAGAGAAAAATATTTTTAATATAAAGTCCCCTCCCACCCCCCCCCCCCCGACCCTCAAAAAATTTCAAACAGGAAGTCACTACTCAAGAGAGAAAATAAAATAAAAAAAAACAAGAGGCCATTTCAGCTTCAGTCACACGGTGATTCGTCTCCCCCTCCCCTCGATATCACTACAAGTAGCTGCAGAGATCCCCTCTCTCTCTCTCTCTCTCTCTCTCTCTCTGTTTTAATATGGCACAAAAACTCGTTACATTACAAAAAACTACAGACCGATCTTCGTCCAGACTGTTTCTCTACATCCATTTTTGAGAGACCATTACTCTAAATCACCAATGCATCACCCAGGATTTTGTGAATCCAAATAACTTTCAGTCACTCTACTGCCCGTGTAAAAAGACACCATTTTTCTATAGGACTCTATTGCATATGACGTCATACATTTCCAAAGCCAGAAAACACCTTACGTCACGCCTTTTTCCCCTATTATTAAATAAAGCATTTTCTATCTGTGACCAACGTGCAAAAATAAAATCACACTAAATCCTCCCCATTTTTCCATGCTGTTGTAAATAAACCATATATTTTTCCCCTTCTCTCTCCACCTCCTCCCGTGCAAATTTGCATCAGAGGTTGGTTGCGCGTCCCCACAGGACGGGAGAGCGCGCGCGCGCACCCACCCACGCTCTCAATGGGGCGCACGCACGCTCTCAATGGCGCGCACGCACGCGGCTGACCTCCCTCGCTCGAGCCGCAGACGATGTATTTCCCGCCCTCTTCCCCACCGCGTCCGCAGACCGTACGGAATGAAAAGGCACCAGCTGCAGACGTCCCGGCTCTTTCGACCGGCCCGCCCGCCCGCCCGCATCCTTCCCTTTCTCCAAGTCCAAGGAGCAGACATGGTACGGGAGAGATTGTTTCGCGCACGGTACATCCTCTTCGGGAGATTATGAGAGGAAATAGATACCCTGTGTGATTGCAGACCTGGATGTATGTGTTTGCATGCAACTGATCGTGTGTGATGTTGGTTTGTAGGTGAAATTAGTCAATTAATCAATTAAATGACACGGAAAATACTTTCCATTTTGGATAGCCACAAATAAATACAGACGTGTAGGTTGTATGTGTGAGACGGGGACAATGTTACTACATAACTGGTAAATCTTCGCATTCAATTCATACTACATTGTTTTGTAGGAATCCAACGTTTTTCACATCCCCCTAAATATTCAAATCTCAAATTCGTAAGTAATAATAACACGATCTTGAGCAGGGCATACTGAGAATACCACTTTCATAATCACGAAGTGTATTTAAATCTACTTATAATTAATTTGTAATGATATTCTTGCTGTAATTTGTTATAAAAGTATAAATTATTGCTTTATTTAATAATAGGGGGGAAAGGCGTGACGTAAGGTGTTTTCTGGCAATGGAAATGTATGACGTAAATATGTATATTTGTCTCCGTGCCAAAACAAAAGCTGATTAATTTACCAGTCAAATAACAAAATTATGTCTGACAGAGCTAACAAATTCATCCTTTAGCACAGTTTCACTAAAGAAGGCCATTTACTAATATGAATATCTTTACAATTCTGCAAGTTTCCATTATATAAAATATTCAGTCATAATAGATACCAATGAACAAAATGCTTAATTTCTTTAAAATAGAGATGTTAACATGATTTTATACTCCATTTAGTTCACTTATTGCTTCACTGGGGGATGAAATTAAAAGGAAAATATAGGATATTGATGTGGCAGCACACATGCTATAGAAATGTTGTCAGCATATTTCTTTGAGGATTTGAGGGCAGTACAGTGTGCAACTGTTAGAGCTGTTGCCTCACAGGGCCAGAGGCCCGGGTTCGACCCTGACCTTGGGTGCTGTTTGTATGTTCTCCCTGTGACCACATGGATTTCCTCCGGGTGCTTCAGTTACCTCCCACATCCCAAAGAAATGCAGCTTTGTAGGTTAATTGACCTCTGTAAATTGCCTCTAATGCGTTGGGATTGCAGAACAAAGTGGGATAACAGAATTAGTGTGAACGGGTCCTGTTTCCTTGCTGTCATTCTAAACAAAATTTGGCATGGTCACAAGGATTTTCTCTCAGTTCTTCAGGCACTACAGAAAGTATTTTGATGAGAAGCATCTCAGCATGATATGGCAATTGCTCTGCTCTTGACTGCCTGAACATGCAGAGAGTGGTGAACACAGCCAGTCCATCACAGACCCATCACTTCCTGCCATCCAGTCCATTCTTATGGTGCATTGCATCAGGAAGGCTGGAAGTATTGTTACCCTGGCCGTTCCCTTTTCTCTCCTATCTTCTGGAAGAAGATACAGGAGTTTGAAAGCTTGAACATCCAAACTAAAGAACAGCTTCTTCCCCACTGCTATCAGACTCCGGAACCAATCACTTTTATCACACTCCCTTCCCAGAAGTGATGCCACGTGCACTTACTCTCATCTCTGCTTTAATCGTTTATCCCCAAATCAAACATTAATATTTATTGTATTAAATTGCACAACAATCTTGCACCATTCAGCTGGTTTACACTCATTGTTGTATTTATGATCACTATATGTACAGTGTTTACTCTATGAGCTTAATGTGAACAAGGAATTTCACTGAAATCTGATGTGTATGACAAACTAATCTGACTTTATCTAAGTTTATTGGCTTTAGAGTAGTAATTTTGACAGGATAGATCTATCAATTATTTATATCACTGCAAATCAGAATGACAAATTGGAACATATTACCATGAAAGGCAATAGGGAAATAAAACGTAACAAAACGACTTGACTGATGTGCACAGGTTCTTGAAGATCCATTCCATTCGCTGACAATATCATCCCTTCTCCTATTTATGCGCAGGATGTCCATTGTTGTTAATCATAAGGTCAAGCCTGCAACCTACTATAAATCTGTCAAGTTTTCTCAACCTGATTGGACCATATCTTCACTGACTACTGGGTGAGCCACAGCCTTCTTCAATTAGAATTACAATATTAAATGATTGTACAAAAGAATTAAGTATAAACAACATGTTCTCTCCCTCCATGCCTTATTTAATTCCCAGGAATAAATCATCTTAATATTGGTAACTTATGATCATCTGATTTACAGTAATTAATTCAGCTGTAAAAGGATTGGCAACAACTTGAGGTATCTCTCTGTTGATAAACGACAGCAGTCATTTTAACTTTTCACAACAAAGTCCTCATTGTTATATTTCTGTAGTCCTCAATTAATTTTACTGCCTGCAAACCTATGCACCTATTCTTAGCACGGCACTACTCTTTTCAGGATAAAAGTCCACTTATTTCATGTCACCGCCTGGACTGAAAATTCTGCCTCTCTCCAGCCATAAAGTATGAAGGCAGTGTATGTTTTAATTAAGAACCCAAGACTCTTGATGGATAATTTCATTGCATCAATTTACCTACTCAGTGATATATGTTATCCTTTTCTCCAATAAGTTATACATTTTACAAACAATCTCTAGCTCCAAACAGACGTACCATTGGAAATGGTGGGTGAAAATACATGTTTGTCCATCCTTCCACAATGAGTAAGACACCTATTTGATTGCGACTGTCACACTACCACGGTGCATTATGCAATCTAAAGGAATGTTAAACTTGTAATTATTTTCATTTTTCTGAATGCCAAACTGGATACCACAAAATGAATCAGTTGTTCTCAGTCTTTAAAGGATCTTCATGGCATGTGTTGAAGCACATTTTTTCCAAAACATAGAAATCTAAATTTTAAGATTAAGCCCTTTCCCAGATAGTGGTAAGATGTTTGTAGCCAGGGATGAACCTAGCTCTTCCATGTCCTACAATGCCCAATGTGAGGATGAGTTTGCTTTGCCCAAATAGATCCTTAAACTATTAAAATAAATCGGTTTCCAGAGAATATAAAACACAACTTCAGCAAAACAAGCTTCCACTGGATTATTGATGACACTTTAGTCCAGACCTTATGAAACAAGGCACAGTGGTGCAGTAGCAGAATTGCTGCCTTACATCGCCAGAGACCCAGGTTCGATCCTGACTACATGTGCCATCTGTACAGAATTTGTACTCTCACTGTGACCACATGGCTTTTCTCCGGTTTCCTCCCACATTCCTAATCCTGCCGGTTTATAAGTTAATTGGCTTCTGTAAATTGACCCTAGTGTGTAAGATAGAACTAGTGTAGGGTGATTGATGGTCGGCGTGGACTCAGTGGGCCGAAGGGCCAATTTCCACGCTGTATCTCTAAACTAAATCCTTATTAGAAAAAAAAGCACAGAAAAACCTCTCGAGCCAAGATCTCTCAAAACATTTTGCTGTCCCACATAAACATTTAAGAAGCATTTTCAATAACAGTGCATTCAGGACCATATGTGACAAGGTTACTGGGAAAAAAGCAATCAGAATCCATGGCTTTAAACACAATGTACAAAATCAAGGTTATGTTATGGTTTACTTATTGGTTCATGCTTTATGAACATCAAAGAGAAGACCACTGTATATTCCAAAGATGGACACAAAATGCTGGAGTAACTCAACAGGTCAGGCAGCATCTCTAGACAAAAGGAAATAGGTGACTCCATCTAGAAAATTTGCCAGAGCAGTTCGCCAGGACATTTCAAAATATTGGTAGTCTTGGAGTAACACACAGGACGTATCAGAACTCCCCCGATATGATTTTAATAACAAATTTCTGCGTCCATCTGAACAGGCAGATGTGACTTTCATTTATTATCTCGTAATATCTATGGAAGGGTATAGATCTTTTAGTGAGTGTGGATCTTTTAGTGAACTCTTCTGAATTATTTTGGAGGACAAATAACTGTTGGACAATTCACTTGGAACACTTCCATTGTCTTATTCAAAAGATGAAGCAGAGTGATTTCTGGATTGTCCAAGTTGAACCAAGTACCTTGATCCTGGCCTACTCACGATTCATGCCAAAAGAGCAAAAGTTGTTTGAGATGATGGAGAAGCAGCTGCTACTGCCTTAGCTGATGATTAAGCTTCAACGTGGGGAGTAATAGAAAGATTCAGCACCATCTGATGGTATGTCCTTAAGGCAACTGAATAATGAATCAATCCATGCTCAAACTTTGCACATCCGGGCAACAAATGTGTGTATGTCACAGTATGTGAGTATCTGTGTGTATGTATCACAGTATGTGCACGTGAGTGTATGAACAATTTTTATTTTTCTCTCTTTTTTGCTGTTATTTTATTATTTTTTATCTTGTACATTTGCGCTCCGCTCAGGCAGTGCGCCTGAATTTCGTTGTATGCACCACTACAATGACAATAAAGTAATAAAGTTTAAAAAAAGTAAAGGGTCAGACTGAAACAAATTTCTATTAGGTACGGCTTTCGAAAATACCACACAGTTTTCTTCATGCTTGGTTTAAAGCTCTCCAGAAGTACCCAATGATATATTTTGGCCTAATTGGCAAATTATGATTGAAGGATTTCATTGTAACTTCCATCAGATTGTTAGTAAATTAAATTCAGTTAAAGATTAAATTTATGCTGGTTGATTTTTGAAAAAAAAGCAGATTTGGAAATCCAATGAAACACCAATTCAGTTTCCTTAAGAAAAATCCTGATAAACATTAGGCCTATTTTGTTAACTGGTCCATTCCGTTAACAGACATTTACAGTACAATTAGAAAACTTTCACCAGTTGAACATCCATAGTTCCTGGAATTAAGAGCTTTAGGATGGGCTCAGAAGTCAAATCTTTATTGAGTTGGCCAGCTGAAAAAGAAAGGCTGAAAGTTTCTGATGTAGAAAGAAAATCATTCACAAGTTTAAAGCTGACCAATCGGGCAGCACAGTGGTACTGTTAGGAGAGCCTCACAATGCCAAAGATCCTGTAGGTGCTGTATGTGTGGAGTCTGCACACTCTCCCTGGGACCACAGGGGTTCCACCCATTTCCCACATTCCAAAGACGTGAGGGTTGGTAGTTTAATTGGCCCCTATAAATTGTCCCTGAGAGAAACTGATGAGAAAGTGGAGAAACTAAAAAATAGGATTAGTGTAAATGGATGATTGGAGAATAGCATAAAACTCATTTGGCTGAAGGGCTTGTTTCCTTGTTGTATTTCTGTGTGACTTAACTTGAGAGGCGGGTATATTCCTTTCTGCGAGAGCTTCATCCTCAATCAGTAGCAGGTCTCATACCTAAGAGGCCATGGATTCAAGTCCCTCTGCAGAGAGTTAACTCAGTACAGGATGGAGGGAGAATTGCACTGTTGGAGATATCATCTTCAGCTGAAATATTAAATGGAAGTCGTATCTGCCTGTTTAGATGGACGCAAAGAATTCCATGCTGCTAATAAAATCATAGCAGGGGAGTTCTGGCCAATATTTATCCCTTAATAAACAGTGGTAAATATCAAAGATAAGACACAAAGTTCTGGAGCAACTCAGTGGGTCGGGCAGCATCTCTGGAGAAAAAGGATAGGGGTGAAGTTTCGGGTTGGGACCCTTCTTCAGGGTGAAACGTCACCCATCCTTTTTCTCCAGAGATGTTGCCTAACTCACTGCAATGTTTCCTGATTTATATATGACAAAATATTAAAGATATGTAATTGTTCCTCAATGGAATATGAACTCATCTGTGGCACAACTCCTGTAACTTGTTTTCAACCACATTGCCACATGAAGACTCCATTATTGAGCCCACTGTTTCTTTATCAACTCAAAATATATATTTTAAACAAACCTTCAAACCTCAAATCAAGAGAAGCAATAGCCTGGTAATTTGCCTTTCCAAATCTATATCTGCCACAAGCAATGTTTTGGGTGATTTCTGAAATGTAACAACATCTGTGTGGTTCTGCTGCTTAGAACTTAACTGGGCCATCAGGAGAGGAAACAACATGCTTGTGAAAATACTTGTTCCTCCAGGCAGTGTTGAAAAATGTATTCTGTAAAATGTGTAGCTGTAAAACTATTTTCATAGTTTAGGCCGTGCTTTTTGACAAAACAGATTAGAAAGTCACCAATTCAGATTGCTTAAGGCAGCTAAGCATTTTTTTAAAACTAATGAATACAAAATAATTTGTGAAATATAGGAGATAGATGGGAGAAGGCTTCAATGGAATCAATACCAATTGGGGCCATTACTGGGAATGGTTGAACAATCTTCCATTGGAGTTTGAAGAATGAGAGGTTACCTTATTGAATTTGGTTATGACGCATATCAACACCTGCCTTAGTAAGGACCTGCAACCATTACAATTCACTTACCGTCACAACAGATCAACAGTGGATGCAATCGCACTGGCTCTCCATTCTGCACTGGACCCCTTGAACAATAAGAACACATACATCAAGGCTGTTGTTCATCGACTACAGATTGTTCAATATTATCATCCCCTCTAATCTTATCCTCAAACTCAGGTAACTGGATCTTTGCTTGTCTCTATGTAACTGGATTCTTGACTTCCTCATCAGCAGAACTTAATCAGTACAAATTGGCAACAACACTTCCACTTCAATGACCATCAGCACATGGGCATCTCAAGGTTTTGTGCTCAGTCTCCTGCCCCACTCACTCTATATCCATGACTGCAACCAGACACAGATCCAACGTCATCTTTAAATTAACCACCAATACCAACGGACAATGGATAAATAATGGGTAACAATGAGTTAGAGTACAGGAGGAAGATTGATAGTCTGAATGAATGGTGGCAGAATAACAATCGTTCTCTCAACGGGATCTAATTGTTGACTTCAGGAAGGGAAAATGTAGGATCCATGAACCTGTCTTCATTGATGAGTTGATGGTGAAGAGAGTCAACAGCTTCTAGTTCCTGTGTTTTTCTGGAAATCTGTCCTGGGCCCAGCACATTGTTGCAATCACAAAGAAACCTCATTAATGCCCCCACTTTCTTAGAAGATTGAGGATATTTTATATGTTGATGAATATTTACAGAATACCTGCCCTGAAACAAAGCCTCCACCCAAAACAGCGAAACTTCTCTGCACTCCACCCCCCCCTCCCCACCACAAATGTTGCCCAACCCATGGAGTTCCTGCAACACTCTGTGTTCTGCTTTGTAAAACTGATGGGTTGAACGGAACAGTGGACAGACAATGTTAACAGAGGGAAAAAAAGAAAATAAACACACTCAGCAGCTCAGGTAGCCCCTGTAGAGAAGGAAACAAAGTTAATATTTCAAATCATTCATCAGAATTTATGATGAAAGTTCATCAACATAAACTGTCAACTCTTTTTTTCACCACAGTTGCTGTCTGAACCACTGAATACTTCTGTTAATATTTCAGAATCTCCACACTTTTAATTTCAAATTGGTGATAACTAAGGGGAATATCTGAATTCAATTATGTTTCCCATATATCAGCATGCATATTTGGTAGGATTCTCGGTCAAGTGAGGAAATTATGGAGTCATAGCTCGCTGGGAACCTGAACAAATAAGTTAAACTGGGAAAATAATGCAGCGATATTGTTCATTGGGTAAGCTTTATAAATTGAGACTTCATAAGCATGCTTGAGTGAATGTTAAATGTCTCATAACATGACTGAAAGAACATAGAGCTCTACAATCAAGGTCAATATTTTTCCAAAGATAACACAAAAACCTGTAGTAACTCAGCGGGACCGGCATCATCTCTAGAGAGAAGGAATGGGTGACGTTTCGGGTCGAGACCCTTCTACAGACTGGTTAGGGATAAGGGAAACGAGATATAGACGATGTGGAGAGATAGAAAAAAGTAATGATGATTAAGGAAAGGCCATTGTTAACTGTTTCTAGGGTGCAAATGAGAAGCTAGTGCCACTTAGGTGGGGGAGGGAGAGAGAGAGAGAAAGGGAATGCCGGGACTACTTGAAGTGTGAGAAATCAATATTCATGCCACTGGGCTGTAAGCTGCCCAAGCGAAATATGAGATGCTGTTCCTCCAATTTGCGTTTAGCATCACACTGACAATGGAGGAAACCTAGGACAGAAAGGTCTGTGCAGGAATGGGAAGGATAATTAAAGTATCGAGCAACTGGGAGATCAGGTAGTTTCAGGCGGGCAGAGCGAAGGCGTGCCGCGAAATGATTGCCCAGTCTACATTTGGTCTCGCCGATGTTTAAGAGTCCACATCTTGAACAACGGATACAATAGATGAGGTTGGACAACGGATACAGTAGATGAGGTTGACCTTCAGACATCTCTACCAAAATCAGATTATTTAATTTGATGACACAAAAGAGTACTGATGCTGGAATCTGGAGCAAAAAGCAAAATGCTGAAGGCAGTCTTGAGGAAGGATTTGGACCCGAAATACCAAAAGTCCAATTCCCTCCACAGATGTTCCCAACCCACTAAATTCCTCCAGCAGTTTGTTTAATTAATTTGACACCTTGCTGCTTTGGACAAGAATCCAAAGTGCAGCATAGGGAGTGCAGCGTAGGTTCACATGGTTAATTTCCGGGATGGCGGGACTGTCATATGCTGCGAGAATGGAGCGGTTGGGCTTTTATACTCTGGAATTTAGAAGGATGAGAGGGCATCTTATTGAAACATATAAGATTATTAAGGGCTTGTACACTCTAGAGGCAGGAAACCGATGTTGGGGGAGTCCAGAACCAGGGGCCACAGTTTATGAATAAGTGGTAAGCCATTTAGAACGGAGATGATGAAACACTTTTTCACACAGAGTGTTGTGAGTCTGTGGAATTCTCTGCCAGAGGGCGGTGGAGGCCGGTTCTCTGGATACTTTCAAGAGAGAGCTAGATAGGGCTCTTAAAGATAGCGGAGTCAGGGGATATGGGGAGAAGGCAGGAACGGGTTACTGATTGGGGATGATCAGCCATGATCACATTGAATGGCGGTGCTGGCTCGAAGGGCCAAATGACCTACTCCTGCACCTATTGTCTATTGTTAAAATTCTTATCCTGGCTTTCAAATTCCCCTGTGCCCTCCCCTTTCTATTTGAGTAACCACCTCCAACTCAACAATTCTTCAACACAATTGAACTGTTCACATTGTGACCTCTTTTGGAAGTGAGAATTTGTTGCAAGGAAAGTTTAAATCAATTAAAAACTGCACTCCAAAATAAATTTACCTCATAATCAATTATTTCTAAACAACAGTGGATAATTTTTATTCCTTCCTCTAGCTTCACAATTCACAACTCTTCAATGTTTTTGTCTCACACCTTCTATCTTTCCATGTCTGCCCTTTACCCAACTATCTTCCTATCAAAAACTCCACCTCTCCTGCATAAACCTATCACCTGCCAGGCTTTGTTCTGCCTCTCATCTCTTCCAGCTTTGTTCTCCCCAGTCACGGTGGCACAGTGGTAGAGTTGCTGCCTGACAGCGAATGCAGCACCGGAGACCCGGGCTCGATCCCGATTACGGGTGCTGTCCATACGGAGTTTGTACGTTGTCCCGTGATCTGCGTGGGTTTTCTCCGAGATCTTCGGTTTCCTCCCACATTCCAAAGACGTACATGTTTGTAAGTTAATTGGCTTGGTAAATGTAAAAATTGTCCCGAGTGGGTGTAGGATAGTGTTAGTGTGCATGGATCGCTGGTTGGCGCAGACCCGGTGGGCCGAAGGGCTTGTTTCCGTGCTCTATCTCTAAACTAAACTAAACCTCCCATAATGTCCAAAGAAGGATCTCATCCTAAAACATCGCCTATCATGTTCTCCAAAGATGCTGCCTGGCCTGCTGAGTTGCTCCAGCAATTTGTGTCGTAATCTGGATTCAATGCTGCTTTACGTTCCCCCAATTCCTCCTCTTGTACTTCCACATGAATACTAACTGCTGTGATTTTTAATCATCTGACAAGGATGACTTTACATTATCTCCTTCATGGAAAATCAGTGTCCGTGGCATAGTTATATTTCATCATTCTACATGAACCACATTGACATGGAGATGTAGATGAACATCTACATGAATTAAAGTCTCAGTAACTTTCCAATGCCTCTTTGTTTTCTGTAACTGGTGCACAAAATGTAATATGACACTAGTTTTTTTTTATAGAGGAAATGGAACAGTGTTGGAAATGCTGTCTAGTGGTAAAACAGAGTCTCACCTGCTTTCTCAGATGGACATTGATTAATTGAGAGATACACCTTGGAAACAGTCCCTTCAGAACACAGTCCATGCCGACCATTGATCACCCATTTGCGCAAATTCTCTGTTTCTCATCCAATCTCTACACACTAAAATCAATTTACAGAGAACAGTTAACTTACAAATCTGTACGTCATTGGGATTTGGGAGGAAACCAGAACACATGGAAGAAAACCACGCGGTCATAGGGAGAACATGCAATCTCCACGCAGAGTACCCAAGATCAGGCTCAAATCTGAGTCCCTGGAGCTATAAGGCAGAGGCTCTACCAGCTGGGCAACAGTGCTTCCCTTAAATATTTCAAAGAAAAGCAAAGGAATTATTCCCCATGACTAAGAAGGTAGACAAAAATGCTGGAGAAACTCAGCGGGTGAGGCAGCATCTATGGAGCGAAGGAATAGGTGACGTCTCGGGTCGAGACCCTGCTTCAGACCTAAAGAAGGGTCTCGACCCGAAACGTCACCTATTCCTTCGCTCCATAGATGCTGCCTCACCCGCTGAGTTTCTCCAGCATTTTTGTCTACCTTCGATTTTTCCAGCATCTGCAGTTCCTTCTTAAACATTCCCCATGACTAGGTCATTAATGACCCCTCAGTCAACATTACCAACTCAGATTACTTGTTCAGTACAATCCTGTTTGTAGAATTTGCTCTACACGATTGGTTGCCATATTTCTGACATTACAACAGTGACTTAATGTCAAGAGCGAAATACGAACTGCTGGTGGAATGCAACAAATCAAGCAGCATCTGTGGAGAGAAATGGACAATCGACCTGTTCTGGCCAAGACCTTTCATCTGAACTGAGTCTTGACCCAAAATGTCAACTATCCATTTCCCTCCATAGATGCTGCCTGACCTTCCAGCAGCTTGTTTTTTGGGGCATATTCCAGCATCTACAGCCACGTGTGTCTATTACATTTTAAGAATACTGTACAAAATGCAAGCTACTTCAAAGTGGTTTGGGAAGTACTACATGTATGCAAGTCTCTCTGTCTCAGCAATCACCATATTGTTTGCTTGCTATGTTATATTGATTGCGCATCTTTAACATGTGATTTTTACCCAACAGTATTTTTCCTTTAACTTGAACCCATTTAAATACCAAATTGAGGGTAAACTAGTTGAAAGTTTTTCAATACCATAATCAGGGCACAACTGGGCACAACAATACCATAATCAGGGTCTTAAAAATATCTACTGACTTGGCCTCCACAGCCTTCTGTGGCAAAGAATTCCACAGATTCACCACTCTCTGCCTAAAGAAATTCCTCCACATCTCCTTCCCAAAAGAACATCCTTTAATTCTGAGGCTATAACCTCTAGTCCCAGACTCTCCCACTAGTGGAAACATCCTCTCCACATCCACTCTATCTAAGCCTTTCACTATTCTGTACATTTCAATGAGGTCCCCCCCCCTCATTCTTCTAAACTCCAGCGAGTACAGCCCCAGTGCTGTTAAACGCTCATCATATGTTAACCTACTCATTCCTGGGATCATTTTTGTAAACCTCCTCTGGACCCTCTCCAGAGCCAGCACATCCTTCCTTAGATATAGTGCCCCAAATTGCTCACAATATTCCAATTACGGCCTGACCAGCACCTAATAGTGAGAGCCTCAGCATTTCGTCACTGTTTTTGTATACAAGGCCTCTCGAAATAAATGCTAGCTAGCATTGCGTTCGCTTTCTTTACTACCGATTTGACTTGCAGATGAACTTTTTGGGAATCCTGCACCATCACTCCCAAGTCCCTTTGCACCTCCAATTTCTGGATTCACTCCCCATTTAGAAAATAGTCTACACCTTTATTCCTACTACGAAAATGCATCATTCCACACTTTGCTGCACTATATTCAATCTGCCACTTCTCTGCCCACTCTCCCAACCTGTCCAAGTCCTTCTGCAGAGTCCCTGCTTTCTCTACACTACCTGTCCCTCCACCTATTTCCATATCATCCGCAAACTTTGCCACAAAGCTTTCAATCCCCAAATCCAAATTATTAATATACAATGTGAAGAGCAGTGGCCCCAGCACTGCGGAACTCCACTAGTCACTGACAGCCAACCAGAAAACGCCCCCTTTATTGCCACTCTTTGCCTTCTGTCATCCAGCCAACATGCTATCCATGCTAGTAACTGCCCTTTGATACCATGGGCACCCATCTTCCTTAGCAGCCTCCCGCGTGGCATCTTATCAAAGGCTTTCTGAAAATTGAGGTAAACAACATCTACTGACGCTCGGTACACAAAAATGCTGGAGAAACTCAGCGGGTGCAGCAGCATCTATGGAGCGAAGGAAATAGGTAACGTTTCGGGCCGAAACCCTTCTTCAGACTCCATCTACTGACGCTCCTTTGTCTGTCCTATTTACTTCTTCAAAGAATTCCAGTAAATTTGTCAAGCTAGACCTCCCCTTCACAAAGCCATGCTGACTTCGGCTTATTTTATTGTGAACTTCTAAGTACTCCATAACCTCATCCTTTATAATGGACTCTAAAATCTTACCAACCACCAAAGTCAGACTAATTGCCCTATAGTTCCCACTATTCTGCTTTGCTCCCTACTTGTGCAGCGGGGTAATATTGGCAATTTTCCAATCATCTGGTACCACTCCTGACTCTAGTGATTCTTGAAATATCACTATCAATGCCTCCACAATCTCTAAAGCCACCTCTTTCAGAACCCTAGGGTGCAGTCCATCCTCTCCAGGTGACTTATCCACCTTCAGCCCTTTCAGCTTCCCAAGCACCTCTCCCACTCTGTGGATACTTTTGTTTTATTAAGCAACTTAAATTCAATAGCTGTTGTGACTGACTTGGCCGTGCATCCAAATTATTAATGATTATGCAAATGAACCTTTATTTTATATTGATGTTTAAATATCTTTTCCACGCATTTGTATTCAATCCACAAATTGAAGCAGATATATTACTTTAGTTAGATTTCAGCATGTTTATCCATATGTTCAGGTTCAATCCCTTGTCTGGAAAGTTATAATTTTCCAGCTATTTAGGTCCACACAATTCAATGCCATTGTATAAAGCAATACTTGTTAATTATAACTCTTAACATTTACCCCAGCTTCTGTTCTCTATATAACCAAAATAACCATGGTCTATGCCATCCCTGGAAATAAATTCGCCATCACCCTCTGTTTACACTCTTCCTTCAATTTGGAAGCCAGATATGTACAAACAACCAAAGCCTAACCAGCGATTCAAATATTTTCTATAATTCCTTGATATCGGTACTAATACTCTTCACATAAGACAAAGAATGCATGATAACTTAATAAAAGCAAAGATCCACGTACATGCACACCCCCCAATTCTCAGTTCCTACACCCTCTTTGAAATTGTCACTCTTAAATTCAACGGTTCTTTATTGTCATATGTACCGAGGTACAGTGAAAATCTTTTTTTTGCATACAACTCAGCAAATTATTATTATACTTAAGCACAATCCTAGATTATTTTACAAAGTGTATAGGAATAGTCCATTGAGACAATATACAAGAGTCGCCAGGTTTTGGCGACATTCTCAAAGTCCAAATTGCTTTAAGTGCAGCTGGACGTAAAGGCATGTTGTCTAGTTTACCTAGGAAAGACACAAAGAGCTGGAGTAACTCAACAGGTCAGAAGAACATCCCTGGAGACCATGGATAGATGACGTTTTAGGTTGGGACCAGTCTTCAAACTGTCATATTCATATTGTCACTATTCATTCTTTCCAAAATACACCACTATGCACTTGTTAATTTTAAATCTCATGCCATTTATTTTCCTTATTCACCAGTATCTATGTCCTGAAATCTGTAGCAAACCTCCTCCCTGTTAACTGCATTTGAGTTGCAGAGAGGCTCAGTGTATAAATATATATTGGATAGATTTATTTAGGGGAATATCTCTGACTAGCTGTTCAATTCAATCAAACCACAAAAGTGGCAAATCCTGTAAATTCCAAAAATTCCAAATTCCAGACTTATCCAGATACCCAGAGAAATTTGATGTTCATCAGTTTTTGTTTTAAACAAATAAAACATCAGGATTTAGCAAAGCCAAGAACAAAAAATCAGAGGTTGAAATGCAACTGCTTTCTGATTGACATTTTTGACACTTTCATTCAAAAAGAACCACAGACAAATTTAAAAATGGATTATTGATAACTCAATCCTGGTAATCCCACAGAGATCAGTTTAACCCCGTCGTCACTCCCGCATTACCCTCTATTCCAGGCTTCTTTTCAGCTGCCGTTTTATGTTGCCCACTGGGATGGCACATATGCCCTTTGTACTACATTTTAATTGACTGATTGAAAGATACACTACGGAAACTGATCCTTCGGCCCACCTAGGCCAAACCGAACACCCGTTCATCCTAGTTTTATGTTATCACATCTTCTTATCCACTCACTACACACAGAGGCCAGTTAACCTGCACGTCTTCAGCATTTGGGGGGAAATGGGAGCACCGGATGAAACCCACGCGGTCACAGAGAACGTGTAAACTCCGCACAGACAGTACCTGAGATCAGGATCGAACCTTAGCGCTGAGGCAGCAGCTCTACCAGCTGCGCCACTGTGGCATTTAAAAACAGGAAGAGAATAATTAAGGGAAGGGTGCAGGTTAAAATGATATAATGTGAGGTCTAACGAGGCAGCAGAAATTACGGCCAATCATGAATATGAGTGAACATTATGCTGAAATGTCCAGTCACAAAAACAGCCAACAGATTTAAGTTATGAGAACACCAACATAATTCAACAGATTCGAGATGAATTCACAAGATAGGCCAAGGCTTCAATAAAAATTAAAAGGATAAATAAATGTACATGAAAACGTTAAGAGCCTCCCACAATGATCTCCACCGGGGCCTCACGATTCTTCACCAAGTCCTGCCATGCTTTCTTCCCGCAGTCACTATATTTAGTAATAAATATAAAACGATCAAATGCAACTTTTTTTTGCACGGCTCTAAATTCTTACTACGCAGCTTTAATGCAAAGATAAATCAAAAATGAAAACTGCTTTATAATAAACCTTGTTTTTTTGCATTGTAAACACTCTCAACCCTCATTACGTGAATCTTTAAAGTGACACTGACTATAGGCCTGTGTACAAACCACAGCAAAGCGCATGAATCGGTCTAACTTACTTCGGTATCGGCTCGATTTCCTTCTGATATGAGAACTGCAATGGGAGGTTTGTGTGTGGTGGTGGTTGGGGGGGGGGGGGGAAGAGGTAATGGAATTAAACAAAAAAAAAAGTCCACCCCCGCTACTACCGGCTCCTGGAGCCGTTTATATGCAAAACACTTTTTATGTCCTTCCTACCATCATCTCTGCATGCTGCTTACTGCAAACCGGCAGAGGCGGCAGCAGTGAGAGGCTCTGGGTTGGGAGGAGGGGGGAATAAGGTTGCGAAGGATTCATTGGTGTCTTGTGCAGCGAACCGATTGCAATCTGGGTCAGTGTTGCATCGATCTCGTTGACACTGGGCGGTGCGACCCTGGAATGGAGCCCCGGACTGGTTGATTGACAGCCTTGGTCTGGGTTCGGCTGGCTCACTGTGGCGACGGACATAGAGGTTGGGCTTGTTTCCCTTTAATAGCTGCGGTCCATTTGCTCTCTGATTCTGCTACGGGCCTGAGCAAAGATCCTATAGCCAGCCTGAGTGTGTGTAGGTTTATTTTTTAATTGATAGCTGCACGTTTACGGAGCTGGTGTGTATGGAACGGGAGTTACATTTGCAACAAAGGAACTTTTTTTTCTTAACATTTGCGCCTTAAAGAGGAAAAAGAAAACCGCACTGCAAACCTCACCTGAGACATTTTGTGTTTGTAGCTGGGACTGCCTTTTATCCGTGGTTTAAAGCCTGGAAAAATAACCTGAATTGAATTGGGAAAGTGTTTTGATTTTAAAATGAGTTTGAACGACCATTCAATGCAAGCTCTGTCCTGGAGGAAGCTCTACCTAAGCAGGGCAAAACTCAAAGCTTCCAGCAGAACGTCAGCTTTACTGTCTGGTTTCGCCATGGTAAGTTTCTATAACCGCAGAACGATTGAAGAATTCACTGAGTTATGTCAGTTTACCACCATGTGATCCCAGTGTTATTTGAACATTTATTATCTGTTCCCTTTTTATTATAAACGACGAACCACCAAAATAATCTTTCATGGCGTGTGTTTTGTAGATTGACCGGTTATAAATAGCGATGGACGCTCTGCTAATAATGTTACAAATTAACATGGTCACACTTATTTTGCGTTGAGTGCAGTCCGTGGATGATTCCCGCGCAGGAGTCTTAAAGTTCATTTTATTGCATTGTAAATGTCTGTACATTTACTGTCTTCAAACTGGAAATATATGCAAAGCAAAAGTGCGATTCAGTTACACAAGAGAGGAGTGAAATGAAAGGTGGAATCAAATAATGGCATCCGCAGCATTTAACTTTTCATTTCTAATACGCTGCGTGTAATATTTGTAGGATAATTTTTAAAAATAATTCGAACATGCAGTTTTGCTGAATTGCTTTTCTTTGTAAATCTTCACGCGTTCCCTCCAGGAAAAACCCCTGCAGTACTGCAGTATATTTCCGCGTGTATACATGCCTTTTTTAAACGGCTGTTCTAATCAAATGCTAAATATATTTTCAAAGGCACAACGTTTATTTCAACTTTTGCTTTTCAACTCGATCGTTGAAATGAAAGGTTTTTATATTTTTAATTGGAGCGTTTTACAGAAGTCGATTTCATTGAATGTCAACAACTAACAATCTACGAGGGGAGAAGAAGCTTTTATTGTATTTTGTTTTCGGAGGATTATTCTGCAAGTTGGATACAATACATTACAGATGTTCACATTAGAACTAATTGTTCCAGTGCAAAATTTCTCATCAATAAATGTTTATATAATTTGTGTCAAAGAATACATGAAAAATAAAATTCTAGGCCTTTTATATTTTTTACACCTCGAACAGATCTGCTAAATCTTTGTGGTATAGAATTCTAACCCCGCGCCTCTATTTCCTACGCCGTTCACCCATCGCGCTCCAAAGTTAATTGTGTCACGTTTCTATGGAGAATACAAGCCTAATTGGTGCAAGTGAATGTACCTTTCATCAACGAGTGTTTTTAAGGTTATTAACCATGTTGTGGATCATTTAAAGATAGTGAAAAATTGGTACCTGGTTGCCTCCTACTTGATGAAATCTAGACTTTCAGTAACCTACTGTTAAAATGATTTAAAATTATTTATTTTAAATATTTTGGGGTGCAATCAGTAAGAGGAGAGGGATTTGAAGCTGACATTTTGGATGGGTGATCTTCCTACAGAAGTCAAAGTTGTTGACTTGAAATATTAACTTCTTCAGTTACTAATGTTGTAAGAGCTGTTTAAAAAAATCCCATTTAGTTTCAGATGTTAAGTAACTGCAGTATTATATCATTTTGTGAATTTGAATGAAAATTTGGATATAGCAAATCTGTGGAAATAACTTCATGATAATAATTAAGTTCATTTTAGAGAAAAGGCATTGAAATGGGGCCCACTGAGCCCACGCTCGGCCATTCACAGTAGTTCAATGTTATCCCACTTTCTCACCCGCACCCTACACACAAAGGGCAATTTACAGAGGCCCTGCAGACCCGCACATCTTTAGGATGTGGGATGAAACCGGATCATCCGCAGGAAACCCCCACAGTCACGGAGAATGTGTCAACTCCGCACAGGCCCAAGGTCAGGATCAAACCCTGGGTCTATGGTGCTTTGAGGCAGCAATTCTGCCAGCTGTGCCACTGTGATGTCCAGATGTTCATGGCTCTAAAGATCAAAACATACTTTCATACACTAAATCAATATATAATGCAAAAAGTAATAATTTGCATCCATATTCAGCAGTATTCTTTAATCTCCAGACACTAGACGATGCGTAGGAAGGAACTGAAGATCAAGTTTAAACCGAAGATAGATGCAAAATGCTGGAGTAACTCAGCGGGACAGGCTGAAGAAGGGTCTCTACTTGAAACGTCACCCATTCCATCTCTCTAGAGATGCTGCCTGTCCCGCTGAGTTAATCCAGCATTTTGTGTCTATACTAGACTTGGTGCTGCAGGTTGCTAAAGATTTAATGGTGCTTCGTATTCAGTATTTCCTGTAACTAAATAGAGAAAGTCTGAGCTTCAAATTTTATCTTAATTCGATTCACAATTTTAATTAGATTGTTAGGAAATTTATCAAACCTATTTGCACTTAATACTCTGATTTTAAATGGTCACCACCAAAAAGATAAACTTGACTGGTTAAAATAGTATGGTAGTTTCCTCCTCTCAAATTGTTTTCTTTCATTTCGGAAAGACTGCCTTTATTTTAATGCCTGTTGTGTACTTGGATAATCTTAAATTGGTTAGCAGCCAAAGGAGTACTTTAGAAATGTGTTCACTGTGTGTAATGGAGGAAATGAGGCAGGCAACAAGGTTGTAAACTGAAATTGAACATAGAAAAGCAGGCAATGCCCCGCCCCCTTCCCGGACAGCAGTCTGAAGAAGGGTCTCAACCTGAAATGTCACCCATTCCTTCTCTCCAGAGATGCTGCCTGGCCCGCTGAGTTACTCCTGCATTTTGTGTCTACCTTTGAAAATGGAAATGTTGCAGGTGCTGGAAATCTGCATGTAAAAACAACGTGCTGGAAATATTTGTCAAGTTAGGTTGCATGCGTGGAGGGCAAAACGAGTAGCATTTAAGATCGTTGAATTTTTATTACAAGTAGAAATAATGGACAGACGTTTTTGTTATGAACGATGTATTGACCAGGAGATAGATCTTTATTCTTTAATATAGTGCCCTGAAATCTTTGGTATTCACGAAAGGACCAGATGGGCCTTGATTTAATAATGCTCGATAATGCAGAACGTCCTCTATTATATTGGAGAATCAACTAAGAGTTTTGTACTCTGGTTTTGAATCGACTCTGATGAAAGCAACCAACTAAACCATGAGACAGAATTTTAGGGTTTTTTTGGTCCAGAAATAGTACAGAATCCATTCACCGCCAAGTATGCTGGGACATCATTAAGTACAAAGGACTCGCTGTCAAAATTATCCACAACCCAAAGATCTCTACTTTTTGTTTATACCTATGGGTGTAGTTTTAACATGAGAGGGGCATCATTTAAAGGAGATGTGCAGGACAAGTTTTGTTTTTTGCACAGAGAAAGGTGGAGGCCTGGAACGTGTGTTGCCAAAGGTGGTGGTGGAGACAGATATGATAGTGGTATTTCAGAGATTTTTAGATCGGCACATGGTAAAGAAGGGGCATGGATCACGTGCAGGCAGAGGACATTAGTTTTACCTTTATTTAAAGGAAACACACAATGCTGGAGTAACTCAGCGGGTCAGGCAGATCGGGACCCTTCTTCAGATCTGACCCGAAACATAACCTATCCAAGTGCTCCAGAGATGCTGCCTAACCTGCTGAGTTACTCCAGCACTTTGTCTTTATAATTTGTAAACCAGCATCTGTAGTTCCTTGGTCTCCCATTAACCTATCATCATGTTACACAAAGACATTGTGGGCCGATGGGGCTGTTCCTCTGCCTAATTCTCCATCTTTGTGTTATCCCTTCTTTACTCCTGCAGTCGTTGGACGGTGGGGATAGTCATTCTTCAGTGTTTCTATACTATCATCCATGCAGAGTGTACCTTGTTGATTATTTATATAACCAACATACTCTGTGGCTTGCCTTACCGGCACCTTTTCCCCCAGGTTCTATGGCAGATAATCCTGTTCCCCGTCTTTCTACCATCAACAAGTCAATCCTCTGACATCTGCATGTGAGGCTTCTCTTCATGATGACGTTTGTTTGACTTCGCCGCTGCATTTGAAATTGTCCTTGGTGTCGGGCTTTGTGTCCCATGTAGTAAGTGGTTTGTGTGGATGTCTCGTTTGAAGAGCAAGTACGATTAGTTAAATGTCCTGTTGCACTATTTGGTTCAATACAGGGTGCATTGGGCAAGAACATTATTTCAGCTGAGTCTTGGAAACAAATTATTTTTGTTTGTCATGGCACCATCTGCTGGTAGAACATCAAATGCTATCGGCATTTGATATTAAATGATGTATTTTATTTTAACAAATTTTCATAACATCTCATTTTCATAGTAGTTTTGATTTCCATAGCTTTTAGGAGTTGTACTGACTGTTTATTGTATTTGAACCACTCAATCTATAAAATACTGAGAAGATTGAAAGCAAATGGCATTTAAGATAGACACAAAGTGCTGGAGTCACGTCTTTACAATGGCACAGTGGTGCATTGGTAGAGTTGCTGCCTTGCAGTACCAGAGATTCGGGTTAGATTCTGACAATGGTGCCGTCAGTACGTAGTTTGTACATTATCTCTATGACTGCGTGGGTTTACTCCAGATGCTCTGGTTTCCTCCCACACTCCAAAGATGTACAGGTTTGTAGGTTAGTTGGCTTAGGTAAAAATTGTAGATTATCCTTGGAATGTAGGATAGTGCTAGTGAACTGGGTGATTGCTGGTTAGCGCGGACTCAGCAAAGACGTGGGCCGAAAAGCCTGTTTCCACGCTGTATCTCAAGTCTAAACTCAATGAGTCAGGCAGCAACTCTGGAGAAAAAGGATAGGTGATGTTTCGGGTCGGAACCCATCTTCAGGCAAATTATATTTGTATTGATACTTAAATCTTTTCTAAAATCTTAAAACACAAGCGGTTTTGGGGAAGGAAAAATTATAGCAAGTTATTAATCTTTCAAGTATAGTCTTGATTTGGGTTTTTTTAATAGCTTTCTTGATGCCAGGACTCAGTCAAAATGACATTTCCTGTCCACCACACCCATTTTTGAATCAAATAGCATAACAGGACATGATTTGACCAATTGTATCTGCTCTTCAAATGAAGTGTTCAATAACTTCTGAAACTCGTGTGGATTGGTTCGTTTTCTCGAGCATAAATTTGATCTGAGAAAAAAAGATTCTCCTTTCTGCCAATTAAGCCCAAACTGAAATTTGGGTTTAGGTTGCAAGAATGCTCTCTGAATAACTAAAATTTTAGTTTCAATCAATAACTTCCAATTTAGTTTTCTGTAAAGCAAGTTCCTTTAAGGAATTTTCTTTTCTGAGCTTTGGTCTGGTGCAATAATAATTGGAATGAAGTCTGGGATGGTGAAGTTTATGATCCCTATTTGATGAAAAGAGCACAGATGAGGAGGGAAATAGGGTGTGTGAGTTGGTGCCTACAGGAAAGACGCAATAGTTGAGTGCATGCTTAAATGTTAGATTTTAAATGGGAGTGGCTTGCAATTATGCAACCAGAGTTTCCTGGTGGGGGAATGCAAAAGGCAGATTATTGTTGGGCAAGAGATCAAAGAAAGTTGTGGCAAGCAGTGGTAGAGCTGCTACCTCACAGTGCAAGAGACCTGGGTTTGATCCCGACTACGGGTGCTATCTGTGCGGAATTTGCGCTTCCTTCCCTGTGACCACGTGGGTTTCCTCCCACATGTCAAAGACGTGCGGATTTGCAGGTTAATTGGCCTCTGTAAATTGTCCTTTGTGCGTAGGATGGGATAGCGTAGAAACTGGTGTACGGGTGATTGATGGTCAGCATGGACTCAGTGGGCCAAAGAGCCTGTTTCCAGTCTGTATCTCTCTTAAACTCTAGATGCCATAAACATATAGATAATGACATGTGAGCTACATTTATCATAATAATAATAATAAAAAAGGGACAACAATGCTGAACGTAGAACAATACAACGCAGGAACATGTCCTTCGGCCCACAATGTCTGCCGAACATGATGACAAGATAAACTCGCCTTTTCTGTCTGCATGTGATCCATATCCCTCCATTCCCTGCATAACCATGTAAAATGTAGGATGGAAAACAGGGTCCGAGAACAGATTATGTCTTGGTTCCATTTGTTCCCATTCTACCAGGAGTCTTTGTATTATAGCAGAATTGTGCTCAATTTCCCAACCAGTGTTTAATTAGACGTGCCTTTTATGTCCTGATAATTAGACGTGTCCCAGGGAGCCGCTTGTGCGGCGGGAGTGTCCCGGGGAGCCTGGCGGGCCCGATCCACCCGACGAACAAGCGCGCCGCCGACCGGATCGCGGCGATGGGAGCCTCGGCGTCAGCAGGAGTCTCGACGGCAACGGGAGCTTCGGTGGTGGTGGGGCCTCGGCGACAACGGAGCTTCAGCAGCGGGCACCTCGGTGACGGTGGAGGGGGGCGGGGGAGACAATGGGGACCCGGTGTGGGGGGGCCGCCATGAGGGACGGTTGGAGAATAAAGGGGGACCTGGTGTGGGGAGGGGGGGGGGAAAGAGCACTGTTGTTTTAGAATAAGTCTGTGTTTGTTTGTTTGTTGTTCGTTCTGGTTTAGGCGCTGTGCACATGGCACCCAGCCAACAGTCGCTTGTCCTTTTTTTACACTTTTAATTTCAAGTTTTTGTGTACCTTGTGTGTTGTGACTGGTGGCAGACCAATTTCCCTCCGGGGATGTATAAAGTTTATCGTATCGTATTTTGTGATATGTGGTAGTCGTAATGTTATTTACTGAGGGGTTTTTTTCTAACAAGAAATAAACTAATGTTCAAGCTGGCTTGAACGTCTGACCAAAGTAGCAAGTCGTTGTTTGCGAAGTTGTTTGTGAGGTACGAGTGTATTTGTGTTAAAGTGCATTTTGTAAGCAAGTACTTTTCTCGCCTTGTGTTTCTCGACACATGCGCAGATTACATGGCAAAATCTTGATACAGACCGCTTAGTAGAAATGTAACCTTCTCACCCCCTGTAAAACGGGCCTTGTGGAAGAAGCATGAAAATAACATGGAAACAAATTAAACTCCCTTAAGGTATCTCAAAGCCTTGATCACAATCAGTTCAAATTTCCACTGTTGAAGATAAAATTACAGAAAAATTATATGCTGCAGATCAGTGGAACTTCCTCGCACAGTGGTATATTTCAGAATCTTGATTCTTGCCCTTCACCTCTCCTCCATGACATTTTCTGGCTTCTGCCACCACAATTTTGCTCAAATATTTGTCCCAACCCAGTAACTTTCCTTATTCTTACCTAGTCTTGTTTCCCCCTTTGAGATTTGTTATTCTTTCTTGTACTTCCCTGCCCATGGCAACTTCTCTAAAGCCTTTGACTACGTTACCTCCCTCAATGATTCAAAAGCTCTCTAATAATCTTCTCCATTCACTGGCTTTTAGAAACATCCAACACCTTGTGTTCCACCACAGTTATTGCACTTCCTGCTATGAACACCACGTGGCTGTTGCGTGTGCTGCTAAAAAATGCATTGCTTTTATTTCTGAGGCTACTCAAAATCTTCCAATCCCACAACCTCCAAGAATGAGGACAACAGGATCATATTGTTGGGGATTATTTGTGGGTTGTATATTTACGTGAAAGTAGCACTCTTTAATTCTAAACAAGAACCTGTCTTCAGAATATATTGCAATGTACATTGAAAGCTGTAATCACAAAAAGCTGGAGTAACTCAGCGGGTCAGACAGCATCTCTGGAGAAAAGGAATAGGTGATGTTTTGGGTCGAGACCCTTCTTCAGAACCTTCAGAAGAAGGGTCTCAACCCAAAACGTCTCCTATTCCTCTTCTCCAGAGATGCTGTCGGACCCGCTGAGTTATTCCAGCTTTTTGTGTCTATCTTTGGTTTAAACCAGCATCGGCAGTTCTTTCCTACGCATTTCAAAAGCAGTAATCAGTTTGAAATTAAAAGGACAGCTTTGCAAACAGACAGACTATCATTGAAAATGTCAGATGCAAGGAACTGCAGATGCTGGTTTACAAAAAAAGATACAAAGTGCTGGAGTAACTCAACAGGTCGGGAAGCATCCATGGAGAACAAGGATAGGTGATGTTTCAGGTTGGGACCCTTCTTCAGGCCCGAAAAGTCGCTTATCCATTGAATCTGAAGAATAGTCCCGGTGCTGGAATGGCTGCCTGACCCACTTTACTCCAGCACTTTAAGTTCATAAGACATAGGAGTAAATTAGGCCATTTGGCCCATCGAGTCTGCTCCACCATTCGATCATGGCTGATCTATTTTTCCCTCGCAACCCCATTCTCCTGTCTTTTCTCTATAACGTTTGACACCCTTACTAATCAAGAATCTATCAATCTCTGCTTTAAAAATACCCAATCAACTATTCCTCTACTGCTGTCTGTGGCAATGAATTATACAGATTCACCATCCTCTGGCTAAAGAGTGCTTTGTGTCTTTAATTGGGTGCACATCCAACCAGAAATCTTCCAACTTAAGTTATTTCACACTTTTGTGATAGAGATGGAGGTAACATCCAGACCAGACTTATTTGTCACTTGACACATCAAGCATGGGCATGGGTATATTTGCCTATCTGTCAATAATTGGGATATTTCTATACTCAAGAGTCAGCCCTCATAACACTAATTTTGGGCATCTGGATTCCCTGTCCTCGGAAGCTTTTATCCATTCGAATTACTGTGTCCCAGCGAAGATGTTTGACCATTCAGATATGTCTTGGAACCTACAGTGCATCCCATTGTAAATATATAATTCTGCAAAGTTACTTGTCTGCACTCAATGTTAAAGTTTAAATAATTATAGCCACTGAAACTGTAGTTAATTGTTTATTGTTATCTTTGAGTTTAAAATTTATATAAACTCTATGTACTTTTAGTTTTGGAGATTCTACCAAGAAGGTCTCCAAGAGGCTTTCTCCAACACTCCTTACCCATGTCTCTCACTGGACTGTCTTGGAAATATACATCCCTACTCACCAACACTGGCTGTATCGTCACAAAGCTTCTCCGTGTCACAACGGCTGGGAAGGCGGATGAAGGCTGCAGCAGAAAAGGGTCCCGGTTGTCTTGGACACCATACCACTGGATCGTGACCCAGATCTGTCAAGAACCGTGTGGTGGCTGTCTGTGCACCAGTCTCCCCACATTAAACAAAGTCACGCACGGGCGTCCTCCCAAAAGAGACAGTCATACTCGTTTCGAGTGACCGTTGATGATGATCATCATCTTCACAAAGATTGCAGTGGTTCACGAAGGAAGCTCACACATTCTTCTTGGGGCTAATTATAGATGAACACTGAGAAAGGAATAAATAATCCAATGGGAATGAAATCATTACTCAAAATAATGTCCCCTAAAGCATTGGTGTTTTTGTTTTGTAGTCTAATTACATCTGTGGCAGTGGATAACATTGTGAAGATGGGGCAGTCTTTTGTTACTCAAGCTTTCATTGGACAGATACTTGCTTTAACTAATTGCAAAATAAGTCGGTGCTGTACACTCAACTAAATGATTGCTTTTAAGTTGATAAAACCTGCATAATCTTTTCTGTTTGAACTTCCTTTTACTTGTATAGAAATGTGAGCTGTAAGGAGAAATGGGCAAGGTTTAAAGGAGATGTGCGTGGCAATTTTTTTTAATGCAGAGTGGTGATTGCCTGGAATGTTGTGCCAGTGGTGGTGGTGGTGGAGGCAGATATAATAGTGGCTTTTAGATGGGCCCATGAATATGCAGGGAATAGAGGGATATGGATCATGTGCAGGCAAAGGAAATCAAGAAATGGCATTATGTTCAGCACAGACATTGTAGGCTGAAGGGCCTGTTCCTGTGCTATATTCTTTGTTCTATGACCTTTCATGATATTGGGGGGTGGGAAGATCAAACTGAACAGATCAAGATAGTTTGATATGTTGTTTGGGTCTCAGTTTTTTAGTGCAACTATACTTTGGTGGGGAAATAACAGTTCCGGGTTAATATCGAATTATCTTTGGCTTTCATTAACCTTTGCCGTGAGTCTATTCCTGAATTGTACTGATAAAGTGCAAGTGGCTATTGAATCTGAACTCTTCCAAAGAGCACATCCATTTTATCCCATTTTTTTTAGTGCCCAGTATTTTTCTTATTGCCATTCATCTTACTCTAGCTAAATTCTCCATAATTCTGAACACTTTTAATGAAGAGATCTGCTTTGGTGTGTACGCAATTGGATGTGACTATGATGCTGTCTTTATTCAAGTAGTTAAAGTACTGAATAGTCATTTGCTTTTGCAGATTCACAAGATAAACAAATAGTGAAAGAAGTGCAGATGAATAAAAGACCGTGCAATTCCATAAACAATAATAAAGATTGACGTATTTCACCCGTTTGGTTGGAGGAATAGAACATAGAAGTATGCAGCACAGGGAGAGGCCCTTCAGCCCACTTGTCTTGACTGAACATAAATGCCAAAGATAAACAAACCTCGTCTGCCTATATATGATCCATACCTCTCCATTCCCTGCATATTTGCATACCTATCCAAAAGCTTTTTAAGCACCACTATCGTATCTGCCTCCACCACCGCCCCTGGCCGCATTTTCCAGGCACTCACCACCCTCTGTGTAAAAACAAAAACTTGTCTGCACATCACCTTTAAACTTTATCCCTCTCATTTTAAAGGCATGCTCCCTACACTTTGATATTTCCATCCTGAAGGGGAGAAAAGATTCCAACTGCCTACCGTATCCAAATGGGCCCCACTCTATACTTTTCTCAAATGTGAATACTAAAGATCTTTAACTGGGTCTAGTTATTGTCATGGACAGAACTAATAGCCCAGGAAGGGACGAGACGCTTTAGTTTAGGATTATTACGCAGTACTCAGTAAAGAATTGTGAATGCGACTGTAAAATTTGAATTTTTATAAGTGAGGTGCGAAGCCTAGAAAAAATAAAGTTGTACAGCACAGAAACACACCCAGATCTGTTAACAACAATTATTTCATGTACTGCAGGATTAATTCCAAATAATTGTTTTCTTTTTTCTTTGTAGGTAGCCATGGTGGAGGTGCAGCTTGAACCTGGGCACAATTACCCACCAGGTCTTTTGATTGCTTTCAGTGCCTGCACAACTGTGCTTGTTGCAGTGCACCTTTTTGCTCTCATGATAAGCACTTGCATCCTTCCGAACATCGAGGCCGTCAGCAACGTCCATAATCTCAATTCTGTCCATGAGTCGCCCCACGAGCGTATGCACAGGCACATTGAACTTGCGTGGGCCTTCTCCACCGTTATCGGGACCTTTCTTTTCCTTGCGGAAGTCGTACTGCTGTGTTGGGTTAAGTTTCTTCCATTGAGGAATCCTGTGGAAAGTAATGCAGAAAGTAATTCTACATCAATATCACCTGGAAAAGCAGCAGCTATTACCTCCACGGTCATTATGGTACCTTCTGGAATAATCTTTATCCTTTTTGCAGTTCACTTCTATCGGTCGTTGGTGAGCCACAAAACTGAGCGAGTGGAAAGAGAATTAGATGTACTTGTGCAATTGCAGGATCAGCTGGACAGAGGGGACACATTGCACCCTACTGGTTCTCACTTTGCATAGGATTAGTTGCACACTCTTGGAGGAATAGCCTTATGACTAGTTTACAGTACTCAGTGTGTGAGATGACTCGACTGTTCTACAATCAGTCTACAGGAGCTGCCTAATCCTCAATACCACTCTTGGATATGTTGGGACAATAACCAGTGGAGTAAAAACTACCTTTTCCCCTCATTTTTAAATTTAAAGTTAAATGACAAAGTGCATGCATTTACTTGGATTTGTACAGAATTTTAATTGGATTGTTGAAACTTTCATTATTAAAGAGATGGGTTGTATGTGTGTTATATGGAGTGTCTTGATAACCTTAAAGTGATTTAATGTAATGCACAGGTTTCATCATTTATAAAGCATTGATTTATAGGATATGAAGTGACATTCAAGCAACAGATGTCATTTGTGGTTAACCTGTGATTGAATTGTGAGGGAATTTGTACTTTGTCAGAAACAAATAATTGACAATTTACACTCTGTGACAAAGTGTCTCTTGACTGTTTGTCCAAGAACTACTTCCTTTATCCAAACAAATGTCTGTCCCTATTCACTGTGTAAAGTACTGTGCCAGCCCTCTTTTTGAGAGATTCAAGTTGCCCCTTTTGAACACAACATACTAAATCAGACTGCTTTATTTCATCCCATTCCTCTCCCTTTTATTGCCAATTACCTTAAATCTGTGCCACATATCACCAACCATCCTGTTGGGGTAAGGTGTATTCTCTGTTAAGCCTTTAAATATCTTTCATTTCCTCATCTTCACCATGGATGTCCAGTCACTCTACACCTCCATCCCCCACCAGGAGGGTCTTAAAGCCCTCCGTTTCTTCCTTGATCGCAGAACCAACCAATCCCCGTCTACTGATACTCTCCTCCACTCCATTTCCTCCAAATACAAAGCATAGCTATGGGCACGCGCATGGGCCCAAGCTATGCCTGCCTCTTTGTAGGGCATGTCGAACAATCTTTGTTCGAGGCGTACCATGGTCCTATCACCAAACGCTACATCGACGACTGCATTTGTGCTACCTCCTGCACCCATACACAACTCACTGACTTCATCCATTTCACCACTGACTTCCATCTGGCACTCATACACCTGGACCATTTCAGACATTTCCCAACCATTTCTAGACCTCACTATCGCCATCGCAGGTGATAGACTACTGACCGACATCTACTATAAACCCACTGACTCCCATGGCTATCTGGACTACACTTCTTCCCACCCTGCTTCCTGTAAGGACTCCATCCCCTGCTCCCAATTCCTCCGTCTATGCCGTATCTGCACCCAGGATGAGATGTTCCACACCAGGGCATCAGAGATGTCCTCATTCTTCAGGGAACTGTGGTTCCCCTCTTCTACTATAGCTGAGGCTCTCACCAGGGTCTCCTCTATACCCCGTAACTCTGCTCTCACTCCCCATCCCCCCCCCCACTCGTAACTAGGGCAGAGTCCCCCTTGTCCTCGCCTTCCACCCTACCAGCCGTCACATACAACAAATAATCCTCTGACATTTTCGCCACCAACGGGACCCCACCACGGGCCACATCTCCCCTGTCTGCTTTCCGCGGAGACCGCTCTCTCCGTAACTCCCTGATCAATTTGTCCCTTCCCACCCAAACCACCCTCTCCTGGCATTTTCCCATTGCAACCGCAGGAAATGCTACACTTGTCGCTTTACCTCCCCCTTGATTCCATTCAAGGACCCAAGCAGTCTTTCCAGGTGCGGCAGAGGTTCACCTGCACCTCCTCCAACCTCATCTATGGCATCCGCTGCTCTAGGTGTCAGCTGCTCTACATCGGTGAGACCAAGCGCAGGCTTGGCGATCGGTTCGCCCAACACCTTTGCTCGGTTCGCAATAACCAACCTGATCTCCCGGTGTCTTTTCACTTCAACTCCCCCTCCCATTCCAAATCTGACCTTTCTGTCCTGGGCCTCCTCCATGGCCAGAGTGAGGCCCACTGTAAATTGGAGGAGGAGCAGCACCTCATATTTTGCTTGGGCAGTTTGCGCCCCAGCGGTATGAACATTGATTTCTCCAATTTCAGATAGTCCCTGCTTTCTCCTCCCCTTCCCAGCTCTCCCTCGGCACATTGTCTCCGCCTCTTCCTTTCTTCTTCCTGCCCCCCACCCTCACATCAGTCTGAAGAAGGGTCTCGAACCAAAACATTGCCTATTTCCTTCGTTCCATAGATGCTGCCTCACCCGCTGATTTTCTCCAGCATTTTTGTCTACTTTCATTTAACTTTGGTCAGTTGGCATTGTTTGCCAGTCTAGCATACCCCACTCTTTATTCAAGGCTGTTACCAGATGCCATGTTTAGGGAAAATGAGAAAGGAAATGTAGCTTGATAAAAGACTGGCAGGCAGTGTATATATAAAAGGGAATAAGAAATATCCTGTTGACTTGTGAACAGGAAAAGGGTTGTAAGAAGAGACATGAGTCTCTAAGGAGACCAACAACATTAAACCACCTCCTGGCAATGGAAGAAGTAGCTAAGGAATGAAATGGAATACTTTATTGTCACATGTGACTAGACCCAGTGAAATTCTTTGCTTGCCTACCCAATGTATGCAAATGAATACTCAACATTAGTTTTCACCAATGAATAAACTAATGCTGATGCTTCAAAACAAGATGACATTGAGATTTTGGTTATAACTTATACAAGACATCTTGTGGATGACCCACTCACTCAGCTGGGATGCATGCCAGATTGCTCAGGGAACTATTGAGTTAAGGATGGAGCACCAGTAGAATTCTATTCTATCTCATGGAATAGATGAGGGACAACCTAGATTCTCAGAAGGCCTTATATCCTTCTCAGAGACTGGTGAACAAGGTTAGCTCCTGTGGAATTGGGAATAATCTAACAATGTTAATTGAGAGTTGGTTAATGGTTTGAAAACTGAATGGTTTGAAAACTGAATGGGAATAAATGGGTTCAAACGATCTGTGGCTGTGGTTTGTGAATAACTACTGCAAGGATTGGTGCTTCTGCCCCAACTTGTGACCATCAATATCAGTGACAACTTGTGACAATCAACATTAGTGATATACCTAGTGGGCCAAATATAACAATTCCAAATTTGCTAATGACATGAGAATACGAGCAGTGGTAAGGATGCAGAAAGCCTTTGTGGGGGGGGGGGGGGGGGGGGAAGAGATATGCATGTGCTGAGTGAGTACATGTCCAATGTGGATTAAAAAATAATGATGACCCCTTTCTAAAACATTTGAGATAGTGCAGAAGAACTTCTTTGACTGGAAAAACTGAAGCGGTTCTCCTTGAAACAAAGGTGGCTATAAGGGAATCTCACAGAATGCAGTGTGGAGATGGAAGGAACTGAAGGCGTTGAAATCTTGAGCAAAACACAAAGTGATGAAGAAACTGACTGAAGCAGCATCTATGGAGGGAATGGATAGATGGTGTTTTGGGTCAATACTTTGTGTACCTGACAAAACAAAACTTTGGCAGTAGGGATTGGGATACAGATGCTGAAAATATGATTTTTTTTAAACAAAAAAACTTGACAGTTTAGTTAGGCAGTATTTGTGGAAAGTAAAATTAAGTTATTATTTCAAGTTAAAGACCCTACAAATAGAATGGAGGTGACTGGAAAAACCACAAGGAAGATCAAGTCAGAGTTTTACAGCACAGAAGCAGGGTCCTTTGCCCCTACCTCGCCATGCTAACTGAGCCAGTCCCATTTGCTTACATTTAGTCTAGATTCCGCAAAACCTTTCCTATTTCTATTCATGTACCTGTCCAAATATCTGTTAAATGTTGTAATTGTACCTATCTCATCACTTTCCAAAAATAACTTGAGTCATATACCTACCACTCTCAGTGTTGGGGGGGGGAAAGTGGTCCCTTCTAAATCTTTCCCCTCAGACCTTCAACCTCCTTAAATGCCACTATAGTGTCTGCCTCCACCACCACCCTTAACAGCGTTCTAAGACCCTGCCATTCACTCTGCATGTCTTGCCTTGGTTTAACTTGCATAAATGCATCACTTATGAGTTAACCTCCAGCCATTCCTTGGCCCACTTTCCCAGTTGATCAAGATCCTGTGGTAGCCCTAGATAACCTTCTTCACTGTCCACCATAAAAGTAATTTTGGTGTCATCTAAGAAGATAAAGACCTTGCCAACTACATTCTCATGCAAATCACTAATATATCACAACAGTGGACCTAGCATAGATCATTTCAAGACGACAGATGGTGCAATGGGCTAAGTGTTCGGCTGGCAACTGGAAGTTAGCCGGTTCGAATCCCGCTTGGAGTGCATACTGTCGTTGTGTCCTTGGGCAAGACACTTCACCCACCTTTGCCTGTGTGTGAATGTGTGTGAGTGATTGGTGGTGGTCGGAGGGGCCGTAGGCGCAAATTAGCAGCCACGCTTCCGTCAGTCTGCCCCAGGGCAGCTGTGGCTACAGAAGTAGCTTACCACCACCGAGTGTGACTGAGGAGTGAATGAATAATGCGATGTAAAGCGCCTTGAGTATGAGAAAGGCGCTATATAAATCCCATCCATTATTATTATTATTATTGCAGCACACCACTGGTCACAGATCTCTGATCTGAATAGCAATCCTCCACTACCACCCTCTGACTCTTTACCACCAAGTCAATTTTGTATCTAATTGGCCAGCTCACTCTGGATCCCAAGCAATCTCCCCTTCCAGACCAACTTATCATCTGGGACCTTGTCAAAAGCCTTGTTGAAATCTATGTAGACAATGCCAGCCTGACCTTGTCGATTCTTTTGTTTAAGAAGGAACTGCAGATGCTGGAAAATGGAAGGTAGACAAAAATGCTGGATAAACTCAGTGGGTGAGGCAGCATCTATGGAGCGAAGGAAATAGGCAACGTTTCGGGTTAAGACACTTCAGACTGATGTGAGGGTGGGGGGCGGGAAGAGGTGGAGAGTGGGCTGATGGAGAGCTGAGAAGGGGAGGAGAAAGCAGGGACTACCTGAAATTAGAGAAGTCAATGTTCATACCGTTCGGGTGTAAACTGCCCAAACGAAATATGAGATGCTGCTCCTCCAATTTACAGTGGTCCTCACTATGGCCATGGAGGAGGCCCAGGACAGAAAGGTCGGATTCGGAATGGGAGGGGGAGTTGAAGTGCTAAGCCACCGGGAGATCAGGTTGGTTATTGCGAACCGAGCGGAGGTGTTGGGCGAAGCGATCGCCAAGCCTACTCTTGGTCACACCGATGTAGAGCAGCTAACACCTAGAGCAGCGGATGCAATAGATGAGGTTGGAGGAGGTGCAGGTGAACCTTTGCCGCACCTGGAAAGACTGCTTGGGTCCTTGAATGGAGTCAAGGGGGGAGGTAAAGCGACAAGTGTAGCATTGCCTGCGGTTGCAAGGGAAAGTGCCAGAAGAGGGGGTGGTTCGGGTGGGAAGGGACAAATTGACCAGGGAGTTATGGAGGGAGCGGTCTCTGCAGAAAGCAGACAGGGGAGGAGATGTGAAGATGTGGTCGGTGGTGGGAACCCGTTGGAGGTGACGAATGTCGGAGGATTATTTGTTGTATATGACAGCTGGTAGGGTGGAAGATGAGGACAAGGGGTACTCTGTCCTTGCTACGAGTGGGGGGATGGGGAGTGAAAGTAGAGTTATGGGGTATAGAAGAGACTGGTGAGAGCCTCATCTATAGTAGAAGAGGGGAACCCCCGTTCCCTGAATAATGAGGACATCTCTGATGCCCTGGTGTGGAACACCTCAACCTGGGTGCAGATGCGGCGTAGACGGAGGAATTGGGAGTAGGGGATGGAATCCTTACAGGAAGCAGGGTGGGAAGAAGTGTAGCCCAGCTAGCCATGGGATCAGTGGGATTATAGTGGCTGTCGGTCAATTCTTTTGATCATTTCTTCAAAGAAGCAAATTTGTGCGAGGCTATTTTCCCACACTCAATCCCCTGCTGACCATCCCAAATCCATCCTAGGCTTTACAAATGTAGATAATTAAGTCTCTCTGAATAGCATCCAGTAACTTTCTTGCCACTGATGGTAGGCTCATTGGTATGTAATTCCTTGTCTTGTCCTTGCAGGCCACATTACCCACTCTCCAGTCTTCCAGTACCTCGCCCATGCCTAATGATGATGCTGGTATCTTTTCAAGGACCCCTGTGATTATTTCCCTTGCTTCCCTCAATGTCCTAGGCCTCATTTGGCCTGGCCCCAGGAATGTATCCACTTTATGTGCTTCAAATCCAACAGTACCTCCTCTTCTGTACAGTCTACAGGAGTCTGTTTATCACTGTTCTGAGATTTATTTGAATTATCCTAGCTTTCATTGTATTATGCACAGTAAATACAGATGGAAAGTATGACCTGGCCCATTTCCTGTGGTTCTCTACATGGATCCCCACTCTAATCTTTAAGGGGACCTACTCTTCTGTGCTTGCCTTCTGCTCTTAACATACTTGTAGAATCTTTTAGGATTCTCCTTTGCCTTGTGTCCCCTTTTTGTTCTTTGTAATAGTTAAACAGCTTCAAATTCCTGAGTGTTAACCTGTTGACCTATCCTGGGCCCAAGCCATAAACTTTCTAGTAATTTAAAGCGATTCAGCACGTCACTGAATATGCACACAAACTTCTATGATACATTAGAAAGTATCTTGACTGGTTGCATCATGGCCTGGTTCAGCAATTCCTGAGGACAGGAGCACAAGAGGCTACAGAGAGTGGTGGACTCAAACTGGTCCATCACGGGCACAGCCCTCCCCACCATCAAAAGCTCCCATGTGAAGCACTTGCTCAAGAAGAGAGCATCCATCATCAAGGATTCCCACCATTTGGGTCATGCCCTATTACTGCTACAGTCAGGTAGGAGGTACAGAAACTTGAATCTGCACATCATCAGGTTCAGGGACAGTTACTTTCAAACAACCATCAAGTTCTTGAACTGACTAGCACAACCATAATCCAACATGAGCAATGGAACACTACAGACCGCCTCTGTCACTACCATGGACTTGTTTTTTCCAGTTGTGTTTTTGCACTAATGTCATGCTTTTGATACACTTCGTTTTCTCTTAGAATTTATGTATAATTTACCTGTAATTTATGTTTTTTGTGTTGTCTATGCTGCATGTAAGCTTTTCATTGTACCTGTAGCTCACCGTACTTGTGCATATGATAATACACTCGACTTGATTTCCATCTTAAGGATACTCCTACATTCCTTAAGGGATATTCTTGATCCCAGCTGCCAATATCTGACCACCTGGTTCCTGACTGGTACCTCATTGTCCCTTATCAGCCAGAGTTCACTAATCTTGCCAGCTTTGCCTTTCACTCTAGCAGGACCACACTGACCCTGAACGCTACCCTATCTCACTTTTAAAAGCGTCCTACAAGCCAGATGTCTCTTTATCTGCGAACAGCCTCTCCCAATGAACTTCAGGTTCTTGTGTAATGCCATCAAAATTAGCCTTGCCCCAATTTAGGATTCCAATTTTTTGACCCAGTGCTATCTTTTTCCATAGCTATCTTGAAACTATTATAATTATGGTCACTAGTTCCAAACTGGTCCCCACTAACACATCAGCCACTTGTTCAACCTCATCACAAAATCAAGACGGTACGTTGATGGAAAAAGATCATTGATAAATGTAGCTTAATTTTTAATTGATATATGTATCAATATATTGCACCTTTTTGTCTGCAAAAAATCACTTTCTTTGCATCGGTTGTTTATGAACAGATGTTACCACACAAAAATAATAGATCTCTATGTTGAAGAAAAATTGGCACGTTGGATATTTAATTATTTAGGCAAGAAGGTTTACACAACACAGATGTCGAGCCTCCATCTGCTTGTATGTCGAACATAGCTCAACTGACTTGGCTGCTTTCCCTTTACTCTCTCTTGAATTCATCTGGTTTTCCTGAACAAACAATTCTGCTTTGCTGTTTCTAGCAAAATGGTTAGTGTATGCTTTTTGTTTGCAAAGCATAACTGAAGGTAGACAAAAATGCTGGAGAAACTCAGCGGGTGAGGCAGCATCTATGGAGCGAAGGAAATAGGCAACGTTTCGGGCCGAAACCCTTCCTCAGACTGAATGTGTTTGTTTTCCTTTCCAGCTCATTCTCAACTTCCTATATCATATCCAACTTCAGCCCATATCTACACAGCCCTTTTTAGTCAATAGAACCAAAACTAAAGCACAAAATGTGGGAGTCTAGACCATCTCAACGAGATGTACATTTTAGGCAATTTAGTATGCAATTAATCAGTGGAAAATAGAATTTTTGATAGCATCTGAATTTAAGATCACAAAAGTAGAATGGGTTTACAGCAAGCCGATCTTCTTTGTACTTAAGATATCAAAGTGTAGTTACATTTTATAGAAGAACTGCAACGTGTAAAGTACTTTTTGTGTGTGCACTTAGCTGCAAACACTTACTTCCTAATTTATTTTTCACATCAACAATTAAAAATTCTCAATGTTTACAGTGGAATTTCATACATGTTTAATCATTTGAATTTTGGTTTCTACCTGAATTTCAGATAAGGTTTGCTTACTAAAAGTTTAAAATGTTTCCTATTTACAGATGCCCCTGACTTTTTTAATCTAATAACAAGTCATGTCTACTGTTCATCTGAATTTTATTAGAAATACAATAATAGTACAAATGAAATAAGTTGTGGAGAATGGAAATCAAAAATATACAGATGCTGTAAATCAAACAAAGACACAATGTTGGAAACACAGTACAGGCTGCAACTATGGAAAGAGAAACAGAGTTTACATTTGAGGTCAAAGACTCTGTCAAAGATTCTTCAACTTGAAATGTTAATCCTTTTTTCTTTGCACAAATGCTGCTTGACCCAAGTGTTTCCAGCATTTCTGGAATTTATAAAGAACTGTTATAAATGTAGAATTGCTCAAGAGAACACTTTTCTTGTATTTCTAATGCATGCTTTTACCCAGCTTCATAATGTGCATAATTTATCATTTAGTAAATACTTAAATATTAAAAACAGCTATTATTTCTTACATTATAATTGGTTTATGTATCGTGAACCTCATAATCAAGCATGCTCAGATCTCTGATGCTGGACTAGCAGATTTGCCCAATGCATAGTCATTACACAGAACCATTTGGATTTCTGAATAATGGATATAACATAACCATTCTGAATAATAGATTTTACTGTAGTCTCGTTATAAGTAACAGTCAATCCAGCTAGCTCAAAAGGGATGTTAATATAGAAACTGTACTTACAATAGAAATAACCGTTGTGGCCTTCAAGATCCGTCCAAAGGACCCTTGTTAAAATATTTAATATTTATCTATTTTTTTAAATATAAAGTTGGGGTATTTATTTGTTTTCAATTATCAACATGTAGTGCAATACAATTGTTAATGTAGTAACTTTTTTTTTCCTTGTTATAATTTGTAAGTTGTAATTGGTTTTAAAAAAAAAGGAAAATCTGAAATATACACGAAGTAATCTAGTAGATACATTATAAAGAACTATAGGGCGGCACAGTGGTGAAGCAAGTAGCAACTGGTTAACAAGGGATCTATTGTTTCTATTCACCCTTCCCCCAAATTTATATTTAGTAACATATAGTTTCCCTGGTAGAAAATTGGTGCAATAGTTTTAGGTTTATCTATTTCAGTATTAAAAACATTCTAACAATTACACATAGCGACCCAGGTTCAATCCTGATTTCAGTTGTTGTCTCAGAAGCTTGCACATGCTCCCTGAATTGCTGTATTGCTGCCTTCAATTCCCCTTGACATGATTTTCAGAACCTGGAGCCATCTTAGCTATAAGCATTGGAAATCTGTCAACTTTTAACAGTGTATTTGCCTATGCCCAAATTATACTACTTGAAATCTTCAGCTGCCTATAGGCTAAACAATATTCCCTTTTAAACTGTACCAGTTTCTGGAATAAACTTATTTTTAAATGAAATTAAATCTTCCTCAAATTGATCACACCTGATCTTACAAGTCCTGGCACCCTCACCAAGTGCCAACTTTGAGTGATTTCTACAAACATGACGATCACCGCGTCAAGTAATGTAACACTTGTCCACAGATGTCTTCACGCAAACAGCAACTGGTTATTGAGCTGGACACACAAGGGATCTTTTGTTTCTATTCGACCTTCCCCCAAATTTATATTTAGTAGGTTTAAACATATAGTTTCCCCAGAAGAAAATTGGTGCAATGGTTTTAGGTTTTGATCTATTTCAGTATTAAAAACATTCTAACAATTACATGTGTTAGAATCACTTGCTGGAATGTTTTTTGTTAATTGTAAACACAAAAAACAAGTTCAGAAACTGGGAATTAAAAGAAATCCCGGAGTCTACCAAGATGATCTTCATAAACAGATGAGTACATATTTGGGTGCATTTAAAAACCTTGGGATTTTACTTTTTGCTTTGGTACACTGAGAAATAGAATTGTGATATCTATAAATTTCAGGTGAAATTGGCTTAAGAAAATATAAAGCATCACAAAAATTGGAAACCTCAATATATTCAAGGTATCTTATATGTACTGCTGATGGTAAGTTTGTGGACCTGATGGAATAGGTAAGGCAGGTAGAAATGGAAGCATGTAAACAAATTCTCGCTTTGCGGATCAAATTTGGTTATCAATAAAGTAAGTACACCAGCAAGGATGCAAAGTAACTGACCACCACAATGGAGAGTCCTCTACAAAGCAGATACTGTTTAACCATCAGGTATTCTAATGATGCATATTATTGTGACCCAGAATAAATGCTACAATGTTCTGCCAACAATATCTCAAAACTTCACAAATTGCAGATGCGCCAATAGCTGAGTACTAAATGATTAGTTGAAGAATGACCACCAATGACTTATAAAAGTCATTCCGAAAAGGCCAGGCCTTCACTGGGAATGCTGCGAAAGTTGAAACGTGTCATCTTTAAGTTGTAGAAGTGATTAAATGTTGACTGGTATTCTCATTGATGCCATCCAGGTAGTTTGATCTGGCTTCCTCTAATACACCAGTAGAGTCTCTTAGTTTTAACTGCATTAAAAAAGAAAGGAATATATTGTAGCAGCTACCACACTTGTGCAAAATATTTTTAAATTAATAATTTAACCATGGTTAACACATATGGAGTGGCTGAATACATCTAGATCAAAGATTTCATATCTTAGTTTATAAAAAGTAGAGGTGAGGCAACTTTTTAAAAGGTTTTAAAAAGATTTTGAGAGATCACACATTTTGTTTAAGTAAGATCCAGGGAATTAACATGGTACATACATAAAGCAACAATCTAATAATTTAATTTTTTTTAGTTGTGTTAATATAATAAATAAATCTGGAGAGCTCAAACGGATGGAATGCCACGTGAATACTCCAAGTTACTTGTGCCCTGAATCAATGTCCTGATGCACAGTCTCGACTGAGATGTTGATTATTCCTCTGCCTCCATAGATGCACTGACCCACTGAGTTTCTCCAACAGTTTACATTTTGCTTGAGATTACAGCATCTGCAGTCTTGTATTTCACTTTCAGTGACCTGGACAACCTACTGATACAGCAAAACAGAAAGTTCTGATGGAACTCAGCGGGTCGAGCAGCATCTGTAGAGGGAATGGACGGACGACGTTTCGCGTCAGGAACGTTCTTCAGACTGAAGAATCATTCATTGGCTGTGTTGTAAAACCAGAGCTCTATCTCACATTTCTATACAGGCATGGCTGATATTCTCAATCACCACTCAGAAGGCTACCTATATATTTTGGAATAGAATATGCCAAATAAAATCAATCTATATTCAGAAGTACAATACAAAAATAAACAAATGTGTTCAGCTAGAAATGAATATCATAACTTGTTAACAATAAGAAATAAAAGGAAGAATTCATTTCTTATTAAAAGATTCCAAAGGTTTTGCTTATGAATGTTAATTTAGATTATATGAGATCAGTAGATTTTGGAATGAAGAGTTGAAGGTAATCACACTGTTACACAAAGTAATCAGGATGCATCTTGCATGTTGGTTTTCAGGGAGATTACAAAACCAATGCTTGTGCAGATCCCCAGGCAGTCCCCAGGTTACAATAGGGTACTGTTTCTGAGAATTGTTCATAATCCAAACTGTTTGTAACTTGGAAATAAATAAATAAAAGTGTGTGAGCTGTGAGCAGGCATCGGAAGATCGGCTGCCAGCTGACCTCCGACTCAGTGAGTGAACGTTTGCTCAGCGCCTCCAGTTCTGCTGTGCTTAACCTGCCCGATTATAGTGGCTCAAGGTGTGGTGGGGAGAGTAGGCATATCAAAATGCTCTGTTCCCACCTGCCAGCCTGCAGCCCCAAAGCATCTGGCAGACCCATGCCCATCCATCCCACTGGTCTCCCAAACATTAGATCATATGTCTGGGTACCTGTAAGCCGGGCATTTGTAACCCAAGGAGGACCTGTATTGTTATACACAGAAAAATACAACAAAGCAGAATGGCAGCAGCAGATAATTTAAGAAGAAATTAAAGGGAAAGTTGAGCAATGATCAAAACAGGTGCTTGGAGAAAGAGAACACCAAAATAATCTTGCAGAAATAACTTCCAGAATAATGCCTTCCAGAAATGGATGGCGCAATACTTCAGTGCCAGAGACCTGGGTTTGATCCAGACCTCGGGCACTGTCTGTATGGAGTTTGCATGTTCTCCCCGTGACCACGTAGGTTTCATGCGGGTTCTCAAGGTTTCCTCCTACATCCGAAAGATGTGCAGGTTTGTCTGTTAATTCACCTTTGTATATTGCCCCAGTGTGTAGGAAATGGACGCAAGAATGGGGTAACAGAACGGGCGATCGATAGTCAGTGTGGACGGTGGGCTGTAGGGCCCATTTCCAAGCTGTATCTTTCAATCAAATAAGCCTTTAAGAAGCATAATGAGGTGCTTGAAAAGACTTGTAAAATTGTGCATCTTTAAAAATATTAGAGAATCTGATTATGTAAGTAAAGGAACGTTCAAGAATATCTTTTGGACATTGGTGATAAGCAAAGGAGTGAAGTCAAATACCAAGAATGTATGTAAAGAAACAATAAAAAAGCAGCCAGTTACATTTGTGAGCTATCTGTGGAAAATTTGCTCTATTGTGAATTTTATAGTTTAAGGCTCATCACTTGATAATATTTGATCTAATGGTACTTACTCTTTTATTAACGACCTTTGAAACCATTGTTCTGTAAGTGATTTGACCAGGATGGCCCTGAGGTCAATGTTAAATAGTGCATGACATGTTTGATGGGACAAAGGATAATGGCAACGATCAAATTTTAACATGCATCAGAATGTCTCAGTAACCAAAGTTAACCATATGTGCTACTTTATTTCAGCAAATTACATATACTGAATGACATCTTGCCATTTAATTCCTGTTTCTAAAAGTGAAGTTAAATTGTATTTGTGTTTTTTGGCAGAAGGAGATACTCAGTCAAATAAAGCAGCTGTAAAAGATACCTGTGGTATTGGATAGAGAGTAGGATCAATAGCATCTTCTCGGCCAAAATCGATCATTTTCCCACACTTTGGAATGTCATCTATCCAAACACCATCATATAGTTGACCTTTCTCAAAGAAGAAGAACTTTCCTGTCCCGTGTTTCATTCCATTTTTCCAGAAACCTTCATAGCGACTGTCATTAGCTAAATAGAGGATGATTAAAATGATATACATTTAAAAAAAATCAAACATTGCATTACAAGTTCAAGAGCTACAAGATTTTAAAAAACATAATATCCCACTGGTATTCTTTAGAATTTCAGCATTCTATGATGTCAATAAAATATTGGTGACATTAACTATTAATTTTCAATCGTGCATGAGTAACCAGGTGTAGCATCAACTTGTTCTATCCACAATGGGTACATGGAGGTAGACACAAAATGCTGGAGTAACAGCGGGTGAGGCAGCATTTCTGGAGAACAGGAATGTGCGACGTTTCGGGTTGAAACCCTTCTTCAGTCTGAAGAAGGGTCTCGACCCGAAACGTCGCCCATTTCTCCTCTCCAGAGATGCTGCCTCCCCAAAGGCAAGAGATGAAAATGAGACAAAAGGGTATAAGATAAAGAGAGAAGAGGAGTGAAATATTAAGCCAGCGGAAGGGTTGTAGGTGGATATATTAGGGTCCAGACAGGAAACGTAATCTATCCATGTCCTCCAGAGATGCTGCCTGACCCGCTGAGTTACTCCAGAACTTTGTGGGGGGGGGGGGGGGGGGGTTGTAAATTGCCATCCACATTTTCATGTTTCTCTGATCTCCTCTATTTTGAAGCTCGATTGGTAGTTGCATCAGCCAAGTTGAATTACCTAAATATCTGGGACTAATCCATGACTTCACTTTGTAAGGTCACTGTACAATATACAGCAGTCATTCATGTGACATAATACATATCATGTTGCAATGAGAGGATTATATGTCAACATATGTTGTAATGATGGCACATTAAGTTTAGCAAGTTATTTTGATCAACAGACTACATACATGTACAGCTTTTTACAATTCAGAGACAAGTGATCAGAATAATCCCGCCACTGATTGTTCAGCTTGAGATAACAGACCATAGTAGCTGGGATCAAGTGCATCTCTGGAGAAGTTTCGGGAGCTAAGGTGTAAACTAAAAAAGGAAATCAGAAGGGCAAAAAGGGGCCAGGAGATAGCTCTGGCGGGTAGCATTGAGGACAATCCCAAAAGATTTTATAAATACATAAAGTGGAAAAGGGTAACTCGAGAGAGAGTGGGACCTCTCAGGAATCGAAGCGGTCACCTCTGTGTGGAGCCACAGGAGATGGGCAAGGTCCTAAATGAGTATTTCTCCTCTGTATTTACCGAGGAGAAAGACAGTAGGACGGAGAAAATTGGAGCAGTCAGGGTTACTGTCGAAGAAGTACTGAAGGTACTGTTGTGTTTGAAGGTAGGCAAATCTCCAGGGTTTGATCTGATATATCCCAGGACATTGTGGGAAACTAGAGAGGAAATTGCGGAAGCCCTGGTGGAAACTTTGGGAAAATGCTGGGAACTATAGGCCGGTGAACTTAACATCTGTAGTTGGTAAGTTACTGGAGAGTATTCTGAGGGATAGGATATACAGGCATTTGGATGGGCAAGGGGTGATTAGGGATAGTCAGCATGGTTTTGTACGTGGGAGATCGTGTCTCACAAATCTGATTGATTTTTTTGAAGATGTGACCAAAAAGGTCGATGAGGGCAGAGCTGTAGATGTTGTGTCCATGGACTTCAGTAAGTCGTTCAACAAGATTCCGCATGGTAGGCTGCTCTGGAAGGTTAGATCGCATGGGATCCAAGGAGAGACTGTGTAGCTGGACATAGTGCGAACTCCATCATCAAGTTCGCCGAAGACACCACCGTTGTTGGACGAATTACAGATGGTGATAAGTCAGAGTATAGAAGTGAGATCGACCGATTGACCAAATAGTGCCAGCACAACAACCTGGCTCTCAATATCAGTAAAACCAAGGAACTGATTGTGGACTTTGGTAGAGGAAGGATAAGGACACACAATCCTGTTTATATAAATGGGATGATGGTGGAGAGAGTCAAAAACTTCAAATTCCTGGGTGTGCATATTTCCGAAGATCGTTCCTGGACCCAGCACACTGATGCAATTATAAAGAAAGCACATCAGCACCTCTACTTCCTGAGAAGATTACGGAGATTCGATATGTCAAAGAGGATTCTCTTGAACTTCTACAGGTGTACAGTAAAGAGCATATTGACTGGTTGCATCATGGCCTGGTTCGGCAACTTGAACGTCCAGGTGCGGAAAAGACTGCTAAAACCCGTGACCACTGCCCAGTCCATCACCGGCTCTGACCTCCCCACCATTGAAGGGATTTATCAGAGTCGCTGCCTCAAAAAGGCAGCTAATTTCATCAGAGACCCACACCATCCTGGCCACACACTCATTTCACCACTGCCATCGGAAAGAAGTTACAGGAGCCTGAGAACTGTAATGTTCAGGAACAGCTTCTTCCCTACAGCCATCAGGCTATTAAACACAACAACAAATAAGCTCTGAACTACAACAGACTATTATTATTATTGCACTACAATTTTTTTTAGTATGTGCTCCATTCTCTCAGCATATGACACTCCCGCCATCCCGGGAATTAACCTTGTAAACCTACGCTGCACTCCCTCAATAGCAAAAATGTCCCTCCTCAAATTAGGGGACCAAAACTGCACACAATACTCCAGGTGTGGTCTCACTAGGGCTCTGTACAACTACAGAAGGACCGCTTTGCTCCTATATTCGATTCCTCTTGTTATAAAGGCCAACATGCCATTCGCTTTCTTCACTGCCTGCTGTACCTGCATGCTTACTTTCATAGACTGATGTACAAGGACCCCCAGATCCCGTTGTACTTCCCCTTTTCCCAACTTGATGTCATTTAGATAGTAATCTGCCTTCCTGTTTTTGCTACCAAAGTGGATAACCTCACATTTATCTGCATTAAACTTCATCTGCCATGCATCTGCCCACTCCCCCAACCTATCCAAGTCACTCTGCATTTTCATAGCATCCTCCTTACCGTTCACACTGCCACCCAGCTTTGTGTCATCTGCAAATTTGCTAATGTTACTTTGAATCCCTTCATCCAAATCATTGATGTATATTGTAAATAGCTGCAGTGCAGTCCCAGCACCGAGCCTTGCGGTACCCCACTAGTCACTGCCTGCCATTCTGAAAGGGACCTGTTAATCCCTACTCTTTGTTTCCTGTCTGCCAACTACTTCTCTATCCATGTCAGCACTCTCTACCCCCAATACCATGTGCCCTAATTTTGCCCACTAATTTCCTATGTGGGACAAAAATTCCAGAAGATTATTCAAGCATGATTTCCCCTTCGTAAATCCATGCTGACTCGGACTGATCCTGTTACTGCTATCCAAATGTGCGGCTATCTCATCTTTTATAATTGACTCCAGCATCTTCCCCACCACCGATGTCAGGCTAACTGGTCTATAATTCCCCGTTTTCTCTCTCCCGCCTTTCTTATAAAGTGGGATAACATTAGCTACCCTAAAGGCAAACATTAGCTACCCTAAAAGTGGGATAACATTAGCTACCCTAAAGGTCAAAAAGGCTTTTGGCACTTTGGCCTTCATCAGTCAGAGTATTGAGTATAGAATTTGGGAGGTCATGTTGCAGCTGTATAAGACGTTGGTGAGACCGCATTTAGAATATTGTGTTCAGTTCTGAGCACCATGTTATAGGAAAGATATTGCCATGCTTGTAAGGGTTCAGAAAAAATTCATGAGGATGTTGCCAGGATCAGAGGGCGTGAGCTATAGGGAGAGGTTGAGTAGATTCCATGGAGCGCAGGAGGATAAAGGGTGATCTTATAGAGGTGTATAAGATCATGAGAGGAATAGATTGGGTAGATGCACAGTCTTTTGCCCAGAGTAGGGGAATCGAGGACTAGAGGACATAGGTTCAAGGTGAAGGGGAAAAGATTTAATAGGAATCCGAGGGGTAGCTTTTTCACACAAAGGGTGGTGGATGTATGGAATGAAACTGCCAGAGGAGGTAGGTGAGGCTGGGACTATCCCATTATTTCAGAAACAGTTGGACAGGTACATGGATATGACAGGTCTGGAGGGATATGGACCAAGCGCAGGCAAGTGGGATTAGTGTAGCTGGGACATTGTTGGCCGGTGTGGGCAAGTTGAGCCGAGGGGCCTATTCCACACTGTATCACTCCATGACAAGATGCAATTTATTACTGACAATAATAAAATGCTATGGCTTGAAAGTAAACAACTTAACGGAGTAATGAGCATTAAGTTGAACACAATTCAAAAACCTCAGGCTAGTTTGGGAATTTAATGAAAGTTTTCCTCCCAACTTGTACAATATGAAAACAAGGAAAAGATACATAAGACTTTAGAGACACAGCATGGAAACAGGCCCTTTGGCCCACCGAGTCCGCACTGACCGGCAATCACCCTGTACACTAGCACTATCCTGAACACGAGGGACAATTTACAATTTACAGAACCCAATTACACCTGTACGTGTTTGGACTGTAAGAGGAAACCGGAGCATCCGTAGAAAACCCGCGCAGTCACAGGAAGAACGTACAAACTCTGTACGGATAGCACCTGTAGTCCGGATCGAACCCAGGTCTACGGCGCTGTAAGGCAGAACTCTTCAGGATATAGAATTATTTGGTGAGACAGAGAGGGAGTAAAAGGGAAGAGGTATTGAACTGTTGGTCAAATATTGCATTACTTCAATATTGATGAATAATATAGAACACTCCTCAAATGAGGCCATATGGATGGAGATTATAAAGGGGAAGGGTGTTCTCACTTTGCCGAGAATGTGATAGTACTGGACAAGAAGCAGAGGAGATTCACCAGGATGTTATCTGTGATAGAACAGTTCAGTTATGAGGTGGGTTGAGAAGTTACTGTAAGTCTGTTTCCCTGGAGCAGAGGAGGTTTAGAGAGGACATGACTGAGGTATATAAAATTATGATGGGTATGCATAGGGCAGGTGCAAGAAACTTGTCCCCATATCAGAGGTACTTAAAATTAGAAGGATGGCAACTGGTCAGCACAGACAAGTTAGTCCAAATGGAATGTTTCCATGCTGTACAATTGTACAATTTTAATTTCAGAAAATTGGAACCAAAATGAGTTGAAATATCTTATGTTACTAAATGGGACTGGAGAGTATAGAGATACTACATCCTGGGGGCTTGAACATTGAATTCTCCCAATTCTGCTAGCCTTTGCTGTCCCCTCCCCTTCATCAGCCCTCTGGTTGTCTCCTCCCCTCCCCCAGCCCTCGGGCTCCTCCTCCGCCTTTTTTCCTTTCTTCTCCCCACCCCCCATCAGTCTGAGGAAGGGTTTCGGCCCGAAACGTTGCCTGTTTCCTTCGCTCCATAGATGCTGCTGCACCTGCTGAGTTTCTCCAGCATTTTTGTGTACCTTCGATTTTCCAGCATCTGCAGTTCCTTCTTTAATACTCTCTATGATAAGTTGACTGTAGTTTTGGAGGATAGTTTTAGAAATAAATATAGTATTCCAAAAACATATTAATGGTTCAATATTAGTGTTTAGTGGAGAGCAGGTAAAAGACAATTCATTATCAAACAAAGTCTGAAGAAGGGTTTCGACCCGAAACTTTGTCTATTTCCTTCGCTCCATAGATGCTACCTCACCCGCTGAGTTTCTCCAGCATTTTTGTCTACCTTCATTATCAAACAAAGATGAGATCTAGAACTGGATTGATTTGACCAGCAGAACTTTTTTTCAAGTCAATTTGTCATTGTTCAATTTACAAAATTTGTGACCATCTCAAATAATCCGAGTAAGTAATTGTAAAATATTGCTTACCAAGACGGAGCATTCCTTCACCATTGGGCAAGTCATTAGACCATTCACCTTCATATGTAGAACAATCTGCATAGAACATTCTACCCCAGCCATCTCTCTTGTCAAAATACCAATGACCCTCATAAATGTCATCATCTGAGTAAAAGTTGGTTCCTAAGCCCTGCAAATGTATAAAAATAACAAAGATCAAAATAAAAATTATTATTCTGCAAGAAAAATAACTAATAACACTCTTGCATGTCCACTGAAAATGCGGGTAACAAATTAAAAAAGTCATCTGAACGTCTTTCAGTCCCATTTATACCTTGTTCTAAAGCTAATAAAGCATCAGTCTGAAGAAGGGTCTTGACCCGAAACGTCACCCAGAGATCTCTCCAGAGATGCTGCCTGTCCTGCTGAGTTACTCCAGTATTTTGTGTCTACTTAATTTATTTCAGCTCCTTGTTTTATCCACTATTTCTGAGCTTTTCTGTCTTTTTTCTTGTGATTTTTTCTTGTGATTTACTTATTTCCTAATATAATTTCCCCTGTCTATCTCAGTGTGTAAGGGACACATGTTAACTTCTGCTAATATTGGTATCAAACTGAAGAATCTATTTTTGCTTAGATTACTCTCATTTTCTACTTTTCTTTCCTTAACATGTTATTAAAAACATGCTATGATCATCCTTACAGAGTATTTAATTGAAATCATGAACTATGAAATTAGTAAATTATGAAATCATTCTGTGCTCACATGTCTTTTGTCATTTTTCCATTCGCCCGAATAAACCTTTTTATATTCTCCACTGACTGGATCTGGTAAACTGTAGGTTCCAAAGCCATTTCTTTTTCCATACTGCCAATCACCATCATAAATGGCACTGTTAAATTTCCACTTCTGTGTCCCCTTTCCTGTTTGCAATAAAATATAAATAACGGGAAAAGATTTAAGAGTTGGGAATTCATGTTTTCTTCTTTTGAGGTATTCAAACCAAACTATTAAAAATTCAGCTGTTGTAACCTTGATCAAGGTTACAACAACGCTCGCACCAAGGTTACAACAACGCTCCCACCACAATTCTTACTGTGCTAAAAAAGGTTCTCAGTTTTTAGTCACATTATTCTTTGATACAGTGTCCCTTTGGGGCAATTGTGAAAGATTTTTACGTATCAAAAACAACCCAATATCTTGCTGGAGTTTTTTTAATATGATTTGCGGCTCTATAATTATATCAAAAGACAATTCATCATAAGCAAACACAACCAACTATGAAGAAATTAAATTTAGACCATATAATTAAAAACTTAAGCCAATACTGTACAATTTTTTTTAACATTTCTTTACATTAGGGCCGAGATACAGAGAAGTGTCAAGCATTTTAAAAGAAGCTTCATAGACCACTGACTGTATTTCCCACTATCAAGTGACCCATAGATTCTTGATTGTAAATTTTAAATGGAAAAATTAAATATGTAATAATTTGAAAACATAAAAGGTTAAAGTAATTGAACAAACGGTAAACAAAAAACACCATGTTATTTGCTTGATTGACATTTTTCCAAAATAATTAACAAATTTACTGGCCTATTGCTCTAGGTTGTTCAGGCACAAAACATGGTTTTGATGATAAAATGCTTATTGCGCTGCAATAAATTAAAAAAAAAATTAATTACTACAACACTTATGCTGTTGACATAATTAATGGAGTAGTTGTAACTGCTTTCCTATTTACGACTTTTAAATATTAGCAAAATCTAGTTAAATGTTGTTTCAATTTATAGGCACTGAATGAAATACTTTTTTTCCCAATGTGCAAAGGATCATCTGTCAAATGACAAACTGTTCAGAAAAAGAGATACTGAAGATATCTTCTTTGCACCATATAATGTTTTTGATGAACTGAATTTAAAGACATTTTCACACTTCTTAAGTATTGTGTGTGGATCACAGTGTAAATAACAGTCAACAGCACAGAAACTGGCCCTTCGTTCCATCAAGTGCTAGTTGACCATCAAGCATTATTTATTTATAGCACCATTTATACTAATCATACACTAATTCAATTTTATTTTCCCTGCAATACTATCAATTTCTCCCATACTCTACCACTCACATAATAGACAATTAATCTATTTTAGGCCTGCAAAACCAAACAAAATTACCCAAGGAAGCCCAACACAGTGTAATGTAAGGGTTAAACAGACTATGTCAGCTAAAATGGAGTTGTCAGTTAAATTAGCAGCACGACATTTCAAACCCAACTTAGGCAAACAAGTAGATGTTATTGAAGAATACTTAGGCTAACTCCAAGGGACCAGTAAATCATGAGGCCACATGTGAGGTTAATATGATAAGCTTTGCCATCCTAGAGACATCCGAGATTAGCTCGGCATCTGATTAGACACATAACTAGAGCCAGGGTGTTTAGGCGCTAAAAAACACTGAAATAGGCAGGCAAAAAGGCATAATAAAATTACAAAAAAGGCACAAAAGGCATTTATTGACAAAAAAGGCATTTTCCACCACCAAAATATGGTTTAAAATGATAATATAAAGGTATCCAACATTAAATGACCAAAGTTGCCTGGTTGCACATAATTACTAGCATTTTTTTCAAATTATCTGGTGTTAAACTATGCCGTCTATCAGACAGAATATGCTTCAATTGTGAAAAACTTCTTTCTACCTCAGCTGAGGTCACTGGTGCATTCCCGAAACAAGCTACAGACTATATTCATGTCGATATCTTGTGCATTACAACTACCTTTGAGAACTTTAGCTATGTTTTGTATTTCTTCAAGATCTTTGTTAGCTAAAATCACTCTCTCGCATTTTCCTTGCATGCCTTTACTGACATTGCCAGGAACTTTATGAATATCGTCAGTTACATTGTTGAAAACCTGTAAGTTATTCACTAATGTTTCGCCATGTTTCTCAAGGGAAGTTATAGCTTGTGGGAAGTTTGCAAAATTGGAAGCAATAAACACAAGATCGCGGTGGAGGGACTTTTTCTGCATGATTTCGCTGACGATCCTGACTGCAGCAGATTCTTCTTCTTCAAAACAGTTGACGATTTCTTTTATCTTTTCAAAATTTGCAGCATAGCCGAGTACAGCAGAGAGCCATGTACCCCACCTAGTCAAAATGGGCTGACAAGGTAGCAGAATCTAGGGAGCCATTTTCTTAAACAACTGCACAGGAAGAATAAGTGCTGTGAGGAAGATTTTCTTGACATTGGACACTAGGCGATCAACATTTGGAAACAAGCTACGTATGTGCTTGGCAATTCTATGAAGTCCTTGAGCCAAGCATGTCAAATGCAACATTTTGGGGAATAAAACGTTGTCACAAACAGAAGATATCGTGTTTTATACTTTCTGGCCAAAGTACAGCAAGTGAAGATGTAAACAACTGAGCAATAGTTGAGCTGTTTGACTTCTCCAATACTTCCGATGTCAACAAATACTCCTTTGATGATTGACCTGCCTCCAGTGTACCTATGACCACATTGGCAACATATCTACCCCCAGCACCAGTTGTCTCGTCTATTGAGATCCATATTTTGTTGCATGCAACGTCATCTCTAATTTTCTGCACAACAATGTTGAAGTTGCTGTCAACATAATTTTTCCGTAATGATGACTGGCTTGGTATTTGTTCCTCTGTGTATTTCTCTAAAAAAAACTCTGAGAGATTTGTTTTCCAATTTCTACAGTGGAATTCCAGCATCAATGAATGCCTTGCACAGATCATTCGAAAATTCAGATTTGCGACTGGAGCCAGCAGTAAATGTAGTGAGGAGACAAGCTTGGGTAATTCGCTTGGGTAGTCTACACCCCAGCGGTATCAACATTGACTTCTCTAATTTTAGATATCCCTTGTCTTCTCCCTCCTCCCCCTCCGCCTTCCCAGCTCTCCTTCTAGTCCTAGTGTCTCCGCCTCTTCCTTTCTTTTTCCCGCCCCCCCCACATCAGTCTGAAGAAGGGTATTGACCTGAAACGTCCCCTATTCCTTCTCTCCATAGATGCTGCCTCACCCGCTGAGTTTCTCCAGCATTTTTTGCCTACCTTCGATTTTTCCATCATCTGCAGTTCTTTCTTAAACATTCTATTCATAAGTATATTCGAAGGTGGCGTCCCCGGTTTCGCCCCGGTGATGGAAGTTTTCTTGTAAGTTATACTATGTTAACACGTTAATAATAACATTAATATTAACGTGTTAACATAGAAAACATCATTGTAATCACGGTACAACTAGAGAAAATAGCACGACCTTTTAGCAAAATGGCAAAAATAGGCTAATTTAGGCACTCGATCGTGAAAAAGGCATTATCCTAGTGAAATCATCAAAAAAGGCATGAAAAGGTACATGGTATTTATGGCAAAATCCGGGCTCTACACATAAAGCATACCATTATTGTATCAAAGGATAGCTAATTTGACACATAGTCACCTGTTGTTCTTAGAAATAAAAGCTATTATAGAAGTGCGTGCTTCTACCGCTAGAAGAGAGCACCTTTGGGGAGAGAAAAGAACCACCTTCGGGGAGAGAAAGGAGATTCACCCAGGAGAGAGAGCTTGGACTGTGATGTGTGCCAGTGACAGCCAGTGCAGACAGGAGAATCGAATAGAGGGGTGTGAGACCTGTTATTTTGAATTGTTACTTTATTGATAGTTGATAGTTTTTCTGTATTTTACTTGTATTTGCTTTGATAAAAAAAAACAATTGTGCTCTTCAGAATGTGTTTTCTCCATTCATTGATCCGAATCCTTGAATCCTGCATATATTTTGTTTCAGTCACAGGGAGAATATGTTAACTTCACACTGGCAATACATCTATTCATCAAAGTATTTATTTGCCCTAACCGATCAACACTATTAAACAACAGAGTGGTTGTCATTTGTCAGTATTTGTTCCCTCACCTGCAAACCTGCCCTCACTTCTTCCCATAATCCACCTTTGATTTATCCATGCTATACAATGACATGGCTCCAAATTCATTTTGTTCTGCAAGCTCTCTGAGTATACTGAAGTTGCCAGTTCTGTGCTTATCTGACCCAAATGTTCAATATCTCTTGCACCTTCAGATGACCAAAACAGCATTTATAGCTGTCATCTTCCAGTCTCCTGTCTGCAGCTGTGAATAGAGTTTTAGAATGGTTTTAACAACATGATAGTGAGCTGGCATAGGGCAGTGGTCATGGTGAAGACAAACACTTTAAACAATTGATTTGAAGGAATCTCATTGCTCAATTGTGAACGCAATAAAATGATAGAAATCACCAAATTAATATTTTAGACCTGGCTACAAGAGACCTAGAGGAATTTATATTTGACCTCTTCTGAAGGGAACACACATGTGTTATGTAAGTACATCCTAGGGGTAAGAGTAGAAAGTGTTCTGTTTCTCTTGGTTTCCACTTCTGTGAACAATTTTCCTTTTATTATTCTGGTGTTAGCTCTTCAAACTTCTATCCGTTTATATATTTCCTATGGTACAGTAGTTTAGTATTTATGTTACCAGATCCACTCAGGTCTCGAGAATTTTTTTTTAAAGTCTGGAAAGAAACATGATACAGATTTGCTACAAATGTCGTTCCGTTTGTTTTTTAACACTATACTCAGAATGGAATGTATCGGAAAATTAATAATCTTACCATGTTTCTTATTGTCCCGCCATTCTCCTGTGTATTCATTCCCGTTCACTGTGTAAACGGTGTTTTTCAATCCGTTTTTCTGCGCATTTTGATCCCAATCTTTCCAACGATTTTCTTTAGGCTTTCGAGGTCTCAGAAATGGCATAATGTATTGATGGGGCTTTGGGTAAGGATGTTGCCTGCACACTTCCGACCAAGTGTGTGCTAAAGGATTAGTATGTTGCCAAGGCAACAAGTTTGGCTTTTTTTTTTGCAAATGTGTCACACCAGTTTTCAAGTAGAAAGGTTCAGAAACCAGTATTTGAAAGACCTGGCCACAGATCATTTCATAAATTCAAGCATCAACGCAGCAGGATATTTAGCAACAATCCATGTGGTTACTGACGCTCCCGTGGGACTACAATGTGCGCCTCGTTACTAGGGCAACTGATGTATGTCCTGTGCTTCACCACTCGTGGAGTCTTCTTAATTTAAAAACAAAAAACAATAAAAGAAAAACACAAAACGTGGTTAAATTAAGCTTAGTTTCATAAAAATAATGTTTTACAATAAAGTGTCGGGTGGGCTACGTCATCGTTTGGTCATGTAGCCCTGCCCATCTGAGAATTGTCGAGTTCGCAGTCTGCAGGCTCGATGTGTATGTCATTGAATGTGAAATACCGACTTTAACATTATTTTTATGTACTTTAATAAGTTGCAAATGATATATTTAAAGGTTCGAGTACCTGAAGAGTTTTGATCTTCAAAGTTTATGAACTTAAGTGAAGATACACACAAAATGTTGGAGTAACTGAGCGGGTCAGGCAGCGACTCCGGAGAAAAGGAATAGGTGACGTTTCGAGTCAAGACCCATCTGCTGTTCCTTCCTAAACATTTTATGAACTTAGTATTTAACGCGGAACTGTTTTTGTGGACATCGGTACCGTGTTACACTTTATCTATGAATCAAACTGAATTTTACTTCATGAAGTCGGTGGCCTCTAACAGGTTGTAATAGCATTCAATTGATGCTGATCGTCTATAGAATCCGCCCAGCTCCACTGCACACACGATAACATTATGCCTTCAAAACAGAAAAAATCTATTCATAACAATAATGTTTACCTTGGATGTTAACATCTCTACATACTTGCGTATGGATACATTGCTTTATGGTGAGAGAAGGTACTTCTGGAATGTCGGGTACATTTCTGCTACTGATACTTGATAACTTATTAGTGGCAGTCATGAATCAACAATTTTCAGCCCAACAGTGATGATTGTATAATTACCCAATAAGATAGCGTAGCAATGTTTCAAAGGAATACAAAGGAATTCCCGAACTTACCTGATCTCCCAGTTGCCGCACACTTTAATTCTCCTTTCCACTCCTACACAGACCTTTCTGTCCTAGGTCTCCTTCATAGTCGGAGTGAGGCGAAACGCAAATTGGAAGAACCGCATATATTTCGCTTAGGCATCTTACAGCCCTGTGGTATAAATATTGATTTCTCTCACTTCAGTAATCCCCGGCATTCCCTCTCTCTATTCCTCCCCCACCCAAGTCGCACTAGCTTCTCGTTTTCACCCTACAAACAGCTAACAATGGCCTGTTTCTTTATCATCGTTACTTTTTTGCATGTCTTTTATTCATTGTTCTTTATCTCTCCACATCATCCTCTATATCTCTCGTTTCCCTTATCACCAGTCTGAAGGGTCTCGACCCGAACGTCACCCATTCCTTCTCTCCAGAGATGCTGCCAGTCCCACTGTGTTACTCCAGCTTTTTGTGTCTATCTTCAATTATATTTAAATGTTGCATTTAAATATAATCCATAAGTAAATAAAGATAGAAAGAAAATTATCCAGTTCTTTATATTAATTACAAGCCCACAGTAGAAATTATATAGTCTACAAATAACAAAAATACAAATAAAAATAATAACTCAAATTATAAAACTCATTTAATGTAACAAAAATATTCCACTGCATTTCAATAGAAGAGTGGCCAATAAGCTTCAGAATGAGACATTAAGATATATGACAAAATGCTTAGTCAAAGAGGTTGGTTTTAAGGACTTTTTCAAAGGAGTAGATTAAAGGTTGAGAGGTAGAGAGATAATTACAGTTGGAGCCTCAGCAACAAAGGTGGAGCATTTGGAAGGTTAGTCAAACTAAGGGGAGCAAGCTAAACAGAGTTGGAAGGACTTGAAAACTAAATAGGAATTTTAACATAAAACCATTGCTTGACAAAGAGATAGGTCAGCAAACATGGGGATAATGACTAAATAGAAAGTGTGTTATGACCACACTTATGTTAATTTTAAGCTTATGGATAGTAAAACATACCATGACTGATTAGATGAAGTTGACACAATAATTAGCATTCTAGCAACAGATAAGTAGAGGCTAGCTCTGTTATAAAGATCGCAATGTCCACTTATGGAGATGGTATAAATATTTGTTCAAATTACGAGATTAAAAATTATTTAAAAAAAATTGCAAACAGTTTGCTTCGATATTAGATGGAATGGAGTTTGTGATAAAGACAAAAGATTATGTTTCACCGAACACTTGCGTGCAATTCACGGATCTCCCAGTTGCTAGCCATTTTAACTCCCCTTCCCATACTGACCTTTCTCTGCTGGGCCTCCTCCATTGCCAGAGTAAGGTCACATGCAAACCGGACGAACAGCACCTCATATTCTGATTGGGTAGTTTACAACCCACTGGTATGAACATTGAATTATCCAATTATGGGTAATCTCTAACTTCCCCCACACCCCTTCTCCTGTGGCCCACCTGGACACGCACCTATTTATCTCCTCCCTTTCTTCCTCTGGCTTCACATTTCGGCACTCCTCAATCCATTTGTCTCACACCTTTTTTCATCTCTGGCCTTTGTCCAACTATCTACCTATCAAACTCCTACTCGTCTGTGTTCAAATATTACCTGCTACCCTTTGTCCTGCCCCTTTTCTCTTCCAGCTTTCTTTCCCCCTCCCCCACACAACCAGTCTGAAGCAAGATCCTGACTTAAAATATCACCTATCCGTGTTCTCCAGGGATGCTGAGTTACTCCAGCACTTTGTACATTTTTTGCATGTGCTGTTCCTTGTTTCTGCAATTGATTATGGCTTTGGTCTTCCCAATATTTGAGGAAATCTCTGTTGAAAAAATAGTCTGACGCTATAGAGACAGCAGAGGAGTAAAGAGAGATGAGGTAAAACAGGGTGATACCATTGTACATGTGGACTCTTGTTGTGTATTCAATGTTACTGAAGGCCAGCATGTAGATGGAAATTGGAGGCGAGGTTAGGTTTGATCCTTGGGGATACCAGCAGCTAGGGTGTAAGCATGGGATATCTTATCCCATCCCTAAGCAGGCAAGACAGAAACTAGGTAAGTGAAGTTTCATCCAGCCGGATAACATAAAGAGGCTTTAGAAGAGTACAGTGTGTTTACTTGTTTGAAAGCACCCATTAGATTCAGAAGTAAATTAACCAAAAGGTGATGCAATCAGAGCCAGACTTTGATTGGTCCTGTACTGAGTGAAATCCAGGTTAGTCAGGAAGTGGTGTTGGGTAAATTGAATGGATTAAAGGCCGATAAATCACCAGGGCCAGATAGGCTGCATCCCAGAGTACTTAAGGAAGTAGCTCCAGAAATAGTGGATGCATTAGTGATAATTTTTCAAAATTCTTTAGATTCTGGAGTAGTTCCTGAGGATTGGAGGGTAGCAAACGTAACCCCACTTTTTAAGAAGGGAGGGAGAGAGAAAACGGGGAATTACAGACCAGTTAGTCTAACATCGGTAGTGGGGAAACTGCTAGAGTCAGTTATTAAAGATGGGATAGCAGCACATTTGGAAAGTGGTGAAATCATTGGACAAAGTCAGCATGGATTTACGAAAGGTAAATCGTGTCTGACGAATCTTATCGAATTTTTCGAGGATGTAACTAGTAGAGTGGATAGGGGAGAACCAGTGGATGTGTTGTATCTGGACTTTCAGAAGGCTTTCGACAAGGTACCACATAAGAGATTAGGATACAAACTTAAATCACACGGTATTGGGGGTTCAGTATTGATGTGGATAGAGAACTGGCTGGCAAACAGGAAGCAAAGAGTAGGAGTAAACGGGTCCTTTTCACAATGTCAGGCAGTGACTAGTGGGGTACCGCAAGGCTCAGTGCTGGGACCCCAGCTATTTACAATTTATATTAATGATCTGGACGAGGGAATTGAAAGCAACATCTCCAAGTTTGCGGATGACACTAAGCTGGGGGGCAGTGTTAGCTGTGAGGAGACTGCAAGGTGGATAGGCTGGGTGAGTAGGCAAATGTTTGGCAGATGCAGTATAATGTGGATAAATGTGAGGTTATCCACTTTGGTGGCAAAAACGGGAAGGCAGACTATTATCTAAATGGTGGCCGATTAGGAAATGGGGAGGTGCTGCGAGACCTGGGTGTCATGGTACACCAGTCATTGAAAGTAGGCATGCAGGTGCAGCAGGCAGTGAAGAAAGCGAATGGTATGTTGGCCTTCATAGCAAGAGGATTTGAGTATAGGAGCAGGGAGGTTCTACTGCAGTTGTACAGGGTCTTGGTGAGACCACACCTGGAGTATTGCGTACAGTTTTGGTCTCCAAATCTGAGGAAGGACATTATAGCCATAGAGGGAGTGCAGAGAAGGTTCACCAGACTGATTCCTGGGATGTCAGGACTTTCATATGAAGAAAGACTGGATAGACTTGGCTTATACTCGCTAGAATTTAGGAGATTGAGAGGGGATCTTATAGAAACGTACAAAATTCTTGTGGGGTTGGACAGGCTAGATGCAGGAAGATTGTTCCCGATGTTGGGGAAGTCCAGGACAAGGGGTCACAGCTTAAGGATAAGGGGGAAATCCTTTAAGACCGAGATGAGGAAAAACTTTTTCACACAGAGAGTGGTGAATCTCTGGAACTCTCTGCCACAGAGGGTAGTTGAGGCCAGTTCATTGGCTATATTTAAGAGGGAGTTAGATGTGGCCCTTGTGGCTAAAGGGATCAGGGGGTATGGAGAGAAGGCAGGTACGGGATACTGAGTTGGATGATCAGCCATGATCATATTGAATGGCGGTGCAGGCTCGAAGGGCCGAATGGCCTACTCCTGCACCTATTTTCTATGTATCTATGTACTGTCAGAAACAGACTATTGTTCAAAGGGATTCAAGAATAAGAGACAGGTAGAATGAGCATATCAAGGATTTTTGAGAGAAAAGTCACAGGTGTCTTGCCATTGAAAACTGAGGTTTGTAGACATTTTGCAGAAGGTAATCAATATCTTGAATTCTTTACCTGAGAGGGCTATTGAGCCCAGATCATGAGAAGTATTCAGAGTAGAGGTAGATAAAATTTCAAAACATTGGGAAATTGAGGGCTATCGGGAACTGGTACAGAAGAGGAGCTGTGGCCCGTGTAAATCAGTCATGAATATATTGAATAACAGGGCAGGATTAAGAGGCCCTAGTGGCCTGCTCCTGCTCCTATTTTATTAGGAGAGCAGCACTCCATAAGAGAGAATTGTTAACAATATCATCTAACATACGGGCCAGGGAGGGAAGGTGCATGGTTGGTTGTTAAGTGGGAACTAGTTCAAAGAAAATGGTAGCTATCATTGAATTAAATGAATTTGCAGAATTTGTGAGGGACAAACAAGAAAAACTAGAGAAGGTTGTGAATTTGGACATGGGGAAACAATCAAAGTTTAGACCAATGGGGTGGTAAGGAAGGAGAATGGCAGAAGCAGAAGACAAGACAGTTTCAGTCTTGGTGGCAATACAAGTCCACAAGCTCCTGTCACTAATTAGAAGTAGAGGTTTAGGGAAAAGAGTTTTAAAAGGCAATTTACAGAGAAGTAGCCAAAGGGTATCTTTGCAATCAAGGATGATCATGGAATGGTGACCAATTAGTCGGAGGAGGACCCGATATTGCCTAACCAGATCTTAAAGTGAATGGCTAAAGTAATCATTTGTCTCATGAGCAAAAACAGATGAGGACTATTACAGGGAAAATGACCAGAGTTCGAGACATTAATTGTTTTAATGGTGATTGGCGCATTAAATAAGGAATAGATAGGAGAAAGCAGGAGTATACTGGGGATGAGTTTACATGAGATCTAGGGCATATCAGTCATGATTACATTGAATGGAAGGACATACAGTTCCTTGTATGTGAATACTTGGCCAATAAACTTATTCATTCATTCATTCACAGGGCATGCTCCTGTTTTATTATGTTCATATGTACACAATACTCCAAATGTGGCCTCACTAAGGTCCTATATAAGACAGGACGTCATTTTTCTTGTAGTCCTCTTGCCGGAAATCCGAACGAAAAAGAAAAATGCTGGAAAAACGAAACAATCAGGCAAGGGCTGTGGAGCAGCAGTATTGCTTTCCCATTTTTGATGAAAGCTCATTAACCTGCCACCTTAGCTCTTGCTTTACACAGCACAGCTGATGCCCGAGGATCCTACAATTTCTATTTTAATTTCTGTTCAGCTATTTTCTTGTTTTTCAAATGTATGCATCAACTGAAACATCTATCTATACTTCTATCTACACTATTACTAAAACTCTCATCTTGACCACTTCTGGTCTGTGTTGTATTTAAATTTGCGCAAAAACGCTACCCTATATCGTTAGGATTTTTTAAGCCACCTTACCGTTCTCCTCTGCTCCAAGCGCACCAAGTTTTGGAATTGAATTGAATTAGACTTTATTAAGTTTTTGTTCTGATTGGTGACATATTAGAAAAGTTATTGGTCTGTTATTCGCCAGGACTGCAATGCCCCTACCGGCACCCGCTATCAATCATCGGCCTCGAGAATAAAGCTGAGGAGCGTAGTGAGCAGAGGCTGTGTTCTGCGAGCGGGATCGGTGTTCTGTGAGCGGGGGCTGTGCTCTGTGTTCTGCGAGTGGGGCTGTGTTCTGCGAGCGGGGGCTGTGCTCCGTGTTCTGCGAGCGGGGGGCCACACCACCCCCTCCCCTCACCCACCCCCCTACCCCACACTCCCCCTTACCACACACACCTCCCCCACATCACGCCCCTCCCCTCATGCCATCACCACCCCCCCCCCCCTAGCCCCGTCTGAAGACGCCCCCGCCGTTGCGTTGGGGAAACACTCAAACAGGCCTCCCGTGTGACTGGGACCCAACGGGTTCCACTTAGTCAAGTACAACTGAAAAATTGTTACTCAGAGGTGTTTCTAAAAGTTATAGATCATATTTTGAAATAAAAAGTCCTACGAATTACAGTAACGCAGAGAAACAGGCCTTTTGACCTAACTCGGTTAAGCCAAGGTAGTCCATCTGTTTTGGGTCCATTTCCCTCTAAACCTATGAAGTCATGCACTTGTCCAAGTCTCTTTTAAATGCTTTTATAGAACCGCCTTAACTATTTCCTCTGGCAGCTTGTTCCATATACCCATCACCCTCTGAGAGACAAAGTTGTCCCTCAAATTCCTATTAATTTTTTTCCACTGGTTCTTGATTTCCCCTACCCTGTGATAAAGACTGGGCATTGACCCTATTTATTTCACCCTATCTATTGATTAGAACATATAACACTAACCTAAACAGATATGAGCATGTATTTGATGGCATTAAGGAATTTGGGTTTTGCACGTATTAGATATTAATTTATTGATTTTTAAAATAATTAATATGTATCTGTGTGTGATTGTATATACAGACCTACAGCAACTAAAAATGTCATTATTCTGTGGTGGGTACAAATGGGAATTGAATACTTTTGACATGAGCAGAAATTGGCCATTCGGCCTCTGAAGTCTGCCTACTCTTGTTCCTGTTATGATGTTCTTATGTATACAATACTCCAATTGTGGTCTCAATACGGACTTGTGCAAGGCAAGGCATCCTTTTTCGTGTACTCCTCTTGCTGGAAATCCTAAAAGAAAAAAATGCTGGAAATACTAAACCTTGCAGGCAATTTGTGGAGCACCTGTATCTTTTGACTCTTTACTACACTCTCTGAAGAAGGATCTTCATCATCTTGATCCGAAACGTCGTCCATTCCCTCCACATATGCTGCCTGACCCGCTAGGTTGTTCCAGCACTTTGCAATTGTTTTAAGATGTTAAATTGGTGATAGATGTTCACCAAGGCCGAGACCATTCGTCCCGGGCGGCTGGTCCGCGCTGCTGTCCACTGCGGCCATTCGTCCCGGGCGGCTGACCCGCGCTGCTGCCCGCTGCAACCGGAATAAAGTGGGAACAGCGCGAGACAGCAGGTGGGCCGGCGGTTAGGCGGCGCGCGCCCGGATTCTCGCGCTGCCGCAGTGGGCCGCTGCGCTGACGTCACCGTATCCCAGCAGCCCCTGCAGCACGGAGCCGGCTGGACAATGTCACTGCAGCGCTTCCATGCCGAGTGGCTAGAGCTGGACAAAGAATTTAACCAGCTGCAGGTAAATGGAACCGCCTGCGTTAACCGGGAGGGAGAATCAATAAGATGTCGATACGTTTCATTCGATGACATCGTCTCGCCGAAGCTTTTCTGGGCGACTTTTTAGCTTTGCAATGCTGCTTCGTACTCCAATCACATTGCCCCCCTCGGCTTTGTCTCTCTCTGTTGCTGGCAGATCCCTGGGCTGGAAAACTCATTGTCCAGATTTGAAATAATGCTTTAGCTCATAAATTTGCGCTTACTGCTGTTAACAGGGTAAATGATATTGTGCATTTTCTCCACAGTATTTAATTCTTCCTTATTATAAAAAAAAACCTTTAGGGTTATTGTATTGCAAATCCACTTACTTAATAAAACAATAACTTTTCAGTAGAATAAGTTCCCCAGTGTCAATGAATCTCATTAAGTCACTTATCAGAATATAATTTTAGTACAGTGCCCATAAATTCCGTGTTGTCAAAGTATAGAAAGAGATAAGTTCAATTTGTGTTTGTTTAATTGTCTGCCAGGATATGGTGCTGTCAGTGACACTAAATTGTATGTTTTTTAAACCTTGGTTGTGACTAGAAGGTTTTAATTTGTTGCCAGATTGTTGAGTGAACAGTCTAAGCTTGAGAACAAATTTTAAATCTGAATGTCCTTTGCACTCCAAAGGTTTCAAGGTAACGTTTAAAATACTCTATTTTAATTATCAGTTTGGTTGACTAAAATTGTGAGTGTATATAAGAACATACTAAATAGGAACAGGATCTTGAAATAGGAACTCGCTAAAACAGGATCTTAAAATGTGATGTACATTTTAGGATAAGTACAACCATTGTTGCAATAAAATTTGAGGTTTTCTTAGTAGAACATTACATACAGTGCCCTGCATAATGTTTGGGACAAAGACCCATCATTTATTTATTTGCTGGATCTCCACAATTTGAGATTTGTAATATAAAAAATCACATGTGGTTAAAGTGCACATTGTCAGATTTTATCAAATGGTATTTTTAATACATTTTGGTTTCACCATGTAGAAATTACAGCAGTGTGTATACATGGTCCTCCCATTTCAGGGCACCGTAATGTTTGGGGCACATGGCTTCACAGGTGTTTGCAATTGCTCAGGTGTGTTTAATTGCCTCCTTAATGCAGGTATAAGAGAGCTCTCAGCACCTAATCTTTCCTCCAGTCTTTCCATCACCTTTGGAAACTTTTATTGCTGTTTATCAACATGAGGACCAAAGTCGTGCCAATGAAAGTCAAAGAAGCCATTATGAGACTGAGAAACAGGAATAAAATAGTTAGAGACATCAGCCAAACGTTAGGCTAACCAAAATCAACTGTTTTGAACATCATTAAGAAGAAAGAGAGCACTGGTGATCACAAAGAGACTGGCAGGCCAAGAAAGACCTCGACAGCTGATGACAGAAGAATTCTCTCTATAATAAAGAAAAATCCCCAAACATCTGTCCGACAGATCAGAAACACTCTTCAGGAGTCAGGTGTAGATTTGTCAATGACCACTGTCCGCAGAAGACTTCATGAACAGAAATACAGAGGCTACACTGCAAGATGCAAACCACTGGTTAGCCGCAAAAATAGATGGCCAAGTTATAGTTTGCCAAGAAGAACTTAAAAGAGCAACCACAGTTCTGGAAAAAGGTTTTGTGGACAGATGAGACGAAGATTAACTTATATCAGAGTGATGGCAAGAGCAAAGTATGGAGGAGAGAAGGAACTGCCCAAAATCCAAAGCATGCCACCTCATCTGTGAAACACGGTGGTGGGGGTGTTATGGCCTGGGCATGTATGACTGCTGAAGGTACTGGCTCACTTATCTTCATTGATGATACAACTGCTGATGGTAGCAGCATAATGAATTCTGGTGTATAGACACATCCTATCTCAGGGCTTCCAACTCTCACGCATTGAGCTTTTGGCCAAATTCTCACGTTCTCACACTGATCACAGAATTTCTCACAGTGCGTGAGAAATTGTGATCAACGAAAATTTCAAAACTCGTATCAACTGCATGGGCCGCGGCTGAGGGAGGGATGGAAGCAGAAGCAGCGGCAGGGACAGATGCGGACGGGGAGCCGGGGCTGGCTAGTGTTGCCGGGCTGGCGAGTGTTTGCTGGGCTGGCGAGTGTTTGCTGGGCTGGCAAGTCGCTCACTGCAGCTCTGGCCATGGAGCAGCCTCAGTGCAAGAGTCCCGGGCCGTCGGAAGCGTTGCGCCGCTGCCGTGAGACTCTCTGTGCCAAATTCGCCCAGGTGACTGGCATGGATCAGGCTGTGGTTCGGTGCATCCTGGAGGACAACCAGTGGCTGCTGGAAGTAAGAACCAAGCACTGGGTAGAAACGGTGGAAGTTTAAGAATAAAGGGCAGGCCAGTTAAGACTGAGATGAGGACAAACTTTCTTCACGCAGTAGAGTTGTGAATCTGTGGAATTCTCTGCCGCAGAAGGCAGTGGAGGCCAATTCACTGGATGTTTTCAAGAGAGAGTTACATTTAGCCCTTGGGGCTAGCGAAATCAAGCGATACGGGGAAAAAACAGGAAAGAGGTACTGATTTTACATGAACAGCCATGATCATATTGAATGGCAGTGCTGGCTTGAAAGGCCTATTCCTGCACCTATTTTCTATGTTTCTATGCTTGAGTATATGGCAATAAAACTCGACCACTTGATTTTGAAGCATTCATGCATGATGGATGTATAATTTGGTCATAGAGTGATACAGTGTGAAAACAGGCCCTTCAGCGCAACTTGCCCACACCCGCCAACACCCAGCTACACTACCTGCTTTTGGTCCATATCCCACTAAAACTGTCCTATCCATGTATCAGTCTAACTGTTTCTTAAATGTTGGGATAGTCCCTGCCTCAACTACCTCCTCTGGCAGCTTGTTCCATACACCCACCACCCTTTGAGTGGAAAAAGTTACCCCATAAAAAGTTACCTCTTAAAAATACTTCAAACAAAAAACATTGAAATCATACTTCTACAATGCACTAAAACATGATTTTAATACATCAAATTTCAAAAAGTCCCTACTGTGGGAGGGGGGACTCCCCCCCCTCCCACACCCTCCACCCACTCAGTTGTTCCACTCCCTCGCCAGTTACCCCCAAGGCCAGTGATCAGGGATCGCCCAGCCCCCCCACTTTCAAAAATGCTCCGCGCGCCCCTGGTACAGACGGAGAACACTGCCAGATGTGAGCGGGGAACTGAGACCAGTTGTCCGTGATGTCTGGATCCCAATGCTCAGCGCTTCGTGTTTCGGAGATGGATAATTTTATTATTTTGTAATTAGCCTGATTTGTAATTAGTTGACAAAACCTTAATTTATTAATCCGGAATGTCCAGGGGGATGGGATAAGTGTAATATTAAAATGATATGCAAGGTGTCAGGCTGTCTGTCACAACATACAGCCCTGATAACCCATTATTTCCTTCGGTTAAATATTGGGAAGGTAGCACTGTTGTCATTTGCTTCTCAACTATTATGTTTGTTTACCTCACTGACTATTTCTAACCCCCCCCCCCCCAATTCCTTTGACAGGTTGAATAGAAATGTCCCCAATCTCGTTGTTTTATTAATTGAACACGTAGATGAACATCCTCAAGGAGTGTAATCAGATGGAAACGGATTCAGATGCGATGTTTTAGAGCTTGTTCAAAGAAGGGACATATTTTAAAGGAGTGACAGAGATACTTGCAGGGGAATGTGTGAGGAGGTTATTATTTGTCTTTAGTTTTAGCTTGAACCAGGACATCTGAAGATTCAAAGTTTAATATAGTAATTGTGCTGATACTGACTCCAACCAACCACGTAATGAATCTCATCCATTCCGGAGGTTTTATTTTTCTGATGCCATTTAAACTTCACTTGGATTTCAATCACTTCAATGTAAAAGTAATTGGGAATGGGGAGCATTGGAACAAAAATTTGCCCTCGGTACATATTAACTGTAATATAATAATGTATGCAATCAAAACAAAAGATCTTTTATCATTGTTGTGTTATGATTACCATAGAAAATATTATGTACTCTCAAGATCACATTTAATAGAATAATATTGCTTAAATATATATTTATTGGACTTTGCATTTCGGAAAAGTCCCAGCTGAGAGGAAGACAGCAAAATACTGAGAATATTGGGGGTGAAAATGACTTCAGGACAGTTTGTTAGGAAAATGAAGGAAATGGTAACAGAATACTTATACAGCTGAGTGAGTATAATTTTATGGATGAGAAATTGTGTTCAACCAATTGATGACTTCTTTGACAAAGTAACTAGCATGTTAGATAACAAGGAAGCCAATGGATGGTGAAGTGCCCCATAAAAGATTACCGCATTAGATAAGCACCTATGGACTTCATAGGTGCTTAACGTAATAGGTTAAGAAATAGGTTAAGACCAGGGGGTCAGATATGGGGCTTTATGTGTGGGCCAGATATATTGTCAGTGCAGAGGGGCTAGGAGCAAGGCAAGTGTGCATCCAGACACATGGTCTGGAATAGTACTAGGTGTGCAGTCAAGCTGGGACAATGGGAGTGTTCAGCACTGGGAACCTAAGCAGGTAAGCAGGGGGCAAGGTGTAAGGCTGGACTCGGGGTCAGGAATGAGAGATGGTATGCAACTGGAGTCAGGGTCAGGAGTAGTACCAGGTGTGCAGTGAGACCCAGGTTGGTCAACATGGGCCAAATGTTTGATTATAATCTGATTTCCATACATGAATATACTAAGATCATTCATGTGCTGCACCTGTTGATCAGAGCCTGGCTCTACTGTAGAATGTTATTAGGAATGTATTTTAGCCTAACCTTATTCATGGCTAATCCAATTTAAAGCATAAATATTGTATTCAAGTGTAAGTTAAAAGACTCGCTAAAGTGTGCACCAGATTGCACAATTTCAAGCTGAAAAATGCAAAAGCTCTGTACCAATGGGAGGGGGGACACCCCTCTCCCACACCCTCCCCCCCCCTCCCCCCGGTCGCTACGTTCCCTCGGGCTTGGTCTCTCACAATTTCTCACTCCCAACTCTCACCCAATGTTGGCAGCCCTGTATATGCTCAAGTTCAAACAAATGCCTCAAACCTCATTGGCCGGCGGTTCATTGCACAGCAAGCCAATGATCCCAAACATACTGCTAAAGCAACAAAGGAGTTTTTCAAAGCTAAAAAATTGTGAATTCTTGAGTGGCCAAATCAATCACCCGATCTGAACCCAATTGAGCATGCCTTTTATATGCTGAAGAGAAAACTGAAGGGGACTAGTCCCGAAAACAAGCATAAGCTAAAGATGGCTGCAATACAGGCCTGGCAGAGCATAACCAGAGAAGACACCCAGCAACTGGCGATGTCCATGAATCACAGACTTCAAACAGTCATTGCATGCAAACGATATGCAACAAAATACTAAACATGACTACTTTCATTTACATGACATTGCTGTGTCCCAAACATTATGGTGCCCTGAAATGGGGGGGACTATGTATAAACACTGCTGTAATTTCTACATGGTGAAAACAAAATGTATAAAAATGGCCTTTATTAAAATCTGACAATGTACACTTTAACCACATGTGATATATTTTTCTATTACAAATCTCAATTGTGGAGTACAGAGGCAAATAAATAATTGATGGTTTTTGTCCCAAATTATGGAGGGCACTGTAGTTATAATGCTCTATTAGCACACTACCTTGAGCGTCATTCAAGATTCGGAGAGGGATTGTGAATAAAGCCAGGAGGTGGTTTTGGAAGTGTGACATTTATGCAGCCTTTATGAATGAGGCTGCAAGAAGGATGAGCAAGCTGACTGCCAAACCGTGTGTACAATGGGTCATTCACATTGGGAGTGAGAAGGTATGTTATGATGAATGAAGTTGATATAATTGGGTGTGGTAGGAGGGATGAACTCTGTTCTCTACAGCTCTGCGCATGAGGCCTTAAGGGGCTGTCCCACTTGGGCGACCTAATTGGCGAGTTTAGAAGAGTTTGAAAAAATGACATGTTGAAGACCTCCTTCGACTATGTAGAAGACCTCCTTCGACCTCCTTCGACTATGTTGAAGACCAGCTTCGACTAGCTACGACTAACTTCGGGAAAATTGGACACCGAATAGATGAGAGTGAAAACGACCTCCCTTCGACTATGATGAAGACTATCTACGACTACCTTTGACTACCTTCGATTACCTACGACTAACATGTCGACCTACTACGACTAAACCTACAAGTAAAAAAAAGTTGATTTTTTTCCATGGCGACCTTTTTTTAACTCACGGGCATTTTTTAACATATTGAAAAAAATGCTGCGACCTAGCTGAGGCCTCGAGTATGCGGAGACCACTCTCAAGTATGAAGGAGAGTTACGAAGAACTCCTACGACCTCGTGTCGACCATGCTGCGAGTATGAGTCAAGGGCAAACTCGCCAGAACTCGCGGATTAGGTCGCCCAAGTGGGACTGGCCCTTTAGGGTTGTCCTGTTTGCCGATAACCAGGATTAAGAGTGTATCCTTGAGCCTGGAGAGGAATTTGAAGTGCAAGTGGAATTTTCTAGGCGCTGAACTTCTGTGACATGGGTAGAACTTAGAAAGCAATTCTGCTGCTAAACTATGACCAGCTAAGATCTGCACCTTAAAAATACCATGAAGGTGGTAATAACTGGATTATTGAGCTGCATGCAAACTAGCATAGGGTCAATATGCTCTGTCGGATGAAAGTACACGGCTATTTTTCTGCAGCATTTGCAACTTGATGGATATAATGAGAGCACAGATAAATTTGCTTTATTTGACAGCTATTACAGTTTAGTTTATTGTCACGTGTACCGCAGTACAGTGAAAAGCTTTTTGTTGCGTGTTAACCAGGCAGCAGAAAGACAATACATGATTACAATCAATCCATTTACAGTGTATAGATACATAAGAGAATAATGTTTAGTGCAAGGTACAGCCAGCAAAGTCCGGTCAAAGATAGTCCGAGGACGTTAAAGAGGTAGATAATAGTTCAGCACTAAAGTGACATGGTTATAAGATGACCAAGGCCAGGAACCTGTATTTGAGGATCCTTCACATAGCAGAAGGGCGGGGAAAAACAGTGGGGTAGTTGATGAAGGGTGACATGGGCTCGGAGAAATGATCTCGACTCTTGTGATCAAGGTAGAATCAATTTGGATGAAGATGTAGGAAATGATAAAGGGGAGATTATAGTGGCAGTTTACAGACAACCTAAGAAAAATTGTACTGCAGGACAGAATATAAATTGGGAGATAATGGGGCAGATGCAGAAAATACTGCAAAAATCATGTGTGACTACAATAATTTAAAACTGGACAGGTTAGATTGGCAAAGGAGCGATGGGAATTAGTTCATAAAATATTTGGATTGGTTTCTTTAGAATATTGCATTGTGCAACTGGCCAGGAAACAGGTTATTTCGGATCTGGCAACATGCAATAAGGCAGAGTCAATTATTTATCCTGTGAAACATTTTTCAGAGAAGATAAATCATAAACAACCTTTTCAAAAACTAAATATCCACCTTTCATGACATGCGTTATTTGCTATCTCATCAGCCATTTTTACTATGGCAGGATAGAGTCGATCAGGACTCAAGGACTTGTCAGCCCTCTGCTTCAACAATTGGCTTAGTGCCACCTTTCTGATCATGATGATTTTCCTAAACTTCTCCCTTTTCAATTCCCAATTAACAGATATTTTGGATGATCTCCCCCCTTTCCCTCCCCACCCCCCCCCCCACTTATATATGTGCACTATCATATGTTTCTCATTATGTTTGATACATTTTTTAAACTTAGTTCATACAATGGCAGATTTCCCCCCCCCCCCCACCTTGGAATTTTTCTTTCTTGTTGGAATGTATGTACTCTGTTACTCTGAAAGATCCTCCTTAAATATCTGCCACTCCATCTTGATTAACTAATTTTCCATCTAATTTGCCAGTTCATTTTAGTTAGCCATGCTGTCCTCATTATTGTTTTTATCTCAATTTAATGTACTGATGTTTTGCCCATTCTCCTCTCCATCGAGCTGAACATAAAATTCAATAATACTACGGTTGCTGGTACTTAGTGGTGCTTTCACTATGTGGTCATTAATCCTATTTTGTTGCACATCGCCAAGTCTAGCAAAGCCTGCCCTTTGGCTAGAGAAATGTTCTAAGAAAGATACTTAAACCATTCCATAAATTCCTTTTAGTGTGATTTCTTGTATGCAAAGAAGTGACTTGTCATCAAGGTCAATCTAAATCATAATTATTTGTCTCGGCCAGCAAGATATGTAATGGTATAATGTAATAAAAAGGAACTGCAGATGCTGGTTTATACCAAAGATGGACACAAAATGCTGGAGAAACTTAGTAGGCCAGGTGGCATCTCTGGAGAAAATGGACAGGCAACGTTTTGGGTCTGGATCCTTGAGACTGAAGAAGGGTCCCAACCTGAAATGTCTCATCCATTTTCTCCAGAGATGCTGCCAGATCTGCTGAGTTACTGCAGTATTTTGTAACTATTTAGCCATGTTATTGTACTGAGCATGCATTCGGGATGGGAAATACGGATGGGTCTGGAGTATCTTGACTTATAAATTAACCTTCTCAGTAAGTACTAATATCAAAATGAATCAACCACCAGCCTTGAAAATATATGAAAGCCGAATTTTGTATGTAATTAAATACATGAGAAAGATTCCTACTGGTCACCGTATGGTTGCAAAATTAACAGACATCTAACCAACAGCAAAGCCATCCAAGACAATCATAGGATTTTAAATTGATCATTATTAATCTTGTATTTAAATTTAAAACATACCACTGAGTAAAGATGACTGTAAAACCATCAAATTGCCACTTTAAAACAAAACTCTTGCTATTTCATTTTCAGGAAGGGAAGTCTATCATCCTCAATCAGCTGAGGTGACAATAACTCCCTATCTGTAATATTATGCTTGATTCTGAACTTGCTTCTAGCATGGCCTGGCAAGTATTTATTATAGCACTTTGATGCATCTTAAAATAGAAAAAAGAAAGAGGTTAAGGAGTGCAGAAGGGTGTGCCAGGAGCCGGTGCCTATAAATATGGAGCCAATGTGATGAAGCTCCAACGTGGAACCACGTGCAAGACACAGCATGCAACGGGCACAACTAAGGAATCTCACAACTAGCAGGTCAATGAAAGTTCTGCTGTCTTGATGGGCAACTGAGCAACACATTAGAAAAGGTGGCTCCAAGGACAATCCCATCCTTCAGTAAAATGTATACAGAAAAGACTGCAGATGCTGGAATCTTGAACAGAACAGAACAGAATGTGCTGAAAGCACTCAGCAGATCATGCAGCATCTGTGAAGGGAATGGGCAGTGTTATGATTGGGACCCTTTAGACATTAGAGATATAGCGCAGAAACAGGCTCTTCGGCCCACTGAGTCTGCGCCAACCAGCGACCACCCCGTACACTAGGAACTATCCTACATACTAGAGACAATTTACAAGTTTTACCAAAGTCAATTAGCCTGTAAACCTGTACGTCTCTGGAGTGTGTGAGGAAACCGGAGCACCCGGAGAAAACTCACGCAGTCACAGGGAGAATGTACGAACTCTGTGCAGATATCACCCATTGTCAAGATCAAACCTGGGTCTTTGGCACTGTAGGCAGCAACTCTACTGCTGTGCCACCCTTCTTCAGACTGATGGAGAATGGGGATGAAAGCTGGACGTTGGATAGGGCATATAACGCACATCAAACAATTATCTATTGAACAAAGAACGCCAGTTTACTAGACTATATCAAGACTATATTGTTTAAAGTGAAGGAAGCAATAGCCAGGTTTCTGCAGAAATATTCCGAGCCGATCTTATGCACACAAATTAACCTTGCACACTCAACTGCTGGGGTTGACAAAACTACTGGGGTTGATATTTTGTCCAGATATCTGCACTTTGACTACCATTGTGTTATCTTTTGCTTAAGTCTTGTTTTCTGGGTCATTTTGTACAATCTCTGTTTTGTTTCCCGTCCTAGGAAACTCACAAAGTGTACAGACACAAACTGGATGAACTTACAAATCTTCAAACTATATGTAGCAACTCTATAAGTAAACAAAAACGAAGACGGAAAGACCTTGCGTGCAGTCTCCGAAGGTAAGAAAATGAAAATGACAACCATTTGAACAGGTTCTTAATTCCAGCACCAATGTTATTTTTTCTTGATGAATGGTGACACTAGGATTGGAACCAGAACTTGTATTTTGTTTTGCACAGATTGTATTTCATCTTTGGACTCCTGTTGTAATTAAAAAGAACTTGCTGGCTTTGCACATTAATCTGGCCATGGCACATTCAGTTTGGTAATTAAGAGTTGAAGGATGCCTTCAATAATAGAAAGCTAATCAACTCATTCAATGAATTGGTGAAGGTTTTGAAATGTTGTTCGTTTGATCCAATCCTTTCTCTTTATTTGCTTTGTACTGGGCTTGACACCATAATTTGCTCTCTATAAATCACCCTGATTACCTTAGTTTCTTTTTCAATTATTTTAACCATGTTAAGGAGATATTTTGCAGATTTCATTGTACAGAAGCCTAAGGTGCTGATTTTCTTGTCTTCTTATAAATAATTCTGTCAATATGTTGTTATAACATTTTTCCCATATTAGAGGGTTATTGAAAAAAACGAGTGGCATAACTTAGAAAAACACTATCCAACATAAACCATATACACTCTCCCAGTCCCACTCTTTACCTGTCTATCCTAGAAGGTTTTAATATGTTAACAAATCTGAGTAACTCGTTTTTTTTTTAAGTCAAATTTCATTAGAAATACTCTTTCGAGCAAAAATTCCTGATTCAGTCTTGTACAGAATATTAGGAAATTATGTTGAAATATTTTTAAATGAATTGCATTTTATCAACCAGTTGCAATGATTTTGCTATTTTGGGTTTTTTTGAGTGGTAGTAAATAGATCTGGGAAAAGTACCACTGTTATTTTTGGGGAACTTATAGAATAAAAATTTGAAGTGGGTATAACCACCATATGGACTGTCGTGGCTCAAGAAGGGCATTTCCCCACTGGTGGTCTTGCCAGCGACCCATAGAATGGAAGAATAGAGATTGCAAAAGATGCTTGAAACAAAGTTTCAGTCATTAACAAATGTTGTTAATAAGTTGCCTCTTAAGGTCACAGTTAGAAGGCAACATCAGCTCTCACAATTAAAACATTATGCCATGGTGGAAAGTCTGGAAAAATATTAGAAATTTGTTGTATAGTACATAAGATAAATCAGAATAAGGACTACCATTTGATTGCTTAAAAACAACTATTTCCCCCCCCCCCCCCCCACCTTACAGATGCAAGCTTTCGGCTAATGCAGAAGAAATTGAAGTCATACAGAGAATTAATGATGAAATTAAAGAGCGACGCAATGTTTTCTTTGATATGGAAGCATTTTTACCGAAGAAAAATGGGTATGTTTTTTTTCTGAACAACAAATATCCTTTAAGTAATAAATGACTATAGCTGTAGGTAGCACATTGACACAGCAGATAATACAGCTTGTGTAAGAAAGAACTGCAGATGCTGGTTTAAATCGAAGGTATGACACAAAATGCTGGAATAACTCAGTGGGGCAGGCAGCATCTCTGGAGAGAAAGAATGGTCTCGACCTGAAACGTCACCCATTCCTTCTATCCACAGAAAATACAGCTTTGCAGTTTGCGACCTAGATCTCTGGTGCTGTCGGTGAGAGGTTTCCACATTTTCCTTGTGACTGCATAAGTTTCCTCCCACTTCCCAAATAGGTCAATAGGTTTGTTGGCTACTATAACCCACCCCTTGAACAGGTGGGTGGTTGGGGAATCAGACACATTTTGGGCATGTGTGAACGAGTAACAGGGGAAAAGTTCTGAGAGCTGAAATAGACATAATGGGCTGAATTGTCTCCCATGTCTTAAGTTTAATTTAGAGATACAGTGTAGAACATGCCCTTCAGCCCACCGAGGTCGCACCGACCAGCGATCACATACACCAGTTCTATTCTACACACTAAGGACAATTTACAGGAGCCAATTAACCTACAAACCTGCACATATTTAGAATATGGGAGAAAACCAAAGCACCCAAACCAAACCAACCCAAACCAAAATCCACACGACCTCAGGAAGAAAACTGTACACAAACAACGTACGGATAGAATCCGTGGTCAGGATCGATTCTGGGTCAATGGCACTGTACGACAGCAACTACCGGTGCGACCCTGCAGTGAGTAAAATAACTGTTTGTAGTGCAACTGAGTAAGCTGGAGCCGTCCAACGTTTAAAAAATAATTCTGAGAAAAGTGACTAAAATTCAAAAACATTGGTGGGATTACATTATTAAATAGATGTTAATACTTACTTCTAACTTACAGCAAACCTGTATGGCATTAGTTTAATTGGCCATCCAATTCGCCCTGGTAGATGAGTGGTAGAATCTGGGGTGCTGATTTGAATGTGGGGAGAATTTAAGTAGCTACTTGATGTTCGGCATAGACTTGATGGGCTGAAGGGGTTGTTTCAGTGCTCTGACTGTTAATAAGGAAATATGAATATTTGGATTAGATGGAAGCATGCCTGTATTCTCAGCAAAAGGTGGCCTGCTTTTTAATTTGGCATCTAAGGGGAGTTGAGAAGACTTATCAAGAAGGGAAAATTCTTCTGTCCTTGAGAGCATGCCCAAATTAACTCTTAACTACTGACCTGTAAGCTGTTCAGTTCACTGGCATTTGGACAAAGGCAATCAATGTTAGATGACCATGTTCTCTTCATGAATTAAAAAATAAAAGTGCACACTTCAATCAATCAATCAATCAACCTTTATTGTCATCTTGCAAAGCAGCAGTTGTACAGTGCAAAATGAGAAGACGTTTCCCAGGGAATACCAGAGCATTGCACATAAAACTTAAACATTTCACAGATAAATAAAAACAATCCAGTCCTTGATAAAAACAATACGAATAGTTAAAACGTGCAGGTAAAAAACAGCAACATTAAAATACAAGTAAAAAACTCATAAATGGTCCAGGGCAGCTGATTTAAGTGGCCAGTGCCAGAGTTTGTTATTAAATTGTCAGTGCAAATAAAGCAGCAGAATCAGGTGGAGTGACTGTTTAGCAGCCTCGCAGCCTGTGGAAGGAAGCTGTTTAGCAGTCTGGTTGTCCGGGCTTTGATGCTGCGGTATCTATGCCTGATGGCAGGAGATCCAGGTGTGTGTGGAGGGGGTGCAGTGTGTCCTTTGCTATGCTCAGTGCTTTTTTCAGGCAGCGGCTCCGGAACAGTTCTTGTACAGAGGGTAGGGAGAAGCCAATGATCCTCTCTGCTCCCCTCACTACCCTCTGCAGAGCCTTCCTGTCTGGAAGGCAGTTGGAGTACCACATGTTGATGCAGTACGTGAGCCAGACTCCACCGTGCTCCTGTAGAAAGTCCTGAGGATGTTGGTGGGGAGTGAGGCCTGTTTGAGTTTCCTCAGGTAGTGCAGTCGCTGATGGGCCCGTTTGACAATCCCAGTGTTGTTCCTGGACTAGGTGAGACTGTCTGTGATTTGCACTCAGAGGAACTTTATGTTCTCCACTCTCTCCACCGTGGTGCCACTGATGTTGAGGGGTGTGTGTTTGGGCTGTGACCTCCTGAAGTCGACAATCATCTCCTTGGTTTTGTCGACGTTTAGTTCCAAGTTGTTGTTGCCGCACCAGTCCACTAGGTGTTTCACTTCCTCCCTGTACATTGTTTCATCCTCTCCACTGATGAGTCCCACCACTGTGGTGTCATCTGCGAATTTAATAATCCTGTTGTCCCTGAATCTGGCAGCACAGTCATGTGTGAGCAGTGTGAACAGCAGCGGGCTGAGCACACAGCCTTGAGGGGAGCCGGGGCTCCGCATGATCGAGCCTGAGGTGTTCTTGCCAACACAGACTGACTGCGGTCTCTGTGTCAGAAAGTCCAGGATCCAGTGACACAGGGTGGTGTTGAGGCCCAGCAGGGTTAGTTTCTCCACAAGTCTCTGTGGGGTGATGGTATTAAAAGCTGAGCTGAAGTCAATGTACTGGATTCTGGCGTAGGAGTTTTTGTTTTGCAGATGAATGAGTACTGTGTGCAGCGTAGTAGAGATGGCATCTTCTGTAGAGCGGTTGGGGCGATAGGCGAACTGGAAGGGGTCTAACGATGAGGGGAGGCTGGCAGTAATGTGAGGTTTAACAAGGCGTTCAAAGCACTTCATTACTATGGGGGTCAGGGCGACAGGATGGTAATCATTTAGGCAGACCACAACTGATTTCTTTGCTATTGGGATTATTGTGGAAGTTTTGAGGCATGTGGGGACAATGGCTTGACTAAGGGAGATGTTGAAGATGTCTGTTAGCACATCTGCTAACTCATCAGCACATTCCTTGAGCACACGTCCTGGGATGTTGTCGGGTCCGGCTGCTTTCCACGGGTTGACCTTGGACAGGGTGCTCCGCGTGTCCATTGAGTCTATGATCAGGACTGGCTGGTCAGATGGTGAGCAGGGGCTGGCTCTCCCCTTGGGTGTGGTGTTCGCTGCATCAAAACGTGCAAAGAAATTGTTCAGGTTGTCTGGAAGAGAAGTGTCGGTGTCAGTTACCTGCTGCCTTGCCTTGTACCCCGTCAGTGTTTGGATTCCCTTCCACATCCTCCTGGTGTCTCCTGTGTCACAGAGGTGTCCCTGGATTTTCTCTGCATAGGCACGTTTCGCTGCCCTGATCCCTTTTTCTAGTGCAGTCCTGGTAGATCGAAGAGCAGCTGTGTCTCCGGCTCTGTAGGCTGCATCACGGGTCCTCAGCAGCGAGCGCACCTCTGCTGTCATCCATGGCTTTTCATTTCCACGTGCAGTGAAGGTTTTAATGACAGTGACATCCTCGGTGCACTTAGCAATGTAGCTGGTTACAGTCTCTGCGTACTCCTCGATGTTGATGAGGTAATCATGGGATGCTGCTGTCCTGAACACATCCCAGTCAGTGTGCAGGAAGCAATCCTGCAGTGTTGAGGCTGCTCCCCTGGCCAGACCCTGGTGTGTTTTCTCTCTGCTCTGACTTGTTTTTGCAGTGGTCTGTAGGCTGGTGTTAAAAACACTGAAATGTGGTCAGAGTGGCCTAGGTGAGGGCGGGGGCTGCCTTGTAAGCCTCTGGGGTGTTGGTGTAAACCAAGTCCAAGGTGTTCTCTCCCCTGGTCTCAAAATCCACATATTGTTTGAATTTTGGGAGCACAGTCTTAAGGCTGGTGTGGTTAAAATCCCCGGCCACCACAATAAAGCTGTCCGGATATTTGGTCTGTAACTCACTGACGGCGTCATGCAGGGCTCCCAGTGCTTCGTTGGCCTTAGCATTAACGTTAGCACTTGGAGCTACATATACAGCCACAACAAAAATAATGGAGAATTCCCTCGGCAGGTAGAAAGCCGACATTTCACGATGAGGAATTCTGTCAGTGGAGAGCAGTGTTTACCGGCTATCGTAGCGTTCACACACCAGTCCTTGTTTATGTACAAGCAGAGACCTCCACCTCGGCTCTTACCAGAGCCAGCTGCCTCTCTGTCCGCACGGAACGATGTCATTCCCTCCAGCTGTATCGCCGAGTCTGAGATGTTACCGTGGAGCCATGATTCCGTGAAAACAAACACACAGCAGTCTCTTATATCCCTGTATGTTGTCTTGAGAAGACGCAGCTCGTCAAGTTTGTTGTCCAGGGAGCGGACATTAGAGAGGAGAAGCGAGGGCACTGCCGGTCGGGTGGGGTTAGTTGTTAGCCTAGCGTGAATGCCTGCTCTTTTGCCCCATCTCCGCCTCGCGTGAATGCCTGCTCTTTTGCCCCGTCTCTGCCTCCTCTCACACCGCTTGCGTCTCCTACTCTCTCCGGCCGTGTTCGGCTTTGTAGCCGATATGTTTGGCATCGCAGCCGATAGCAGTAGTCCATAGCGGCGTATTCGGTCCATATCGCACCGAAACGCATCCGTACTACCAACGTAGTTTGCCCTGATGTTCAAGAGCTTATTCCTACAGTACATATATCTGGGACAGGCTGGACAAAAAACACAAAACTCACTTTTTAATACTCCGACAATCTCCCGAGGGGACGCTGCGTCTGTGCGCGCCGCCATCTGTAACCAACATAGTGACCGGAAGGAATTTACTAAACTGTGCGGTTAATATTCTGCTCTAGACCAATGCCATTTAATGTATTCAACCTCGGGTGTGTTGGGGATCTTGACGATATTAAAGTTAGCAGTATCAATTCCTTATATTACGACAGTTGCTGCACTCGAGACCCGGGTTTAATAAGTTTAATTAACAGTGAACATTTTGGGATTTATCGATGATATGAAAGGTGCTTATATAGAAGCTTTTCCTTTCTCATTTAATCATGGAGGTAAGAAAGGGGGTGAAGACCGAGGAAAATGGATGGATTGAACGTTGGTTTTTGAAGGGCGGCACGGTGGCGTTGCGATAGAGTTGCTACCTTGCATCGCTGGAGACCCGGGTTTAATCCCGACTATGGCTGTCTGTACAGAGTTTGTACCTTCTCCCTGTGACCGTGTGGGTTATCTTTGAGATCTTCGGTTTCCTCCCACACTCTAAAGACGTACAGGTTTGTAGGTTAATTGGCTTCCCTTCAGCCCACGTGTGTGCAGGGCAGTGTTGATGTGCGGGAATCGCTGGTCGGTGTGGACTCGATGGGCCGAAGGGCCTGTTTCTGCGTGGTATCTCTGAACTAAACTTTAAAAAATCAAGTGGTACAGGACTATTACACTAGGAAAGATATTTCTTGACAACAAGTTAGCATTAACCAAATGTGGTGTCAAAGAACTATAGTAAAACCCTCCTCCTGACACTCCACTGTCCACAAGGCGCAATGGGAAGTGTGATGGAATGCATTTCACTTGTACAACCAACAATTCTCAAAAATTAAATCCTAAACAATCAAGGATAGAACCCCCTGCTAGATCGATTACCCCATTAATCACTCCAAGCATCCATTTCCTCTAACACCAAAGCATTGTGGTTGCCTGGCATGTGTTCTGTCCATAAAATACATTGCTCTGAAAACCACCAGCATTTGACCATGTGACCTCTACTACCAAGAAGGGCTTTGTGCACAAATTTTCTCCAAATTACACTTCTTCATGATTTGGAAATAGATCATTGCTGCTTCATTGTCACTGATCTATCTTTTCGAACTCCTCAGCAAACAGTTCATCATTTCCTCTTTCCCCCTTCCCCCTACTTTATGATTTATGATCATTTTTTTGACCATTCTAAGTGAAATGGACAGTCTGTCAAATTTGCTCTTCAAAAAGTCAAATGGGAAGAAATTGGGGAATAATCTTTAATTTGAGCTCTTTGAGATAACTTGCACAAATTCTTTGATTTTGAATGTAAATTTCAAAAACTTGTATATTTCTTGACTCATTGTAATAAAGATTTTTACTCTTACATTACTTTGCATACAGTTACATTCTTTATCAGTTGTGTAAATTAATAATCTTTAATTGAATACTGTTTTTTATTGTCTTTGGAAATGCTAATATTTAGTGACCAGTAAAATCATGCACATTTCATTGCGTTTTCTTTTTCTTTTTCAGGCTATACTTAAACCTGGTGCTTGGAAACGTGAATGTAACTCTCTTCAGCAAGCAGGCTAAGTAATATCAATTTGCAGTTTGTTCCGTTGGCAACTGCTGACATGTTTTCCAAAGCCTTTTTTGAACACTTTCAAAATATAACTTTTTAAGCTTCTAGTTTATGATTCTATAGATTTAAAAAAAACAATTATGTTCATCTTGTTCAATAAATGATCTTTGAGTTAGAAGTATGTCAGTGGCATATTTGAATATAGCTCCACAAATGAGATCAATCCAACAGTTTTTTTAATTGTTGGCCCAGATTTACAGTTTGTGTTTATCTATTTATTCAAGTCCCCTGGCAAGGGATTTCTTCAGCCTAGGGCCATGAAAGGTGAAGCTGCCTGCTGACGTTCCCAAATACAATTCTGCCAGAAAAGAGGAACAACAGATGTGAGGTTTGTAGGGCTGAAATACTTTGCAAGTGTGGGAGGATTTTAAGCTGTGGAGGGATTTGGCATTCGGACAACAGGATCATTAGGTGGGATGAGGTGTGCCAGGCTAAGCCAGGGGGAAATCTTGAGGAACTATAAACTAAGGAATGCAGCAAGGTATTCCATACAGTTTAGAGGTTAAAATGTGCACTTTTTAATTTGCACTTTTGCAGATCAATTTATATTGGGGTCTAATTTTATGAATGATACTACCCCTCATAATTTACAGTGCCATTCAAGTTTACTTTCCCTTTAGACTTTAGAGATACAGCGTGGAAACAGGCCCCTCGGCCCATCAAGTTAGCACCAACCAGCGTCATCCCATACACCAACACTATCCTACACACAAGGGACAATTTACAATCTTACGAAAGCCAATGAACCTGCAAAGCTGTTTGTCTTTGGAGTGTGGGAGGAAACTGGAGCACCCAGAGAAAACCCACGCGGTCACAGGGACTACGTACAAGCTCTGTACAGAGTGCACTCATAGTCAGGATTGATACCGGGTCTCTGGCACTGTAAGACAGCAACTCTACAGTTGTGCCGCCCCGCATAAGCCCCCACAAACATGGTTTGAAGTTCTTCTTGCCAATTTCTGTTTCTGAGAGACAGAAGATATAATCTGTTTCTTGATATTTATCATTTGGTTCCTGTTCTTTTGCAGAAGTCACAAACTAAATCCAACACAATAATTTTTTGAAGGTCATAAGTACCCTATTAATGATAGTTTTACTAGATCTGTGGTACTGAATGTGAACTATTCTAAGTGAAGCTTTTACTCTTTCAGATTTTAATTATATGTAGATTTTAAATATTTAATTAAAAGAATATCTCTCGGCATTAAACTCACTAATTCCAACAATTTTTTCTGCTTAGTCCTTGTAAATAAGTTCAAAATTGTTTAATCTAATTGATGAAAGGGATTCATTTGGGTTGCAAATGTTTGGTTTCTGTTTTTGCAACATATTCATATTTCATTTTTGGCAACTAGCAGAGCATATTGAAGAACAAGCCTAATTTAGATGGTTAAATACCCAGATGCAGTCAAAATTGTCAATAGTTAATAATCATCTATCAATTTTTATAACTAAACAATTCATTTACTTTTCAAACTCTGAAGCATAGTGCTCTATAGCCAACATTGGCACATCACAGCGTAACTCGCAAATTTTCAAAGATAAATTTATCTCTTCTGTTCAAGTATTTGTAATCAAGATTTTACTTTTAGGAGGCCATACCAGTCTATGCTGACTCTCCGAGTAATACCAATAACAACAATTCTTCTCTATTTTCCTGTGACCTATTTTCTCACTTGAATTAATTAATAACCAAACCCAACCCTTCCCCAGCAATTTTCCGAACATTCAAAGGTTCAAAGGTCTTTTATTGTCATGTGTACCAATTAAGGTACAGTGATATTCGAATTACCATACAGCCATACTAAAAAAAGGCAACAAGACACACAACTACATAAATACACAACTACAATTCTGCTCCTTCTTGACCTCAGCGCAGCATTTGATACTGTCGACCACACCATCCTAATTGACCGTCTCCGGTATGGGGTTGGTATTGATGGCACTGCCCTGAGCTGGTTCATCTCCTACCTCAAAGGTAGGAGTTTCTCGACTAACATAGGCAACTCTTTCTCCTTCCCAGCTAATCTCTGCTGTGGGGTTCCACAAGGTTCCATCCTTGGCCCCATTCTCTTCTCCCTGTATATGCTCCCCTTAGGCCAAGTCATTGAAAGGCACGGCATTTCCTTCCATTGCTACGCAGACGATACACAACTCTATCTCCCCCAAAAAACAATCAAATCTGCTTAACCTTACCTTACCCACTGCCTCGAGGATATAAAGTGTTGGATGGCCCAGAACTTCCTCCAACTAAACGAGAGTAAGTCTGAGGTCTTCCTTCTCGGCCCCTCGGACTCAATCAAAATGATAGCAGGCACCCTTGAAAGCCTTACCCCACTACTCAAACCTCACGTCAAAAACCTTGGCGTGATATTTGACTCAGCAGTGAAATTTGACAAACAAGTCAATGCCGTGGTAAAAGCTAGCTTCTTTCAGCTTTGGACGATAGCTAAAATAAAACAATTCCTCCAGTTTGATGACCTCGAAAAGATCATCCACACATTCATCTCCTCCCGCCTAGATTACTGCAACTCCCTTTACACTGGCAGCCAATCTTCCCTGTCCTGCCTGCAACTGGTCCAAAACGCCGCAGCGAGACTCCTGACGGGCACCCGAAAAAGGGACCACATCACCCCGATCCTGGCCTCTCTCCACTGGCTGCCTGTGCGGTTCCGTATAAACTTCAAGATCCTCCTCCATGTCTACAAAGCCCTCAATGGGCTTGCCCCCACCTACATAAAAAGTCTTCTCACCCACCACTCCACCTCCAGGCCCGTCAGATCGGCCGACTTGGGGTTGCTGAATATCCCACGGTCTAGGCATAAGCTCAGGGGCGACCGCGTCTTTGCGGTTGCAGCCCCTAGACTGTGGAACAGCATCCCCTTTCCCATCAGAACTGCCCCCTCCATCGACTCTTTTAAGTCAAGACTAAAAACGTATCTATACTCCCAAGCCTTTCCTGACGTCCTCTGAGTGAGGGCTACATGTATATATGTATGTAGTTTGTTTTGTTTATGCTCTTCTTATAACAAATGTAAAGCACTTTGGCCAATGAGAGTTGTTTTTTAAATGTGCTATATAAATAAATGTGACTTGACTTGACTTGATAAAAGTTAACATAACCATCCACCACAGCGGATTCCCCACATTCCTCACTGTGATGGAAGGCAATAAAGTCTAATTTTCTTCCGTCTTTATTCTCCCACGATCGGGGCAGTCGAACCATCCACAGTCGGGGCGTTCGAAGCCCCCGCATGGTGATTTGCATTTTGTAATTTGCTGAACAACCAGCTCTCTTTGGAGGAAATCTGAAACCCATGCAGTCATAAGAGAAGATGCAATGTCCACACAGAACTTGAGGTCAAAATTAAATATGCATCATAGAACTATTTACATGTGATTGAGAACTTTCAAAATCATGTAAATTAATAGTGTAACTGGTTTTCAGTTTAACCTGGACATGCAAAGTGTTATCAAAACACTTCTTTCTCTCTCCCCCGACCCCCCCCCCCCCCAACCACTTCTCTGTGTGTGGATAGTCCAACTCTGATTGCCACAATTCATTTTGTTTTGTTATTATTGGTATTAACATACTAAACAATGATTGGATATAAATTGTTTATTGCACTGTTTGCAGCTATGCCCCATACAGATTTGACCATAAGATAGACCCCAAGAGAGGCCTGGTTGGTGAATTAGTGAAAGGCAACTTGTCTAAATGTGAGATAGTTGTTTCCAACACCTTAATTGAATTGTACAGTATCACCCACTCCCAAAGATCTGAAATATTGCTAAATGGATTTCTATGGTTAAATGTATGCTCATTTATATCAATGAAACTAAATTTTATACAAAATGTATTAATGAGCGTAAATTTGTTCATAAGAAACCAGATTTAAAAAATAGTCCAAAAAAAACTTGTTTCATTTACATTAATGCTAATCGTTTTGTTTCCACAGATTTGCTTACAAAGATGAATATGAAAAATTCAAACTTTATCTGACTATTATCTTGTTGCTTGGTGCAATATCTTGCATGTTTCTGCTGAATAGGTAAGGCTTTTTATTTGGTCCATCCTTGAATTGGAGGGCAACCGGAAATGTACTGTTTTAACTTGGGCCGTAGTCCCAGCTTGATGCGTTTGCCAGATGGAGTCAAAATTCTCTTGCATCATGCCAGTCTTTTTTTGTCTATAAACAAATGGGGGGACTATGTGTAAACACTGCTGTAATTTCTACATGGTGAAACCAAAATGTATAAAAATGGCCTTTATTGACATCTGACAATGTGCACTTTTACCACATGTGATTTTTTCTATTACAAATCTCACATTGTGGAGTACAGAGGCAAATAAATAAATGATGGGTCTTTGTCCCAAACATTATGGAGGGCGCTGTGTGCAAATATTTTGGCTTGCATGTTATCATGGAATAAGTATGTGATAGAGATGAATTTCTGAGGGCAGCTGAATTTAGGAAGGGTATTTACTCTCTCTCAGTTGATGGGGTCAAAGGCTTTGAGGTCAAAATAGACCCTGTATGGTGGTCGTTGCTGCTCTAATTTTTCTTGTTTAGTGCCTTTCTTGTCCTCCTTTCCTCTGGATGGACAGAATCTGCACTGATTTCAGCAGCAGCTATTCGGCCTCTGGGAGATGGTGGTTAAGGAGGGGCCTGGCGGTGACTTTCCCTCTGGCAGGAAACGGAGGGAAACTCTTCTTTAGTCATCACTGAGAGGCTTGTCACCTATTGAGGATAGTTACAATTATAGTATCTGGTACTGATAAAATATCCTCTTTAAGGCTGTGGATTTGAGAAGGAATGTCTTCATTCCTGAGACTTGGGATTTCAGTGGAGAAACTTTCGGCTCCTAAGGTGCTATTATTTTTCATTTGGAATATGACTCTCTTGCCATTCTTGATGGTCAGGTGTGGCAGCAAAGCAGCTAGGGGATACAATTGTGTGTTTATGTTGAGGAGATCTTTGGGCTGTTGACAGACACTCTGTCCATAATGAGTTCACCTTGTTGGGATTTTACATGGCTTCAACAGTACTGAAGAGCCCACACATGACTGGTTTGTTGGCAACTTTCTGCGCTCTTGATTGCCACCATCTCATTTTCAGATCCCAGGTTTATGCTGGACCTCTAACTTTGGATGTCCATAAACTGGTTTATTTTCGCTAGAAGGAAGATAAAGCTTGCAAACTTGGAGCACCGAGTGTTTTGTTAATTAGCTCCTAGTAATTCTCGACAAATCAGATCTGATTGATCATGATTATTCATCTCCAACATCTCTTCATGGTTGGTGGTTGTGTAGATGGCAGCCCAATGAGCTGTGGACACCTTGCTGTTCCTGTAGGTTGGGAATTATCAGTTTCTCATTACACCACTAACTTGTCCTGCAAATGATACTTCCTACGTCATCATTTAAATAACTCTTTCCCCCCCCCCCCCCCCTAAAAATATTACAAGTATAATCGTGATGTCCTGTGCTTCTTTTTCTGCAACAGAACATTTTTAAATGTAAGGACATGCTCAGGCACTTTATCAAAAGTATCCTGTTGCAGTTGATCTTCCCTACTCCTTCCTTGCCAATCACATCTTGTCATAGGTTTGCTGCTTTTCCAACCCTGGCAGTGCTCCCAAAGAGATCAGTTTCTTCTTTCAAGGTTGGAATGGCAATCTCCTTTGGTCTCATCTGGAACTACCAGAGTTGGATGTATGCAATGTTATCCTGTCCCTGATGTTATACTCAATGTATACAATATCATATTGCATGTGTTGTTGAGCCAAAAAAAGACAATTGAATCCTCTTAAATAGAATTGCTGGAAATTTCAATGTTGTTTCTCCTGATGGCTGAATTAATTTAAGAGGAATATAGATAGAAATTATAGGAGTAACCCAGATAAAGGAAATTCCTCTGTTGCAGAAATCAATAGAAGAAACCCCATAAATTCATTGCACAGGTATTATCGGTATATTTTTTGTCATGGTACATGGCTGTACAGCGTACCAGCATCTCCTTTATTAAAAAAAAGTGAAACAACATTATTTAATTTAATTTTCCGGCCACATGACATGTTTATTAATTGTGTGTACCGGAACTGTTCTGTGTTCAACAAAAGTACTGTATTACAGTTAACAGTACAACAAGTTTCGTTCCGATCGGTGGCATATTCTAAAAGTTATTGTGGTTTAAAAATCTTTAAAAAACGCGTGTGCGCAGATTCCTAAAGTCAGCGCCACGCAGATTGGTCTCTTCTCCTGTCAGATTGGCCTCTTCTCCTTCCTGCCCCACTGGCGGCGGCCTGTCCCGCCTCACTGACAAACTCCTCTCTCCCATCCTCACAGTAACTTGTCTATAGTCTCCCCTACCACCGGTGATGTCCAGGGGGGGGGGGGGGAGAGGGGGTTGCATGGAGGCCCAGTGGAGGCCCTGGTCCCGTCTCTCTCTCCCTCATCACTCACCCCTCTCCCCCGCCGCCCTCTGCGGCAATGGCGGTCCCGTCCCCCCGGGTCCGTCTCCTCCGCCGCCGCTGCAGTAACTCACCCTCACAGCCTCCTCGGAGGAGATCTTCTCCACCAGCTCGTCGAAACTCATGGTGCCCACCGTGACGAACACCGACTCCATCTCCCTCCCCGCCTCCCTGTGGCCCGGTGGCAGCAGCGAGCGGGCAGGGTGGGGACAGGCTGAGCAGCAGCAGCGGGTGAGCAGGGCGGGGATGGGCCGAGCGGCAGTAGCAGCGGGCGGTTGGACGGGCACGGGCACGGGCACACACACACACACACTCACTCACTCACTCACTCACTCACTCACTCACTCACTCACTCACTCACTCACTCACTCACTCACTCACTCACTCACACTCACACTGAATGATCTGTGGAGGAAGGAACTGCAGATGCTGCTTTTTATGGAGGGAGTGACTGAGGGTAGGGGAAAGGTGAGGGGGGGGGATTGGGGAGGGGATGAGGAGAAGGAAAACATCCTGGGGTGAGGAGGGAGATGTGGGGGGGTTGTGGGAGAGGAAGGGGTAGGGAGTGGGGGAGGAGGGGGAATAGAGGGAGAGAAGGTGGGAGTGGGGGAGGGAGAGGGGGAGTGGGGACTAGAGGTAGAGGAGGGCAGTGGGGGAGGTCAGGAGGGATAGTGGGGGGGATAGGGGGAGGTGAGGAGTGGGGGATAGAGGGATAGGGGGTAGGGAGGGGAGAGGAGTTATGGAGGGAGGGAGGGAGTGACTGAGGGTAGGGGAGAGGAAGGGAGAGGTGAAGGAGGGATGGGGGATGGCAGGAGGAGAGGGGAAAGAAGTGGGAGGGTGAAGAGGAGGGGAGGGAGTGCTGGGGGATGAGGGGAAATGAACCGTGCCTGTGCCGTTGGGGGCAATATTGCGTTTGGGGGACGGGTTACATTGGGGGAACGGGTGAGTGGTGGAATATTGCATTGGGGAACGGGTTGCGTTGGGGGATCAGGCCTCCCGTGTGACAGGGACCCAACGGGTCCCACTTAGCCTAGTTTTGTTATTAGAAAGTAAATGTATTCTAAGTGTTTTGGGCTTAATAGCATGGGATTACATGGTACCCGTGGCGGGGGGGATCCCCCCCCGACCTGACTAATTGAAGTTCAAGGTAAAATGCACACATTTAGCAAGAATATTTCAAAGATGAACTTCACTTGAGTAGGCAGTAAAGAACAACTATAACATGGGTGGGAAAAGTTGTTCCAGAACTGTTGATAAGCGAGGATGTAGAAGCATCCACACTTTTGGCATTAGTCCAATCCATAATGTACTGCATGTTCTGGTAGAAATTAGACCATGTTGCTTAATGGAAGATTAGAATGGATTACAACCTGTATTTGTGTTAAGGGGAAACTAGAACATATCTGTCAAATTCATTTTTGATAGTCTCCATCATGCAATCCTTTTCTGTTTTAGTAAGAACTGCAGTAAATTGAACTCTTTTGGTAACATTTACTCTTTTTCCCCAGGGTAATTGATGAAATATTTAACTTCCTGTTGGTCTGGTATTACTGCACCTTAACAATAAGGGAGAGTGTTCTTATCAGCAATGGATCAAGGTAAGATGACACTTGGTGTTTGATACCTTTTTAATACATTTAAACTAGAATGCTACACATTGGAAATATCTTCCCCACCCAGTCACCCACTATTTCCCCTGACACTAACAACATTACATGCACTGTTTCTATTTTTTTCAACTTTTCATTCCAGTGATTAATGTCAAGACTTGGTTACACTCATCTCTTTTACTGGAAGGCAGGGGAAATTTCTATATGTGGTATCAAGTCCACAGCAACCAGCTATGTGGATGCTGTGGATGATATTTGCACCCACTCCCTGTTTTGCATTGATCTGCAAGTCACTCCCAAAAAATACTTTTTGCTTAGTTTGCAATCAGCCAATAGGTACATGCTCGCTTTCCATAATGTTTTGAAACTTGTAAATTCTAAATTGGAGAATGAGACGAACATTTGACAGCCGTGGCAGCCATCGCTTCCTATAAGGCAAAACTAAGTGGTAGCTCGAGTGATAGTGAGGCATCACTTCTGGTCAAGTTCAATGCGATGTACACAAGCTTCGAATGGGGGAACATTGATGCAGATTCTCGGGTCCCCTTAGCCCACAATCGCATTTGTAATCACGGTCAGCTCAATGTGAATATAGATACTTATACAGTAGAGTGTGCTCTACTGAAGCTTAGCCTTGCTAGGTCATGTCATCAAGAACTTATTGCACATATAACCTATAAGATGTTCTTTAAATGCTTTCTACCAATGGAGAGTACAGAAAATGTTATGTTTTCTTCACACTAATGCCTTTGGTTATATCGAACCCAATAATTCCCTAAGGAATATTTTTTTCTCTTTTTAGTTTACACCTTTTTTTTGTCTTGAGCATCTCAAAGATTTTGCTGAAGCTTATTCAGTTGGATGGTAGTAAGTAGTTCTTGATTCACGAGAAAAATATTTGATTTGATTTTTATCATTCACAACAAGAGAAAGTAACTCACTCAGGCATAGTTTGCATCAACCTTAGACTAATTTTGTTACTCTTAACAGAAATATCTGCATTGGAATTCAAAGTACAAGTTATTTATCAACTTGCAAAGAAACAACAAACATTTGGAATTCTGTTCCATCTTAAAGGAAGGTGGGAATTGCATGTTACATTCAGATTGTAAATGTTTGCCTATATTAGTTTAGTTTAGAGATACAGCACGGAAACAGACCCTTCGGCCCAACGAGTCCGCACCCACCAGCGATCCATTAACACTATCCACACACCAGGGACAATTTACACTTATACCAAGCCAATTAACCTACAAACCTGTACGTCATTGGAATGTGGGAGGAAACTGAAGATCTCTGAGAAAACCCATGCGGTCACAGGGAGAACGTACAAACTCCATATAGACAGCAAGCGTAGTCAGGATCAAACCCGGGTCTACTGCCGCTGTAAAGCAGCAACCTTACTGCTGCGCCACCGGGCTGCCCTGTGACACAGTTTGCCTTGCTTTTATTTTTTGTAACAGGATTCTTCTGCAGCCAGTCTGCACTATTAGAGAAAAAATGAGTGTCGAACAAGAGCTGAAAAAGATGTGGTCATAGTCTCTGCTGTCTCTGACTTTGAATAGCATATGTTGCAATTTGACTTGTACCTTAACTTGCTGACTGGTTCGCACGCAACAAAAGTGTTTCACTGTACCTCGGTACACGTGACAATAAACTAAACTAAACCTTTTGAATTTTTAGAACCAGTTGATTTCAAGTGCATCACAATGTTGTAGCTTACAGGGTTTAAATGACTTTCTCAATTATGTCAATTTGGGGCATTTTCATCAACATATATTTGTCTACAACAAATTTGCAATACCTCAATACTTCAACTATTCATTCCTATTTTGCATTAGCAATGGATATTTGTTAAAAATGTAAGTAGACTGTCTCACCACAGGTGACCCAGGTCACATTGCTGATGGGGAATTTGATATATTTGAATTTTTTTTAATGTAGTCCATTGCTCACCTTGGAAGATTTTTAAATTTTGTTAAAGCATCTGACAACCCTGTGGTTATAATTTGTAGTTCGTAGGAATCACTGAGTGGTGAGTTACAAATGATCCGTGATTGTTCAAACATGGCATTCACATTGTTCCTTTGCTTTCTCAACAATGAAAATTATCCCATGAATAACAACTGACACACACCCAGTCCTTTGCTCAAGTCTGCCACACCCTAAAGTTATCAGTATTGTTATGTGGGGAAATATTGTTCTGAGCTATAGGGAGAGGTTGAGCAGGCTATGAATCTATTCCTTGGAGTACAGGAGGATGAGGGGTCATCTTATAGGGGGTGTACAAAATCATGACAGCATAGATCAGGTAAATGCAGTCTCTTGCCCAGTGTAGGGGAATTGAGAACCAGAAGACATAGATTTAAGGTGAAGGGGGAATAATTTATAACGAATCTGAGGGGTAATTTTTTTACACATAGGTATGTGGAACGAGCTGCCAGAGGAGGTCGTTGAGGCAGGTAATGTCAAAACATTTAGACAGCTAGATGGGTAAGATAGGTTTAGTGGGATGTTGGTCAAACACAGGCAGGTGGGACTTGTGTAGAAGGAACATGTTGGCCGGTGTGGGCAAGTTGGGCCGAAGGGCTTGTTTCCACACTGCATGACTCTGATTGATTGTTGATTTTTTGTTGATTTTGATCAATATCAGTTTTAGCCACGTGGTTGGTTGCACCCCAAGATATATTGGAAAGTTAGATTAAAAAGTGAACATGATTTCCCTTTTCATGGACCTGCTAGTGATACTAAATTTCTGAATTTTGTTTAATTATGAACTTGTGGAAGTTATTTGGTTGGAAAGATAATTGGCCTACATCTATATTACTAAAAGTCTGATCTTGGCCGCTTTTGGCCCACTGTGCTGCGGTTTCCGAGAGAACGCCGCCACCTATGGCCGTCATTTTTGGCCACCTCGCTCAGAGCCCCCCTCCACCTTCCGTGACCGGATGATTTTTCCCATCGATGAAAAATCAGAGAGATATTAATGTTTTGAAAAAATTCGCCATTCTCTCTGCTGCCCCCGCTGGCGGCAGGGGGGAGGGACTATAAAAACCAGAAGTGTAGTGCCTCACTCAGTCTCTGCCAGACCCAGGCTCTCTGAGCTGCGAATAACACTGAACGCACGTCTACTCCACGGTGAGTCCCCTCGATGCGGCTGTAAAGTGGCTGCTGCCCAATTGTTTGCCTCGCCTTTTTAAAAAATTTGTGTTCACAAAATGAATTTTGGTTGTCAGGTGGCTGCTGCCCAATTGTTTGCCTCGCCTTTTTAAAAAGTTTGTGTTCACAAAATGAATTTTGGTTGTCAGTTGGCTGCAGCCCAATTGTTTGCCTCGCCTTTTTAAAAAGTTTGTGTTCACAAAATGAATTTTGGTTGTCAGGTGGCTGCAGCCCAATTGTTTCCCTTGGCTTGGCTTTTAAAATCGTTGCAACAGTTGGCTGCCAGCCCAAGAATCCATTCGGCCCACAATGTCTATACCAGCCGTCTGGAAACCAGTACCTTGGGCCCGCAACACCCATACTAGCGCAACAGAAAGCGCCCCCCCCCCCCCACCACTGGCGAACAATATTGGAATTGGTGGAGAGGTGGATATTGCGTTGGTGACTAGCCCTCCCGTGTGATGCTGGGACCACTTAGTCTAGTATTTATTAAAAATTAAAGTCTAGGATTTGAGTCTGAATGTGCACAAATTAACAGTTTGGATTGATGATTTTACGGATATAACTGGCATTTATTCAGAAACTGCATGGGTGTAACAAATCTAGCCATCGTAACATCTGCAGTTTTTCTTAAATAAATTTTCATACTGGGTAGGCAAAATAAATTTATATTTTGTTTTCTCATCACATAATTATTTAAGTTGCTAAAGCTATCATGGTGCATTATCAGAGAACATGCATCGTTTTGATGCCTTTTGTTTTCGATTGTGCACACTGCATTATAAGTGATCTTGGAAGTGTTTTTATTAGAGTCTAAGCAGTAATGTTTTATCTTTTCCTACTTTATTGTTTCTTTTATCTGATAGAATTAAAGGCTGGTGGGTGTCTCATCATTATGTGTCTACATTTCTCTCAGGGGTAATGTTAACATGGTAAGTTTCAAGCGTTCTTTCATAGACCAATATTGTCTGGGGGGGGGGGGAGGGAGAATGTACATTCTAAAATATTGGGCAAAAATAGCCATTGACACAGTAAAATTCATAGCAACCTGCTCCCCTCCCCAATTATTCAGTGGAATACAGTTCACTACTTATAATGAGCCATCCTGAATCAGAATGGCTCATAACTCCAACCTCTAGTATGCACTGTGTTAATCAGTCTTGACTCAGCAGTTAACTTGCAAAAAGCAAAATGAATCTCTATGCCTGATTTGTGATACTGAGAGACAAATATAGATTTATGGCATGTGCAAACATTAGATGAAATGTTAGCCCTTGTTCAAGGGGACTGGATTACAAAGGGTTGGAAGTTATGTCATGGTCGTGTAAAGGTCCAATTAAACCAGAACTGGTCAATTTAATTCCATTCTGAGACCCAAAAGGATTTTTGTCACTAAGGCCTGCAGTGTAGCTTTGTATTAAGTATTCCAGCCAATTCATTTTTAACCTTTATTAAAGCTGAGCTGCTTGGTAATGATGTCGGAAAACTTTTCACATTAAAGATTAGTGGGAGAGTAGAACTCTATCATTTTTTTTTGTATATAAGGTTGTTAAGGCTAAGTGAATTGAAAGTCTCCGGCTAAAATTGGTAGATTTTTCTGGCACATGAATGTTGAATCAGATAGGTGAATGGTAAGACACACCAACCATGATGAACTTTAATTTGAAAATTTGGATTGTGACTGAATGGCCTGCTTCATTCAATTCCCAGATTACATGAGCTGTTGTCCACAATTCACTAATCAGTTTTCATTCACTATTAAACCATGCTTTCAAGGCAAAAACAGGATAAGAAACTACTTGTGATTTTTGTTTTGTTTTATCTAGGTATTAAATTCCTAATTGCACGTATTACTTGTACACAAATGTAATTAACACCAGCTTGATAGCAAATTTTATATGCATTCTTCTGAACCTTTTTTTTACATGTTTTGTTTTTAAGGCCAAATGGGTTAATGTATCAAATGTTTCGCAGTCAATTTCTAGCATTTTCTATTTATCAGAGTAAGTATTTGATTTTTTCTTTCTCTTGATTTTTGAAATGTATTACTGAGATTTTGTTCACCTACTTGGAAAGGAAGGAGCTTTAACTGTGATATGTATCCATTAAGAAAAAGGTGTCTATTGATCTTGCATCAAAATAGAAATGTTGTGTATTCTCCTGTAGAGTTTACTTGGTGGATGCAATTGGAATAATGGGATGATTAAATGATGGAAAATACTGGAAACCATGTTAGTTAGCAACCGTGGAGACAGAAACAATTGATCTTCTGGATTCATTGCCTATCCATCGCAACTGAGAAAAGCTTTTGTCTGCCAATTTGAAGGGAGAAGAGCAGAAGACCAAAAAGGTAGAACTGTGATGGGATAGCAGCAGGGATTGAATTGTTGATGGAGGCTGCTGAAAGAAAATGTAAAGGCTTGAAAATAAGAAGAGATATGTCTGGTGGGGTATAAATTACAGGTGATGAATAATTTCAGATCTAATCGGGCTGGGGTGTTTTCGATTTTTTTAAACGAAAAGCTTCTAGAATGTGAGGTTCAACTGTTGAATGGCTGTTTATGTGAAATTGATTAATTCAGTGCCAAAGTCCCACCTTCATCACTCTTTCCGTTACATTTAATGACAGTATCACTTCCACTTTCTGTCCGTGCATAGAATTGGAAGGCTTTCTTGTCTTTTTTGTTCCCGGTTTCTGTTCTGCTCCTTTGTGGTCCATCTTTGACCCAACTGTGCTTCCTCTTCACTGTCTCACCCACATATCTTGTAAAGACTCATTCCATTTCCTAGTTTTTCTATTCCTTCGGACCAGTTGTTCTGATGTATCTATTGCCTTAATTGTGGGTTTCCCTCAACAATGGCTGACAAAGCCTTGACTGCTCAATTTCCTGAATTTCTGTTCTTGCCTAAACTGGAATGTTCTACCTTGTTAATGTGGAACATAGAACAGAACAGCTCAGGAACAGACCCTATGGCCCACAATATCTATGCCGAACACTATGTCAGATAAACTAATCTCATCTGGCTGCACATAATCAATATCCTTCCTTTTCTGCATATCCATGTGTCTACTAAAAACATCTGAAACTCCAGTATTGTATAGGGTTGTATGCACCACCACCCCTAGGAGCAAGTTCCAGGCACCCAACACTGGCTCAGCCAGGACCGAGCCTTTTTAGATGAAGTAGCTAGTCATAGAAACATAGAAACATAGAAAGTAGGTGCGAGAGTAGACCACCAGGCCCATCGAGCCCGCACCGCCATTCGCTCATGGCTGAACACTAAACAGACACCCTTACCCACAAAACAGTAGACACAAGACACAGAACACAAGACACTACCCTCCCCTTTATATCGCTATCACCCCTCTCCACCCAAGAACCGCGTGATCTCCTGGGGGAGGCAAAAAAACGGATAAAAACCCAGGTCCAATTCGGGAAAAAAATCCGGGAAATTCCTCTCCGACCCAATCCAGGCGATCGACACTTGTCCAGGAGATCACTCGGGTCTTACTATACTAACCATACCTAGGTCCATATCCCTGCCCTCTCCCCGTAGCCCCTTATCCCCTTGGCAGCTAAAAAACCATCTATTTTAGACTTAAATATATTTAATGTTTCTGCTTCCACTGCTCCCTGGGGCAGTGAATTCCATAAATTAACCACCCTCTGGGTGAAGAAGTTCTTCCCTCATCTCAGTTTTAAAAGAGCCCCCTCTTATTCTACAACTATGTCCCCTAGTTCTAGTTTCCCGATCATTGGGAACATCCTCGGTGCATCCACCCGATCAAGGCCCCTCACGATCTTATATGTTTCAATGAGATCGCCTCTCATTCTTCTAAACTCCAAAGAGTAGAGTTCCAGCCTACTTAACCTTTCCTCATATGTCAATCCCCTCATTGCAGGAATTAATCTTGTAAACCTTCGCTGCACTGCCTCCAGGGCCAGTACATCCTTTCTTAAGTATGGACCCCAGAACTGTACACAGTATTCCAAATGTGGTCTCACTAATACTGTGTACAGCTGCAGCAAGACCTCCGTGTTTTTATACTCAATCCCCCTAGCAATAAAAGCCAAAACTCCATTGGCCTTCCTGATTGCTTGCTGCACCTGCATACTAACTTTTAGTGATTCATGTACTACTACCCCTAGATCCCTTTGCGTTGCATTACAACGCAGCTCCACCTCATTTAGAAAATAACTTGCCCTATCATTTTTTTTCCCAAAGTGAATGACTTCACATTTATTAGTATTAAATTTCATCTGCCAAGTTGTTGCCCACTCACCTAGCTTATCTATATCCTTTTGCAGACTCTTCCTATCCTCCTCATCCCCTACTTTTCCTCCCATTTTTGTATCGTCCGCAAATTTTGATATATTACACTTGGTTCCCTCCTCCAAATCATTTATATAAATTGTGAACAACTGGGGTCCCAGCACCGACCCTTGCGGAACCCCGCTAGTTACCGGTTGCCATCCCGAGTATGAACCATTTATCCCCACTCTCTGCTTCCTATTTGTTAGCCAATCCTCTACCCATGCTAATATATTACCCCCAATCCCATAATTTTTTATTTTTAGCAATAGTCTCTTATGTGGCACCTTGTCAAAAGCCTTTTGGAAGTCCAAGTATACCACATCCACCGGTTCCCCTTTATCCACCCGGGTTGTTACTTCCTCAAAGAATTCGAGCAGATTCGTTAAACAGGACTTCCCCTTCACAAAACCATGCTGGTTCTGTCCGATGAAGTCATGTTTATCCAAGTGCCCCGTTAGTGTTTCTTTAATAATTGTCTCTAACATTTTACCCACCACCGATGTTAGACTAACCGGTCTATAGTTACCCGCCTTCTGTTTACTTCCTTTTTTAAATATAGGTGTTACATTGGCCATTTTCCAATCCACTGGGACCGTTCCTGCCTCCAGGGAGTTTTGGAAAATTATCACCAATGCATCCACAATCCCCACCGCTATCTCCCTCAAGACCCTTGGATGTAATCCATCAGGCCCAGGGGATTTATCCTCCTTCAGTCTCATTAATTTCCCTAATACCACCTCCTTGGTGATCTTAATAGTATTTAGCTCCTCCATTCCTACCGCCCCCTGTTTATCCAGCGTTGGAATATTTTTTGTGTCTTCTATGGTGAAGACTGATACAAAATACTCGTTTAATGCCTTTGCCATTTCCATGTTCCCCACCAACAACTCTCCAGTCTCACCCTCCAATGGACCAACGTTCACCTTAGCCACCCTTTTTCTTTTTATATAGCTATAAAAACTCTTACTATTAGTTTTTATGTTGTTCGCTAAATTCCTTTCATAGTCTATTTTCCCCGTCTTAATTAATCTCTTAGTTATTTTTTGCTGACCTTTAAATGCTTCCCAATCCTCTACCCTCCCACTATCTCTAGCTACCTTATATGCCCTTGCCTTCAGCCGAATACTATCCTTTATAGTTTTACTGAGCCATGGCTGACTGTTCTTTCCCTTACCCCTTTTTTTCTTCATAGGAATAAATTTTTCTTGAAGGTTATACAGTAGATCCTTAAACGTACACCACTGCTCATGTACCGTCTTATTCTTGAGTCTGCTATCCCAGTCAACTTTGATCAGCTCAGTCCTCATACCTTCATAATCCCCTTTATTTAGACTAAGTACCCTAGCCTGAGTTTCAACCTGCTCTCCTTCTATTTGAATATGGAATTCGACCATATTGTGGTCACTTGTTCCCAACGAGTCCCTAACTATGACATTTTTAATTAATCCTGCTTCATTACACAGGACCAGATCCAAGATTGCCTCCCTCCTTGTCGGTTCTGTGACATACTGTTCTAGGAACCCGTCTCTAATACATTCTATAAACTCTTCCTCTAGTCTACCCTGCCCAGTTTGGTTTGCCCAATTAATATGAAAATTGAAGTCCCCCATGATTACAGCAGTTCCCTTTTTACATGCGTCAACTATTTGCAGATTTATGTTCTGACTAACAGCGTCACAGCTATTTGGAGGTCTATAAATTACACCCACTAGTGTTTTTTTCCCCTTGTTATTCTCTATCTGTACCCAAGCTGTTTCACTATCCTGATCCTTCAACGCAATATCCTTCCTCTCTATTGCCGTTATTCCCTCCCTTATTAAAAGGGCCACCCCTCCTCCCTTTCTTTCCTGTCTATCTTTTCTAATTGTCGAGTACCCCTCTATATTTAACTCCCAATCCTGATCCCCTTGCAGCCATGTCTCCGTAATGGCCACGATATCATAACTATATGTACTTAATTGCACCGTTAATTCATTTATCTTATTTCGAATACTCCGTGCATTTAGATACAGCACTTTCAGATGATTTTTACTACCCTTCCTTTCTGTTTTTGCCCCTTTTACATCTAGAGCTTTATCTTCACACATTCTGGATCCTCCTGTCACATTTTGATTTTCCGTTTCCCCACTGATACCCTGCTCTATTTCCTCTACCCCTGCCGTTATTACCCCCCTTGATACCTCCCCCCCGCTACTTAGTTTAAAGACCTCTCTACTGCCCTAGTTATATGATTTGCCAGGACCCCAGTCCCAGCACCGTTCAGGTGAAGTCCGTCCTTACAGAACAGATCCCCCCTGTCCCAGTACTGGTGCCAGTGGCCCAAGAAACCAAACCCATTTTTCCCACACCAGTCTTTGAGCCACGCATTCAGCTTTTTAATTTTTCGTACCCTCGCCGATTTGGCCCGTGGCTCAGGTAGCAATCCGGAGATCAGTACCCTCGAGGTTCTGCTTTTTAATTTATTCCCTAACTGCTCAAACTCGTTCAGCAGATCCTCCTTCCTCGTCCTTCCTATGTCATTGGTCCCCACATGGACCACGACCACTGGATCCTCCCCCTCACTCTGCAAATTTCTCTCCAGCATCGCAGAGATATCCTTAACCCTAGCACCGGGTAGGCAACACAGCCTTCGGGACATGTTCTGCTGGCCGCAGAGAACCTTATCTACCCCCCGAATAATACTATCCCCTATCACCACGGCATTTCTTCTAACTCCCCCCTCTTGAATGGCCCCCTGATCCACGGTGCTGCAGCCAGGTTGCTCATCCCTCCCACAGCCCCTGATCCCGTCCTCACATTGAGTAAGAGCCTCGGTCATGCTCGTCAGGGACAAGGGCTGTGGCTCCTGCCGCATCTCCCTCCTGGTTCCCCCTACCTGCCTCGCTTATGGCCACACCTTCCTTTCCCTGCTCACTAACTACTGAATTAGTTAAACTGGTCGGTGTGACCATCCCCTGGCACAAAACATCCAGGTAATACTCCCCCTCCCTGATGCACCGCAGCGTATGAAGTTGGGTCTCCAGCTCATCAATGCGGAGCTCGAGTTCCGCTAGCTTCAAACACTTACTGCAGCTGTAGGGATCATCTACATCAATGGTGTCGACAATTTCCCACATCTCACAGTATTGGCACATCTCCTGGCCACCCATCTTATATAAGTAATTAACTGGTCCTATTAAGAATAAAGTCTGCCTGTGCTTGGCTTCTACTTTTCAACTGTTTTTCCCCCTCTAACTCACTTCTCTCCTCCACTCGGGCTAGAGCCAATCAGTCGTATCTCTTGCTAATCTCCTGCTGCTGTTGCTCCCAAATCTACAGCAGTTCTGAATCTTCCAAGTGATTGTACTATTTAATTGGTTCTCATAGTGCTGTCTCCTCTGCTGAGGATATACATCATGTATGTACTCTAGACTGTGGAATTCCTTGGAATCTTGATAGTTGTCCTGCTGAAAACGAATCAATTTTTTATCAAAACTTACCCATTTAATGTTCCATATTGCAGCAAAGTCTCTAACGTGCCTTGAGTGGAAATAAAAGATGCAAGGAAAGATCCTTTGCTATTTATTTCAGTTTGTGATTCTTGATTTGAATTTAACAAGAATCTTGATTCTAATTTAACAAGATTACAAAATTATTTCCTTTTTTAAAATTCATTTGTAGGAATATTTGAAATGTCCAGAGGAAAAGCTGAACATTAATGGACTAGGTCAAAATGTTCCAACTTTAAGATAATTTTTAGTTTCTGCCAGAATTACAATTTCTTCTCTCCCCCCCCCCACTCCTCCCCCACCCCCCCCCCCTTTACTAATAGTGGTATTCGCAGAATTACCACTATTGCCTGCAGTCCGCCCTTTCACCCTTTTTTATTTTTATTTTTAGTCAAACAAAAAACAAATGTTAGTTGGAGGTGGGTGGGGGAGGGGAAGGGAGAAACTTTATTTCTTAGTCCCCTACCTGGTCGGAGAGGCGGCTTCCCTCCGAGCTGCACCTTCGCCCCTTCCTCGCGGCCTACCATCAAAACTGGAGCGGCCTTTCCTGTCGGGACCGGCCGGGACTACAGCTTCGGCGGCGGCACAGCGCCGGGATACCAACACGGAGCGGGCGATGCCTTACCGGGTCGCCGTGCGGTAAGCTCTGGAGTGCGATGACCGCCGACTCCAACATCGAGGAGCTGTGGCTGTGGGCATCCAGCCGCGGGCGGCGCTGGATTTGGAACACCGCGGAGCCTGGGATCCGAGATCGCCAGAGTCGGAGCTCCAACCCGCGCGGCCTGAGGACTGCGGGTGCCGCGGTCTCCGGGGAGGAGGCGGCCGCTCCAGACATATTCCAAGCCGCTGAGGAGTGTTTACCCGACACCGGAGTTCCAGCTTTCCGGCAAAGAGGGCCTGAAAGCATCGGACTGGCTGCGGAGGCCACAAATAGGCCCCAACCTCGGGTGTTTCACAGAGAAAGAGGACTTAACTTTTAGATGCCTTTCCCACAGTGGAACATTTTGATTCTGTTGTGGGGGGACGTTCTTGTTGAATTCTATAATGTGTTATGTCATTTTTTCTGATTTTTAATTTTTCTTGGATGTACGGAAACTATTATTTCTTTTATTATTTCTTTTATGTAAAGCACTTTGGTTTCAACGCGAGTTGATTTAAACGTGCTATATAAATAAAATGTATTTACTTACTTACTATTACATTACATTCAAAATCCCAGTGGTTGTTAAACATGACAATTGGAGAAGTTCCTACTCTAGCTCTTGCACTAAACGTTCTTCCCTTTATCATGTATCTGTACACTGTGGATGGCTTGATTGTAATCATGTATAGTTTTCCCATTGACTGGCTACAATGCAACAAAAGGTTTTCACTGTACCTCAGTACACTTGACAATAAACTAAACTGTTAAATTTTTGGACGTAAGCACCCAAGTAGCTGTAAAGATGCAATGGCAATTTCCTGAGCAAAAAATATATATATATATATTGATGGAAAATTGCAATTTAATGGCAATATTGCACTTGGGAGCGAGTTGCATGTTTTTTTTTAGAGGATTGAGCATTGGAACTCCAGATTGGGTCAAACAATATTACCTAGGCAGGACAGGCTACATGGCACAGAGCCTAAAGAAGATTTGAAACAATATAGGTATTTTGTAAGCAAAGTAATTGTAAATCCGATTAAAACCTGCTAAAGATTGTAAAAACCATTATTATTAGTTGCATTGTCTGCCAAGATGTATGATTTGGATTTTAATCTTAACCTCCACTTTTGTTTAGGTTGTGTGCAGTTCTTGCAGTATTATTACCAGAGTGGCTGCCTTTATAGATTGCGGGCTTTAGGAGAGAGGGATCACATGGATCTTACAGTTGGTAAGTGATTTAGCCTTGATTTGTTTACCTAAAGACCTTAAATGGTTACACTCTAACCTCACTGGCTTAAGTCAGGGCTGCCAACTCTCACGCATTGAGCATGAGACTAACGCATTTGACGAAATTCTCACACTCTCACGCTGATGACAGAAGTCTCACGCTCAACATTAAAAAAAATATATATATGAATAAATAAATAAAGCCACACTCCTCCACTCTCGCCAATGAGAATAGTTTTCTGTCGGCGGGTTCCCCGTAAAGAACGAGCAATTTAATTGGCTTAAGCCCATCGCACACTATTTAAAATTGCAATGTAGACAAAAATACTGGAGAAACTCAGCGGGTGAGGCAGCATCTATGTCTGAGTTTGACCCTTCACACTCAAGCATTTCTCCAGCATTTTTGTCTACTGCTCCATAGATGCTGCCTCACCCGCATTCACATTCCCGTGCAGATGGTGTGATAGGTGAGACACGGTGGTGGTCCCAGCACTGCCCCACCCCCCCCCCCCCCCGAGGCACTGCTCACACGTCCCACCCTCACCTCCAGCGGCTCTGTGTCCAGCGGCCCCTCTGTCCACACCGCATGGAGTTTTAAGCCCGGCCTGGAGCCAGGAGCAGACCGGGTGAGTGGGGGGCGTCGGTGCCGTCTCCGGAGCCGCGGGGATGAATCTCAGGCTAAGGCTCTGCTCCGATGCCCGACCCCCGGGTCACTGACCCTCGCCTCCCCTGGACCCCAGCTGGACACAGAGCACCTGGGCCGGCCGCATTCCCGGGGAGGGGGGAGAGAGGGAAGTGCTCCCCGGAAATGCTCCCCGGATTTTTTTTTTTCACTTTGAAGAAAGATTTGATAACTGGGATTGTATTCTCTGCAGCAACAGAGGTGAAGAAAAGACTTAGTTGAGGTGAATAATATTATGAGAATAGACCTGTTTCGCTTAACAAAGAGTGTAGGAAGGAACTGCAGATGGTGGTTTAAACTGAAGATAGATACTAAAAGCTGGAATAACTCAGCTGGACAGGCAGCATCTCTGGAGAGAAAGAATAGGTGATGTTTCCTGGTCGAGACCTTCAGACTGAAGAGGTTGAAAACCAGCCGTAAAACACAATGACTGGAGATGTGTGTTATCCAACTAAGGGCAGAAATCAGAATCATGTGTTCATCTTTATTGACATGACACCATAATAAATATATTACAGAAAAAAAATGTATGGGGTGGCACAATGGCGCCGCAGTAGAGTTGCTGCCTTACTGCATCACAGACCCAGATTTGATCCTGACTACGGGTGCTGTCTGTACAGTATTTGTACATTCTCCCTATGACCACATGGTTTTCTGTGGAAATTCCAGTTTCTCCCACATCTGAAAGAAGTGCAGGTTTGTAGGTTAATTGGCTTCTGTAAATTGTCCCAGGCGTGTAGGATACAACTGGTGTATGGTAGATTGCTGGTCGGTGTGGACTTGGTGGGCTGAAGGACCTGTTTCTATATATATGTTTTACATATATAGCTTAATTTCATTGAACCATATACGGTTGAATATGTGGCATTATTTTCATCTTGTTTCTATAGTCAAAGGGTAAGGTTGATTGATTTATTTGTGCAGAACAGTGATGGAAGTCTGACTCTTGCCTTGTTTCTCTGTTTTTGTTTCTCTATATATATATGCATAACAGCATGAATTATAATCTGATTTCCATACATGAATATACTAAGGTCATTCATGTGCTGCACCTGTTGATCAGAGCCTGGCTCTGCTATGGAATGTAATTAGGAATGTAATTTAGCCTAACCTTATTCATACCTAATCCAATTTGAAGCATAAATGTTGCATCAAGTGTAAGTTAAAAGACTTGCTATAGTATGCACCAGATTGCACAATTTCAAGCTGGAAAATGCAAAAGCTTCCTACTTTCCCCCCCCCCCCCCCTCTCAGTCGCTGCACTCCCTCGCAATTTCCACTCTCACCTCTCACCCAATGTTGCCAGCCCTGCTTAAGTAGTGTAAAAGAGTAAAAGGCATTCCGTCGTCCCCATATCTTTGAGAGAAGGGAATGCGGACATCATCGGCTCTATCTTTCTTTCTTTGCTCCCCAATCACTATATATCGGTGCTAGCTGTCACAATGTGTGGGAGGTTTTTTTCATATTGAGTGAATTCCTGGTACTCAATGGGTTACCTATTGATCCAAGTAAGAGTCACACAGCTAACTGTTTTAAAATGATTGCTCATTATCAATGTGGTCATTGTCTCCAAAGCTGATGTTTATTGTCTGTTCATAGCTGCCTTTGAGTAATTTTGAACTATTGCAATCAACGTGATGAAGATTATTCCACCATAATGTTAGATGTTTTGATTGGTTTAGAGATACAGTGCAACAACATGCCCTTTGGCTCACCGAGATCACGCCGACCAGCGATCCCCATACATTAGCACTATCCTACACACACTAAGGACAATTTACAATTCTTACTAAAGCCAATTAACCTATAAACCTGTACGTGTTTGCAATGTGGGAGAAAACCTATGTGGTCATGAGGAGAATGTACAAACTCTGTATAACCAGCACCTGTAGTCAGGAATAAACCCTGGTCTCTGGTGCTGCACCACTGTGCCGCTGTATTTGATGATTTTAACTCAGAAAGCATTCATGCAGTAGTTTGCATTTTGAATATGTTGGCTTTGTATATTTTTCATATGTGTGCAGGATTTTATTTTATTTACAGTGAACTCTGCCCTCATTCCCCATTCCTATCTCATATCTCACTTCTGTATGTTGGTTATTTTTATTAATTGCAGAAGGATTTCAGTCATGGATGTGGAGAGGTTTGACGTTTCTCCTCCCATTTCTTTTCTTTGGTCATGTAAGTGAAACAAAATTAATCTTTCTTAATAATAGTTTGGAATAAGGCTTTGAAATGTTTTCACTGCAAAACACATGGAGATTACAACATGGATGAAAGGCTATTTGGCCCATTGAGCCTGTACTACGCTCTACAACCACAATTCATCTAGCCCCCCCCCACCACCCCACTCCTACCCTTTTCATCATATCCCCTACAAATATTTTCCTTTTGCTTACTTATCCAATGCCCTATATAAATGCTGAGGTCTACCTCTGCACCTACTACTCATCATTTGCTGTGGATTTTCATGAGAAACTAAATTTCTTCACTTTTTTTAGAATTTTCTTGGCAGTCGCCCTCCTGTTGTGTCCCTAGATGATGGCTGTGCCTGGGAAAACACTTTCTCTCTGCCTGTTCTGTCCATACCATGGTTCTAAACAGCCTGATCAGATCTCCACACCACCTTCTCTAGACAATCAAAGACAATAACTCCAACTTCAGTGGTCTATCCGTTGTTCGCCCCCTATCCCTTAAGCTATTTTGTTGAATCTTCTTTCTCTCCTTTGTCAGGCCCTAACTCCTATTACAATACTTCTTGATCACACATCCATACATTTTTTTTTTAGATTCTCTCTTCAATTTGCTGCTATTGTTTTGCTCTCTCTTTGACTCTTTTCTCCTTTACTTCTGAATTTTCTGTATTAGTTTTATCTTTGTTTGTGTTAGCAATCTGGCCTCTGTCACGCTTTCTTTACTGCTTTTTTAAAAATGTTGAAAGACACGGCATGGAAATGGGCCCTTCAGCCCACCGAGTCCACATCGACCATCACTCACCCATTCACACTAGTTCTTTGTTGTCCCACTTTCTCATCCATTCCCTACATACCAGGGGTAATTTGTAAAGACCAATGAGCCTAGAATCCCACACGTCTTTGGGATGTTGGAGGATACCGGGAGAACATACAATCTCCACACAGACAGCACCCAAGGGGAGGATCGAACCTGGATTTTTGGTGCTGTAAGGCCGGCAGGGCTACAGTTCATTGTGTCGCTGTGTGCCCACTTCATGGTTGTCCATAATGCTGACTTTAATTTCTCGAAGATAGACACAAATGCTAGAGTAACTCAGCGGGACAGGCAGCATCTCTGGAGAGAAGGAATGGGTGACGTTTTGGGTCGAGACCCTTCTTCAGACTGATGTCAGGGGAGCGGGAGGTACATAGATAAGGAAGTGTATAGATAATGAAGTGTAAGATGTGAAAACAGGACAAAGGGAATGGAGATCAAGGAAAATGTAGAATAGATCATTGTTAGTTGGGAGGTAACAACAAAACAAGTAGAGATAAAACTAGATTAAGTGGGACCCGTTGGATCCCATGTTCACATGGGAGGGCTGGTCCCCCAACGCAATACTCTACCTCTCCACCAATTCCAATATTGGTGGCCAGTGGGGGGGCTTTCTGGAGCGCTAGCTTGGGTTGTGGGCTGAAGGGACTGGTTTCCAGAGGGCTGGTATGGACATTGATGGGCCGAATGGATTCTTGGGCTGGAAGCTCAGTCACTCAGGGCTGGTGGGCTGGCAGCTCAGTCACTCAGGGCTGGTGGGCTG
>CM075980.1:21416928-21466928 GCA_038087875.1 Malacoraja senta
ATGATGGCTTAGAATTTTATCCAGCAAATCAATCGGCTTTACACGCTAGCTGGGCTCTGGTATCTGCAGATCTAGTAGTTAAAACAAAGGCATTTTAGCCTTGCAATTAGATCAGAGTTATTATCAAGTTATTATCCTTGGCTCCCACTGATCTCAGCTGGACTTTCGCATGGGTGCATGTTGAGGGATGGCAGAGTTGGACGAGGAAAATGTCTCCTGTCACTTGCCCTTTGCAAGTTACAAGATGAGCTCATTAGTTGCTTCTGAAACAGTGCTAGAGGAAAAAGGTAAATCTCCAGCAGGAATGTGGACATTGTAGCAGAGAAAAAAGAACATAAAATTCCAGTGTATTCGTGTGTATTAAATTTCATTTTTGTTTTATTTTAGTTTTGGCAATTGTACAATTCACTCGCACTTTTTGGACTTTCACAACATGAAGGATGTAAAGAATGGCAAGTGAGTACATGCCAGTAAAATTGCTTTTTATGAAGTTGTTCCGAGATTGACCTCCAGCAGATTCTAATTATAGTCCAGACCTTGCTGCAAACTATGAGAGTTTACATGATGCTCTATATTGTATCATCATAAAATGACAAAACAAAGCCTCCCTCACATATCAGCATACAAATTAGGTGGAGGAATAGGCCATTCAGTCCCTAAAGCCTTCTCTGCCATTAATAAGATCATGGCTGATCTGGTTTTAACCTCAACCCGGCATTCCTGCCTAAACCTGTACCCATTCTTCCCCCTGCATCTCAATATCAATCTTAAAATAGTCAAATACTCCTTCACTCCCTTTGGTTCCAAAACCACTAAATTCTCAGAAAACCTCATCTTGTCTTACTTAAATGGCAGCTCCCTATTTTTTAACAGTGACTAATAATTCTAGATTCTTCGAAAACAGAGAGCATAATCTCACCACACCTTTCGAGACTCCTCAGAACTTTGTTTCAATCCAATTCCCTGTTACTCCTCAAAACGACAGTGTGTACAAGACTATGTCCAATCTTTCCTAAATTCTCAATAAGAACAGCAGATATATTTCCTCTAAAAGACATCAATTAACTAACTGAGCTTTTGTCACAATCCATTATTATTGTTTGTTAGCTATCTAATTTCAGAATTGTTGTAATTAACTGTGATTTTAATTTTCCATCTCCAGTGGTGGGATTTAAACTATAGTCTCCAGTGAACAAAGACTGCAGAGGCAAAATAAAGTGCTGGAGAAACTCAGCCGGTCAGGCAGCATCTGTGGAGGAAATGAACTGCCATTTATTTCAGGTTGGGACCCTTCAGATTGATGGGATAAGAGGGAGAAAGCTGGAAAACCTCTGTTGCAGCTTTCTGTCCCTCCCCCCCCCAATCCACCCAAGACGGGTTCCCACCCAAACCATTGTCCATCCATGGATGCTGCCTGACTTGCTGAATTCCTCGAGCACTCTGTATTTTCCATGGAATTTAAAATCTCATCTCCACATCCTCAAAACCACACTAGCTACACTACAAATATTCTCCTAGTTTTTCCATTTGACAGAAAATATATCTTAGACCATAAGAACATAAGCAGAAGAAGTAGGCCATTAAACCGTGAGCCGGTGCTGCTGTCACTTAGATTATTTATAACCTTGATTGCTTTCTTCTTTTACCACAATGACTATTGATTAAACCCAGGTCTTAAAAAAAGTATCCACCTCTGGGTGGAATATACATCATGGCTTGGTTTTCCCAGTTGTCTAGGGCAGAGAATGCTGTGATTCGCTGATTCCCTGAGAGAAGATTTGCATGAGTCATACAGCACAGAAATGGGCCCTTCGACCTAATTTGCCTATGCCAACCAAGGTGCCCCATCTACACTAATCCCACCTGCCCGTATTAGGCATATATCCCTCTAAACCTTTCCTATCTATGTACCTGTCCAAATGTCTTTTAAATGTTATTATAGTTTCTGTTTCAACTACCCCCTCCGGCAACTCATTTCAGATACCCGCCACCCCTCTGGTCCTCAGATTCCTATTGAATCTTTCACTCATATCTTAAACCTATGTCCTCTGGTTCTTGATTTCCCCTAGTTGGGTAAAAGACTATGCATCTATCCCATCATGATCTTATATACCTCTATAAGATCATCTCTCATCCTCCTACATTCAGAATACAATCCTAGCCTGCCCAACTCTCTCTATTGTTCAGCCCCTCAAGTCCTTTCAGTTTAAAGATACAGCACAGAAACAGGCTGAAGATAGACACAAAAAGTTGGAATAACTCAGCGGGACAGGCAGCATCTCTGGAGAGAAGGAATGGGTGACATTTTGGGTCAAGACCCTTCCTCAGACAGAGATGCTGCCTGTCCCGCTGAGTTACTCCAGCTTTTTGTATCTATCTTCGGTTTAAACCAGCATCTGCAGTTCCTTCTTACACAGAAACAGGCCCTTTGGCCCACTGAGTTCACATCAACCACTGATCACCCATTTGCATTAGTTCTATATTATCCCTCTTTCTTATCCACCCCCCTACGCACTACAGGGGCAATGCACATCTTTGGGATATGGGAGGAAACTGAGCCACTAGGATCAAACCCATGTGGTCACAGGGAAAATGTGCAACTTTGTACATACAGTACCCAAGGTCCAGATTGAACGCAGGTGTCTGGCAAAGTAAGGCAGCAGTTCTACCAACTGTGCTACTGTGTAAAGTGTATCTTTTTACTTTGAATCTTCCTCCTCATTCTAGATTCTGACACCCCAGTGGGTCATTCACAGCACTCTCACAATTTTGTTCCAATAAAAATTACCTCGTTCTCTTAAATTTAAGAGAGTTGTAGATGGCCAGACTAGAGAACTTGAAGCCGTAATTTACTACAAGGTCTGACTGAATTTCTTCAGAATTGCTACCAGAGCACTTTTGTGATCAGTTAATTGAAAATCATGCATCCTTGAATATAAGCCAACCCTCTGTCTTACTGGAGCATAGTAATCAATCTGACTTGTGAATTTTACCTGACTGAAGCTTTGCATATCCCCAAGTGAGCAATGAAGGTTCCAGCAAATGTATTTAATAAACTAAATCAATGCGCTTTTAATTTTTCTTGTGGAGAAACTAATTTTCTTGCATTTAGAAGTTGGTGGGGATAGTCACAATTTGAATAACTGCTGAACCTAGTTGGTTTTTTTTTAAGTGGTGATGACACTCGGCTGGGTCAGGCAGCATCTGTGGAGGGGAATGGACAGACTACGTTTTATGTTGGGACCCTTCCACAGACAGATGGTGTGGGGGAGACAAAGATGGAGAAGAGTGGGGGTAGGGCAAAGCCTGGAAAGTCATAGGTAGATACAGGTGAGGGAGGTGTGTGATTGGCAGATGGGTGGAGTAAGTGATAAGGTGAAAGGTATAAAGTAGACAAAGGGGTATTGGGTAAGGCAAGTGAAATATGAAGCTGGAGGGAGGAATATCGGTAGAAGGGGGAACAAAAGGGAACCATGGGGCAAGCATATTGATTGTGGTGGAGTAACTCGGCGGATCAGGCAGCATCTGTGAAGGTGACGATTCAGGTCCAACTCTTCAGACTGATCGTAGTAGGGGGGAGAAAGTTGGAGATGATACAATACCTAGCAAATTATAATGTTTACAGGTGAAGGGCTTCTGTTTTATTATTTGTATTGTTTTTTTTATTGGTTTGTTTGATTCATTTTTCTCTTGTCTCAGTTTTTGTCTTGGCCCTCACATTCCTGGTCCTATTTCTCGGGAACTTCCTTACAACTCTGAAAGTTGTTCATCAAAAATTTCAGAAGAACAAAGATAAATTGAAAAAACTGTGAATGCCTGAATCCTGCTGAGTAAACAATGTTGCTGGGGAAGGTGGCAATATATTCCAGTCCCCTTAACATTTGCTGCTGGATTTGAACCTGAACACTTGCAATCAGTGAGGCAGGATTTACAACTGTCGCACAAATATTTACAAGAATCCTGATGGTAGCTGCATTCTCTATTAATTGTGGGAGAAATGGACTAGTTGAAGTTAGCGTGGCTCATTATCCTTAACAAGCTTGTGTTTTTTAATTTCTGTGTTAGTCTTTCAATCCCATGAGATGTTACTGTCTAAATGCAATTTCTACTGCCATGGGGCACTTGATGGGTGCAAAATAGGATGCAATTGTGAAATGAATGTCATTTGGCTCAACCTTCATAACAATTAGACGTGAGATATTTTGTGGGCTATCAGCAAATGTTAAAATTTTGATTGAAATGTAAGTCTTAATTGGCCAATACAAAAGGTTGGTACACGTGAAAATTTAATACTAAGTATAATATTCACATTATTTATGCATGCATACTCTATGTTCAGCCCTTGTGGATATAATGATATCAAGTAAATGTATATTGTAATTTAGATTGTATTTCAAATTACTTAATTGTCTTGCTCTGTGGATAGATAACATTTGCTTTTTAAAAACCCACTCATTAATTTGTCTCCCATTTTAGTTTCTTTCCCTTGGATTCTGTTTTAAGGATGTATTTTATTTTCCCCAAACAAGCAGTACTACTTTCAGACAAACTACCTCCTTTTCGTATGTTTACTAGTGCCACTCTTGATCTAGTTGGAGGTATTTAGAGTGACTCAGGGTAACTGATTTTTTTAAATTGCCTCTCTAAAATTGGCCAAGTGCCTGGGATTGATGTAATGCTGACTATTGATAAAGGAACTCTGAAAGAATGGATATTTGTAATCATGGAAGAGCCTATACCCCACTTGAACATTCGTTTTTCTTTTGCACTCGATCCAAGGGAATTTTTCTTTCCTTGCAGCATGAGCTGACCATAATATTGTCACATTTTAGTGAAGATGGACGTGACATAAGCCCTAAACTAACTAGATTCTTTTGCATTTGTTTGAAATTGATACAACACCTATAAATGAACAATCAAGAGAATGTTTTGTTTCTCAGCTAAGTGAATATGTACATGGATCATGTAATAACTCAAAAGGGGCCACAAAAATGGAAAATGCTACAAAGGCACAGCTGGTCAGACAGCATGTGTGAGTGACGTCATGTCCACTTGGAAATTTAATAATTTCTTCGGAAGGGCATGTTATTCCTCCAAAGTGGAGAATGGTTAACCTTGTACTGATTTGAGTGTCATACACTGCAGCTACATCACAAATGCTGAAATTGAGTTGTTCTCGAGCTGAATCATGGAGTGAATAATGCTGTATAGAAACATCTACACTTTCCAATGAAATCTGTGCAAAAATAGTCAAAGCTTAGGCACCATTTAAGCTTTTAAGAATTTGTAAGCATTAACGAGAACCTGTGACATTGTGAACGGCAGATACTTGAAATTGTAATTTTAATGACAAGAGGAAGCATACATTCCTATTGGGCTTCCTAAAGCTGAATATAAACTTTGTAACGTGCAAAAAGCTTCAATGGCCTGTGTCAAACAAAATCATGTCCCGTTGTCACTCTGACTTCTGCATATTGGAAACCAACCTCCAATTAGCAGGTCTTAATTTTTTTTTTGCAGTTAAATCTGTATTGTTATTTGAGTGTTTGAAAAATATATTGTTCATTCGTGAATTTTTGTATTTAACATTTTTGTTGAATAGAATTGAACCTTGTCGTGCAAAATAGGAACAACGGAAGGTCTGCCTGCTATTTGACGCTCTCAAATGTCATTTGAAATATTTTGTTACCGATGTGCAATACCATGGTATCCACAATATTCAATAATTTATTTCAGTTGGATTCCAGGAGAATATTTTAAAGGCTTAAAGTTAGTCGCATGTAACACATGGTGTAAGGAAGATACAAGTATGCAATATTAGAGTGTTATGCCTTATTTTACAGAAAGGGAAAAAGAACAAATAATGAGAGAATTAAACTCGAAGTAATTATACTTGTGGAAAACCAGTCGTGGATATTTGATGAAAACTTCTATAATAAAGTAATAGCAAGAAACCTTTAAATGGAACAGTCACAGAAATGCAAAGCCATGATTAAAAAGCTCATCAACCATGTATCTCCCAGCTGAATTTTTTTTAAAGCAAATGCTGACTGTGAATGTGTATTTACTGGGTCATTTTATCTAAACATTTTCAGTTGCACTTCCTTTGTAAAGTTTACTGTGAAATAGAATTGAAAGAAACAATCTGGAGTTCTATGGTTGTAATCTGACCATCTCCGTGAGAAGGTTTGACCTTCTATGTGGGGTGTGTTAACTTCTACTACACTGTCATTTGTGTAGAAAGCTCATTTACAATAAACCACTTCAGGAAAACCACTTTCTGGCTATGCATCGATGAATATTAACATGGGTCTGCTACAGTGGCTTGTAAGCCTTTGTCATTATGATAACTAACATACTGCATTAATGCAACTAAAAATAGTTGCTTTGTATGTCTTGTCAGAGACCTTACTTCTCCACAAAATGGGTTGGCGTGGGCAAGTTGGGCCGAACAGCCTTTTCGTCGCTGTATGACTCTGACAGACAAAATATAATGAAAACGGAAACTATACAAAACTGAAATCTATTCAAATTGGCCAATGTGTGATGGAAATCCATGGGTTAATAGTTGATAATGTCCAACATTGAAAAGGACCTTTCTTGATTGGAGAACCTCCTCTACGCCTTTGCATGTTAAGTGTGTTCTCAGATTTCTCATCCGTTTAACCAATATGCAAACATCTGCTGTTTGATTATTTTTTCCTTCGGGACAGCCTGATGAAAAGCACCATTTTAATTCTGACTTTTAGCTAAATGTTCAACTAGCAGATTATATTAGCAATAACCTTCAGTATTTCATTTTCACCTTTTTTTCTCCCCACTAATTTTAATTTTATCACGTTTTACTAATACTGAGCCGTAAAAGCCTTTTATTTTATTTTGGATCTTTGGCTCCAAATACAAAGCAATAAAACCGCCCAATATAAAATTTCAATATCTATATCCTTTTCCCAAACTTAAATAATTTATCGCAAGTGATAATTAAATTGGGAGTGGAAACAAAGAAGTATTCTAGATATTCCCACTTGTAATATTGGTTGAAGTGCCGTTGCAAAACACCTTGCATCCATTGGTACCCTGCCCGAATGGTTACTGTGTACGTAATTATTTAATAAGAAATTCAAGTTAGCTTGTTCTCCATTTTTTAGAATGATCTATATTGGTGATAATGCATGCAGCAATCTATCTTGAGAAAACAAAGAAATAAGCAATTAGAGTAAGACATTAAGGTACTCAACCTTTTGTCCAAGAATGAAAGTTCTTTTTGGTTGTGAACAAGAAACCATTTGGTCCCTGTCATGCATTTAATAATAGACTAGAATTAAGTGGTACCCTTTGGGTCCCTGTCACACGGGAGGCCTGGTCCCCCAACGCAACCCGTTCCCCCAACGCAATATTTCACCACTCACCTATAGCCTGCAACTGCGCAGGCGAGGCTCATTCCCCTCATCCCCAGCACCTCTACCTTTCCTTTTCACCCTCCGTCTTCTTTCCTCTCTCCTCCCTTTCCCAATCCCTCCCTCACCTCTCCCTCACCTTTCCCTACTCTCAGTCACTCCCTCCCTCCATAACTCCTCTCCCCTCCTATCCCTCTATCCACCACCTCCCCACTCCGCACCTCCCCCTATTCAGCCCGCTGTCCCTCCTCACTTCCCCCACTGCCCTCCTGTACCTCTATTCCCCTCTCCCTATCTACCCTCTCCTCTCCCTCTATTCCCCCTCCTCCCCATTCCTCCCTCCTCACCTCCTCCGTCTTTCCTCTCTCCTACCCTCCACAATTCCTCCATCACCTCTCCTTTCCCCTACCTTAGTCACTCCCTCTCTCCATAACTCCTCTCCCTACCCACCTCCTCTATCGGCCCTTCCACCCCCTCTCTCCCTCCTCACCTCCCCCACTTTCCCCTCCCTCTCCCTCCCTAGGCGGGCGGGCGCCGGTGACTGACAGCGGACACGGCCAATCAGTGCAGTGATGGTGCTGGAAGGGGCGTTGTCGTCCTGGCGGTGACTGACAGGAGAGGAGACCAATCTGCTCATGTGCGGTTTTTAAGATTTTTAAACCTTTATAACTTTTAAAAGATACCACCGATCGGAACAAAACTTGTTGCACTTGCAGCACAAGAGAATGGTGAGTAAGGTAGCGTGTACTGTTTTTGCACGAATGTTTTAAAAAAAATGCAAACCAGAAGATAACAAGATGAGAGTTTTAGTTATTATCTATCTCTCTAGATAGATAGATAATACAATAAAAATAATATATAGAATGGATGGAGCATCTGATTTTTGGATCTGGACCAGAATAACATATGAAAGCCTTTTTCTTGTATGCTGTCAATTTTGTCATGCTTTTTGTCTGTGTCCGTTATATCTACCTATTCCCAGCTCAATTTATGGATCGGTTTTCAATGTTAGATGATAATTATCTGAATTGGACACCTGGTAAAATGTTGCTACCACTTAGATTGAAACATCATAGGACGTGCAGATGATTTTTGGATGACAGTGTAGGATTCAAGATCTCCTAAAAACCTTTGGTTTCCAGAGAAATGAAAGAGATTTTGGCCATTCATGACCTACACATATTAGGAAGTAGTTTCTTGGAATCAAAAATATGACGCTGTTAACCACCAGGTATTTCTCTTCATGGGAAGACTACTGTAAATGAACTAAATAATGGCTTGATCAATGGTGATGCCCCAATTGAAGAGCAGCTGTGGAAGACCTTGAACTGGCATGCACTCCCTGTTGAGTTAATTATACGATAAGAAAACACTGGTTAACTATGTTTTCTTAACTATATATATATATATATATATTTTTTTTTTAAATTTTTTTTATTTGAAGTACATTACATTACAACCAATTACATTAGTACTCGTCACGTATATCTTATTACAATTAATGTACTCCGTCATTTTTTACACTAATAAAAGGGAAAGGATGAGATTGAGAGAAAGAAGAAAGTGAAGGAAAATAGTGAAGGTGTAAAAACGTGACAACAAGAAAGAACAAAGACCCTGTAAGAAAGAAATTTAAAAAAAGAATTAAGAGATAGACCCTAAAGAAGAAGAAAAAAGAGAAAGAGGGAAAAGAGAAAAACAAATACTTTGTTATGAGCATCACGCAAATGGGATATACCAACTCTCCAGCTTTCATCCCCCCTTACCTGACCTCAGTTTTTTTTTAAATTACTTTTGCACCCTATACTTGTAATAATTCTATAAATGCAGACCACGTCAGGTGGAAGTGATCTGGTTTACCTGCCAGGAGGAGTCTTATCTCTTCTAGGTGTAATGTTTCGAACATATTTGAAATCCACATGTTTATAGTTGGTATTGGAGCGTTTTTCCAGAATTTTAGGATTAACTTTTTTCCAGTTATTAACCCATATTCTATTAATTTCTTTTGAAACACATTTAGTTCTGGACTATCTTCCGTTGTTCCGAAGATAATCCATTCTGCTTTAGGTATCAGTTTTATTTTAAATAATTTTGTAAAGATTTCAAAAATTTCAATCCCAAATTTTTGAATTTTTGTACAGAAAACAAATGAGTGCGCTATAGTAGCTTCTTGAGATTGACATTTATCACAAATGGATGATACATTTGGGAAAATTGTATTAATTTTAGTGTTGGAATAATATAATCTATGTAAAATTTTAAATTGTATTAAAGTGTGTCTTGCATTAATCGAACATTTATGCACATTTAATAAATGTTCATTCCACCTTTCCTTTGAGATTTTAATAGCTAATTCTTGTTCCCAGTCTCTTCTAATACCTTCCATAGATGGTATTTCTACATTTAAGATAATATTATACAAATATGATATTAAGTTTGCTGATTCAGCTTTTATCTGCATTGCTTCAGCCAGTGCATCTGCTGGGATATTATAATGATCTTTTGTATATTTTTTCAAATAGTCACATATTTGAAAATATTTAAAATATTGATTATTTCCCAGTTTATATTTTATTTGTAATTGTTGGAATGATAATAATTTTCCAGTTTCATACAAGTCACTGAATGTTTTAATTCCTAGTCTATCCCATTGTATAAAAGATTTGTCTGTAATAGAGGGATTAAACGAGGGGTTATTAACTATTGGAGATAACAGCGATAGATTTCTTAATTTTTAATTTTGTTTTATTTGTTTCCAAGTTCTGATTGTACTATGTATAATTGGGTTTTTGTTATAATTTATGTTATTCAGTTTCATTGGTGAGAGGAGGATCGCTCCAATGTTTCCAGAGGAGCAGTCCTCAATCTCCATTACAATCCAGTCCACTTGCTGGGCAGAGTTGTCCATCAGTTGAATTATATTTTTAATATTTACTGACCAATAATAATACATGAAGTTAGGGAGTGCTAAGCCCCCTAATACTTTAGCTTTGTTCAAGTGTGTTCTTTGTATTCTATGTGATTTATAGTCCCATATAAAATAAGTAATGTCTGAATCCAGTTTTTTTAAAACTTCTTTGGTAGGTATATAGGAATCGATTGAAATAAGTATAAAATTTGTGGTAAGATCATTTTTATTGCATTTATTCGACCTATTAAAGACATTGGGAGCGTTTTCCAAAATATAATTAGTTTATTTAATTTATTAAGTAAAGGATCAAAATTTGCTTTAAACATGCCTTGATATGTTCTAGTGATTTCAACCCAAGTATTTAAATTTTTCTGTAGCTATTTTAAAAGGGAATTTTAAAAGATGTGTTGAGTCTTTCGGTTTTATTGACATAATTTCACATTTATTCCAATTTATTCTGTATCCAGAAAAAGATCCAAAGTCCTCAATTAGATTTAATATGTTTGGTATAGTAATTTGAGGTTTTGTAATGTACAATAATATATCATCCGCGTATAAAGATATTTTATTATTTGAATTTTTAGTATTATACCCATGGATATCTGGATGTGTTCTAATTTTTTCTGCTAACGGTTCAATTATGAGAGCAAACAACTGTGGTGATAATGAGCATCCTTGTCTATTACCCCTTGATAGTTGAAATTTCGAGGATAATATGTTATTAGTTAATATTCTAGCTGTAGGTTTATTATATAATAGTTTAATCCATAAAATAAAATTCTCTCCCAGTTGGTTTTGTTGTAATACTTTGTCCATATAATTCCATTCTACTTGGTCAAATGCTTTTTCAGCATCCAGCGAAATAATTGATAATTCTTGTTCTTCAATTTTGTGTGAGTGCGTTATATTGAGTAGACCTCTCATATTATTAGATGAATATCTCTTAGGGATAAACCCCGTCTGATCTGGGTTTATTAGTTTACTAATATATTTACTTAATCTTCTAGCAAATGTTTTCGCTAATATTTTTTGATCTGTATTTAACAATGCTATAGCTCTATATGAACCCGGTTCTTCTATATCTTTGTCTTTTTTAAGTATTAGTGTGATCATTGATTCAGCTAATGTATCAGGTAATATTTGTTGGAATTGGGTGCACAAATCTCAATTAGGGATTAGAAGATACAATAAACTCATTAAAGAATGGAAAAACACCAGGTCCTGATGGATTTACTAATGAATTTTATAAAAGCTTTTATGACAAAATTATACCACGATTACAAAAAATGTATCAATATGCTTTTAAAAGACAGAATTTTTTTTAAAGCCCTTCTTGAGCTAGTCTATAATGGGAAGGCTAGCTACTTACCACCACCACATAGTGTATTTCCCAAACCATTCCTCGCTCATACCTTGTACGTCCTTTCATTCTGAGGCTGTACCCTCTGGTCTTAGACTCTCCCATTATGGGTGCATTTCCAGGTGGGGCGCAGGAAAAAGGGGGGGGGAGAGGGATGGGTAGAGCTGTTTGTAGGTTAGTTATTGTACCATTGTAGCTGGCATATAGCTTGTCCCTCTCAAATCTAAAAACACTATCCATTTAATTGCTTGGCCTTTCTATTGTTGATGGGCATTTACACATCAGTATGAGAAGAAACCTCAATATATGAAGGATCAAATTCAATGTGTTTTGTCACCATTGCATTATCTGTTCTCCACCTACAAGGCTATTTCACCCCTTAATGAGGTTTTGCAGTACATATCAATGCCTCATTATATCTTGCCAGCTCTGTCTCTACATCAGCTTAACTACTGCTGAAATCATCTTTCATTCCTTTATTTCGATTATTCCTGACAGGCTTTCCTCATTCCATCCTTCATTTGGTTACAAAAAACTCTTAATTGCACATCAACTTATTAGTCTGAAAACGGGTCACCTATCCATGTTCTCCAGAGATGCTGCCTGACCCGCTAAATTACTCCAGCACTTTGGTCCTTTTGTGTAAACCAGCACCTGCAGTTCCTGTTTCGACAATTTATCACCCTGTTCTTGTTGACTCACCTTAGCTCCTCGGTTAGCAACTGCTTGGTTTTTAAAAATTTGTCATCTTGATTTCTAACACTCCATGCCCTCACTCATTTTATTATATCTCTAACCTGCTTTACTGCTGTTATCTTTTGCTCTTTGTTCTGATTGTAAGTATAGCTCTTTTCATTGCAAAACATTTGCTAATCAACCTTTAGATTTCAAGGATCAAAGTTCTAGTGTTAATCCCTGAAAGTTCTCTACTTTTTTCTTCCTTTCTTTAAAACTATATTTATAGTTCCCTCAATTAAGTTCTTGTTCATTACCAATATTTTATGTCCCTGTTAACCTCTTAACACCATAAAACCATATAACAATTACAGCACGGAAATAGGCCATCTCGACCCTTCTAGTCCGTGCCGAACACGTATTCTCCCCTGGTCCCATATACCTGCGCTCAGACCATAACCCTCCATTCCTTTCCTGTCCATATAACTATCCAATTTATTTTTAAATGATAAAAACGAACCTGCCTCCACCACCTTCACTGGAAGCTCATTCCACAAAGCCACCACTCTCTGAGTAAAGAAGTTTCCCCTCATGTTACCCCTAAACTTCTGTCCCTTAATTTTCAAGTCATGTCCCCTTGTTTGAATCTTCCCTACTCTCAGTGGGAAAAGCTTATCCACGTCAACTCTGTCTATCCCTCTCATCATTTTAAAGACCTCTATCAAGTCCCCCCTTAACCTTCTGCGCTCCAAAGAATAAAGCCCTAACTTGTTCAACCTTTCTCTGTAACTTAGTTGTTGAAACCCAGGCAACATTCTAGTAAATCTCCTCTGTACTCTCTCTATTTTGTTGACATCCTTCCTATAATTAGGCGACCAAAATTGTACACCATACTCCAGAATTGGCCTCACCAATGCCTTGTACAATTTTAACATTACATCCCAACTTCTATACTCAATGCTCTGATTTATAAAAGCCAGCACACCAAAAGCTTTCTTTACCACCCTATCTACATGAGATTCCACTTTCAGGGAACTGTGCACAGTTATTCCAAGATGCCTCTGTTCACCTGCATTCTTCAATTCCCTACCATTTACCATGTACGTCCTATTTTGATTTGTCCTGCCAAGATGTAGCACCTCACACTTATCAGCATTAAACTCCATCTGCCATCTTTCAGCCCACTCTTCCAACCGGCATAAATCTCTCTGTAGACTTTGAAAATCTACTTCATTATCCACAGCCCCACCTATCTTAGTATCATCTGCATACTTACTAATCCAATTTACCACACCATCATCCAGATCATTGATGTACATGACAAACAACAGTGGACCCAACACAGATCCCTGTGGCACCCCACTAGTCACTGGCCTCCAACTTGACAAACAACCATCCACCATTACTCTCTGGCATCTCCCATTCAGCCACTGTTGAATCCATCTTGCTACTCCACCATTAATACCCAACCATTGAACCTTCTTAACCAACCTTCCGTGAGGAACCTTGTCAAAGGCCTTACTGAAGTCCATATATACAACATCCATGGCTTTACCCTCATCAATTTCCCGAGTAACCTCTTCAAAAAATTCAAGAAGATTAGTCAAACATGACCTTCCAGGCACAAATCCATGTTGACTGTTCCTAATCAGCCCCTGTTTATCCAGATGCTTATATATGTTATCTCTTAGTATCCTTTCCATTAATTTGCCCACCACTGACGTCAAACTAACAGGTCTATAATTGCTAGGTTTACTCTTAGACCCCTTTTTAAACAATTGAACAACATGCGCAGTACGCCAATCCTCCGGCACTATTGCCGTTTCCTATGACATTTGAAATATTTCTGTCATAGCCCCTGCTATTTCTACACTAACTTCCCTCAATGTCCTAGGGAATATCCTGTCCGGACCTGGAGACTTATCCACTTTTATATTTCTCAAAAGTGTCAGTACTTCCTCTTCTTTGAATCTCATAGTTTCAATATCCTTCTCCTTGGTGAATACCGAAGAAAAGAAATTGTTCAATATCTCCCCCATCTCTTTTGGCTCTGCAGATACCTGTCCACTCTGACTCTCTAATGGACCAATTTTATCCCTCGTTATCCTTTTGCTATTAATATAGCTGTAGAAACCCTTTGGATTTACTTTCACCTTACTTGCCAAAGCAACCTCATATCTTCTTTTAGCTTTTCTAATTTCTTTCTTAAGACTCTTTTTACATTTGTTATACTCCTCAAGCACCTCATTTACTCCATGCTGCCTATAATTATTGTAGATCTCTCTCTTTTTCCAAACTAAGTGTCCAATTTCCCTTGAAAACCATGGCTCTTTCCAATTTTTACTATTTCCTTTCAACCGAACAGGGACATAAAGATTCTGTACTCTTAAAATGTCACCTTTAAATGTCCTCCATTTCTCTTCCACATCTTTCCCATAAAACAAACTGTCCCAATTTACTCCTTTTAAATCCTTTCGCATCTCCTCAAAGTTAGCCTTTCTCCAATCAAAAATCTCAACCCTAGGTCCAGTTCTGACCCTCTCCATAATTATATTGAAACTAATGGTATTGTGATCACTGGTCCCGAACTGTTCCCCAACGGATACCTCTGCCACCTGACCCGTCTCATTTCCTAACAGGAGGTCCAGCACCGCCCCTTCTCTAGTAGGTACTTCTATGTATTGCTGCAAAAAACTATCCTGCACACATTTCACAAACTCCAACCCATCCAGCCCATTTACAGAATGTGTTTCCCAGTCTATGTGTGGAAAATTGAAATCTCCCACAATCACTACCTTGTGCTTACTACTAATATCTGCAATCTCCTTACATATTTGCTCCTCCAATTCTCGCTCCCCATTTGGCGGTCTATAATACACCCCTATGAGTGTTGCTACCCCTTTCCCATTTCTCAGTTCCACCCAAATAGCCTCCCTAGAAGAGCCCTCTAATCTATCCTGCCAAAGCACTGCTGTAATATCTTCCCTGATAAGCAATGCAACACCTCCACCTCTTGCCCCTCCAATTCTATCACCCCTGAAGCAACGAAATCCTGGAATATTTAGTTTCCAATCACAGCCCTCCTGCAACCATGTTTCACTGATCGCCACAACATCATACTTCCAGGTGTCAATCCAGGCTTTAAGTTCATCCACCTTTCTTACAATGCTCCTAGCATTAAAATATATACATTTAAGAAACCCACCCTCTCTTATTCTCCGTTTATTATCTTTTTCTTCTCTCTCCCCTACATTTTGGGTCAGAGTGCTTCCATTCTCTGCCTCCTGCCTCACACACTGACTGCTAGCTTTCCCAATTTGAGTCCCTCCCCCCAACCATACTAGTTTAAAGTCTCCCCAGTAGCCTTTGCAAATCTACCCGCCAGGATATTGGTCCCCCTCGAGTTCAAGTGCAACCCATCCTTTCTGTACAGGTCGCACCTTCCCCAAAAGAGGTCCCAATGATCCAGAAACTTGAATCCATACCCACTGCACCAGTCTCTTTGCTTGTTATTAGCCTTGTGAGGAGTCTTAGAAAAAATCACCATGTTAAAAATAGAGTATTAGTGCAAAATATTTATCTAGAAGCATAGAGGCAGGAATTTAAAAACAGGCAGTAATATTTATATTCTGGACGTATTTATTGTGGGTTTATCTATTTTTCCGTATTTATCTTTGTTGCATGTGTATGAATGATTTGGTATTGGTTTATTCTTGTCGCTTGCACTTAGAAACAGCAGAAAAACTTTGTTTGCATGCTATCCAGTCAAATCATACCGCACGAGTACTATCAAGCCATACAGAAGTACAACAGGTTGTGCAAAGAGGAAACATATCAGAATGCAGAACATAGTGTTACAGCTACCAAGAAAGTGCTTTAAAAAAAGTCCAAGTGTTGCAAAGAGAGAGATTAGGGCTATACTCTTAGCTTATGAAAGATCCATTCAATAGTCTGATAATAGTGAGTAAGAAGCTGTTCCTGAATCTGGTGGTAAGCGTTTCCATCTCTTGTATCTTATTGCCTATTGGATATGGGAGAAGAGGGAATTACTGGAGTGTAAATAGTCCTTGATTATATTGGCTGATTTCCCAAGGCAACGTGAAGTGCAGATGGAATTAATGATGGTCTTGGGCAGAGCTTTTGCTAAACCAAGTTGTGATGGACCCTGATAAGATGCCTTTTATGGTGCATCTGTGTATATTGGTAACAGTCTTTTGAGACATGCTGAACTTCCTTTGCTTCTGAGAAAGCAGTGGAATTGATGTGTTGCTTGGTCGTAGCTTCAACATGGCTGGTCCAGGACAAATTGTTGGTAATATTTAAGCTGAGGAACTTCAAGCGCCCAACCATCTCCAATTTGGCATTATTGATATTAACTGGGGCATGTAAATCGCCTTGTTTGTAACTAGCTTGTTTGTCTTGCTGACATTGAGGGAGAGGTGATTGCCTTGACACCAGCTCTCTATTTCCTTCCTGTACTCCATCTCATCATTGTTTAAGATCTGGCCTACTGCAGTAGTGTCACCTGCAAACTTGTAAATGGCATTAGAATAGAATTTGACTGCACAATTCCGTTTTGATACAGGCTCATAATATCATGAGTAATTTTATTCATGCAATAACCTGGTGAATAAACACATTCATTTTTAGTGTAATTCTAAATATGTTCTTTAAAACGTAGTGCTCTGTTAAGAGTTTTCATTTTTTCTAATTTCACTTTTATCAATACTTCCTATTTATTCTCAAATTTTGGAATAGATTGTGTTCAGGATGGAAAATGTTGCTTTTGGTGCCAATGGTTAGTGAATTTTTGACCCTGTTGTCTAATGATATATTTGAATAAAAGTCAAATTTATAAAAAGCCTGTAAGCATTTGACAGTGATGATCATTATGCTGGGCTCTGGAAATTTTGTAACCGGCTCCCAAATATATGACCACAAATTTCTCCCTCCCTGTAGGGATTGACTTTCACAAATTTTAAATGTTCTTCTTATTCATATCCAAGAATCCCTTATTACCAGATTATTTTGCTGTCTGGAAGCATCCACTGATTGGCTTCACCAGCAAGTTGTCCTGAACCAGGACACTGGCCAAGAAAACACACCAATGCCTCTACTTCCTTTAGAAGGCTTATGAAATTCGGCCTGCTCCAACAATTCTCACTAAAAGATGCGCTGTAGAAAGCATTTTATCGGAATGCATCACAGCATGGTTTGGGAACAGCTCCATCCAAGAATACAAGAAAATACAGAGAATTGTGGGCACGGCCCAAACTATCATGCAAACCAATCTCCTTACTATTGACTCCATCTACACTTCACGCTGCCTCGGCAAGGCCACCAGTGAAATGAAGGATGAGTCACACCTCCTCTTCTTCCCTCTCCCGTCAGCCAAGAAGTACAAAGGTGGGAAAATACATTCCTCTAGATTCAGGAACAGTTTCTTCCCAGTTGTTATCAGGCAACTGAACCATCCTATCACCAATTAGAGAACGATCCTGACATACCACCTACCTTGGATTATCTTTAATTGGACTTTACTGGACTTTATATCTTGCCACTAAACGTTATTCCCTTTATCCTGTATTACGAGAACGGCTTGATTGTATTGGGTATAGTCTATCTGCTGACTGGATAGCATGCAACCAAAAGCTTTTCACTGAACCTCAGTACAAATGACTAACCTAAACTAATCTTACAAATGCAAGAAAATGCAGATGTTGGAACCTTGTGCAAAACATACAGTGCTGGAGGAACTCAGCAAGACAGGCACCATCTTTTGGAGGGAAAGGACAGATGACGTTTCGGGTTGGGACCCTTTTTCAGACTGATTGTAACGGGGAAGAAAGCTGAGGGGAAAAAAGAGGAAGGTGTGTGGCAAAGGGGTTAGTCTGAAGAAGAAGTCCCGACAAAATGTCATCCGCCCTTTACCTTCACAGATGCTGCCTGACCCGCTGAGTACCTCCAACAGTTAGTTTTTCGCGTGCCAATCTTGCCCACGTTTGATGTTGGACAAGAAGTGTCCTTGATCAAAAATGAAAACAATACTTGCCATATATTTTCCGCACTTCAACCATTCTCATTCCTGATCCTAGGGTTCAGTAGTTAACTGTAGTGGCCCTCGTACACACAAGGTGAGATCAGATCGCTTGGCAGAGAAATCAAGCCTAAACATCCGAACAGGAATATGAATGGTATAATGTATGACGTAATCCCTGAAGCATTCTTCGCATGGGTGGGTCTGTTTAAACTTTCAACATGTGAACAAGATGGATTTTTTTGTTCTTGTTTTATGTTCAGATAAAGGAACGTTTAAAGGTCACAACCTGTGTTGAAATCAAGTATGCAAACAAAAAAATCTACACGTGTCTGAATGTAGGTTAATATTAGGGAGATATTTCATCCATGTAGATTAATTAGTTTTATTGATTATAATTCTTTGATTGATAGTCACTTTTCATTTCAGTCATTGTTTTTTGATAATTTGATGCTCCATTAAAACTGCCCTTAACAGAGTTAAAAAAAGAGAAGACATTTTAAAATATTTTATAAAAATGATGAGATTCTTTGAATTTTGTTTTTTAAATAAGATTTATTGATTTTGCTACTATTGTAATAGACCTTCACAAAGAATTGTCACAGCCCTTTGCTTGTCGCAAAATGAATGAACAACTTTCAGATGAACTACTGTAATATTTTTAAAGAAAATTAGATCTCTATGTGAGTAATTGGCACTATCAAGAAGGAAGAACACGATACGTGAGTTTTTGCAGCCGATTTAAGATAATTGAGGGTGTCCTTCAGCTGATCCTCAGTTGATCTTGTGTGGTGTTTTGGTTTCTGTGGTTACTAGCTCACCTCGTTGATCCAGTTTTTCATCTTCTCTCACTTCGGGGGCACGTTTTACAATGCTGTCTCCTGCACATGACTGCATTCCTATAATGTGTATAATGTGAATGCCTCATAATCTAAATTTTCTAGTTCAACTGGGAGCAGCATTGAGCAACCATCCAGGTTACTGCCGCAAAGGGTTATCATTTACCCATAAAAAGCTGCTTGCATATTTGCTATTTCAGCTCAAAACAGTGAAACACTTACTTAAAGTATTGCTCCAGATTCCAGTATCTGCAGTGTCTTGTCTCTGGTTATGAAACGGTTGGAGGAAACTCAGCGGGTCAGGCAGCATCAGAGGAAAGAATGGGCAGATGAGGCTTTTTGTCAGAAGCTTATAAGGGAACCTTTTGTCCCTTATTTTCTAATTTTCTCCACCCCCCCCTTGCCCATCAGTCTGAAGAAGGAAGGTACACAAAAATGCTGGAGAAACTCAGCGGGTGCAGCAGCATCTATGGAGCGAGGGAAATAGGCAACGTTTCGGGCCGAAACCCTTCTTCAGACTGATGGGGGGTGGGGAGAAGAAAGGAAAAAGGCGGAGGAGGGGCCCGAGGGCTGAGGGATGGGAGGAGACAGCCCGAGGGCTGAGGAAGGGGAGGAGTCTGAAGAAGGATCCTGATCAGCAATGTTGTCTGTCCATCCCCTGCACAGATGCTGCCTGACCTGTTGAGTTCCTTCAGCACTTGGTTTTGCTCAAGATTCCAGTCTGCAGTCTCTCATGGCTCCAACTATAAACAGTTGTGAAAAGGCCGGCTGCCTTAATGGGAAAAGATTGTGACAAATTAGCAGGCATTAACTTCAAATACCTAGTGTTTGTGATAGTTATTGGTAATCATTGTAAAATATTTTCCTATAAAGTGTGTTATGTTACACACAGCATCTGTGGAGCTAAGAAAAAAGCAGGTTTTAGTTTTATGTCAATGAACTACGATCAGAAATGGATTGAAGTGTCCGACAAAATCCTCTCCCTCTCATTTCTTACCCCCCCCCCCTCCACCCCCTTAAACTTTTTGCCCTAAAATTGAGGGCTGTCCAGATGTTTTAGATGGTAGCGATGTTGCATTACAACTCCAGTGACTCTGCTTCAACCCTGACCTTGGGTGCTGCTGGGGCAGAGTAGGCACTGGCTTCATGGGACCCACACCCCAAAGTCTGACCACCCTTTGTTAGCTCTGATGCAAGAGGATTGGTAAAAAAATCAGGGAGAGAAAATGAACACGTGAGAGAACATGTTGCAAGGTGGATACAAGAAACTGCAGATGCTGGCTTACAAAAAAGATACTGTGGAAGAAGCGATTCCTTGGTCCCATTGTGGGCTCCACTTTTCCTTCGTCCCCTCATTATCAACTCTTCCATAGACAACAATGGACCATTGTGGGCTCCACCTTTCCATAGTCATCGTGTGCCAGCTCTGATTTGTTCTGAACTTTTTCATACCTCTAAATTCCCTCCGCCCCTGACTCTGTCTGATGTATTCAAGAGAGAGTTAGATATAGCTCTTAGGCCTAACAGAATCAAGGGAAATGGGTAGAAAGCAGGAACATGGTACTGATTTGGGATGATCAGCCATTTAAGACTGAGGTAAGAAAAAACGTTTTCACCCAGAGAGTTGTGAATTTGTGGAATTCCCTGCCACAGAGGGCAGTGGAGGCCAAATCACTGGATGGATTTAAGAGAGAGTTAGATAGAGCTCTAGAGGCTAGTGGAATCAAGGGATATGGGGAGAAGGCAGACACGGGTTATTGATTTGGGACGATCAGCAATGATCACAATGAATGGCGGTGCTGGCTCAAAGGGCCGAATGGCCTACTCCTGCAACTATTTGCTATGTTTCTAAGGGTTTCGTCCCAAAATATCACCAATTCCTTTTCTACAGAGATACTGCCTGATCTGCTGAGTTACTCCAGCATTTTGTGTCTATCTTCAGTGTTACTTTATACGCTCTACAACATTACTGATTTGCAGCTTGGTGATAAATGATTTGAACTTTTAGAAGCACTGTCAGCTGACAACGATTAGGTGATTCACAATAGAGAAAATATTTAATCCAGTTATAATGTTTTGAGCTGCAAAATAATGCTTTGTGTTAAGAGAATAATTGATAATTGAAGTTATCAGCTAAAAAATGAAAGGAATAATTACAATGGTTTTAAATACTGCCTTAAAATATATTTTATCTTGTTGGCAGAATGAGCAACTTTAAATTCCAATTTGTATGGTTTTATTTTAATTATCATATGCTCAAGCTAATATGAGAAGCTCTTCAAACTTGTCAAATGCCATAAAGGGATGAAGAAAAATGGTATTGAGGTTAAAGTTGTGTATAGTTACATTGAGCCAGTACAAGAGACCAATGTCCGAATCCCACTTCGCATTCCTTAAGGGGCTGTCCCACTGCGGCGACCTAATTCGCGAGTTCAGACGAGTTTGCCCTCGACTCATACTCGCAGCATGGTCGACACGAGGTCCTAGGAGGTCTTTGTAACTCTCCTTCATGCTCGAGAGTAGTCCCCGCGTACTCGAGGCCTCAGCTAGGTCGCGGCATATTTTTCAACATGCTGAAAAATGCCCGCGAGTAAGAAAAGATCGCCATGGAAAAAATAGATATTCTTTTATTCATGAGTTTAGTCGAGGTAGGTCCTAGTAGGTCATAATGCTATTTGTAGGTAGTCGAAGGTCGTCGAAGGTAAAGCTCGTTGAGAAAAAAAAGGTAAGTAAACCAACTGGTAATGTTAAATGCCCGCTAAACTTTATTAAAAGTTGTCTGGCTTCTTAAAAGTGTCTCCACTCCTTCTCCCTCCCTTCTCTCCACCTCTCTCCCCCCCTCTCCGCGCTCTCTAAAGGACTTACCGAACTGTGCCAGCCGTCTTTTACCTTCCTGTTCATCGCGGGTGTGAATTTCAGACAGCGCTCCCCCGCTTTCCCTGGCCCCCGCCTTTGCGATGTGTGTGTGTGTGTGTGTGTGTGTGTGTGTGTGTGTGCGTGCGCAGGAGGTCGATCCGGCTCGCGGTTTCATCGCTGATGGTCGATCCAGCTCTAGGTTTTTCAGGCGAGTGCCCTCGAGCTTGAAGGTCGAAGACAGTCGCTGAAATGCTGTGTCAGTGGGACAGGCCCTATGAACATGGTCTACAAGGTACATGATGGATAAAATTGGTCCACGTAGTATCAGAAAACTCAGCAACAGCTGCTGTTTCTACCACACCCAATTTTCATTCAGTCATGGAGCATGGAACAGGACATCCAGCCCAACTTCCACATGCTGACCAAGATACCCCATTGCCCCCACCTGTCCATGTTTGGCGCATATCCCTTTATCTGTTGTTATAGTACCTGCCTCAACTACCTCATCTGACAGTTTGTTCCCTATCCCCCCCCCCCCCCCCATTCTCTATGTGAAAAAGTTGCCCCTTCTGTTAAATCTTTCCCTTCTCACCTTAAACCTATGTCCTCTGGTTCTTGATTCCCCTATTCTGGATAAAGTGTGCATCTACCCTATTTATTCCCTTTGTGATCTTATACACCTCTATAAGAACACCACTCTTTTACAATTATATATTACAAAAGGTGCCACGTTCTGAGTAATAGGCACTTTGGTTGGCATGGACGAATTGGGCCAAAGGGCCTGTTTCTGTGCTGTAGGACTCTATAGTGCAGTTTCTTTTCAGACACAAATCATTTGTTCTTTGCAAGCATTTTCTTTTTATCAGTTGATAAAATACATCAGTGCTAGATGGCATTGGCAACAGTTGTGAAATGCAGGATTCAGTTGTTCAAGCTAATACTTAAAAAAACAAACAGGTTTACCTCACAGTGAAGGACTTAAACAGATAATGTGCAAATTAAAATTTATTCTTCAACCATGGCCTTTGTCATTTTATAAATTTTACTATATACTGGTGCAATACATTCCTACATTCCACAGATTGTTCTAGTATGAAGTAATAAGCTTTGGAAAAAGATCTCCTAAAATTTTCCTCAAAGGTTTAATACTAGCACTGGAAAATAAGATGCTCCAAAATCACACTTTCTTTTTAAATACAGGTGGAGGAAAATTTCTGAAGTACCATTTAGCATTTAAAGGGGGATTCCCTTCATCCTGCTGAACACACAATGACTGAAAAATGTAGCAAATAGTGCAATTTTCCAGAGTTGCATTGTCCTGGTAATCTCCACCACTACACCTGGAGTAGGTATGCACCATGTCTCTTTTTCTCTCTCGCCAACCAGCACTTCCTTAAAATTCAGATATTGTAGGTTGATGTGCAAGGCCCTTTTTATCTATTAATTGGGCTCCTTGCTTTTACATTATTCTGCTACAATTTTAAACTCTCATATAATTTTCCAAAAAAAATTAAACCTTAATTTTTTTTTTTTAACCTAAATCTTTAAATCTTCTCCTTCTGCACGGTGTTTTTTCTTCAGAAAAGTGCTTGAAACCTGGGTCAGTTTTAAAGGCAGTGAGTGTGTAACGGGTAAGACCACAAATCCTGGTTCCATTTCCCATCTTGTTGAATTAACTCCTCTTAATTAGTGCAGTGGTAGAGATGCTGCTATCAGCATCCATCCCCTAGTGACTGCAGAGGTAATGTAATTACAGATTTTGATTGTTCCTGGACACTAAATGTTACATAATGTGAGGAAAAACATTTGTGGAGTCCCCGCAGTTGAATAACTGGCTGTTACCCAAGCGCTGGGCTTACACATTGGCAAATCATAAGAAAAGTACTCGAGAAGAGATGATGAATGGTGTTCCTCTGGTCAGGAAAGGCAAGGGAGGAAAAATAATTTTCTTGAAAGTGCTTTAGTGCTGATAAGCTGATGGGAAAAGTGTGTAATTGTTTCTCTGACAACCTTAAGCACATGAAAACAGTTACTATCTTTACATTTAATGATAGTTTAGAAAAAAATAATTTGCAATGGTGAGATACATAGGACAAATTGGCGTTAAATCCAACACTATTAGCAGCAGTGATGGTGAAGGTGATGTTGGGTGACATACGAATATCACTGTACCTCAATCGGTACACGTGACAATAAAATACCTTTGAAACTGAAGACCTATTTTTGCACAAAGTAGCAACAACCAGTTTGGTCAACTTCAAGCTGACTGTTGCTTCACCCTTGAAGCAAAGCCCTTTCTATATACTGTTGGGGGGGTTTTCTCTCTCTCTCTCTGGATGGCAAGTAACTTCATATTCCTTTTGTTTTAGGTATTTCAGCACACAGCTATTTTTTCCTTTTTATTTACTGGGATAATTTGACTTTTATTGGAACATCTGTTCCTGGCTTGCTTACGATTTATATTTGGGTGTCTTGGCAAAAGTACCTCCAACGTAAACTTTTTGTCTAAGTATGTGGAAAAATAAACTCCTGTCAGTAAAAAGTTGTAGAAAATATGCAGAGTTATTGACAGCGTTGACAAATTTACAACATACTACATGGTACCTAGTCCTGATCAATGAGATTACAGGCTCGGTCTGTCAAAGAAGCACACATTGCTTCTGTTTTCTCTTCCTTTTGCTCTTTTTCTTCTTCAAGGCACTTAAAGCTGCAGTGGAAGCTTCTTTAAAGATGTCCTCTATATTCTCCCGGAATTTAGCTGAGCACTCCAAGTACATTGTAGCATTAATCTGGCGAGCAGTTTCTTCTCCCTGGAATGGAACAAACAAAATTGTTGCAGTCTCCCATATAACACTTTTTTTCTACCTTTCTTTAGTCTTTAGACTTCAGAGACAGTTCAAGTTCACATTTATTGTCATATGCACCAATTAAGGTACAGTGATATTTGAGTTACCATACAGCCATACAAGTAAAAAGAACACAATACACGATAGTTTAACATAAACATCCATCACAGTGGAATCAGCAGTCCTCACTGTGATGGAAGGCAATAAAGTTCAGTCAATGTTCCTCCTTTGTTTGTTCACCCGTGTTGGGGCCTTGAACCCTCCGCAGTCGCCGCTACGACGTAAAATCAAGCCCACCAAGTCTGAGCTGACCAGCGATCACCCATTCACTAACATTATCCTATACACTAGGGACAGTTTACAATTTTACCGAAGCCAATTAACCTACAAACCTGTACATCTTTGGAGTGTGGGAGGAAACCGGAGCACCCGGAGAAAACGCATGTGGTCACAGGGAGAAGATACAAACTCTGTACAGAAGCACCCATAGTCAGGATTGAACCTGGGTCTACCGCTGCATCACCATGCTGCCCTTAATGGTACATGGTTTTGCTTTTTCATTTTGTATTTTTGCCATTCACTAGCACCTTGTGGCCTGGTTTTGTAGACTTTTATAGTTACATTTAATTTAATATTGTTCTCCATTTGTATGTCTTTGGACAGAGTCCTTGCCAACCTTTTCTGAGACATCCTTTAATGCAGCAAATGTATGATCTGGTGTGTACTGCAGGAAGGAGCAGTAGGTACCAGGTGATAATTCTTCCTGCTGTTAGATGACTTAAGAGCCTTCTCATAAGTTAGGGTGCTGTCCTGATCTCCCAACCTACCTCAATGCAAACCTTGCATTTTTCTTTATCTACACTTTCTCTGAAAGTGTAACACTAATACAGCAACACTGTATTCTGCACTCTGGTATTTTTCCTTTACACTACCTGCTACACTCGAGTATGGCTTGGTGGTACTCATGTATAGTATGATTTGACTGGATGGCATGCAAAGTTTTTCCACTGTATCTTCACATGTGACAATAATAAACCAATACCAATTTGTGGCATTAAATGGTTTACAAGAGAATTGCATGGATAGGAAAGGTTTAGAGGGATATGGGCCAAATGCAGGCAGGTGGGACTAGTTTAGATGGAGCTTCTAGGTTAGCATAGGCAAGTTGAGTTGTACTGTCTGTTTCCCTGCTCTGATTTGTGTGTGTGTGTTTTTTTTGTCTGGCTTAATGAGGAGGGGAGGGGGACCAATTGGAAGATTATTTTCAAGGAGCTAGCAGCAAGATGATACTCAAAAAGCTCCTGCCTGTGCTTTCAAGATTCTATACATGATGAGCTGGCCAAAGCTCAACCAATAACGTGATTAAGTGCTCATGTTATTTAGGATTAAAATTGAATGTCAAGCTCCCTGGTAAGGAGCCCAGTGGTCCGCCACAATTGCACTCGTTGTTGCGAAGACTACGGTTAAGCAACTGAAATGTAATTAAAATTATGTTCATCTGCGGAACGATGGTAAAGTTTATTGGAGGATTGATATAATGAAGTGTTAATCATAACACAGTATTTAGTTTAGTTTAACGATACAGCACGGAAACAGGCCCTTTAGACACCGAGCATGCTGGCCAACAATCACCCGTTCACACTAGTTCTTTGTTACCCCATTTTTGCATCCATTTTTTACACACTAGGGGCAATTTACATAAGCCAATGAAACTACAAACCGGCACATCTTTGGGATTTGTTATTAATGTGGATTCTTAAGAGGTCTGTGTGTTTCGGTGAATTTTAAGCAGGCTGAGAAACTAGGTCGAGAAAAAACTTGCTCTGAAAATACCATCCTATTAAACCCAAAAGTTTATTTGTGCTATGTACCTATCAGGTGTCAGTCATAGCTCTGTGTCAATACCCTTGTTTCTGAGTGAGAAGGGAAATGGATTTTGTTCTATTGATTCCACAGGTTGGAAAGATAATGATTTGAGTACATAAACTTGAATGTATAATGCAGTTGACCTCCAGAGGTGATGTCTGGTACATAACACCTCATAAAGGCTCTGTCTTACCTGTTTGCGGTCATCAGCGGTGAAGCGCGGCTTCGCCTGTAGAGTGGACCGCACGGCAACGGCGAGAGCGCCGAGCCTATCCACGGGAGCGCCGCACGGATGCTGCGCGGGGGCCGAGTGATTCAAATACGGCGGGTCCCACGTGCTTTCGGTAAGTAAAAAAAAGGGCGGGCCGACTGCGATGACGTCGGCCCGCCGCACGTGACTCACGAGCGCCGGCTGTGGCGGTGGCCGTCCTGATCGCGGCGCTGTAGCGGTGGCTGTGCCTGCGGCCGTGGCGCACACGTGCCTCACTGGCGGAGGCTGTGGCAGTGGAAGTTTGACGCACGGCGCTCGAGCCACACTGGCGGCGGCCCGTGCGGGCGGCCGTGCCGCACTCGTGCATCACTGGTGGAGGTTGTGCGGTAAGAATATAGTTTTCAACAGTGTAGGTTTTATTTTAGCACCGTGCGGTGTTGGGAACACCGCCGCACGGCCCCGGAATTGTGCGTTCCCACGAGTGCGCGGTCTATGGCGGCAGATTCTTCCCGTTTCGCCGCCAATGACCGCAGACTCGTGAGACAGGCCTTTAACTCAGTGGAACATGAATGATACAATTACATTATTTAATGGACCAGGGGACTTTGCCTTGTGCTCTGTATAATGTATCCCTCGATTGAACATAAAGGCAAACAGGTTATATGGTCAATTATTATTGTTATTTGTGCGTATGATGTGTATATTGACTATCGGTTCCAATTAACTGTGAAGCACGCAAGGACATGCTAAAACTGTATAAAACTCAGCTTTATAAATGATGTAATTAGAAGTTACAAATGTAATGCTTTTAATGTGGTGCTTTTTAGTTTCTGTGACTTTTAAGGAATCTATTGATTTTCAGATTCCTAGATGTACTTATTAATTTGAAATAAAAATAAATGCTGGAAATATTCACACAGTACTGAGAAAGAAACAGTTAATGTGTCAGATCAGTGGCTTTTTATTGGAATGGGGAAAGATTACAGGAAAATGTTTTGAGATGCAGAAAGAGGGGAAAAACAAGGAGAGAAAAGAGAAGGAGAGACGAGGAATTACAGATACTGGAATCTTGAGCAAAATACCAAATTCTGGAGTAACTGAACCAACACCTGTGGAGGGAATGGGTAGGTGACAACTTGGGTTGGGAAACTTCTTCAGACCCTCCGGGGAAGGTCTATGATCAGGCGAAGGCAGGAGATAGTAGTTGACAAATGGCATGATGGTAATGACCAAGTTGAAACAAGATTGATCTGGAAAATTGTTAATGGAAGAAGCTGAATTGTATCTGAAGTTGAAAGAGGAAAATACCAGGAGTGTTGAAAACATGAATTGAAAAGTGAAGATGTTGGAAGTGTGTGTGTGAAATTGTTGAACTAAATACCAAATCTGGAAGGTTGTAGTATCTGGTTGGAAGGTAATTCCATTTTTGTTTTGGAACAGATATAAAAAGGGGGAGTGGAACAGGGAGGCACTGAGAGGCTCATGGTCCAACATGTGCAGTGAAAATAAAGACGCATGGTTTCCTCCGGATGCTCTGGTTTCCTTCCACATGCCAATGAATGTGTGGATTTTCAAGTCAATTGGCCCTCTGTAAATTTGCTCCAGTGTAGGGAGTGCATGTGAAAGTGCAATAGCATAGTGCTGGTGCGAATGGGTGATCAATGGTTACCCATTCACACGAGTTCTGGAGGGCCTGTTTCCATGCTGTATCTTACAATCAATCAAAAAATTAACGTCCACATAAAGGACAGGTACATGGATAAGAAAGGTTTAGAGGGATATGGGCCAAATGCAGTCAGGTGGGACTAGTGTAGATGGGGTATCTTGGTCGCAGGGGCAAGTTGGACCAAATGGCCTGATTCCGTGCTGTATGACTATGATAAACTATGATAATCTACGTATTCATGTTGAGAGGTTGTTTGGGAAGGAAGATGTGATGTACTTTGCTCTGAGGTCGCTGCTCTCAGCCAGGCTGTCGTCTCTCTGTCACTTTACCTGGTTGTAAGTGATTGGCTCCTGTTGGGCGGCTCTTAGTCTTCTCAAGCGCTCTTTATCCATTCGAAGGTCTGTTTTGCAACCAATGAGGAGGATGGGGACTTCCTGGCAGAAGTGATTGACTTCAGGAACCCACTATCATGTTGGAGGAAACAGAAATATATCTCAAACTTTACATCACTTGCAAATATTTTTCATAGTTCACACTTGACAATTATTCCTTAGAATGTCTCCAAGGCTTTTGCTTCTGACCCTTTCAATATCGGTCTGACCGTGAATGACTACACATTTAACAGGACATTTGAAAGCACCTACCATTTACCTAGAGAAAAGAGATCATGAATTTCAGGGCAATGTTACAACTATCATGGAAACAGGCTCTTCAGCATAACATGTCCATGCTGACGAAGATGCCCCATCTACTCTAGTTCCACCTGACTGCATTTGGCCCATTTCCCTCAAAATCTTTCCTATCCACATACCTGTCCAAATGTCTTTGAATTGTTGTTATAGTACCTGGCTCAGCTACCTCCTGTGGCACCTCATTCCATACACCCATCACCCTCTGTGAAAGAGTTGCCTTCAGGTTCTTATTAGATCTTTCCCCTCTTACCTTAAACATATGTTGTCTTGTTCTTTATTCCACTACTCTGGATAAAAAAGACCGTGTATTTATCCTACCTATCCAGCTGATGATTTTGTACATCTCTCTATGATCATTCCTCCGCCTCCTGCTGTCCAAAGAATCCTAGCATGCCCAACCTCTCCCTATAGCTCAGGCACCTCAAGTCCTGGCAACACCCCTGTGAATCGTCGCTGCAATCAATTATAATGTGATCTCTGATGTAGGCACAAGGAACTGGAGAAGCTAGCTTACAAAAAAAGGCACAAAGTGCTGGAGGAAGTCACTGGGTCAGGCAACATCTCTGGAGAACATGGATAAGTGATGCTTTGGGTTGGGATCCTTCTTCGGACGGTTTAGAAGGGTCTTGACCCTGAATGTCATCTATTCCTTCTCTCCAGAGATTCTGCCTGACCCACTGGGTTGCTCTAACACTGTATCTTAATATGTGAACTCGCTGTGCAAAATGTTCCAGGCAAGGAGTTACGAAGTCATTGTGTCATACAGTACAGGTACCGGCCCATCTTGTCCTAGCTGACCAAAGTGCCCATCTACACTAGTTACACATTTCACCCACTGTCGAGGTGAAAACATTCTGATTCAAGTCCCCTCTAAACCTGTTACCTTGCACCTCTGACTTCTGGTTGTAGACACCTCAGTTAAGGGTAAAGGTTTTCACTATCTAACCTATAGGCGATGTGTGGGGTGAGTTGCTTTATACACAGTGGATGGTGAGTTCCTGGAATGTGCTGCTGGAGGTGGCGGGTGAGGCAGATACAAGAGTAACATTTAAGAGTCTTTTGGATAGGCACATGGATTTACAGGGAATGGAGGGAGATGGATTATGTGCAGCGTGACGATGCGTCCCCTTTGAGGTCCGCTCTGATTCCAGCCACAGGCTAACGAACCACAGCTGGATTAGATCAATGGTTGTTGGACCAATTAATCTGATCCTTGTCCTTGTTAACCCAGGATCCCAGCCAGAGGGAGAGAGGAGGTAGCTGGGATGATGCTAGACGCTCTTGTTTGTCGTTGGAAATAAAGCCCTTCGGGTAAGTTCACCTTCCTGTGTGTGCCAGTGTGATCATTGTTAATCTGGGGTCGTGCCTGATGCCACAGCCAGTGGATACGTTGGTCTTGGCATAATGTTGGACACAGATATTGTGGGCCGAATGGCCTGTTCCTGAGCTGCACTGTTCTATGTTCTGTTCCATGTCCTTCATAAATTTGAAAACCTCATAAATTTATCTTCAAACCGGTTCCCTCTCAACTTCTTCTGAACCAAGGGCACCAAGTTCGGTCGATGCCATGTTAACTAAGACAGTGTCATAAATCTGTGCAGTTCAATGTTTAAAAATGTTGATGTGCATTAGTAGAAACCTGATACTTTCTAACAGTGAACTCAAAGTGGAAGTTTTATAATTAAACCACGAGTCTAACAGTTCTGGAATTTGTGGAAGAAAGAACTGCAGATGCTGGTTTAAATCGAAGGTAGACACAAAATGCTGGAGTAACTCAGTGGGCGAGGCAGTGTCACTGGAGAGAAGGAATGGGCGACATTTCGGGTCGAGACCCTTCTTCAGAATTCTGGAATTCCTCGGGTTGGTGAAGTTGTACAATAGAAGCATTGTAGTCCTTCAATGGGAGTTAACACGTGTAATGTTTGTGCATCTGCTATCTGTTCTGCTATTGAGTTCCTGGTCCCACCTTCGTTACAAGGTGGAGGTGTGGAACGCGGGTAAGAAAGCTCCTCACAATGGTTTCCTCTGCCACCTCCGGAAGCCTGGACAAAAGGTGATATATCGCAGACCGTGAACATTGACATTTTAGAGGTGTACAGTATAAGATCATGAGAAGAATAGATGGGGTAGATGCACAAACTCTTTAACCCAGAGTGAGCGAATTAAGAACCAGAGATCGTAGGTTTAAGGAGTGAGGTAAAAATATTTAATAGGAACTTGAGGGTCATTTTTTTCACACTAAGGGGGGGTGGGTATCTGGGACGAGCTGCCAGTAGCGGTAGGTACTATAACAACATTTAAAGGCATTTGGACAGGTACATGGGTAGAAAAGGTTTAGAGGGATTTAGGCCAAATATGGATAGATGGGACAAGAGTAGATTGGCACCTTGGTCGGCATGGGCAAGTTGGGCTGAAGTGCCTGTTTCCATGCTGTATATGATTCTATTTGTGGAAGATTTGCTGGGCTACTATGATAGAGGAAAAGAAATAAAGTTGAAAATGTTTTATCAAAATGAGGATTAGTTTGGATCTATTAATAATTTCAGAAAAATGCCCCAGCAAATGAACATGATTTTGCTTTCGTTGAAAATGGAGCAGGATGTGTGGTCTCACCTTGATACGAACATTCTCAAAACTTGTGGGGTTTGTAACATCGTAACAGATTAAGATAACATGTGTTTCTTGGTAGGAGAGTGGGCGCAGTCTGTCGTAGTCCTCTTGACCTAAATCAGGCAAAGGAGGCAAGCAAGCACAAGGTCATTGATGCGTTAATTTTAGTGTTGTATTTTAAACTATTAACCAGCTACTTCATGCCTTGTAATACAACCGGAAATATTCTGCAGCCACAAAGTAACAATATTGATTTGACTATTCCGACCTCTTTATTATGGATTAAGTTATAGCGGACAAAATCTGTTGTAACTGAGGCGTCCGTTCATATCGGGAACAAATTTGTTATTTCACTTAGTTTACTTTATTGTCATGTACAGGAACATGTCATATTGCCAGGTACAGTGAAAAGCTTTTTGTTGCCTGCTGTCCACGATTACATGATTACAATCAAACCGTCCACAGTGTACAGACACAGATAAAGGGTACAACATATAGTGCAAGGTAAAGTCCAATTCAAGCTAGACCAAGGGTCTCCAATGAGGTAGGTGTTGGCTCAGGACCATTCACTAGTTGGTGATAGGATGGTTCAGTTGCCTGATAACAGCTGGGAAGAAACTGTCCCTGAATCTGGAGGTGTGTATTTTCCCACTTCTGTACCTCTTGCCTGATGGGAGAGGGGAGAGAAGACTGACCGGGGTGAGACTCGTCCTAGATTAGGTTGGTGGCCTTACCGAGGCAGCGTGGTGTAGATGGCGTCAATGGAAGGATTGGTTTGTGTGATGGTCTGGGCTGCGTCCACAATTCACTGTAATTTCTTGTGGTTTTGGATGGAGCTGTTCCCAAACATGCTGTGACGCATCCCGATAAGATGCTTTCTATGACGCATCTGTAGAAGTTGGTGAGAGTTGTTGGGGACATGTCGAACTTCCGAAGCCTTTTAAGGAAGTAAAGGTGTTGGTGTGCTTTCTTGGCCATTGCTTCAATGTGGCTAGTCCAGTGGTTACAACGAATCTTGCCTCAAGTATTATGTATTTTGTGTACTTTACTTTTTATTGTGTGTCTTATTTAGTGTATGTTTATTAGCTGTTTTCCAATACTGTACACATTTACCCCCTCATTCGGTTACAGAAGACAATCGGCAATAACGGAAACCATTGCCCCCCCCCTGGTCCATTACAATGAGGGTTATAAGTAGCTTACAATGGAGATAACAGTTGCTGCTGTTACACAACTAAGAAAGGGTGGCAAACGTAAATGGACTGGTATCACTTTAAAACGTAGAGCACGTAACAACCATTTGTTACATATGTTGTTACAAAAGCTTCAGAGTTTCTGCAAAGGGAGAAACGGTCTGGCTTTGTGGAGGAAGCCACGGTATAAAATGCTGAGTCTCTAATTTAATTTTAAATTAAGCACCTTGAATACATTTCTATCCTCTGGTATCTTAGAGAGTGAAGGAGAGAGATATTGGGATCTGTCAGAAACGTTGACTGATGAAATACGAACTTTGGCTACTGTGCCTGAACCAGAATACTTAATGCCAAGCATGGCTTCTCCCAATGCCAAGAAGCAATGAGCTGTGTGATACAATTGAAAGAATATACTGTTCAGAACCGAGGACATCAAAGCTGCTGGCTCTCCAAGGAAGTTTGCAGCTTATAAAGAGAGAGATGAGTTTAACATGACAGTCTATTCCTAGGATCTGGGCGACCATACATGTGAATGAGCTCTGATTGTATTATTAAATTCATGAAAGGCAGAACTAGTTCCCTCTCTCTCTCTCTCTCTCTCCCTAATTTTCGTAATTGTTCTTTCTTATCAGTCTCATGTCCTTTTGATCTTATAGAAACCTATAAAATTCTTAAAGGATTGGACAGGCTAGATGCAGGAAAAATGTTCCCGATGTAGGGGGAGTCCAGAACCAGGGATTACAATGTAAGAATAAGGGGTTGGCCAATTAGGACAGATGAGGAAAATATTTCACCCAGAGAGTTGTAAATCTGTGGAATTCACTGCTGCAGAAGGCAGTGGAGGCTAATTCACTAAATGTTTTCAAGAGTTAGCTATAGCTCTTATGGCTAATGGAATCAAGGGATATGGAGAGAAAGCAGGCACGGGGTACTGATTTGGGATGATCAGCCATGATCATATTGAATGGCTGGAAGGGCCGAATTGCCTACTCCTGCACCTATTTTCTATGTTTCTGTTTCTATGTTTCTTTGATGCTATTCATGGCATACTGTGTAGCCGTGGTTTCCACAGCCAGAGATCTTTGTGCATTGGGTCTGCAAGATGGCGCGGAGTGTGGCAATTCTTTGCACGATGATCCCAGAAGAGGATCTACTGTCATCCAACATGATCACTCCACTCCTTTAAGTCACCGTTGCGGGCATTCTGCACTCTGGTTGGTTGCTCTTTGCTCTGCCTGTTGTAGTTTAACTTAGAGATGCTGCATGGAAACTGCAGTATCTTTGGCCCACTGAGTCTACGTCGATCATCCATTCACACCAGTTCTATGTTATACCACTTTCGCATCCACTCCCTACACACTCAGGACAATTTACAGAGGCCAATTAACCTGCAAACCCACACGTCTTTGGAATGTGGGAGGAAACTGGAGCACCCGGAGGAAACCCACAGGGAGAACATGTAAACTGCACACAAATAGCACTCAAGGTCAGGATCGAACCAGGGTCTCTGACATTGCGAGGTGGCGGCATGATTATGGCTGTATGGCATGTGTTTGTCTTGATTCCATTCATGTATAATATCTGATTTGTTACTGTATTTCAGTACATATGACAATAACAAACCAATACCAAAATTGACATTGTGATGCCTATAAAAATGAGACAGAGTGCTGGAGTAACTCAGCGGGTCAGGCAACATCCCTGGAGAACATGGATAGGTGATGTTTTGGGTCTGAAGACAGGTCTCAACCTGAAATATCACCACTCCATGTTCTCCAGGGATGCTGCCTGGCTTGATGAGTTACTCCAGGACTCGGTATCTATTTTGTAAACCATCCTTGTTTCTACCTATTAAACACAGAACTTGCTTGTTACCGAGGGATTGCCTGTATATTGAGAAGCTGGAAAGTTTGAGCTGAAAGTTGAGATGTTCTTGCATCTCAATGACCACAAGGCGAGAGAACTGCACCCTGCCGTTCCCCTGGGAACCTGGAGATTACACTGTATCTTCTTCTTCTTGCTTATGGCGTGCACAGCCTAAAGTTTGTAAGACAACTTGTTCTGTTTGATCATCTGTTTGTGCATGCCAGGTTGATTGCATTCGTCGAAACAGGGTGGACCACGTGAAGGTTCCATTACACCGTATGCACCACGGGGACATGTGCCTGGAGATGGAGACCACATGATATGTTAACTGTTCTCTCACCATGAGGAGCAGAGAGAATCCTTTAGTACGCTCTTAGTGGAGTTAAGAACAGGAGTGATGTTCGCCCAACTTATGGGCACCCAGTACATACCATTGAATGATTGGGAGATTGGTCGGATGGATGGGGAAGGATTTGCCGGCCACTGCGGGTTTCAGGCATCCCCTGCCGGGTGGGAACGGAACATTTCCTCCTGGCTTCCCTTCCCACCACCCCTCACCTCGACTCTGGAGCCGCAATGGTCGCGGGTTGGGTGGAGCTGAGAGGAGCTGGGGAGACCACTCGCCGAGTCAGTGAGGCCGCTGGCGACCACTCTTCCCGCACCTGCTTGCTCTCACTTTCACAACCAGCTGCAGCCTCATGGCTCCAGAGACCCGGGTTCGATCCAGACCTCGGGTGCTGTCAATGCAGAATTTGTACATTCTCCCTGTGACCGCGAGGGTTTCCAACAGGTGCCTCACACACCAGGTTTCCTCACACACACCAAAGACATGTGGGTTAATTGGCTTCTGTAAATTGTCCCTAGTCTGTAGGGCCTAGAACTCATGTGAACTGGTGATCAATGGTGGGTGTGGACCTGGTGGGTTGAGGGGCCTGTTTATACACTTTTCTCTAAATTAAAACTAAAGTAAATTTCTGCCGCCCTCTCCCGCACACTCTTGTTAGTCATTTCCGACTTAGTAACAGTTCTGAGGAGCAGAACTCTGCGGCAGGGACGGATTACATGTCCACTCACCGATCTCAGCCTCAGGAATCAACTCTTATGTGAGACAAGTGCACACAGACACGTAGAACTGTGGATCTGTCCAGAGCAAGGCTAGAAAGTTGGCCCAACAACAGGAAGTATCTGTGGGGAAACATGATACAAAAGCAGAACAGGGAAAATACAGAGAAGGTCGCATTGAATTTGCAAATATTATGCACAGCCATGGCCTGCAGTCTCTTTTGTCTCGGTCACTGTATATTGATAGCCAATGGATCTGGTTTCAACTGGACTGTTGTGTGATGTGATCAGGTGTAAACAAATACCTGGAGTATTGGAAATATTGTGATATGGATATGAAAATCATTCAAACAATGAGCAGGTACACCGATAAATCTGTGGAGTGGATGAGATCAGCTGTTCACAGACAGTTAATTTGGATGTTTTATTGGGCAGCACGGTGGCGCAGCTGGTAGAGCTACTGCCTTACAGCACCAGAGACCTGGGTTCTAGTGGTTCTACCTCCAGTGCTGTCTGTGTGGAGTTTGCATGCTCTCCCTGTGCCTTCATGGATTTGCTCCGGGTTTCCTCCCACATTCCAAATTGGCCTCTGTAAATTACATCCAGTGAGTCGGGAGTGAATGAGAAAGTGGGATAATGCAGAACTAGTGTTAACAGGTGACCGATGGCTGGCAAGGTCTCGGTGGGCCGAAGGGCCCGTTTCCATCCTGTATCTCTAAACTCAAAATTTCTGTTTGACTTTTCAATTGTAAAGGAAGGATGTGACAGGCAATGCATGCAACTATGTTTGTTAAAACCTTAAATACAGCAGCATGTGAGCAAATGTTTCTGTGCAGAGGCTTCCAGAGTCTTTGAGGAAATGCTGTCTGGTCCCACTGCACAAAAAAAACTACATTTGTTTCAGAAAAATATAGTGTTGGCTGGCAAATGCAATCTGTATCGGTCTTTACAGTAACCCCAAACCACATCCCTTTCCTTGTATCATCTCAGCATTTTAGGTGAACAGTACATTGAGGATTAACAGACATTTTAGTTTCAAACTTTCAATAGACTCAGACATTTTTCAAATAAACTCTGTCATACAGTCTTGTAATCCGGCCAAAGTCATGTGCATCTGTGAGCATGAAAATTATTCGAATAAGAACAACAATCCTTAAAGAAAGAACTTCTGCTTTACCATATCCTTGAGTTGCTCTAAATGATTAATACGCAGAAGTTTTGAAATTTCACACAGTGGGTGGTGGCTTTATGGAATGAGCTGTCAGAGGAAGTAGTTGAGTAGGAAAGAACTGCAGATGCCTGTTTAAATCGAAGGTAGACACAAAATGCTGGAGTAACTCAGCAGGACAGGCATCTTAACTCTGAAGAAGGGTCTCGACTCGAAACGTCACCCATTCCTTCTCTCCTGAGGTGCTGCGTGCCAGGTTGCAGTGCTGCCGGAGCTCACCGGAGCGCCGTGCCACACCGCACCTCTATAAAAAAGCCTAAATAAACAGCAGAGAATTTTAACCAGCGGGTGTGTGGTCGGGGTAACCTGGTTAAAAGTCGCTGGTGGAGGCCCGTGGGGGGCTGGAGTAGAGATACGGGTCGACGGCAGCAGCATTGGTGGCCCCGGGGAGACAGTGAGAGTAGGCAGACGCGGTAGTTTCGGTGGTCCGGGCCTGGGTTTGGCCGGGAAGGCGGTGAGGGTCGGAGAGGCTGTGGATGTTGTTGCTGCTCCTCGTGGTGGCCATCTCGGCCTCGTGGTGGTCGGGCAATCCAGCGGTGAATTTCCGGGCCTGCGGGCGGGCGAGTCAAGGAGCATCGGTGGAGAGTCCAGTCTGGAGGCGGGCAAGCTTGTGTCCAGGAAGGCGAGGAAGCATTTGTTGTGGATGTGGATCTGGCGTTGAATGAAGTAGAGTTGTGGTCCATTGCAGAGGTGAGTGGGTGAGTGCGTGTGGGTGTGAAGGCCCAGAGCTGTGGGAGAGTCAGGGCGAGTTGGTGCCGGGCTGGCACCTCTGTAAAAATACATGATTACCGTCTTTTTCTTTACTCGTTTGATAATTATATTTCATGAAAATTAGTGTGCAACCGTGCAATATTTTGTCATATTATTAAATTAAATATTATATGTTTTATCGTACTAGTTATACACTGGGATGTAGTGATAGGCTATAATCTTGTTTGACCCTCTTGGGAGAATAGCTTGTTCCCCCCGCCCCCCCCCCCCAAGCAAAACTAGAAATGACGCCCCTGTTTGACATCTCCGGCACCTCAAAAAATTAGCACTGCAACACTAGCTGCCTGTCCTGCTGAGTTACTCCAGCATTTTGTGTCTACAGAGGAAGTAGTTGAGGCAGATACTATAAACAACATTCAGATTTTTTACTTTAGAGATACTGCGCAGAAACAGGCCCTTCGGCCCATCATGTCCGTGCGACCAGCGAACACCCTGTACACTAACACTATCCTACACACTAGGGCGAATTTACAATGTTACCAAAGCCAATTAATCTCCAAACCTGTATGTCTTTGGAATATAGACATTTATGTTTAAAAGACATTTGGACAACTACGTGGATAGAAAATGTTTAGAAGGATATGAGGCAAACTCAGGCAGGTGGGACGAGTGTAGATGGAGCATCTTGGGCAAGTTGGACCGAAGATGCTGTATGACTCTTAATACCTTTCGATTACACTATAGGATAAATGCAATGGCATACCTATTTATAACCAGGCCAACAAACAGTAAACATTATTATCTTTTTAGTGGTATTGTTTTAAAAAGGAATCCTGTCAACGATACAAGAAAAAAACACTAGATGTGCCGTTGGATATTTTATGTAGACGTCAAGCTAAATTTGGCTTCAGTTTATCTACTCCAAACTCCTGCTTGTAAACCCAAGAGATCACGTTCAACCAGTAGATAGCACTGACAATACAGCGGCCCTTCAATGCTACACTCTAAATATTCTTAGCTAGACAAGACAACAGCACGGTTTCCAAAACTAAATATCTCAAAGAGGGTTGCGTGGTGCATTTTAAATTAATTAAGACGACATAAGAGTTTTCATTTTAATCTGTAGAAACATGGAACTGCTGATGCTGGACAGACACAAAGTGCTGGAGTAACTCAGTGGGTCAGGCAGCATCCCTGGAGAACATCAATAAGTTCAAGAAGGAACTGCAGATGCTGGAAAATCGAAGGTAGACAAAAGTGCTGGTGAAACTCAGCGGGTGAGGCAGCATCTATGGAGCGAAGGAAATAGGCAACGTTTTGGGCTGAAACGAGTCTGAAGAAGGGGTTCGGCCCGAAACGTTGCCTATTTCCTTCGCTCCATAGATGCTGCCTCACCTGCTGAGTTTCTCCAACACTTTTGTCTACGAACATGAATAGGTGACTTTTTGGGTCGGGACATTTCTTCAGACTCAATTAAAAAAAAACTCTGAATAGTTTAATAAAGACCAAATGGAAAATGTAGCTGTTTCCTTCAGATTAGGATTGAATTCATCATTTCCAGAAGACAAAACAGTTCTTACAAATCAAGTTACTACGTTTAGGAGATGGCGTGTAGATTTTTTTTTCATAGAATTGAGTAGCATGTGGCATAAATTTAACTAAATACAATAGACAAGTTGGAGTGTGTTCAGTTATTGGATTAAGATCTGTCATTGGATGAATGCATCATTTAAGAAACATGGTCAGAGATCAAATTACAATTTCCCCATCAGTAAAACAAACAAGCCTAATTTTTCTTGCATACATGTTTTTTCTGATTAAGGTAATTCACAATCACATAATTTGCAAGCTTTATGTCCTTCTGAGACAGTTTAGACAGTGCTTCCAGAACTAAATTGCAGCAAAATATTTTAGGGGTGAGCTTTCTACAGAAAGTGTTGCCACATATAACCCAAGTCTTAGGAAGTCTCATTTGACCAATGTAACAAACCATCACGTAAAAGGAAATAACCACTTTAAAACAAAAGGCACAACCCTCTACAGAGGAAACAACCAGAGTAAAAATGTCAATATTGATGCAATGTTAATATGTGATAAACACAAATTACAAATCCCTCTGCAACAAGCAAAACTGATCAAAGACTATTATTTGGCAGATACAAGGAATTGCAGATGATAGAATCTTCCGTAGAATGCAAAATGTAACTCAGCGGTTAGGCAGCGTCTATGGGTAGGAGACATTTCAGTTTGGGATCCTTCTTCAGAGGAGGCAGAAAGCTGGAAAAGAAGTGGTGATGGGACAAAGCTTGACAAACCATTAAAGCCATAAAATGCTGGGATAACTCAGTGGGTCAGACAGCACCTTTGGAGAACATGGACAGGCGACGTTTTAGATTGGGACGTTTCTTTAAAAATGTCCCCGATCCATGATCTCCACAGATGCTGCCTGGCCTGCTGAGTTATTCCAGCACTTTGTCTTTTTTGGTAAAATGGTATTTGCAGTTCCTTGTGTCTGACAAACCATTATTTAGCATTAAAAGCAAATCTTCTCAGAAACCATGTACAATCTACTATTTTTACTATTTTTAATGAAACTAGGAACTGCAGGTGCTGGTCTCCAAAACAGACGCAAAGTGCTGGAGTAACTCAGCGGGTCAGACAGCATTCCTGAGGCTCACCTGTAGAGTTGCTGTCTCACAGTGCCAGAGACCTGGGTTCAATACTGACTATACTGTCTGAACTGAATTTGTGCGTTCACCCTGTGACACGCCACTGTGCTGCCCTTCTTTGTACCCATTCGAAAACATCACCTAACAATGTTCTCCAGGGATGCTGCCTGACCCGCTGAGTTACTCCAGCACTTTGTGAATTTTTGGAGACCAGCATCTGCAGTTCCTCGGTTCATTAAAAAATAGTAGATTCTACTTTGGTTTCCTCCCACATTCCGAAGACCTGTGGGTTTGTAGGCTAATTGTCTCTAGTATGTAGGATAGAACTAGTGTAAGGATCTCCGTTCGGCACGGACTTGTTGGGCCGAAGGGCCTGTTTCCATTCTATATCTCTAAAATTACATTTATGGGCCCTGACCAGAAATGTCCCCTGTCCATGTTCTCCAGAGATGCTGCCTGGCCTGCTGAGTTACTCCAGCAGTTTGTGTCTTTTTTAAACCATTTTTAAACTATTAATGGTGGAGGTGGGAGTAAAAGAGAAGAAATCTTGAGGGAATTTATTGCAAATAGCACACATGTGAATGCAATGTTATGATTCACCTACACACAGATGTGTGTTGTTTATTTTTGTGAATGACCATTCTGGCCTTGGGCATGAGACGAAGTAATTACCAAAGGGATTAACAACATTCTAGTAGCAATGTTACAAAATTTTGAGATTTAAAAAATAAAGTCTGCAATTTATCCCATCAGATAAAGCATAAAAAGAAGTTTAATTTGACACTTAATTCACTTTCATATCTTCAGTATTAAAAAAGTTATGGCCATTATCATACTCAGAAATTAGCATCTTGTTCCCTATTGCTTTTCCATTGACTTAACACAAAAGCTGTGATCGAGGACAGTTAAAAGCCCATAACTTTCTTAAAAATTATGGTAACTGAAAGAAATTTTCAGGTATTATAGATTGAAGCATTCTGAAACAAATATGAAACAATCTTACTTCGAAGACATGAAAGTAAAGCATATAATTAGTTAGTTACCTAATTGTAGCTAATTACAAAATTCAATTACTAGATCTAAACATCTATCAATTTCTTAAGAATAGATTAACATTTTTAAATAGCCTAAGTGTCCAAATAACATTCACACAATAATTCACAATATAACATAATTTTTAAATCTAATTTTCATGAATTTACAGGCCAAATGGAAGGAATTGAATGTTTAATACCTGTAAATTAATGGGCATTTAATTCATCTTGCGAGTGAGAATTTCTGGAACGCGATCTTTTGGAACGTTGATTTGCGGTGAATTTAACCCCGTATTGGCATGAAAAATACTGCCGTTAATTCGGGGAATAAAATCACCGTGTCGCATGACAAAATGTGAATTAAAGGCTTCTTAAGAAGCACTTTTATACATTTAAAGAAAGCACTTTCGTTTACCTGTCCATTGTGTGAAATCCGTCCCCGTTATTGGCGTTGACGCTTCAGGAGCTGCTTTTAAAATGACTGTAGCGCTGACATTGACGATTTAATAAAAATAAAAAATTCACAAAACGCCGGTAGGAACGATTTTGTCAGCGAAGTTTTGTACTCCAACAAAATATTTCCAGGACAAGGAAGGAGAAACCGCGTTTTAACCCCGCCCCCCCCTTAAAGGCGCCAAAATCGCGCACACGGCCAGTGGCAGAATTACAGCGCGACTGAAGGTAAGTTTTGTAACATACCTAATTCTAGTACCATGCAGTGAAATACCACCTGACTAAGCATTACGAAATGACCTTTGCAATGTGATTCTTCAGAATCTGTGCTGTTTTACTCGTATCTAAATTGTTCTTGCAGATGAAAATAGTTTTGTGTTTACATCATTGTGATACCAGCAGCATATTTTTGGCAGCGTAGATTTAGGGCCTTTTTAGTTTTAGAGATACAGCATGGAAACGGGTTCTTCGGTGCATTGTGCCCATGCCAACCATTCACACTAGTTCTGTGATCCCACTTTTGCATCCATACACCTGGGGTGATTTACAGAAGCCAATTAACCTACAAACCCTCACGTCTTTGGAATGCAAGAGGAACCCGGAGCAATCGGAGAAAACTTATGGAGTCACAGGTAGAACATGCAAACTCTGCACAGATAGCACCACTACCTGTAGATTAGGACGAATATACCGAGGCCAATTCACCTACAAATTCACACAATCTCCAGGAGAACATGCACACTCCACACACACAGCACCCGATCTCTGACACTGTGAGGCAGCAGTTCTAACACAGTGCGCCCTATTGTTTTGTCAAAATTGAAAGTGGTGTGTGGTCTCAAACCGCCATTTAGTCTGTACTTCCTGTTCCTACCAAATGTAGCCGGGCTTAGACAGGAAATAGCTCTGTGTACCGCTTGCAAGCACACCTAAGTAACAACATCCCAATCACCTAGTGAATACAGGGTAGAAATATTCCCTTTGTCACTTACACTCAACCCATTTGCATCACTGAGCTCAATGGAAACTAATTTCAGAAGCAGAGTACAATATGTTTATACTATGATATTGTGTGCATGTCATGTGTCATCGACTCTTTTTTGCTGATATTTTTACATTCTATGGCTAGTTTTATAAAATTATAATCTAGGTGTGGCACTTAACATCTGTTCTCTCCAATTCATTAACTTAGGTTTATGTTTATTATTGTCACGTGTATCGAGGAAAGTGAAAAAGCTTTGTTTTGCATGAATCCAATCAAATCAGATAAGGCAAACTCGTGTAATAGGCAGAGCAAAGGGAAAGACGCAAAGTGCAGGACATAGTTCTCAACATTGTAGCGTAACAGCTCCAAAGTCCAATGTTCTCAGTGGGGTAGGTTGGAGAATTGGGATTGTACCCTAGCGTATGGAAGGACCATTCAGAAACCTAATAACAGAGGGGAAGAAACTATTCCACTATTTCCAAATCAGAGCAAAGTGATATCTTGGATGAAGTTTATACTTCATCCAAGCTTTTTATGATTCAGAAGCCAAACTTCATTGGCAGTAATGTAATTAAGATATTCTGAGAGGGATGTGATGTCTGATGTGATGTGATGTGACATTTAATGTCACGTCAATTTTTGATAACTATTAAGATATAGCAGCAGATTCTCTCTTCTAGATTCTTCGATTAATTGCAGTTGGTGAAACGGTTAAATTTCAGCAAATGCTTGTGAATTCCTATTTCTGATTCGGCAAAATGGATGGGATATGCTTTTTTTTATTCATACCATAATATTTAAAATCTGACAATGCACAATTCTGTTAATGATGCAAAATAAATCGTATTAAAGTGAGGTCAAATTAGCTTGTCTCTGCCTGGATCCTGGAGCTCAGAGGAATTTTGGACTCTCTCTTTCTCAGCCATTAAATGCCTGTTTTCTGGAATTGTAAATGGAGCAAATGTTAAACACGCTGGTGAAATCGCCACTGTAATCCACAATTCTCAACTATTTAGTATTCTAATTTTCACAGAGATTCTCTCAATTATTTTCAATGGGGAGACACTGCAATATTCAACACAAGAAGTACCAACAAGAGGATATTACAATTCCTCAATGACTCATTAAGATTATATACTGGGTAACTAAGCAATCCAGTAAAAACACAAACAGGTTTTCTTGACTTTGATATTGTACTTGTACCAACCTTTGACCGGCCATTACCAAGAAATTTCACAACCACAATGAAGGGTGAGAGCAGAGAAACTGTCAATTTAAATTATTGATGCCAAGGTCAGAGAATTTACCTTATCACAATCACAATAATACTTTATTAGCCAAGTATGTTTTGCAACGTACGAGGAATTTCATTTGGCAAGTCAGTCATACAAATAAAAAGCAACGGAACACACAAAATACATTTTAACATAAACATCCACCACAGTGACTCCTCCACATTCCTCACTGTGATGAAATGCGAGAAGAAATTCAAATCTCTTCGCTTCTATGCTCTCCCGTGGTCGGGGGCCTCGAACCTTCCGTTGACGGAACGATCTTGACTCCCGAAGCCGGCGGTTGGGCCCTCCGCATTGAGGCGATCAGCTCCTGCATCGGGGGGATGTCAGCACCCCCGCGCCGGCGATCGGACCCCGCGTCGGGGCTGGTCGAGCCTCTGCATCATTGGAGTTCCCGACGAGCCTCTCCGGAGACTGTGAGCCCTTGATGGTAAATCCGATACCCGCGGCAGGAGCGATCCCAGGCCGATGTTAAGTTCACGCCCCGTGGTGGGCCACAAAGTCAGTCCAAGGAGGCCTCCAGCTCCATCAATGGTAGGCCACAGATCAGCTGGAGATGCGACCCGGAAAACAATCGCATCTCCGGCAAGGTAAGAAACTGAAAAAAGGTTTCCCCTTTCCCCCTCCCCCCACATAAAACAAACCGCAGAACATTTACACAGACTTTAACACACACTAAAAATGTTTAAAAAGACTACAAAACAAACAGACTCTTGGCGGGGCTGCCAATCGTGCGGCGCCCCTGGTGGTGAATTTCTAAATGAGAATTTCATAGATCTAATTTGACTGCACTGCACAAAGTTCTGTCCATAGTTATAGAGCTATGTAGACCCACCTTGTCCATGCTGATCATGTTGGCATGCTGAGCTAGTCCCATTTGCCCCCATAGCCTTCTAAACCCTTACTAACAAAATCACAACAAATGGAGATAAAGTTTCCTTCTCCCTCGACTTTGCCCAGGGACCCCGACAGTCCTTTCAGGTTAGGCAGAGGTTCATTTGCACCTCCTCCAACCTCATCTTCTGTATACATTGTTCAAGATGTGGACTCTTGCACATCGGCGAGACCAAACGTAGACTGGGCGATCATTTCGCTGAACACCTTCGCTCAGTCCACCTGGACCTACCTGAACTCCCGGTTGCTAAGCACTTTTATTCTCCTTCCCATTCCCACACTGACCTTTCTGTCCTAGGTCTCCTCCATTATCAGAATGAGGCTAAATGCAAATTGGAGGAACAGCATCTCATCTTTCACTTGAGCAGCTTACAGCCCAGTGGTGTGAATATTGATTTCTCTAACGTCAAGTAACCCTGGGGTTCCCCCTCTCTCCATCCCTCCCCCACCCAAGTCGCACTAGCTTCTCGTTTTCACTTAACAAACAGCTAACAGCTTGTTTCCTTTATCATCGTTACATTTTGCATATCTTTCATTCATTGTTCTTTATCTCTACATCATCATCGTCTATATCTCTCGTTTCCCTTTCCCCTGACCAGTCTAACGAAGGGTCTCGACCTGAAACGTCCCCCATTCCTTATCTACAGAGATGCTGCCTGTCACGCTGAGTTACTCCAGACTTTTGTGTCAATCTTCAGTTTAAACCAGCATCTGCAGTTCATTCTTACACAAGGATAAATAAAACATTGGTGCCACTTCTGCTCTGTAAAGTGGGAAGCTCTTTAATTATCAGCACTGCCATTTCTGCAACCCAATGTTTTCTTTGCATGCTGTACCAATACCATTTCAAATATGCAGGCAATGAGGGCTGATTCAATGTTGTCAGCTCTGACTGCAGCTCAGACTTACTGAGCAATCAATTATTGTTCCGTTATGTAGCACCCACAACTTCCTCTCCAAGTACTAAACTCACAGAATTTTCAAGCTCGTCACAGGTAAAAAGTACTTGTGAGAACTATATCTTCAGCGATGGAGAGATCTAAAGCAGGATAGGAAAATTGTTCAGCAAGTCGATACCAATACTCATCTACTAATGAATCTGAAACATTATTTATCCAAATAATTGTTAATCTCATGAAGATGACAATGGATTCGTTGTTGCATAATGATGGAACATTTCCTTCTCTTGAAACCCAATGCAACTGATGACACGATTCAGTGAAAAGGAAGTGAAGGGTGGGTGGCAATGTTCAGCCACAGGATATGGTAGCATGATCGTGCTACCACGTGTCAGCAGGTTGAGTTGAATTATCTCATTTGTGTCACGATTTTAATATCTTGAAGGATTACAGAGAACAGAAGGGAAGGGCATAAAAAGAAAGTTTTAAAAATTGAAGATCTGCTTAACAAGTCTAAACCAGGCAGATATAGAAGTGCACAAAATGCTGGAGTAACTCAGCGGATCAGACACCATCATGGACATGAGATGCTTCGGGTCCCTCAGATCTATGGCCTGAAACGTCACCTATCCATGTTCTCCAGAGATGCTGTCTGACTCGCTGAGTTACTCCAGCACCTTGTATTATTTTGTGTAAACCAGCATTGCAGTCCCTTGTCTCTAGATCAGACAGATGGTAAACTGGACACATGGAACTACAGATGCTGTTTTGCAAAAAAAAAGACAAAGTGCTGGAGTAACTCAGCAGGTCAGGCAACATCTCTGGACAATGTCGTTAGCCGTTGTCCACCATTTGTAAATCAAATCCCCCTCCCCTCGATCCACCTATCACTTGCCTGGCTTTGTCCCATCCCCACCTCTCTTCCAGCTTGCTCCCCCACCCCCACAGTCAGTCTGAAGAAGTCCTGGCCTGAAATATTGCCTATCCATGTCTTTCAGATATGCTGGCTGATCCACTAAGTTATTCCAGTACTTTAGTATCTTTTGATGGTAGACTATGCTTGCTATGAACTAGTGTTTAGGATGAACTCAAATTTACGGAGAGTGGAGCAAGGAAAGTTAACCAAGAAAGTACTGAAATGAGTCTGGAGAAAGTATATGATGGTTTTCAGCAGTAGATGAGCAGAGATGGGGCAGATTAGCCAATACAACAGAGTGTGTAAACTCCTCGCCTTTTTGGCGGTGATGGTAGAAATTAGTTTAAGACAATAGTTTACGCTGGCGAACAAATTCTCAGAGTTACAATAGGAAGCGATTTTGCCCGACAAGAATGGAACAATGAAACCTGGTTGGACTTTGGTCCAAATAGATGTGAGAGTGAAAGATTCAATCAATTATTTGGACTGAGGGGTTTAGTTTAGTGAGTAGTGATGAGGTGTATACACATGACCATTATGTTCTAGTTTTAATGAGGAATTGGCCATCAAAGGTGCAAGTGAAGATGTGGCTGAGCTGAGAAAAAGTATTGCGGGGTCCAAATGCCAAAAGACAGCTGAAATTATAGAAGTAAAAGTAAGTGAATTGGCGGTAAACTTCTTCTCAGAGTATGCCAAAGAGGAAGGGCTGATGTTTTAAAAGGAGGATATGGGTGGAGTATGATACCAATACATTATCAGAGGAAGCCCTATTCTACAGCACGGAATGAAAAGAATTATTAAAGCAACTAACACATTCTTATGAAAGCTGACCTCTTTCATAGTCCTATGGAAATTATTCAAGGTGGTTTCTGTTTAATACCTTCGTTAGATGCTCCTAATTGTAAAGTTTTGATGCTTTACATCAACTTGATGCTCCTAAATGTAAAGTTTTATAAACAGGAAAATAAGAAGTAACATTTCCTAAATTTGTTACATTTTGTTATTTTAAGCTTATTACTGGATGGTGAAATATTTTCTTTGTTAAGAACTAATTGCACAAACTCAGAATCATCAAATATCTTATCTATTTTAACAGGCATAAAGGCTCATGGAAAATTAACTATATACCTGTAGACAAATGATTAAATCTTAATATCTATTTCCTTATTTGAACCTACATCTAGTATACCAGAAATTTTGAAAATGTAACAATGTTAATATCAAAAGTTAATATCATGTTTGTTAATTCTTACTTTAAGCAAATTATGCATCTGTAATTACAGAAATTAGTCCTAACTTAGTTTAGATTAGTTTAGAGATACAGCGTGGAAACAGGCCCTTCAACCCACCGAGTACGTGCCGACCAGCAATCCCCATACAATAACACTATCCTACACTCTAGGGAAAATTTCCAATCTTTACCGAAGCCAATTAGCCTACAAACCTGTACATCTTTGGAGTTTGGAAAGAAACCGGAGCACCCGTGGAAAACCCACGCAGTCAAGGGGAGAACGTACAAACTCTGTACAGACAGCACCCATAGTCAGGATTGAGCCCAGAGCCCAGGCAGCAAATCTACCACTGCACCACCATGCTGCCCTTAAACAATTTTTGTTACTTTGCAATTTGAGAACAAACTAAATTATGATCAGTTTTAATGTAGCACAAGCTTCACATGAGTTTTACCCAGCAAAATTACATACGGGCAGATGACCAACAGATTGTTTAAAGAGGTAAATTGACAGAATATGAGAGAGTGGTAAATGTAGGCAGGGAAATCATGGAGCTAAGGGCCATGGTAGCTGATAGGATAGGCACCAATGGTTGAATGATTTTTGAGATAGCTTGTGGGATCTTGTAAGGCTGACACGAGACCTGATATAGTTAGTGAGATCAGAAAAAATTGACAAAAATGATATTATGCTAATTGGAAATAGGCAACAAAGTTTTGATTGGCCTTGAGTTTATGGACAGCAGAATGTGTGAGGCTGGTTGGGAATATATTGGGATGGTCACAAGTAACACGTGGTTTCAAGAACAAATGAGTTGGACAGGGTTAGCATCAGGTAATGTTACTTTTGTGATATTGGACAGTTTTAGTTCAGGTATTGATACATAATTTCAGCAACAGACTGGTTCCACCAAGATGCAGGCCAGCACACCACAGGAGATCCTTCTTCCCTGTGGCTATCAAACTGGACAACTCCTCCCCCTTCTGTCGTGGGGTAGACTGAGATGGACTCCCCTCCCCAATCTTTGCACATTCCCAGTCCTTTCCACTCGTCACTTTAATTTCATATTTCTTGTATTTAGTGTTTGTATGACTGTTGGCAGATCAATTTTCCTCCTGGGATAAATAAAGTTCTACCGTATCGTATAATCAAAAGCTCTGAGAATTCCTATCAGGTTTAGGAGCTAGAATTTTGAAATTAGTTTACAATCTTTGACCAAAAGTGGAATTTTAACAAGCTTTTTTTTCAATCTTAACAAGGACATTGGCACCAATTTGTACAGCTTGATTGCACTCATGTATGGTATGATTTGATTTGACTGGATAGCACACAAATAAAAGCTTTTCATTTAAATAATAAACCAGAACCAATACCAATTGCAGAAATGATGCTGTAATTGTAATAAGCAGATTTGAAATGCAATGCTCTCATTTCTGACCCTGCTTTCAGTGTGAAGTGTGTTGATTGGTGATTTAACAATATAACATTTGGAGTTAAAGTTTACCCAAACTGGAATAATTTTAAGGATCTTACCTGCCGTGTCATATAGAGTCAAGGTGACTTTCTTGTTTCTAATTGTGATATCGGTCATATACTT
>CM075980.1:21471928-21617154 GCA_038087875.1 Malacoraja senta
ACTGGCCTCTGCACCTCTGTAACCAGCTTAATTTCATTTGTAACTGGGGCATGGCATTTTGATTTTGAGTACTTTCCCAGAAACAAATGTTTCTTTCTTACAAGAAACCTTTCAGACTCTTTCGTTCTCCGGCATTTCTTTCTAAAGGGGATAAGCTCCAGTAGTAATCCTAATACTAATTGTTTAGTAAGCATATTTAGCAACTGAGAAATAGAGACACAATGAAATGCAGATGCTGGAATCTTGAGGGGGGGGAGGGAGAAAACTAGAAAAGAGAGGTGAAGCAGGAAAAAGCCTGGCAAGTGATAGGTGGATATAAGTGGGGGCTTGATTGAAAAATGGGTGGAGTAAAGGTCAGAAGATAGAAGTAAAAAGGAGACAAAATGGTGTCAGATAAGGAAAGAAGAGGAGGAATGAAATGTAAAGCTGGAAGGATGGATATGGGTGGAAGGGGTGGGGATGGGGGATAGATAGATGTTGAAAGTACTAATACCAACAATAAATATCAAAGTGAATGATTCGCACAGATATATTTTAGGCGAATGATCTGCTGCTAAGCAATATTGGATATTATTTATTGTAAAAGAGAATAAAAACGACTCTGAAGTAAGGCCCAGACTTGAAATGTCGCCTGTCCATTCCCTCCACAGACACTGACTGACCCGTTGAGTTCCTCCAGCACTTTGTGTTTCACTCAAGATTCCAGCATCTGCAGTTCCTCCTATCTCTTTATCGTTTGTTTTATTGTTAGTTTAGAGATACAGCATGGAAACAGGCCCTTCGGCCCACCATATCCATGCCGACCAACAATAGTTCTATCTGTACAATAGTTCTATCCTACACACGAGGTACAATCTACAAACCTGCACGTCTTTGCAATGACGGAGGAAACCGGGGGACCTGGAGAAAACCTACGCGGTCACTTGGAAACGTGCAAACCCCACACAGACAGCACCCGTGGTCTCTGGTCCTGTAAGGCAGCAACTCTACCACTGCGGCACCGTACCGTCCTGTTGTAACAGTTTCTCTGCACGTTTCCATTCTCTCCATCGCTGCCATCTCTTTGATAGTCCCACCCCTTCGAGATGAGTTCGTGTGGACAGACCACTGCTGAGCAGTCTGGCTATGTCTGTGCCCTGGTGCATTACTGCAGACTGCACCGCCGCTTCACACTCCAGTCATACGGTGCAGATTATAACCTAACGTTTCCTCTGCGACTTCTATACGGTGCGGCATGCAGAAAGTTCGCCAATATCACAAAACTTAAATGTTTGCAGGGTATCTCCCATGATGGCTTCTATTGAATTAATACAAAGGTATAATCTACCGTTAATTTGATCTATATGAAAAACCTGTATCAAAACATCTATTTAGCTCCACGGAAAAGAGGTACCCTGACATATGGCCCAATCGCGATCAAATGGGACTAGGCAGCATGGAGACAGGCTCTTCGCCCCAACTTGCCCACGCCGACCGACATGCCCCATCTACACTAGTCCCACCTTCCCGCGTTTGTCCCATACCCTCTAAACACATCCTAACTAGCTTAGATGGGGCATCAAAAGTGACGGGGAGACAGCAGGAGGATGGGGCTGAAAGAAAGATAGTTTAGCCTCACGCCATGATCCAAAGGCGGAGCAGACTGGATGGGCCGAATGGCCCAATTTTGCTCCGATGTCTTATGACCTTATACCATCTCGGTCGGCATGGACGAGTTGGGCCGAAGAGTGAATGACTGAATGTCTCAGGGCGCTTGCCACCGGTTTATCCGCCACGACATGAGATGGTGAGGACCCAACATTCATTCAACTTACTTCTGGGAAGTCCCCTTTGGCGAACACCATGAGCAAGGACGTTTTCCCACAGCCTCCATCCCCAACTATCACAATCTTCAGCTCCTTTCCAACGATCGCGGCCGAGTTCCGATTATGGCCATTTGCTACGGCCATTGTAAAGATAATCAATTGGTTTTCCCTCCACTGAAGTGCGATCAGTTCCTGGAAATCGCGCAGAAATTCACCCAGGGCATGAATGTGACAACTGGAGGCGCATCTGCTGACAGTGAAACCAACCGCGCTGGAGTTGGATCACAGGCTGCGCGGGACTTTGAATTATCTCTGAGCCCTTCTTCACACTTATGGCGATTTGAGCTGTCCGGAAGGATGTGGAAATTACTGTGCTGTATGTAGCACGGTGTGCGGGTAGGTGCAGGCGTCTCAACGACGCTCCCGCCCAGTTGCCTCGCCTTAAGCAGTCACACGCTGCTCTGAGCTCAGACAGGGACGCCTCCCCTTGGTTTCATTGTGTGTTAACCGTTTCCCTTCCGTGTGGCCTTTGGAAAACATAAAAGCTCACCCATATCACAAATAATGTATAATTGGAACTTATTTGGGGCCACAAGATATTGGCAGAAAACGGTACGAAGTGCTGGAGTAACTCAGCGGGGCAGGCAGCATCTCTGGAGGATACGGATAAAGTCAGTCACACAGCGTGGGAACAGGCCATTCGGCCCAACTTGCCCATGGCGACCCAACATATCCCATCTGTACTAGTCCCATCTGCCTGTGTTTGGCCCATATCCCTAGAAACATGTCCTATCCATGTATCGGTCCAAATGTTTTTAAACGTTGTGATGATACACGCCTCAACTACTCCCCCCCCCCCCCCCACACCCGGCTTGTTACACTCAGATTCCTATTAAGTCTTTCCTCCCTCACTTTAAACCTATGTCCTCTGGTTCTTGATTCCCCTACTCTGTGTGTTAAATATTCTATGCATTTACTCTATTCTTCTCATGATCTTATACACAGCTGACGTTTCGTGTCGAGACCCTTCAGGATTACAAGAACTGGTTCTACAAAGCAACATTTGCAGTTCCTTGTTTCTACAAGATATTGCCTGACCTGCTGAGCTCCTCTAGCAATGCAGTTCTTCCGATGCTGGAATCTTGAGCAAAACACAAAGTGCTGGAGAAACTCAACAATTGTTTGTAGAGGGCCTCGTTCGGAAACGTCACCTATTCGTGTTCTCCAGAGATGCTGAGTTACTCCAATACGTTGAGTCTTTATCTGTGGAGGGAATGGACAGGCGGCGTTTTGGTCGGGACCGTTCTTCAGACTGCATAAATAAACACGATTCTATAAAACAAAGAATTACATATGCTGGAATCTAAAGCAAAACACAAAAACAAAGTGCTGGAATAACTAAGTGTAGAAACAAAGAACTGCTGGTTTATCCCAAAGATAGGCACAAAGCGTTGGAGTGACTCAGCGGGTCAGACAACATCTCTGTGAAAAAGTTACCCTTCAGGTTCCTATTAAACCCCCCCCCCCCCCCCCCTCACCTTAAACCTATGTCCTCTGGTTCTCGATTCCCCTACCCTGGGCAAGAGACTCTGTGAGTTTGCCCAATCTATTCCTTTCATTACTTTGCACACCGTGATTTTGTATAATTTTAATTTTATTTTAAGGCTGAAATCCACGAAATTCCATTGAGCACTTTAACGAGCTCACGCGAGCAAAGAGGTTTCTGTCTTCCAGGCATATCTGGCATTGGAATTTGTCATTGAACGCCCAGAAACTATGACTGTTTCAAGCGGGAGTGATTCTTCACTGGACAATGTTCTAAACTTCAGAGTAGCTTCACTTCGCTTCGATTCATAGAGTAACAGAATAATAGAATGATACAGTGTGGAAACAGGCCCTTCGGCCCAACTTCCCCACACCGGCCAACATGTCCCAGCTACACTCGTCCCATCCGTCCGCGCCTGGTCCATATCCCTTCAAACCTGCCAGGTACCTGTCCAACTGCTTCTTAAACGATGGGATAGTCCCAGCCTCAACTACGTCTGGCAGCTTGTTCCTTACACCCACCACCTTCTGTGTGAAAAAGTTACTCCTCGGATTCCTACTAAATCTTTTCCCCTTCACCTTGAACCTATGTCCCCTGGTCCTCGATTCTCTTACTCTGGGCAAGAGACTGGCATCAACCCAATCTATTCCTCTCATGATTTTATACACCTCTATAAGATCACCCTTCATCCTCCTGTGCTCCAAGGAATAGAGACCCAGCCTACTCAACCTCTCCCTATAGTTCGCACCCTCTAGTCCTGGCAACATCCTCGTAAATCTTTTCTGAACCCTTTCAAGCTTGACAATATCTTTCCTGTAACATGGTGCCCAGAACTGAACACAATATCCTAAATGCGGTCTCACCAACGTCTTATACAACTGCACCATAACTTCCCAACTTCTATACTCAATACACTGACTGATGAAGGCCAATGTGCCAAAAGCCTTTTTTACCACCTTATCTACCTGCGGCTCGACCTTCAAAATACATTTAAAAGACATTTGGACAGGTACATGGCAGGACAGGTTTAGATGGATATGGGCCAAACGCAGGCCAGTGAGGCTAGTGTAGATGGGACAAGTTGGGCTGAAGGGCGTGTCTCCATGCTGTAGGATTCTATAACCGCTTTAAATTCTGTAATGATGTCAAGTTGACTAACATTCCCCCATAGAGCAAACCACAAAGTGCTGGAGGAACTCAGAGGGTCAGGCAGCATCTGTGGAGGAAATGGACAGACGACGTTTCGGATCGGTACCCTTCCTCAGACTGAAACATCATCTGGCCATTCCCTCTACAGATGTTGCCTGACCCACTGAGTTCCTCCACCCCCCTACTAATTTGCGGACGCTGCTGGATTGACAGTGTTTATTGCTTTTATTTCAGATGACTTCATTTCTTCATGACACATCGTTTGTTTTTTTGGGGGGAGTTTTAGGGATACAACGTGGAAACAGGCCCTTCAACCCACCGAGTTCACGCCGACCATTAATCACTCGTTCACACTAGTTCTATGTGTTGAAACATTTCTGTCTAATGTTTGCATTATCCATCTCGCGTGAATAGGGAAACGGCACCGTGTCAGAGGCACTGACAAGCTGCAATTGTTGTGACAGGTTTAACTGGGGACCGGGCATTTCAGGAAGAGCAAGGCTCGACAATTACTGAACTCCCATTACCAGTATGAAAAAGGGCCTCGACCCGAAACGTCACCCATTCCTTCTCTCCAGAGATGCTGCCAGTCCCCGCTGAGTTACTCCAGCATTTTGTGTCTATCTCCAGTTACCAATGGTCTTGTATCAATGTGACCTAAACAAAATAGTTTGCCCACAATAGTTTGCTTTTGACATAATCCCACATTAAAATCCCCCTGTGGAAAAGGTCATGCGTTGTAAAAGACAGCCTGCGGTCAGCCCTGCCAGTAGTTTACAGGGTCAGTGAATTGATACACTGGAATTTCTCAACTTTAAATATCATCTCTGTGCACACTATTGTGTTTACAGGGCCTGTTTGCTGCCGCAAGAATTTAATTGTTCCATTGTCATAAGGTCATAAGTGATAAGAACAGAAGTAGGCATTCGGCCCATCCACTCTACTCTGGCATTCAATCATGGCTGATCTATCTTTCCCTCATAACCCCTTTCCCCTTTCTTCTCCCCATAACCCCTAACACCCATACTAATCAATAATCTATCTATCTCTGCTTTAAAAATATCCATTGACTTGGCCTCCACAGCCTTCTGTGGCAAAGAATTCTAGATTCACCACCCTCTGGCTAAAGGAATTTCTTCTCATCTAATTCCTATATGTTGTTACATATAACAATTGAACACTCACGGCTCTTGTCAGACATTGTATGTGAAACGTGTGTGAAATTGGATTGGAGATACAGGGAAGGAACTAACTGTAGACGCTGGAATCTTGATCAAACATAAAGTGCTGGAGGAACTCAGTGGGTCAAGCAGCATCTGTGGAGGGAAATAGAGACAGACCATCAGGATAACAGTGGCGATGCATGGAACTGAAGGGCAGGCCATTCGGCCCAATCAGCGTGAGTGACCCCTTCTCCTCCACATGAGTAGATATAATGTGCAAAGGAGAAGTTGAGAGGGGTGATATTGGTTAAGTCATCATAGCTCTAAATCCTGAAGTACTTTGGGTGTAAGATGAGGCCGCATGTTAATGAGAAACAGGAGCAGAAGCAGAAGTAGTGGGACTAAAATAGAGCCATATAGCACAGAAACAGGCCCTTGGGCCCAACTCATCCATGCCGACCAAGATGCCGCATGTAAGTTGGACCCATTTAACCATATTTAGTTTGAAGGTACAGTGCGGAGAGAGAGGGAATGCCATGGTTACTTGAAGTTAGAGAAATCAATATTCATACCACTGGGCTATAAGCTTCCCGGCATTCCTTCTCTCTCCTTCCCTCCCCCACCCAAGTCGCACCAGCTTCTCGTTTTCTCCCAACAAACAGCTAACAATGGCCTGTTTCCTTTATCATCGTTACTTTTTTGCATATCTTTCATTCATTGTTCTTTATCTCTCTACTTCATCATCTATATCTCTCATTTCCCTTTCCCCTGCCTAGTCTGATGAATGGTCTCGACCCCAGAAACATCACCCATTCCTTCTCTCCAGTGATGCTGTTTGTCCCTCTGAGTTACTCCAGCTTTTTGTGTCTATCTTCGGTTTAAACCAGCACCTGCAGTTCCTTCCTACACATCCAGGTGAATCTCCTCTGTATACTCTCCAGTGCAATGACATATTTCCTGTAGTTGTGGTGAGCAGAACTGTACATAGGACTCCAGAAAAGGATAAATCTGTGCTTTGTAAAGTTGTAGCATAACCTCATGGCTCATTCCATGCCTTAGCAACTAGGAACTGGAGATGCTGGTTTACAAAAGACACAGATTGCATAGGTGACGCTTCGGGTCTGAAGAAGGGTCCCGACTTAAAACACACTTATCCATGTTCTCCAGGGATGTTGCCTGACCCGTTGAGTTACTCCAGCACTTTGAGGCTTCCTCAACTAATGCAGCCAGGTATCCTGCATGTCTTCTTCACCACCTAATCTACTGTACCTGTGCTGCCACCTTCTGGGATCCTCAGACTGCCACACCAAAGTCACATTGCTCCTCAACACTCCCTAAGGCCCTATCTTTCAATGATAATGTCCTACCCTTGTTGGTCCTCACAAAGTGCATCAGCTTATGTTTATCAGCCATTGCTCTGCCCATTTTAACATTTGATTGTCCCGTGGCCCTAGACAAGCCTTTTCACTATCTGCAGCAGTACTGGTTTTATGTCACCTGCAAACTTACTAGTCATAGCTTTTATATTTATACCAGAAGTATATAACAAGCAGCAAAGGTCTCAGCACTGCTCTTTGTGGAACACTGTTGGTCAGTGGTTTCCAATCTCAAAGATAACCCACCCACGTACTGTGAGTTTGGCTTGCTTGTATTTATGTACAGGATTATCTGATTTAATTGGATAGCTTTTCACTGGACCTCAATACACCTGACAATAAACTAAACTAAACTAGAATGCAAAACAAAGCGTTTCACTGGATCTCAATAATAAACCTAAACCGTGTCCTGTTACCAAGGCAATTTTGAATCCAATTTGCCAACTTACCTTGGGTCTCATAGCTCTAAACATTTGGACTAGTTTTCAATGTTAAAGGCAGACCCAGTGGGCTGAATGGTCTAATTCTGCTCCGATGTCTTATGGTCTTACAGCCAATTTCACATAGACCACATTATTGCACTGCCACCAGCAATACACTTTCTTACATCTGAGTAAAAATTCAATCAAACTGATCAGACAGGATTATCTCCGAGGAAAACAATCAAACAAATTTGACTAACCTTGCCTAAGAAGTGTGGATTCATCTTGTCCAGTAGAATTTTTCTTGTGTATCTTCCCTACTGCTGATGTTAGAACAGAGTCCTGTAGTGCTGTGGCTTATCCCTGCTGCCTTTTTTAAACAAAAGGGACCACATTTGTTCTCATTAAGTCCGCTGCCACCTCTCCTGTGGCCAGCACAGATTTGAAAGTCGGAGTTTCTCTAGTACTTTGTTTTGTTGCTCAAGGTCAGAAATATGTCGGGGCCCCCAGTTATTTCCTCTTTTGCCTTCCATAGCAGCTTCTGATACATCTTATCAGGCCATCTTTAAGGTACCAATATTTTTTTATTTTTCATGATGACATTCTAGAATTTCACCAACACTTCACTGAATTCTTCAACTGCAACTATAATCCTTTTTGAATACATGCATACATTGTCTCTTTGTTTTTTAATAGCCCAACTCTCTCCCTGATTAGCCCCTTGTGTTAATATAAAATATGTGGGACCTTTGATCATTTAGTTTGCAAATATTTCATTTCTCCTCTTTGCTCTCCTCAATTTCTTTAGGTACCACCCAACACTTTCTGTACTTAGGAAGGACCAGAGCGATTAAGTGAAAGATGCAGCAAGGAAACAGACCCTTCAGCCCTTCGAGTCCACACCGACCACTCGTTCACCTGTTCACTCTGGTTCTATGTAATCCCACTTCCTCATCCATTCCCTACACACTGGGGCAATTTACAGAGGCCAATTAACTTACAAACCCGTGCATTCTTGAATGTAGGAGGAAAGCAGAGCAGCCGGAGGAAACTTATGTCGTCAGAGGGAGAACGTGCAAACTCCACAGAGCAGCTTACAATCCAGCGGTATGAATATTAATTTCTCTAATTTCAAGTAACCCCTGCTTTCTCTCTCTCTCCATCCCTCCCCACCCTAGTTCTTCGACTAGTTTCACTGCCCTCCAAATTAATTTTTCTGATTGTATGCCTCGTTGTCACCTTACCCTCAGCCAACAATGAACAATTCTATATTTCCTTGATCATCGTCTACTTTGAACTGTCGTTTTCATACCTTACCCTTCCATATCTCTATTCTCCCTCTCCCGACTCTGTCTGAACACGGTTTTGACCCGAAACATCACCAATTCCTTCTCTCCAGAGATGCTGCCTGTCCCGCTGAGTTACTCCAACATTTTATGACTGGGAAAGATATGTTTATATTCATTATGTGTAGCTGCTCAACAATAGTACAGTACTTTCACCACGGTTTGCAGTAGTTGAATCACCTTCAATTGCTTCAGTCATTCTGGTGAAGTTACTGCATGGTATGGGCTGTGAAGTTGGGGGGGGGGCATAGTGACGCAGCTGGTAGAGCTGCTGCCTCACAGAGCCAGATACCCCAGTTCAATCCTGACCTCAGGTGCTATCTGTGTGGAGTTTGCACATTCTCCCTGTGCGGCACGGGTTTTCTCCATGTGCTCCAGGTTTCCCTCCCACATTCCCAAAGACGTGCGTGTTTGTTGGTTAATTGGCTTCTGTAAATTACCCCTAGTATGTAGGGAGTGGATGAGAAAGTGGGATAACATTGAACTAGTGTGAACCTGTACTCGATGGTTGGCATGGACCTGGTGGGCCAAAGGGCCTGTTTCTATGGTGTACCTTGAAAACTAAACATATATAAGGACTTCCAGGATATTGACCCCAAGGTCAAGTTTATTGCCATGTGCACAAGTACGGTAAGGTACAGGAAAAACCTTCATCGCAGCAGCGTCACAGGCACATAGACTGAGAGAAACACACAAAAACAAATTATATAAAAATATACATAAATTTCACATAAAACTCTAAAAGAAAGAAAACTGTGCAAAAGAAAGACATTAGTGCAAACATATAATTAGAAATAGAACCAAGTTCATTATGGTGCAAGTCTGTAGTAGTGCACGACTCGGTGACAATGAAGGTATGGCAATATATTTACAAGTCAGGATGGCGTGTGGGGAAAAGTGAAGCTGAAGGTGATTGCAAGCACCGGCTGCACTTATCCTTCTTGTTGGCTACAGGCTGTGAGTTTAGGAGATTGGAACCGAGAACCAGAGAACAGGTTCAAGATAAAGAGGGGGAAGATTTAATAGGAACCTGAGGGGTAACTTTTTTACACAAAGGGTGCTGGGTGTATGGAATGAGCTGCTGGAGGAAGTCGTCGAGGCAGGTGCTATCACAACGTCTAAGAAACATTTTGATAGGTACATGGATATGACATGTTTAGAGGGATATGGGCCAAACGCAGGCAGGTGGGATTAGTGTAGATGGGACATGTTGGGCGGTGTTTGCAAGTTGGGCCGAATGGCCTGTTTCCTCGCTATATGACGCTACGAGATGCTCTTGGAATAAATTTGTCACTGATATTTGATTGTTATTACAGATTTGTTTAGTTGTATTTGAATTCTTATTTTGAAAAAGCGGGGTTTGAATTTCGGCTTCCGTAGATGTTACTTGGCCCACTGGATATTTCCAGTGTTTTCTGTTATTTTAGATTTACAGCAACCACAGATTTTTTCTTTTGTGTCATTGAATTCAATACATTCCTCCATTCAAACAAATGGATTTCAAGCGTGAACAGTATCATTCTTAGCACAGATTTAATGAATGAACAAACTCTTTATTCAATTGGTTTAAGCAATTTTTTGAGCTGACCATGGTATTGCTATCTTTGGGCGGCACAGTGGTGCTGGGGAAGCTGCCAACTTACAGCCCCAGAGACCCGGGTTCGATCCTGACCTTCGGTGCTGTCAGTGAAGTTTGCACTTCTTCTTCTTGTGACCAGGTAGGCTTCCTCCAGGTGCTCCCATTTCCTCCCACATCCCAAAGACACATGGGTCTGAAGTCTAATTGGCCTTTGTAAAATTGCCCCGAGTGTGTACGTAATGGGTGTAAAAGTAGCATAACATAGAACTAGTGGGAATGGGTGATCAGTGGTCGGTGAGGACTCGGTGGGCCAAAGAGCCTGTTTCCATGCTGTATCTTTCAAACAATCAAAAATGTGGAGGTGTTTCTGCAAATTTATCTGCATTTCTTGTTCATGGAAATATTTGCCTTTTTTTAATTAAAATATAGAATTCCTAACAGCTATGAATGAACACAATGAATGATTGAGCTGCGAAGGTAAAGATATTTTTCCATTCAGTCCTCAGACTGCCTTTGACTGACTGACTTGGACTGTGAAGGCAATAGCAGCCTTTGAAATCTGGGAAGGAGCTTTTTCTGTATCCACTATTCAATGGGAACAATGCAAGGTAGCCAATTGAGTAAAAGTAGTACAAGATTCATATTTCAGCAAATTATCACTGTTGTTTAATCTACTATTATTTAGCACAGGACCCACTTCAGAAGAGGAATCTGAGGAAGTGTCCCAACCCAAAAGTCACCAGTCCGCTCCCTCCATAGATGCAGTCTGACCTGCTGAATTCCTCCAGTACTTTGTGTTTCCAGCTGCTGTTCCCTGTATCTCCTGTATACCCAGTTATAAAAGGTACCAGAAACCTGTCAGATGTATTTCATCCAAGCTTCAGTACATTCATTTGATGGGAGGAGATGACAGACCATAAACCACTGTCAGGCAAGCCCATCATATTAAAATGACTGTGCAACTAATTATATGAAGCTGAATCGCTTAAAGATCCCAATCCTTTCCTGCCTGCACTCAGAGTCATACGGCACAGAAACAGCCCCTCTGTCCAACTCGTCCATGCCAACTGAGATGCCCCAACTAAGTTGGTATCCATCTCATATCCCTCTCTAATCCATTCCTATTTATGTTTCTGTCCCAAGAGTCTTTTAAATGTCACAAAGTGCAGGAGTAACTCAACGGGTCGGGCAGCATCTCTGGAGAACATGAAGAGATGATGTTTCAGTCAGGGCCCCTTTTCAGACCCAAAACGTCACCTATCCACATTCTCCAAAGATGCTGCCTGACCCGCTGAATTACTCCAGCACTTTGTGTCTTTGTTTTGTAAAATAGCATCTGCAGTTCCTTGAACCCCATGTCTTTAAATGCTGTTATAATACATGCCTCAACTATCTTCCCTGGCAGCTCATTCCTTATACCCACCATCCTCTGATTGGAAAAGTTGCCCCTCAGGTTCCAGTCCTTCTCCACATCCCACATGCTGGGTCCAGCAGTAGGAAACAGTGACAGGGGCATCGACATATAATTGCAATAAAAATAGCACTTGCAATTACATTAAGTAGAAACTGAACAGTTAACAATGTCTTGTGTATAATTGCCATATTAAAGTTAATAAAATAATGCTGCTAATATTTCACATTGATAAAATAATGCTGTTAATATTTCACATTGATAAAATAATGCTGTTAATATTTCACATTGATAAATATTTAACATAGTCCTTTACCCTGTATCTGTAAACGGCTTGATTGTAATCATGCAGTCTTTACTGACTGAAATGCACGCAAAAAAAAGCTTTTCTAGGTACACGTGACATTAATAATAAACTAGACATTCGCGCACATACTTTTCAGGGGCATAATCCTGCAGAATTGTTATTCTGTCAAGATCAGGACAAGTCCCAGAATATCGAAGCCATTAGTTAAATGCCGGCAGAGAGAAAGCGTTTTCATCCTGCATGAATATCCTTCACTTCTCTCATGGCCTCTGCGCTTGTTTCTTGCGTTTCCCACTTTACTTCCGTTTTGCACTTTTTGTTCCTTCCACTCTTACCAAGAAGCAGGATATTGAGAAGAAAAAGCCACCGCAAGACTTCGATCCATAAAGCACCAATGAGAGAATTGATGATCCAGCTCCAGCTAAATGAAACTCTGCCTTATCCCAGCGACATTCAGAGGAGCAAGGATATTGGGTGACCATTGGGTAATCAGACAACCAACGTTCATCCTATAATCTTACATGAATTTACTGCTTGGAAGAAAGCTGTCAGAGTCTGGGCTGGTTCCCGGAATGGATTATTTCATGACGGCAGTGGGATAACGGGGGCGGGGGTTGAAAGCAAATATACTAGAGCAAGAGCCTTCTACGATCTTTGGTTGAAAGAGAGAACCATCCACTGCAGCCCTACCTTAAATAAATGGGCGACGTTTCGACTCGAGACCCGTCTTGGTCTTCTGGGTCTGAAGAAGGGGTCTCGACACAAAAACGTCACCCATTCCTTCTCTCTGGAGATGCTGCCTGTCCAGCTGAGTTACTCCAGCATTTTGAGTCCATCTTCGGTATTGACCAGCATCTGCAGTTTATCCCTACCTAAACAGATCCAAGTAACAAGTGGTACGAATACTGGAGTCTATCACAAAGGAGTTGCCGAGTGCCAGAGCCCTTGGAAACAAATTCACCTTTCATACTGCTCTTCAGTCTACATACATGGACCAGCGCCCAATTCCTTCTCTCCAGAGATGCTACCGGTCCCGCTGAGTTACCCCAGCATTTTGTGTCTATAACAGTGCAAATATCAGCTTCTATGCCACAGAAGGCTAATCCAGTAATGGCGCTTGGGTGAGATTGCTGCGGAGGACAATACAATTACTGTGGGATTTAGCTGCTCTAGCGATTGTATTCCGAGTTCCCTCGGTCAAATATACGCCAGAACAAACGGCCTTCATTTCTTTCTCCATGTCTGCTGCAATTCACCAGCCGAATTAAAATTAAATAAAAACCTGCTTTCAGGAATAAAGATACATTTTTTGAACTGTGCTGCTTGAAAATTACTCATGGGAAATATTCTAGGCCAGCCTAAAATGGGTTTTTACTTTTACAGATCGAAAGGAGTTTCTTTTCCCCCGAAACTGAAACGCATTTCACTGGTCACACGCACAGAACCGTGGCCCACACTCGTCTGATACCGCGGCTCCAGAAATTGCCAGCACCTTGTTTAAACAAAAAGACACAAAGTGCTGGAATAATTCAGCGGGTCAAGCAGCGTCTTTGGAGAACATGAAAAGGTGACGTTTGGAGTCGGGACCCTTCTTCAGGCTGGGCCACAGCACCTTGTTTACTCATTCTTAGGGCAGCCACGCTAGAATGTCAGCTCCATTTTGTTTCAGCAGCTCCATTTCTATGTACAGTGGAACACGGTCTGTGCAGAACAAAAACAGACAACGCCTATATGGGCCCTCTGTAATTTGAAACTGTTTCGGGGGGGTGGGGGCGCCGCTGCTCACAACGTAAACAATCTCAGCATTAAACCTACAAGGGGCTAAAAGTTCCCTTTTCCATCAATAGTATGCGATAACGTGCAGCCCTAACTAAAAAAAGACAGCAATAATTCCATTTGGGTTCATGGAATCGCTGACCTTTAAATTTTATATATTTAAGCATTATTTCCATAGAAATCAGCTTTTGTGCATCGATTTTAATGTTTACCAATCTCAAAAGAGTTCATACTTACATTCTATAATCATTAAATTAAAAAAATCATTATTTGAAGTTAGATTCTCCAAATACTCCAGTCACGATGTGTGGATTAAGCGGAAAGCTGTTTTGAGTGAAATCGGAATGCCTCAAACTAACCATGCGGTGCGATGTAAATAAATAGTAATGTTTGTAGGAGATGCAGAAAATGAATTCGAAATATATAATTAAGCTGCGTTTTATTTTTTAGAAAGTGAAAAACTGTATCATCCACACTCATGAAATGTTCCAAACATAGTACTTCACAGAATTCGGATTAAATAATAAAAGTGGTACAGACCTTAGTTTTAATCCAGGTTTAATATAATGTCACACACAAGGCAGTTTACGGAGACGCCACCTGCCACACATATATTTTGAGACGAACCTCATGCTTTCTAAAAATATATCTTCGTACAGAAATAGCTTGCCATATAAGAAAGTAGAGAGAGGCCGCCGATAATCCTGGGCAACGAGTCCATACTTTAATTTAAGAGTAAAAAGGGCATCGGATATCAAACATTGTATATTGGTTTCTCAGAATCCGCCTCAGAGTAGCACGACCGATAAAAGATATATATTCTGAAAATTTAAAGAAATAGAAATAAAAAGTTTAAAAAAAAAGTTGTTTAAAAAAAAAATAACACCACCATTTTGGACAATGGCTTTAAATAGGCTGTCAATAGCTGTATTCCAGGATACTGTATTTAAACGAACACTAAAGTACACAAATTAAAAAATAAATTCTGGCAGGGTAGCCAATCTCGTAGAAAGATTTTAAACCCCCCTCATCCATTGAGTAAAATTTGGAAGATAATTTAAAAGTTTTTGCTGGATGTTAAAAAGTAAATATGAGGAATTGACATTTAATCATTTAGAAAAAGTAAAACATACCCAACCTTTAACTTACATTACATCCACAAATTAACATTGAATACTGCAATTTTTAAGAACTCGTTTTTAACATAAAAATAAAAATGTAACATAAAACACATTTAAAATATCCAATTCTGCTTCATTTTCCTTCACAAAGGCTTCAATTCAGTGCAACTGCAGACGGGTGTGCCTTGACCTAGTTTCAACCCCAAGATGCATTCCAAAAAAACAAAAAAGTATAAATTAAAAAAAAATCTTCATGTCTTGGAGAGAATGTATCCGATTCGTCATCAGTTCTTCCAATGTGGCAAAATAAAAATTAGAGAATCTAAGTTGGATTTCTTAAAACAAGAAGAAATCACAGTGTTTGTGGCTGTGGAGACAGAAGTGTTGCAGGCTGACAAGCAGCGCTGTCCCTACTGCTGCTGCTTAGTACTTGCAGCGCTCACATTCAATACACACAGAGCGCACTCTCAGCCTCTGCTCAGCGACCTTTCACTCCGACCCCCACAATCCTCATGTAAAACCCTTCCCGATTGGCTGCCGTCGCCAACCACCTTTAAGAACCGAAGAAGAAGAAAAAAAATCGGCCAACCATTCAAACCACTGGGAAGTTGCCCCATTGTGTGTGACAGGCCGACAGAGCGGCCCGTACCTCTCCCCCTCCTTCCTCCCAGTCTGTGCAAACGGCGGCGGCGGATGCCAGACGCCTGGCAGCGCGGGCAATGGCGATGTGGAAGTTAACGCTCAGTTGTGCTGCTTCAACTTGAACCACTTCTCTCTCCCCATCTTGTTTGGGGACTCAATTTGACGCCACGTAAACATGGCGCGGTTTCCCAATCCTGATTCAGAATTGCCGTGAGTGAGTTGGGAACCGGGAAAATCGCGGCGGGCACGGACTTATACTGCGCGCCAAGTGTGACATTGTTGCAAATATAAATGTTGCAATCGTTTCGAGCGGCCGAGTGGGCCGACGGTTATGTATTTTTTCGCGGCTAACCAAGGCGTTGAATGTGCGGAGGGAATGGAGAGCTAGTTAGTCTACCCGGAGCAGGCGGGTGGATTGTGGGATACGCACTCTGAGCAGAAGCACACAATATGTGTTGGCTCGTAAAAAAGGAGGCAGGGGATCCACAATGTAATCTAATCAGCGACATGTAATTGTTTTCCAGATCACGCCGTTCGGTCCAAAACCCGTAGCAATCGACGACAATGTCTTTCAAAGAGCTGAGACCTGAAGAGAAACCGAGGCACCAAGAAGATCATGGCAAGAAACAGAGTTCAAGTGAGATTGTTTTTTTTCTCTCTCTCTCATGGTCCAGCCAGCTTAGATTCCTCTCCTTGCCTCCCTCCCCTTCACTCCCCTTTTAATGTGCAACGTATTCGGTGGAAAGCAAAGTAAAAATAAATATTCTGCAGCACCGAGGCATTTTGCAATCTTCTGTGTTTTTTTAATTGCCATTTGCAGGTTTGATCAATGGGATGGAGCACAGCCACGCAGGAGGGAGTTCAGCAGAGAAGAAAAGTCACCATTGGCGAAGTTATAAGTTGATTATTGACCCGGCGCTGAAGAAGGGACAGCACAAACTCTATCGCTATCATGGCCAACATTTCAGTCTCCCCGTGAGTATCCCTGTAGCACTTGGGTGCTCTCTCTCTCTCTCTCTCTCTCTCTCTCTCTCTCGTTGATAGATGCTGCCATTGTTAACAATGTTGCAAGCGAGTAAAGTTACATTGTGGTTTGTCCTGTCAGGTGCTCTTAAACTGATACATCTTCAGTTTGCTACACGTTCTTCACAACTTTTTTCCCGCCCCGTTCACGTTACAGAATCCCGGTGTTTCACCGGTTGATACCGTCAGAGACCCTCGCCTTGGACGCATGTGGACCAAAAGCAAAGACATCGAGTTGCCTGTTCCAAAATTTAAAGTAAGTTCATGAAAATCAAGGATGTCGCCCCCTCTCCCTTCACGACTTGAGCATCATTTTCAGTCAGTTGCGTGCTACTCTAACGTTTTACCTTGTAATTCCAGAGCAGAGGCAAATCAATATTAAAACGTCCAATTAAAATTATTTTTTTGATGAGAGATAGAGAATACATTTGATTAAATGTGTCCCTGGTGCCGACAGATCGACGAGAATTACGTAGGACCCGTACCCCCGAAGGAGGTAACGTTTGCAAAGCTGAACGACAACATTCGAGAGGGATTTCTCTTGGACATGTGCAAGAAGTATGGCGAGGTGGAAGAGGTGGAAATACTCTACAACCCCAAGAATAAAAAGCATCTGGGAATCGCGAAAGTGGTGTTCGCAACAGTGAAGGGAGCCAAAGATACAGTCCAGCACCTTCACAGCACTTCCGTAATGGGAAACATCATCCATGTGGAACTCGATACCAAAGGTGCAAGAAAGTTACTTTTATTTACTTGAGTTCTAACCGATTGGGTGTCACTAAGGTCGTGCTCATTTTATCACCGAGACTGTCATGTAAATATGTAATATTGACTCATTTTAACGGCGTTTGCAAGTCACGTGTACACACAAATGCAAGTTGTTTAATGTTGCTAGGAAACAGACACTGGGACCGCTGCAATTTGTAAAATCCTCCCATCCTGTGTGTTTCGGGTAACCTGTTAGATTGATACATGAATGAATGACCGATGGTTTTATTTTAAATCGCGCTGCTTTGATTTGATATGATTCGCGCCAAGTTTTTTAATAAAGTCGAGACGGTTATTTAAAAAATAAATGCAACAGTCTCGTAAAATTAAGATCAATATGTTGATTCAAGTCTGAGGGGTGCCGCTTGTTGTGTTTTAGTACGGAGGGGTGTCGCATGTGTTCAGTCGGCGAGCAGCGCAGTAATGTCTAGATTTAAGCCTGTTTTTTCACTGAAGGGTCGGTAGTGATCACCATGCTGCCGTTCTCTAGGTGAACATCGGATGAGGTACTACGAGTTACTGGTCAGCGGTCATTTCACCCCGCAGACACTTCCTGTCGGTTCCGATGCCTTTTCTGACTCGTCTCCCATAATAAACAGTGAGTTTGGACAGGTATGGACCTTTAAAAAACAAACAAATTTATAGCTAAATATATACTGCCGCTTGACAAATGGTGCGAGGAAATGTGTTGCAGTGACCCCAACTGTGCCATTTAATGTCACATTAATGCAATCGTTTAGACCGGGTGCAGGAAGGCAGAGAATCATGTTTTTAATGCGATGTATCAATGATTCTCACCAACGCATGCGAGAATATTTAGAGCTACATTTAGTGCCAACTCTGATGTCTATCAACTAAACGGTGCTAAGATTCACGTTTCAAATTCTTTATTGGGGCAGAGATTGACAATTAGGAACGGGACTTTCTGCTTGCTTCCTTGTTTTGATAGATATAAAATGGGACTGAAAGAATTAATGATTTACAACATGAGAATTTAGTTAAATAATTTTCTTATTTTTTCTTTAAAATGGGACATTGTCACATTCTGGTTGTTCAGAATAAGGTGCTGAATGTAAAGTTATTGATACATGGTAAGAATTATTAACAATCATTTTGAGGTGTTTATTATTTTTAAATCAAACTCTTGACATGCATGTTAAGATGTTGTGGGGGGGGGGGTCCATTGATGGAAATATGTGCACAGAAGGATATGCACACAATGTTGCCCACTGTATTCATGTGTTGGACCCTTCAGACTGATGTGGTGGGGTGGGGTGGGGGGGGGGAAGAAAGTTTATTTTAGGAAGGAGATGAGGAGGAATATCTTTAGTCGGAGACCAAGTCAGTGGATATATTTAAGGCAGACAGATAGATTCTTGATTAGTACGGTGTCGGAGGTTGTGGGAAGAAGGCAGGAGAATGGGGTTAGGAGGGAGAGTTAGATCAACCATGATTGAATGGTGGAGTAAACCTGATGGGCCGAATGGCCAAATTCTGCTCCTATCACTAGGACTTTACGATATCCCTCTGAACCTACCCTATCCATGTACCTGTCTAAATGTTTCTTAAACGTTGTGATAGTACCTGCTATCAAGGTTTCTTTTAATTTTCTACTTTGACAGTGCTGTACCTGGTAATGCAGTTTTTTTTAATGGACATTATTGATATACAGCTTTCCAGACCATGTTATTTTAAAAGTGACATTGAGGTAACTAACTGTGTTACTGATATCCTCACAATTACTGTATCACAGGGAATTTCCAAATTTATTAAAAACATTTTCCCCCCTGCTTTTTCTTAAATAATCCAGTTAACTTTTGTACACATCTAATCTGACTTCATTAGAGCTATTAAATAATATTTGCTCAGGAGGCAACAGGTTAAAAAAACTTTAATGCTTAATTAGCATAAAATTGTTTTGCGTCTTAAGTTACTGAGGTACCAATATTCTTCAAACTGGATTTTGTTCATAATTAATGGGAAAGTATTAATACATGAAATTTTTTTTTTTATTAAACAAAATATTTGTGACATAAGATGTCTTGCTCCAAATTGATTATGGTTAAAATATTTTCTCAGCCTTTAACTCAGATAGATGGAATACATGGGTCATTGGCACAAGGTTAGTTTGGAAATTTGCTTTACTTCAGAGCCGCTGTATATCTATAACGTGATGCCTGGAAGTGTGTGATGGAAGTAGTCAGTGGGATTTTGGCCTCTGGTATTTCCTGGGACCAACTTTGGAACCTCAAGCAGCTTTTTCATCTGATGTGGCCAATTAATAGGAGCTTGTGGTTGGAGAATACCAGGTGTCACTCTGTTAGCTATTACTGAAGAAACTGGCAAAATATTGATGTGACCTTTTTTTTAGAAAAAAGGTGAAGCTTGTCTGCTGGAGAAATGAACATCATCAACAGCAACTTCACAAGCTGCTATAATGTTGGAGATATTGAATGGGTGTTATCCATTCTCTCCAAAATAAGCAGTACAGCACCTGTAACATATCTTGTGCTGACACTCTCCAATTGAGTTAGCTTGAACCTAATAACCAGACAGCTCCTATAATATGCACAACATGCTTTTTATTTAATGACACATTTTAGTATCGGCATTGGGAATGTTTCTTATTGGGTCATGTCACAGATTTTGTAATGGGGAAAACAGAATATAACTAAGGTCTGAGGCTGCTCACATCTATGCCTGTTCAATATCAGTTGCAACTAGAAGTATAACATTAACTGTTTAAGCCTGAATGTGGGAAATGTGAATAAAACTTCAAGCCCATTCGCTCTCTGATTTTGTTTAATTCTGCACACTCACACAGACATTCCTTGTGAAGGTTAATTAGCATGAAATGTTAGATAGTGTATTTATACTTTTGTATGTTGCAGTTTTGTGAACTTGTGCTAATATTTTTGTGTGTGTGTGTGGCACTAGGAAGGGGAAAATTGGCCACTGCTGATTTATTATCAAAAACTTATTTTGGAAGTGTGGATGTAAGGTGGAGTTACTCATTTGCCTGTCGGTAATTCTGAAGTTTCATCTTGGTTTGAGTGTCGGCCTTTGAGAAATCAGAAAAGAAAAGATAAAAGTTTTAAGATTAAGATAAGAATTTAGTAAAACTTCATAGCTGCAGAGCCTATCTTATTACATTAGGTTTTATTTCACTGATGGGTAAAATTATATTACATTTTGAAATAATTATATGTTTTGTGTGTGCATAATAGTATATTTACAGTTGCAAGCTGCTTTGAAAGGATATTGAGGCAAACATGATTATTCTTTAAGCATATAGTTTGTTCTCAGAGAGACTGTTTTTCTAAAGAAAAAAACTTGTAATGGTCAGCACACAATTATTCATTACATGCGCACTCTCTTATAATCTTAAGACCACATTAATATATTGTTGTATTTTATCAGTGTCAACAAAAGGTTTGTCTTTAAAGAAGACATTTGCCTTCATCAGTCAGAGTACTGAGTATTGAAGTTGGGAGGTCATGTTGCAGTTATATAAGACATTGGTGAGGCCACATTTAGAATATATGTTCATTTTGGGCACCATGTTATAGGAAAGATGTTGTCAAGCTGAGAAGGGTGCAGAGAAGATTTACGAGGATGTTGCCAGGACTTGAGGGTCTGAGCGATAGGGAGAGGTTGAGCAGGCAGGAACCCTATTCCTTGGAGTACAGGAGGATGAGGGGCGATCTTATAGAGATGTACAAAATCATGAGAGGAATAGATTGGGAAACTGCGTAGAGTCTCTTGCCCAGAGTAGGGAATTGAGAACCAGTGGACATAGGTTTAAGGTGAGGGGAGAAAGATTTAATAGGAACCTGAGGGGTAACATTTTTACACAAAGGGTGGTGGGTGTATGGAACAAGCTGGTAGTTGAGGTACTATTACTAGGTACTATTGCATCATTTAAGAAACATTTAGATAGGTTCATGGATAGGATTGGTGTAGAAGGATATGGGCCAAATGCAGGCAGGTGGACTAGTATAGATGGGGCATGTTGGGCCGAGGAACCTGCTTCCATGTTGTATGAGTCTATGTCAGTATTTCATGTGATTGTAATAAATGTGAAATCATTCATTACTAATGTTGCATTTTTTAAGAAGAAAGGCTTTACTGAGATAACATAACATTTTATTCTACAATATTTAACTAGTAAGAACAGATACAATAAATTAATCTAATAACCTATTTCTTAATTCCCTTTTATATTTGTGTTTTGTCACTTACTAATTCTAGGCAGACCGTTAACTATTACTTAACCATGGATGATTTTTTTATTTGTTTTTCTGTGCATCATGGTCTCTGAAAATGATTAGGGACCAAATTAGTTTTTCCCATGTTTGTTGAAAAAGTAGTCTGTTTGGTGAAGTCTTGTCTCTCGTAATGGTTGTGGGAATTGCCAACTAACAATATCGAAAGTTATGCGTCAAATTTGTGATCTTTTTTCTATCTCCAGTTATATCCACTAAAATGTTAAGTGCTCCAGTTTCGTATCGCGGGTTTTAGTGTTTTTTAAAACCCATGTCAAGCTTAACTTCTTGTCCATGCCTTTTAATGTGAGAGAGAGAGCCATTGACGATTTAATAATGTTTAAACCGTCTTAAGAGAAATGTGATCACGAAGAAATAGTTACCGAAATTCAAGCATATTCTAGGTTTGTTTGGATTTGTAAAATGGAGTCCTTGAAAGATGGCCTTGAACTGAGATCCTTTCATCTTCCCACCGGCAAATGAATTATATCAGTACAAATAACTCTCTAAACCCCCCCCCCCCCACCTAATACCACAAATTGCATTCTGCATTCTATGTCATTTCTAATGACTGTAGTTTGGCATTTCCAGTCAATATAAAGTGCCAGTTTTATGGTTGTTCCCTTATTAATTAAGTAATGAAAAGTTCCCAGTGGCATTGTTTCTGTATGTAGATCTTGTGCACAACTAACTGGTGTAAAGTAAATTGATTTATTCTAGGGAAGGAGTGAAAATCTACCATTGATAACATAACCCCTGGATTAAAGAGGCAATAAGTTCCTACACTGGAATTCACAGAGACCCATACAGGAAAGTCAGATCAGTCTGAAGAAGGGTCCTGACCTGAAACATCACGTATGTTCTCCAGAGATGCTGCATGATACCCACTGAATTACTCCAGCACTTTGTGCCTTTTTTCTTGTATAAACCAGCATTTGTAGTTCCTTGTATCCCCTTCATACTGGAAAGTACTTGGTTATGGACATCGCAGGATCAAGATTAAACATTAATCTTGGTGGCACAGTGGCGCAGCAGTAGAGTTGCTGCTTTACAGCGCCAGAGTCCTGGATTCGATCCTGACAATGGGTGCTGTCTGTTCAGAGTTTGCACGTTCTCCCTGTGAGTGCATTGGCTTTAGTTTAGAGATACAGCACATAAACAGGCCCTTTTGACCCACCGGGTCCGCGCTGACCAGCGATCCCCGCACATTAACACTATCCTATGCCCACTGGGTACAATTTTTACATTTACCAAGCCAATTAACCTACAAACCTATACGTCTTTGGAGTGTGGGAGGAAACCAAAGATCTTGGACAAAACCCACGCAAGTCACAGGGAGAACGTACAAACTCCGTACAGACAGCCCATAGTCGGGATTGAACCTGGGTCTCCGGCGCTGCATTCGCTGTAAGGCAGCAACTCTACCGCTGTGCCACCGTGCTGCCCGTCGTCTCCGGGTACTCCAGTTTCCTCTTACATTCCAAAGTACAGGTTTGTAGGTTAATTGGCTTTGGTAAAATTGTAAATTGTCCCTAGAATGTAGTATCGTGCTACTGTACGGGGTGATCACTGGTCGGCATGAACTTGCTGTTACGCGCTGTATCTCTAAACTAAACTATGCCTCTCGGGACCAAATAGCTTGTTAATACTCACAGAAGAGATCTCACTTGGATGAGATTATGAACTGTGTTATGACAAATAGAGTAGATTGGAAGGGAGGGGAGCAAAGCTAAAGAAGGAAATGACTGATCTAAAAACCTGAACTAAGTCTATAAATTAAAGCAGTTTCATGCCTGCTATGTGGATTTGTTAATTTTTGGGGAAATTTCAGTTAAAACCATTGATTTCTGACCAACACATATTTTTTTAGTGTTTGATGATACAGCCAAAAAACAGGCTCTTCGGCCCACCAAATCCATGCCAACCAACAATCACCTGTATACTAGTTCTATCCTACACACTAGGAACGATTTACCAATGCCAGATGCATGCCTTTATGGGAGGAAACCGGAGTACCTGGACAAAACCCACATGGTCACAGGGAGAGCGTACAAACTCCGTACAGAAAGTACCCGTCGGCAGGATGGAACCCGGTTCTCTGGTGCTGTAAGGCAGCAACGCTACTGCTGCACCACTGTGCCATAATGAGTAGTTTTCTGACACTAGTGACAAGAAAAATAAGGCATCAAACTGAGGGATGGTACAGTGGCAGAGATTAGTACTGCTGCCTCACACCTCCAGTGAACTGGACTCGGTCAATGAACCTGGGCGCTGAGTATGTTGATTTTGCATGTGACCGCAGGGGTTTCCCCTTGTGTGCTCTAGTTTCCTCTCAGAACTGGTTGGTCAACTAAGTGGTGCAAATTGCCCCTTGTTTAGGTGGGTGGCTGTAGAATTTGCTTGTGTGTGGAGTTGCTGAGAAGAAAGGGGGGACAAATAGGATTTGCATTAATTGGTGCCTGATGTTTGGCACAAACATGGTGGGTAGAAGAGCAGAATTTCTATGACTCAATATTTTGGACAAGTTGTTCTCTGTTCTTTGGGTAATTATGTGCAAAAAGGTCAGCTATTAGGAGTTGGATCGATTTTTCAATGAATGTAATGAACTGAGTAGACAAGTTTGGATCTTTGATTGCTATGAATATCCATTAATAGATAAGGAAACGAGCATTAAAATGAAAGTGAACATTTTGAAGCATGGTTCCTACAAACTTTCTCATTGAGTGCAGAAAACATTTGACAGTAGTGTTTGGTAATTAGATTAGGTAATCTCAGGAATTTCCTCAGCTTCTGAATGTGATTTGGTTTCACTTTCAAGAGCATGAAAATAGAACATTTGTAGAAATATATCTGTAATGAAGCTTGAGATTTTATTCACAGTTGATTTATATTTAAAACTAAATATTTAACAGAAAACATTTAAGATTTTGGGGTTTCTGCAGTTCCTACCTCACATTTTCAATTAAAAAACCCCAAACCACTTCATTTAATCAATCTAATTTATTTATTGGCAGTTTCATCAGGAAGTTGACTTGGAAACGTAGCAGATTTATATGTTGATTTTTCTAATGTGTAAATTGTTTAAAAACAAATACTCTATGGTTGGCAATAGTTAAGCATAAGTTCATATTTCAAATTTCCTGCAGTGCTAATTTTTATCGTAGCCAGGCTAGTTGGTGGGAGTTTGGAGGAAGTCATAAATCCACAGCAAATTAAGGTGCAGAAGAAGACCATGTGTCCATGCCAGATGGTGTTGAGTTGATCAACGTGTTGCCTGGTTTGTTTTAATGACCAATTACAAATCTATCACAATTGTTATGGGCATTGGCTTTTAATTAATCAGGAATCATTAAATAGGTGACAAACCTGTTATAATAGATTTGCCACATTACACTTTGGAAGGACAGGTGTTGATTCTGCCTGACGGTATTGGCCCTGTTCTTTGTTGGTTCTTTGTAATAGCTATAGGTCTCTAAACCACCAGCAACAGGCGATCAAAAGCTCTGGCAACGCTACTTGTTGGACATCTTCTAAGACCCACCTTTGGAGTGGCTGTAGCTATGGCAAAAGGGGCAAAGTTTACAGGACGTGTGGGGAGAACTTTTTAAGTTGGAATGTACTGCCAGAGATTGTGATGGAGGCAGATACCATAGTGGGGTTTGAGGATTTTGGAAGGCACGTGGATATGCAGGGAATGGAGGGATATTTATTAGTTTATCTCGGCATCATGTTCAACATGGACATTGTGGGCTGAAGGGCCGGTTCTTTTACACTACTTTTCAATGTTCTATGTCTTTGATTTAGCTACTTTATTAAGTAATGAAGTGAATAATCATTCAATTGTTTTCCACCACGGACCTATTATGTTGCATTTGGGGGAGAAAAATATTAACATAGGTCCAGGTCTAGGTCCACCGCAGATTTTCCTGCAACTGGTGGTCTGGCTTCTCCTTTAATCTGGACAAATTCCACCCCCAGATGTCCTGCTAAAAATGTGATACATAGGCCACGTGAGGCGGCCGATCTCGGCCTCATCCTCATCGGGACCTCCGTGGCCGATAAACGGGTTGAATTTGGAATTTGCAGCTGGGGCTCTGGAACTCTGGCCCAGCCAGAGCTGGCAAATCTGTTCCCATAGCCGACTTCCGTGGCTGACTTTGCGGGCCGGTATCTCAGCCCACCACCTCTGTTGGATAATACGGCAATGCTCTGAAACCAAGGGTGCCGTAAAATTGGTGGTGGTGTACAATTTAAGGCTTTTTTTTTTAAAGAGTAATCAATTTCATCATCTTTATTCAATTGCACCATAATGTGTGAATTTGTTAAGAACATTGAGTTGTTAGTACAGAAAGTTGACCTTTGGTTCGTTGAAGTCAAAACATTAATTTGTTTCCTCGTTGCTGTAGGTCAATGATCTCCAGAAGCCTCGAACTGGTGAAAATTTCCTTCCTGTGGGACCGTGTCTAACCCCCAACAGTAGCACCCCCTTTTCCCACGATACTGCTTATTCCAGTTGTCGCCAAGACACACCGAATTCGTACAGCCAGTATACGCCGCAGTCATCCCAAGGCACGCCACATACCCCACGGATGGGAACTCCGTACTCCCAGGATTCCAGCTATTCCAGTCGGCAGAGCACGCCAGCTTATTCATACTCGCAAGATTGCGGGTACAAGTCGAGGAGACCGGAATCTAATTATCAAGATTCCTTCAGGAGACTGGGACACCAATACTCGCATAACACGGGAACGTATCGAGGTGCTGAGCTTCCGATTAACACCTACAAGTCAGCTCGTTCAGAGGGTGGATGCTACTCTCAAAACCCTTCAGCCAGCCAGTCCGGGACAAACTATCAGTCAGCCTTTTCTCCCTACCAGAATGTGCACTCTGCCCAACCAGTGTTTTCCCGTACTTTGGATCAGCACCATGGTCAGGGATCCAGAGACCACGATTACAGAAGACCTGTGCTACCGTCCGATGCCTTCGGGCACAATAATACCAACATGGACACTGCGCCCGCCAAGGAAAAAGTAGAAGATCCAGTTCCTGTGGAAAGCACCGTCTCAAACGATCAAACTCCTGCTTCCTCGACCAAATCTCCAGAAAGGGCCGTGACTCCTGAACCCGTAACACCTGAATCAGCAGGTAGCTCCATTCAACCCAACAGTTTGGATTCTCGTATTGAGATGCTTTTGAAAGAGCAACGGACAAAGCTTCCCTTCTTTGACCAAGAATCAGATATTGACATCAAAATGGAGCACAGTCCCATATCTTCCTCTTCCTCTCAGCTTTCTCCGTTACCACTTCCTGGGTCAAACACTCATTTGCTTCAGAAAGGTCCTACTCCGTCCTCGCGGCCGTCCAGCACCGGCCTAGAGGACGTCAGTCCGACTCCTCTTCCAGACTCCGACGACGAGGATCCTGTTTTCGAAGCTGTTCAACAGAACCAAAGCTCACGGTCAACGTCGGAGGCCAGTATGACACCTGTTGACCAGTCTAGTCAGATGAGTAGATTTTCCACATCGTCAGACAGTAGGACTCCTGCAGTTAAAACAGAGAGCTGTGAACCCAACAAAGATGCCGTTGAACCTGCGCCTGTTCCAGATGCACTGGAAGAAGTAAGTAAACCACATTTGCTGCATAAGTTTGCATTGTGTTAGAACCATTGTACAGCAGAACAGAGAACAAGCTATTTAGTATTGGATTCCTGGTTGTTTTTGTGAGGTATTCTTGAATTTGATCCTAATGTTGTTGATTACGTCAATTTATGGTCCAAATGGAACAGATTGTAGTAGCCATGCTTTATAGTATTATAAATTTGGTGTCTTGTCTGTGTTTTTGATTTACAGTGGCAGCTGCCTTTGCCAAAAGGGAAAGGACTTGTTAATCCTAAAAATCCTGGTTAAATGTGATACAGCAGACATTGGCATTGCTTTCTAACGAGTTCAGTCTGGGGCATAATGTGGCTGGAGTTCCACTAACTTGCTGGTGTTCAGCTTGAAACTTAGATCCTTTCTGTTTGTGCTGACCTTTTAACAAGAATTAATCCATTAGTTCCACTCTTTTGGACACTTCTCACTGACACTTTGTGCCAGGTTTTCTGTGCCAGTTTTTTTCATAATTCATTTTTCACAAATACTGTAGCTCTATTCCAAATTATAATCCATTACATAAAATTTCCTGTTTTTCCCTCTCTAGTTGCTTTTATTTCCTAATGTAAAAATCCTTGTAGTCTTTCTTCAGACGTATGAACCTAATTGCAAGTTTCAGTTTTGTTTCCCTCTATCTGTCAGTCCACTATCACCACTCTCTGGGCATTCTTTATGAGAATTACTCAGTATTCCTCATTAAATATCTCATCTTTTGATCATTCTTCCAACCTACTCAGTAACCTGGACACATTCTTTCCACTATTTATAATCCAAATTGGCACACTTGAAAAGTTAAGTTGTTCTTTCATTGTTCATATCATCAATCACTTGTAAAAAATCTCATGGATATCAATTTATCCTTGGTGCCTCATGCTAAGGGCATCATTTGGTAATTGATCCGAGTCATATTACTGTTGAAATTTAACAGCATCAAAGTTGTTGTAATTGCTAAACTTAAAGATTTATAGATCTCTGGGCATAATATATATTGTCAACAGATTTATCATGATTTGTAAATTCTGAAAGTGAAATTCCATAACATGAATGGCTGTAATGTGAGGATACTATTTCTTATTTATCAATTATCGTATTTCCTCTACTATCCTTCAGAGGTCCCAAGTATTCTTTCTCTCTTTGATTTCATTGTCATTGTTTCCTACCATGGTTTGAGAAGCCACCTTGTCACAGCATCATAACTCAATGAAATGGAAGGGGTAGTGTGGAATTGAGTGATTGAAAGATCTAGAATGCAGGCCCTTCAGCCCACCGACTCCTTGTCGACTGTCCATCGCCCTAGTTCTATGTTATCCCACTCCATGAACATTAGGAGCAATTTACAGAGGCCAATTAACCTACAATCACACACGTCTTTGAGCTGCATTAGGAACCCGAGTAACTGGAGAAAACCCACGCGGTCACTGGGAGGACAAAAACTCCATATGGCCAGCAACCGAGGTCGGGATTGAACCTGGGTGTCTGCGCTGCAAGGCAGTTACTCTGCTGTGAATTGAGCCTGCACTTCATCCTCGTCTACCTGCCCTGTTTGTGTTTCAATGAGCTGAAGTAGTTGAAATGGGCTCTGGTCAACTTCAACAGGATTTTCTGAAATTTCTTTTAGTTTTGTTCAGTGGGTAACCGTGATAACATAGCAGAGTGACTACAGTGGAGGTTAACGTTGTTTGCTAATGGGGCTGTCCCACTGTGCGAGCCAATTCAAGAGCTCTCCCGAGTTAAAAAAAAATCAAACTCGTGGTACGCACGTAGAGTGTACGTTGCGGGTAGGTCGGAGCTCGGGACGTCTCTCAGCGGCTCGTAACGCTAACGGCGGGTACTCGGGAAACACGGTAAGCTCGTGAAGACTCGTGAAGATTTTTCAACATGTTGAAAAATGTCCACGAGAGCCCCGAGTACCTACGAGCGGCCATTACCGTAATTCTCCGAGTTCGAATCAGGAGAAACTCAGGAGAACTCTTGAATTACCTCTTACAGTGGGATAGGCCCATAAGAATGCTTCAACAGGATCCTTCACTTTAAACTTTTGCACATTGTTGTAATCAAAATCTCCCCTGATGCAAGTCAGATTTCCTTAAATATTTAACTCTTGAACACTATGATGAAACATGTAGGGAAGTCAGTAACTGCAACAAATAAGTTAAACTTGAATCATAACTTTAAGTTTTAATTTGGAGGTTATTGATGTTGAGACTTATTTTGGGTTTCTGTTATTTATTTAGTTTAGCCATGTGGGAACGGGCCCTCCAACCCTCCAAGTCCATGCTGTCCAATAGAATACTAGTTCTATCCTACACACTAGGGACAGCGTTATAATTTACAGCAGCTTTATTAACCTACAAACATGCATGCCTTTGGAATGTGGGAGGAAACTGGAGCACCTGGAGAAAACCCCTGCGGTCACAGGGAGAACATACAAACTCCATACAGACAGCACCCGTAGTCGGGATCGAACCCAGGTCGCTGGTGCTGTAAGGCAGTAACTCCACCGCTGCGCCACTGTGCCACCATTTGGACATGGGAACCTATCTAAGCTTTTTCAAGGCTCCTGTATTACAATCTTCATTGCAACCCTTTCTATAGGAATTCAGTCTGGGTTGAACACTATCAGATTTTTCCGATTTCAATCCTAAACAGTGCCCTCTGTTTAATTTCCAATGGGACTTTTCACTGAGGAAATGGGGAGATAAACAACGTCTATCGTCTATCTCCCCCATTTCCTCAGAGTGAAAAGTCCCATTGGAAATGAGGCAATTTGATCTCCCTCTAACTCTGGTCCTGTTTCAGGTTTACTCCCTTCTGTCATCCACCTGAACTTGGGGATATTAGAACATTTTTTTTGCAGCATTTTGGAGGTGTGTTAAGCAAAATGAATGATCGGGGGGGGTGGAAGATTGCAGCCTTCACGTGGTCCACCCTGTTTTGACTAATGCAATCAACCCGGCGTGCACAGTCAAATAAGATCAAATAGAACAAGTTATCCTACAACGTTAGGCTGTGCACGCCATATGCAAGAAACAGAAGAAGAATGATCGGGTCAACCAAGTGTCTGTATGTGTTAATTTTTCTTCAAATAGTTTTATCCATGATGGGTTACAGGGTGGAGGCATAGTTTTTATGCTAGGGTCCTGGTCGGTGCTGATGATTAACCTTAGTCATGACATAGAATGAACACAACATACAACATAATGGTGCAGCTGGTAGAGCTGCTTCCTTACAGCACCAGAGACCTGGGTTCAATCCTGACCCCTGGTGCTGTCAGTGTGGAGTTTGTACATTCTCACTGTGACTATGGTACTCCGGTTTCCTCCCATATACCAAAGACATGTGGATTTGTAAGTTAAGTGCCTCTTTTAAAAAAAAAAATGTCCCTAATGTGTAGGGAATGGATGAGAAAATGAGATAAATAGAAATGGTATGAACGGGTGGTTGATTGTCAGCGTGGACTCTCTGGTCCCAGGGCCTGTTTCTATGCCGTATCTCTAAACTAAACAACTTCAACAAAAGTGTTTTCTGACTTGTTTCACGTTTTTCTATATGTCAACTTTTGATAGGAACTCTTGATGCAAATCATTTATTGAATCATACTCTGTTTATTGACTAATTACATGAACGGAGGGTGGTAGTGTGGGGGGAGGGGATATAGTGTATCATTTGGGCCAGGAAATGCATAGAAACATGTCGGACATGAAAAAGAGATTGAGGGGTAGGTCATTTAGGACTTAGACTAAGAACCTTTTCACCCAGAGAGTTGGGAATCTGTGGAATTCTCTGCCACAGAAGACAGTGGAGGCCAATTCACTGGATGTTTTCAAGAGATAGTTATAGCTCTTAGGGCTAAAGAAATCAAGGGATATGGGGAGAAAGCAGGAATGGGGTACTGATTTTGGATGATCAGCCATGATCATATTGAATGGCAATGCTGGCTCAAAGGGCCGAATGGCCTACTTCTGCACCAATTTTCTTTTTCTCTATGTCATTTGCAACAGGGAATGCTGCACTTTCTTGAGCCTGAGGGAGGGGAAAAATAATTTGGATTTTCTGGTTGGTATTGGCAGCCAATTAATCAACAAGCTAGCATGACTTTGGATTGTGGGAGGAAACCGGAGCACCCGGAAAAACCCACGCAGTCACAGAGGGAACGTACAAACTCCGTACAGGCAGCACCCATAGTCAAGATCGAACCTGGGTCTCTGGCCCTACACCACTGTGCTGCCCCAGACTACCAAACTCATGTGCAGAAGAAGGTATTCAGTGGGCCGAGGCACACAGTTGGTCACCGGTGGGGTTATTCTGTAGACTGAAGGTAATTGCAGGATTATGTATTCCCTCAGGAGCAATAAACACCTTTTCTCTGAAGATAGAAACAAAATGCTGGAGTAACTCAGCGGGTCTTCGGTATAAACCAGCATCTGCAGTTCCTTCCTAAACACGTTTACTCCTAAGATAATGGAGGCTGGAGTAACTCAGCGGGTCAGGCAGCATCTCTGGAGGAAAGGAATAGGTGACGTTTTGGTTCAAGACCTTTCCTCAGACAGAGTCAGGGAAAAGGGAAACTAGAGGTATGAAAAGGTACAGAACAAATCAGAGCTAGCACCGATGGCTCAAGAAAGGTAGAGCCCACAATGATCCATTGTTCGCTGTGGAAGATGTCATAACGAAGGGGTACAAACAGAAAACTAGCAAGACTTCCACAACCAACAATGGACCATTGTGGGCTCCACCTTTCTTGAGTCACACAGGAACATTGAGTAGCAATGATACATCAATCATTTGAATAATTGTCGACGCAGCCTCGACCACACAAACCAACTTCTCTTCCATTGACTTCATCTACACTTCACGCTGCCTTGGCAAGGCCACCAACTTAATCAAGGATGATTCTCACCCTGGTCACCCCCTCACCCATCAGGCAAGAGGTACAGAAGTGTGAAAACACATACCTCCAAATTCAGGGACAATTTCCCCCCCAGCTGTTATCAAGCAATTGAACTATCCTATCAACTACTAGAGTGGTTGTGAGCTACCATCTACCTCATTGAAGAAATGGTGTGAACCCTTATATAGATAGACACAAAAAGCTGGAGTAACTCAGCGTGAAGAAGGGTCTCGACCCGAAACGTCACCCTTCCTTCTCTCCAGAGATGCTGCCTGTCCCGCCGAGTTACTCCAGCTTTTTGTGTCTATCTACGGTTTAAACCAGCATCTGCAGTTCCTTCGTACCCTAACATAGTCAATTTTAGGTGGATTTCAAATACACACTTAGATATAAAAATTACTGTTCCAAAATTGTATATTTTGAGTTTTAAAAATGCATCATCTAATGAACAGACCTGGAAACGGGCTATTTGACTCAACACATTCACACTGACCATCAAATATCCACTTGCACTAATCCTACTTTGCCTCTCCAGACCGCCAATTTCCAATGAATTCTATTTTTGTGAGATAATTTCAGTTAGAAATCCTTGAAAGATCGGTATACAATCCAATGAAGTGACCTTGAAAATAAAGAATTACTGGTAATACATGTAAATTACACAATCGGTCATGTCTGCTGAGAAAAAGCTTATTTTGTCTGCTTCTACTGTTTTGTGCCTGTATCCTTTTCTCTCACACTTTGGTGAAATTCTTACTCTTGTCCTGATGCATTTTTTAATGGCTACCTTGACTTTAGTTCACCCAAAAATTCACCCGCGGAGGCAGACAGTGACACGTTCAAGTCAAGTTACATTTATTGTCACATGCACCATTTGGTACAGTGAGATTTGAGTTACCATACAGCCATACAAATAACAGTGGTAGAGTTGCTACCCTACAGCGTCAGAGACCTGCGTTAGCACCTGACTGCAAGTGCTGTATGTACGGAGTTTGCACGTTCTCCCCGTGACCGTGTGGGTTTTCTCCGGGTGCTCCACTTTCTTCAGGTGCTCCACTTTCCTCCCCCACTCCAAAGACATAGAGGTTCATATGTTCATCTTCGGTATAATTGCAAATTGTCCGTGGTATGTAGGATAGTGCTAGTGTACGGGGATCGGTGGGCTGAAGGGTCTGTTTCCGTACTTTATCTCTAAACTCAACTAAAATAAAGCCGCTTTCTCCACTCTTGTCACATTGTCTTTTCGTGAAACGTACAAAACGTGAATTTCAAAATGTTTTATTTCTGTGTTCCAAATATTTCTATGGCCTCTACAAAATTGTGTTAGTTTTCCTCCTAACCGAGCAAGTATTTTAATATAAGATAAATGTGTTTTCTTTTTTAAAAATCCATCCCCGAAAGCTGTTTAAACATTCCAGCTGTCTGCACTGTCACTCTGCTGACAATTTAAATCTCTCCTTGTGCTTTCAAAATCTTAAATTGTCCTTTCTTTCCGCCCCCCTGGATTTGGTTGCTAACTCAGTATCTTTATTTTGATATTCAATTCTTGAATTTTTTTACCACGTCTAAGTCTTTCTGAATTATGGTCTTATTCTATGTGCGGAGTTTGATGTAAATAGTTTTCCATATGAATAGATCCTTCAGTCACGGACTTATACAGAGAGATCATCCTCGTATAGAATTTGTTTTGCAAATCTTGATGATGGAGACGTAACAAGTTAGCTGATTTTTTGCAAACGTTTTCAGAATTTGTTATGATCTTTATCGAAATAAAATTGGTAGCTGTACGGATAAAACTGAAAATAATGTAAATAACATCGTTCTTACCTTCTACACTTGCCTTCTCACTTCTCAAATCTTGCAGAATTATGTTGCAAGTATGTATGCTTTCTTGTTATGCAGCAGTAACGTGCTAAAACTTGCATTCCACATTCATCTCTTATTAAATCCCTAACACGTAGCTCTTGATAGGAAGGTCAGATTTTATTTCAAAACACAAAAGTACTAGAAGAACATAGCAGGTCAGATGGCATTCGGGGAGTGAATGGACGGGTGACATTTTGGGCAGGGACCCTTCAGACGTCTTGCGGTCGAAGAAAGGTCCTTACTCTAAATGTTGCCAGTCTATTATATTGCCTTCCTAGATGCTGCCTGACCAGCTGGGTTCCTCCACCACTTTGTTTTGCTCAGGATTCCAGCATCTGCAGCCTCCTGTGCCTCTACTATATTTTTCTCTTTAACCCAAAAATGTAAATTTCCTTTGCTTTCGAATGAATTTACATAGATACATAGAAAATAGGTGCAGGAGTAGGCCATTCGGCCCTTCGAGCCTGCACCGCCATTCAATATGATCATGGCTGATCATCCAACTCAGTATCCCGTATCTGCCTTCTCTCCATACCCCCTGATCCCTTTAGCCACAAGGGCCACATCTAACTCCCTCTTAAATATAGCCAATGAACTGGCCTCAACTACCCTCTGTGGCAGATAGTTCCAGAGATTCACCACTCTCTGTGTGAAAAAGTTTTTCCTCATCTCGGTCTTAAAGGATTTCCCCCTTATCCTTAAGCTGTGACCCCTTGTCCTGGACTTCCCCAACATCGGGAACAATCTTCCTGCATCTAGCCTGTCCAACCCCATAAGAATTTTGTACGTTTCTATAAGATCCCCTCTCAATCTCCTAAATTCTAGCGAGTATAAGCCAAGTCTATCCAGTCTTTCTTCATATGAACCTTCTCTGCACTCCCTCTATGGCTATAATGTCCTTCCTCAGATTTAGAGACCAAAACTGTATGCAATACTCCAGGTGTGGTCTCACCAAGACCCTGTACAACTGCAGTAGAACCTCCCTGCTCCTATACTCAAATCCTTTTGCTATGAAAGCTAACATACCATTCGCTTTCTTCACTGCCTGCTGCACCTGCATGCCTACTTTCAATGACTGGTGTACCATGACACCCAGGTCTCGCTGCATCTCCCCATTTCCTAATCGGCCACCATTTAGATAATAGTCTGCTTTCCTGTTTTTGCCACCAAAGTGGATAACCTCACATTTATCCACATTATACTGCATCTGCCAAACATTTGCCCACTCACCCAGCCTATCCAAGTCACCTTGCAGTCTCTTAGCATCCTCCTCACAGCTAACACTGCCCCCCAGCTTAGTGTCATCCGCAAACTTGGAGATGTTGCCTTCAATTCCCTCATCCAGTTCATTAATATAAATTGTAAATAGCTGGGGTCCCAGCACTGAGCCTTGCGGTACCCCACTAGTCACTGCCTGCCATTGTGAAAAGGACCCGTTTACTCCTACTCTTTGCTTCCTGTTTGCCAGCCAGTTCTCTATCCACATCAATACTGAACCCCCAATACCGTGTGCTTTAAGTTTGTATACTAATCTCTTATGTGGTACCTTGTCGAAAGCCTTCTGAAAGTCCAGATACAACACATCCACTGGTTCTCCCCTGTCCACTCTACTAGTTACATCCTCGAAAAATTCTATAAGATTCGTCAGACACGATTTACCTTTCGTAAATCCATGCTGACTTTGTCCAATGATTTCACCACTTTCCAAATGTGCTGCTATCCCATCTTTAATAACTGACTCTAGCAGTTTCCCCACTACCGATGTTAGACTAACTGGTCTGTAATTCCCCGTTTTCTCTCTCCCTCCCTTCTTAAAAAGTGGGGTTACGTTTGCTACCCTCCAATCCTCAGGAACTACTCCAGAATCTAAAGAGTTTTGAAAAATTAGCACTAATGCATCCACTATTTCTGGAGCTACTTCCTTAAGTACTCTGGGATGCAGCCTATCTGGCCCTGGTGATTTATCGGCCTTTAATCCATTCAATTTACTCAACACCACTTCCCGACTAACCTGGATTTCACTCAGTTCCTCCATCTCCTTTGACCCGCGGCCCCCTGCTATTTCCTGCAGATTATTTATGTCTTCCTTAGTGAAGACGGAACCAAAGTAGTTATTCAATTGGTCCGCCATATCCTTGTTCCCCATGATCAATTCACCTGTTTCTGACTGCATGGGACCTACATTTGTTTTAACTAATCTCTTTCTCTTCACATATCTATAAAAACTTTTGCAGTCAGTTTTTATGTTCCCTGCCAGTTTCCTTTCATAATCTATTTTCCCTTTCCTAATTAAGCCCTTTGTCCTCCTCTGCTGGTCTCTGAATTTCTCCCAGTCCTCTGGTATGCTGCTTTTTCTGGCTAATTTGTACGCATCATCTTTTGCTTTGATACTATCCCTGATTTCCCTTGTTATCCACGGATGCACTACCTTCCCTGATTTATTCTTTTGCCAAACTGGGATGAACAATTTTTGTAGTTCATCCATGAAGACTTTAAATGCCTTCCATTGCATATCCACCGTCAACCCTTTTAGAACTAATTGCCAGTCAATCTTGGCCAATTCACGTCTCATTCCCTCAAAGTTACCTTTCTTTAAGTTCAGAACCGTTGTTTCTGAATTAACAATGTCACTCTCCATCCTAATGAAGAACTCAACCATATTATGGTCACCTTGCCCAAGGGGGCACGCACAACAAGTCTGCTAACTAACCCTTCCTCATTACTCAATACCCAGTCTAGAATAGCCTGCTCTCTTGTTGGTTCCTCTACATGTTGGTTTAGATAACTATCCCGCATACATTCCAAGAAATCCTCTTCCTCAGCACCCCTGCCAATTTGATTCACCCAATCTATATGTAGATTGAAGTCACCCATTATAACTGTTTTGCCTCTGTTGCACGCATTTCTAATTTCCTGTTTGATGCCATCCCCAACTTCACTACTACTGCTAGGTGGCCTGTACATAACACCCACCAGCGTTTTCTGCCCCTTAGTGTTTCGCAGCTCTACCCATACCGATTCCACATCCTCCAAGCTAATGTCCTTCCTTTCCACTGCGTTAATCTCCTCTCTAACCAGCAACGCTACCCCACCTCCTATTCCTTTCTCTCTATCCCTCCTGAATATTGAATATCCCTGGATGTTCAGCTCCCAGACTTGGTCACCCTGGAGCCATGTCTCCGTGATCCCAACTATATCATAATCATTAATTGCTATCTGCACGTTCAACCCATCCACCTTATTACGAATGCTCCTTGCATTGAGACACAAAGTCTTCAGGCTTGTTTTTACAACGCTCTTACCCCTTATACAATTATGTTGAAAAGTGGCCCTTTTTGATTTTTGCCCTGGATTTGTCTGCCTGCCACTTTTACTTTTCACCTTGCTACCTATTGCTTCCGCCCGCATTTTACACCCCTCTGTTTCTCTTCCTTCCATCTGATATAAGTGCTTTCCTTCCATCAGATATAAGTGCTTTAGTAATAGTTATTCCACTATATATACATATGGCCTTGTTATGTAACTGTTCTAGGGATGAGTGTCGGGGCAGGGATGTGGCATCTGCCATGTTTTGACGGTAGGACAACTGCAGTGGAACAATGAGGCTGGAGTTAATGTGTGCCTCTCGAAGCACTTCATGAAGTGCTATGTCAGAGCCAATGTATGGTGGCAAATAAGGCAAGGTGCTGTGCTTTTCTTGGGCTTTGGGATGATAGTTGTCTTATGATTCAGAAGACCTTCTTATTGATTAAAAAAGACTGCTTTAAGACATGCCACTTTCCATTAAGAGGTTATGACCTACGATGTACATAAAATTGATTTCACTGTCACATATTTTTAAGACATTTTCTTGTCCCAGCCAATCGAATCCAGCATAACGGTGTATGAACTATGATCGTAAATTGATTTGCCTGGTCAACTTGTACTAGTGAAAGAACAAAAAACGTCTGTATGCAAATTGTTTTACAGTTGAAAATTACCCAAATTCCCTGATGTTATTGCCTTAAATAGAACAATGAATGACCACAGATCTGTTCTTGTAGGCAAGCGAGAGGTGCTTTTGGTGGAAAAAGCACTCATTCCATGTGCATTCGGGCAAAGTTATCCCACAGGAGAAGCTAATACCTGCTGTGCTGGGCTGGCTCATTTTTGGTGCTTTGTTTTTTCTCTCTCTTTTAAAACTCACAGCAAAATCTTTCTTGACCAATTCATTTTTCATCGACCTGTGGCATCTGTTTTTGCATCTGTATCCAAATGTAGTTGACATTTATCTTGGTTTCGTGATAATGATGGTCTGACATATGGACCTGTCAGTGGAGACTTAATAACCTGTTAAATGGGGTTGACCTGATGATTACAGAACAATCTGCTTTTTCAACTTAAGCAATTAGATTTCCCCAAGCAACTGTAAATTTCCTCTGTTGGCAGATCTGAGGATTTAATTGCATTTGTTATGTTTCCTTAAATGCCAGAGATTTTAGAACGTAGAACAATGCAGCAGATGAACAGGGCCTTCAGCCCACAATGTCTGTACTGAACATGATGTAAATTTAAACTAATCTCATCCACCTGCACATGATCCATATCCCTCCATTCCCTGTATATCTATATGTCTATCTAAAAGTCTGTTAAATACCACTATCTGCCTTCATCACCACCCTGACAGCAGTTTCCAGGCACCCAGCACTCTCAGTGTGTAAAAAAAACTTGCTCTGCACATCTATAAACGTTGTTTGCATTTTAACATGACATAAGATTCAAATTGGTAGATTTAAAGACTAGCCTTGAGATGAAAGGTTTTTAAAGCTTCTGTACATTTTAATAATTAATCCAAGTTAATATCTGCAAGAACAATATTAACATAGTCGTATTTTTAACATTAAAACGTGCAACATTTGGATTCTGATCATTTAAATTGTGCAACATATTAATGTAGATTATTAAAGGCTGAGCAAATAGGATGGTAAGATCTTTGATACAATATTTAATAATTGATTGAAAGATACAGCATGGTAACAGGCCCTTTGGCCCACCGAGTCCACGCAAACCATCAATCACCCTTTCACACTAGTTCTGTGTTATCCTATCTTCTCGTCCACTCCTTACACACTAGGGGAAATTTTACAGAGGACAATTAACTTAAACTCAAATGTCTGGGATGTGGGAAGAAACTGGAGCGCCTGGAGGGAAACCCACATGGTCACAGGGAGAATGTGCAAACTCCACACAGGCAGCACCAGAGATCAGGATCGAACCCACATCTCTGGCGCTGTGAGATAGCTGCACCTCTGTGCTGCCCTAATTTACTAATATATATTTTTGCTGCAAAACGCTCTGTTGGCACATTTTTGTTTGGAATCAATGTGCCCGAGAGGAGTTGGGGCCGGGACCCTTCAATGCCCATGCATTTTCATTCAAGATGACAACTGATGGGAATGTGGGCAATCTTCAACACATGGATGAGGGAGGGTGACAGGATTGTTCTGTTTGTTTTCTCTCTTGTACTTTATTGAATGCTTTGGAAAGATGGCAACTTAAAAAGAAAAAGCAGAATAAAAGCAAAAAAAAACAGGAATGTTTTATTACCTGTCTTTATAGAAATATAAGCAAGAACGTTTGCCAGGTTTTTATGACTATAGATTGTGCTGATTTTTACTGCTGTTGATAGTGATCACAATGAATGGCGGTGCTGGCTCGAAGGGTCGAATGGCCTCCTCCTGCACCTATTTTCTATGTTTCTATGTTCCCCCACTAGACTAGAGAAACGAGGAACTGCAGATGATGGAATCTTGAACAAAACACACAGTGCTGGGGTAACTCAGCAGTTCAGGCAGCATCTCTAGAGGGTGTGGATAGACGGCATTTCAGGTTAGGACCCTTCTTCAGACTCTGTCTGACTCAAGTGGAAGAAGGCTCCCGACCTGAAATGTCGCCAATCCAAGTCGTCCAGAGATGCTGCCTGACCCGCTGAGTTACACCAGCACTTTGCGTTTATTTCCCAGACGTCTGCGTGCGTGCTATCAATCTGAGGTCAACGATTGACAGACCAGTTCAGAAGGTTAAATTCTGGCAGTTTAGACTCACCATAACTGTGACCCTGACACCTTGGATTCTAGCAATGAGCTGCAGTCTTACTGAGATTCCCCAGCACTGTGCTCCAAGATTGCTATGAACATCTTGCCCCAGGTTTAACCTAACGCAGGATCTGAGAGGTCATTAAGTTTCACAGGGGGTTAAAGGGCAAAGGTTCAGGAGTTAAAGCAGATATTAAATTACTTCTCGCTTGCTTTATTTTATTGTGTTCAGTTATTTGGATCTTTAAGTGCTTTAAATCGAGTTTAAAAAAAAAATGTCTGTGAATGTCAGAGGCATTTATAAAAATTAAAATTAGTTACAGTGTTAGAGCTACCCATGCCTTACCCTCGGCTTGCCTGGTTGTCAAGGAGTGTTTCAACACTAACACTATCCTACACACTAGGGCCAATTTACATTGACAGAAGCCAAATAACTTACAAATCTATACAAAGGAAGCCAGAACTCCCAGAGAAAACCCACATGGTCACAGGGAGAACGTGCAATCTCCGTACAGACGGTACCCGTAGTCAGGATCCAACCTGGTTCTCTAGTGCTGTAAGGCAGCAACTCTACTGCTGCACCACTGTGCCATAATGAGTAGTTTTCTGACACTAATGACCATTGGTGCTTAACTTACACTATTGACCATAGGTGCTTAAACCCACGTGGTCACAGGGAGAATGTACTGACTACTTACAGATAGCACCCATAACCAGGATCAAACATGGGTCTCTGGCACTGTAAGGCAACAATTCTACCAATGCGCCACTGTGCCACCCAAATTCAGAATTTAAAATATATTTAACACAAGAAAAGTGCAAAAACGGGTCAGACATTTTCAGCAGCTATAAGTTCGGTAGTGTTCGCAACTATCTTTAAACCAAGCATCCTTGCTGCTCTTGTGGACTCCCCCTGTCTGAGGGGAGTCCCCACCGAACTCTGCCCCTCAATGACCTGCAGTGGAAGGGCCCTAGCCTGTGGTCCTCCTCTGTATCTGGTTCGAAGAACTGCTGTTACAGACAGTCCCGGGCTGATAGCACCAGACTGGTGTGATCCAGACCACTATCATTTCATTTCAGGTGCTGCCCTCATTTTACTTTGTGATGAGGTAACAGCTGTGATTTTTAACCTCATTGGCTGTCTTGTGCTTTGTCTGGGCATACTGAACTGATGTGTTGCTGTTAATAACGTGAACTGACTTAAACATTGTTCAATTCGCGAGCAGGAACATCAGTAACAAAATCCAGAATGAACAGCTTTCCTTTTTTATGGAAATGCAGGTAATTACTTGTTTGCATTTTCTATTGACTACGGCATTGATGTAATCATTCAGGGAAACTTGAGATTAAATTGGGTGTTGAATGCAAATGAAATTCTGACACTGGGGAATCCCATTAGATCAGGAGTTTTGAACTAGTGCAAATCAGATGGACACAGAGTGCTGGAGTAACTCTGCATCTCTGGGGAAAATGACCGAGTAGCTGGATAGAAGTAATGGGTGACGTTTTGGGTTGAGACCCTTCTTCAGACCCGAGGTCTCGACCCGAAACGTCACCCATTCCTTCTATACAGAGATCCAAATGCTGCCTGTCCCGCTGAGTTACTCTAGTATTTTGTGTCTATCTTCGGTGTAAACCAGCATCTGCAGTTCCTTCCTACAAATGCAACAAATCATTTTGGAGTAAAAATGTAGAAACGAGGAACTGCAGATGCTGCAGGGGTCTGAAGAAAGGTCCTGACAAGAAACGTCACCTATCCATGTTCTTCAGAGTTGCTGCCTGATCCGCTGATTTACTCTAGCACTTGTGTTGCTTTGGATTAAGGTTTATAAAAGCAAACAGTATATAAGGAAGTTAGATGGAGAAACATGAAAATACTTGCATTTATCTAATTCCTTTGCAACCATGGGAATTCAGTTTGGGGCTCTTCTTCAGACTGGTGGTGTTCTGCAGGGGTCGGTGCTGGGGCCGCTGCTTTTCATGTTGTATATCAATGATTTGGATGAGGGAATTGAAAGCTTTACGGCCAAGTTTGCAGATGATACGAAGATAAGTGGAGGGGGAGGTAGTGTAGAGAAAGCAGGGACTCTGCAGAAGGACTGGGACAGTTTGGGAGAGAGGGTGGAGAAGTGGCAGATGGAATACAGTGTAGCAAAGTGTGGAGTCATGCATTTTGGTAGTAGGAATAAAGACTATTTTCTAAATGGAGAGAGAATTCAGAAATCAGAGATGCAAAGGGACTTGGGAGTGGCGGTGCAGGATTCTTTAAAAAAGAATTTGCAAGTCGAATCAGTAGTAAGGAAGGTGAATGGCGGATGTGCAGGAGTGGGCGCCGTTTGTATGGCAGCCTGCCTGCAGTCCGTCGTCTAACTTTTTTATTGTCTGAAACATTTTTTTTATTGGAGTCTATTCTTTCTATGTGGGGGGGGGACTGTTTTAACCCCAGTCCTACCTGGTCGGAGATGCGGTTTTCCTCCTGGTCGCGTCTCCGATCTCCCCATGCGGCCTTCCATCGGGCTGGAGCGGCGTTCCTGCCGGGGACCACAGCTTCGGCGGCACGGTGCTGGGACACCAGCGGGGAGCGGGCGATGCCTTGCCGGGTCGCCGCTCCGGAGTGCTGTGGCCGCCGACCACCAACATCGGGCGGCCGCGGTCTGTGGTTTGGGGGCATCCCGCCGCGGGCGGGCGACGCTGGATCGGGAACACCACGGAGTCGAGGCTCCAACCGGCGCGGCCTGGGGTCCGCGGGCGTCGCGGTCTCCGGGGAAGGAGCGGCCGCTTCAGACATTTTCAGGCTGCTGAGGACTTTTCCACCCGATGCGGGTGGGCAGACAACATCGGGCTGCCGTTGCGGCGGCTGGCTGCAGTGGCCTCGGACTGGCCCCGACCTCGGGTGGACTAGGAGGAGGAGGAGGACTGGACATTTTAGTGCCTTCCCTCACAGTGGAGAGTGTAGATTCTACTGTGGGAGGATGTTCGTGTTTGTGTAAAATCTCTTATAGTGTGTTGTCATTTTTTCTATCTCTTTTTATTATTTGTATGGTTAGTTAACTGTAAAGCACTTTGGCTTTTGATTTAATTCAATTGGAAAATGTGCTATATAAATAAACTTATTATTATTATTATTATAATGCAATAGCAGCAATTATTTTGAGAGGACAAGAATATGAAAAAAGGGTGTAATGCTGAGGCTTTGTAAGGCACTTGTCAGACCGCATTTGTCGTATTGTGAGCAGTTTTGGGCCTCCTATCTGAGGAAGGATATGCTGACATTGGAGAAGGTCTAGAGGAGTTTTACGAGAATGATCCCAGGGATGATTGGGTTAACATGTGATGAGCATTTGAAGGCACTGGGCCTGTACTTGCTGGAGTTTACAAGGATGAGGGGGATACCTCATTGAAAATTACCGAATAGTGAAAGGCTTGGATAAAGTAGATGTGAAGAGGATTTTTCCACTAGTGGGAGTCTAGGACCAGAGACCATAGCCTCAGAACTAAAGTGCGTACCTTTAAAAGGGAGATGAGGAGAAATTTATTTAGTCAGAGGGTGGTGAAACTCTGGAATTCATTGCCACAGAAGGTGGTGGAGGCCAAATCAATGGATATTTTTAAGGTGGAGATTGATAGATTCTTGTTTAGTATGGGTGTCGCTGGTTACAGGGAGAAGGCAGGAGAATAGGGTTGAGAGGGTAAGATAGATCAGCCATGATTGAATGATGGCTTAGACTTGATGGGCTGAATGGCCTAATTCTGCTCCTTGAATTTAAGAAGATAGACACAAAGTGCTGGAGTAAGTCAGGTGGTCAGGCAGCATCTCTGAAGAAAAAGGATGGGTGATGTTTCGGTTTGGGACACTTTTTCAGACTTACTTATTCGAAAAATAAGACTTCTTCAGACTGTAACTAAAACAAATAAGTCTGAATAAGGGTCCAGACATGAAATGTCACCTATTTATTCCCTCCACAGAATCTTCCTGACGATGAGTTACTCCAGCACTTCTGTGATTCCAGCATCTACACTCTGGAAGAAGGGTCTTGCCCATTCCTTCTCTCCAGAGATGCTGCCTGTCCCGCTGAGTTACTCCAGCACTTCTGTGTTTTGTCCAAGATTCCAGCATCTACAGTTCTTTGTCTCTAATATTTCTCTGTGGTTGTCGTTAGCCCTGGCAGTTGAAGAGATTGTCTCCACTCAGAAAAAAATGCATTTGGATGTCTTTCAAAGAGCATCTGGATTAAATTAGTAACTACTGTTTGTTTATCACTTGGGTGGCTGGCTCTCATGCAGCGCTTGCTATGATGTTTCACTGCCTGCATAATTGGTATTAAAGGGAGCATTAAGGAACTGCCTTTCAATGCTTTTGTTTATTGCCAACTCACTGAATATTGTCAGTCAGCTGTGATTATTTTTTTTGGGGGTGGGTGTCAGCTTTCATTGAGGGTGCTTTATTTTTCATTTACTTAAGTGACGTGGATAATACTGCAACCATGCTGGCCGTCTGTAGGAAGGAACTGCAGATGCTGGTTTACACTGAAGATGGACACAAACTGCTGGAGTAACTCAGCGGTATAGGCAGCATCTCTGGATAGAAGGAATGGGTTACGTTTTGGGTTGAAACCTTTCTTCAGACTCCATGGGTACCATGCTGGCAGATTTAGATTCATGTACTGGATCCACTGGGTGGAAAAAGGGCATGGGCTTTTGCAACAATCTGTTAGTTTCAAAGTCTTCAACATTGATACTAGCTTTTCATTAACTGCAGATAATTAAGCAAGTTTGTCACTTATCTGACTGGGTTGTGTGGGATGCAGATCTCTTGATCTGTTTCATTTTTGGTGAAATTATCCAAAAATTTAGATTAGCAAGAGTCTGAGGACACCTTGCTGTAATCCCTCGTGTTGAAACAAAGAATGTCTGATCCAAGGTATTTTGATGGTGGTTGATGAGGGGTTTCGGAGTTGGAATCTAAAGATGGGTCTCGACTCAAAACATCACCTATCCATGTTCTCCAGAAATAGTGCCTGACCTGACAACGTTCTACCGCTGCACCACAGAGAGCATATTAACATATGGCATCTCTGTGTGGTATCTCAGCTGCACGGAGAGGAGAGCTCTTCAGCGCGTCGTCCACAGAGCGCAGAGGATCATTGGGACAGAGCTACCAGCCTTGGAGGGCATCTACCACACACGGTGCCTCAGGAAGGCCGTCAGCATCCATAAAGACTCATCACACCCTTTTAACGGACTGTTTGAACTACTTCCCTCCGGCAGACGTTACAAGGCCTTCTACGCCCGAACCTCCAGACTCAGAAACAGCTTTATTCCAAGAGCTATAGCGGCTCTGAACCGGCCCTGCTGAGTGCCCCCCCACCCATCCCCCCTGGACAGTCTCCCTCGGATGGTCACGTCACTCAGCTTGCTTATTTATTTATTTTACTTTTCTTGTACATCGGTGGAGCTGCATACTAAATCTCGTTGCACTGACGTGCAATGACAATAAAATTTATTATTATTATTATTATTATTATTATTATTATTAACCCCTCACATTCTTTTGTTTCTTTTGGTAAACCGGCATCTGCAGTTCCTTGTGCCTGCACTCTTGTTATTGTCACTTTTTTTTAATGACTTTGCTTTGTGCATTGCCTAATTTGCAATGCTTCCGTTCTCCTGAACCAGTCCCAGTGTAACAACGTTCTCTTTCCCTGGTATTGATGACAGAATCCCATGTATTGAGATGCATTGCTCACACCTTGGCTTTTAAACCGTGCATCAAATCTGTGATCTCATTGGCCCTCGGGCAATGTGCATGTAGCTCAGGTAATTATACAGTAACAGTTCTTTTGTGATTGTGCTTTCTAATTTAGAACCCAGCTGCTTGTGCTCTCTCTATGGCAGAGCTTTCTTATTCCAATGTTGTCAGCACTGGTCTTTGTCCTCCCACAAAAGGAGTCAAAATACTGGAGTAACTTGGCGGGTCAGGCAGCATCTCTGGAGAACATGGAAAGGTGACGTTTCATGTCGGGACCCTCCTCCCGACTCCCAGGTTTGAGGCAATGTCCTTACCTTGGTTCTGGGAAGGCAATGCTGTATTCTGATGGTAGACAAAAATGCTGGAGAAACTCAGCAGGTGCAGGAGCATCTATGGAGCGAAGGAAATAGGCAACGTTTCGGGCTGAACCCTTTCTTTCTGATGGCTGTATTTACTCACCTAACAATGTTATCCACTCTCACCACTGCATTCCTTTTAATTCCTCCCCATGTATAGTGCCACAGCGGTAGAGTTGCTGCCTTGCATTGCCAGAGATACGGGTTCGATCCTGACTATGGGTTCTGTCTATATGGAATTTGTACATTCTCCCTGTGACCACATGGGTTTTCTCCGGGTGTTCGGTTTCCTCCCACACTCCAAAGACGTGCAGGTTTGTAGGTTAATTGGCTTCTGTAAATATCCCTAGTGTGTAGGATAGTGCAAGTGTATGGGTGATCATTGGTTGGCATGGACTCAGTGGGCCGAAGGGCCTGTTTCCATGCTGTATCTTGAAACTAAACTTGAATAAAGGTCCTTCCCAAGGTACAAGTGTGCAACTTGTGGACATCCCATAATTGCGATCGGGTGTCTGTGAGAGTGGTGGGATGGATGGGACTGGACTGGATTGGACTTTCCACCTGTCGTGGGACTGCAAGCATCCTCTGGAGTGGGAACGGGGCATTACCACAGGATTACCACACCACTACAAGATCACCCCTCAGCCTCCTGTGCTCCAAGGAATAAAATCCTAGCCTCTCCCTCGAGCTCAGCCCCTCAAGTGCTGGCAACATCCTCGTAAATCTTCTCTGCACTCTTTCCAGCTTAATAACTGTTCTGGTTCATTTCCAACTCATGAACGGTTCTCAGGAACAGAACCCTGGAACAAGCAGTCCCCCCTGAGTTACTACAGACCTCACTGATCTGGGGACTGCCAGTAGCTTCGGAATCAGTGCTGAGGTCAGTCGTATTGCCTTTCCGACAACTCTTGTCATAAGTGATGGAAGTAGAATGAGGCCATTCGGCCCATCAAGTCTACTCCGCCATTCAATCATGGCTGATCTTTCTCTCCCTCCTAACCGCATTCTCCTGCCGTCTCCCCATTACCTCTGACATCTGTACTAATCAAGAATCTATCCCTGCTTTAAAGATATCCACTGACTTGGGTTCTGTGGCAAAGAATTCCACAGATTCATCAACCTCTGACTAAAGAAATTTCTCCTCATCTCCTTCCTAAAAGGACATCCTTTAATTCTGATGCTATAACCTCTAGTCCTAGACTCTCCCACTAGTGGAAACATCCTCTCCACATCCACTCGATCCAAACCTTTCACTATACTGTATGTTTCAATAAGGGCCCCCTCTCATTCTTCTAAACTCCAGCGAGTACAAGCCCAGTGCCGACAAAAGCTCATCATAGGTTAACCTACTCATTCCTGGGATCATTCTTGTAAAAGTTCTTGTGTACAAAGTTACAAGAACTTCCTACTTGCCATGCAAGTGAAAGGACTGAGGCTCCTCCAGGGCTTTCTTGTCGATACCCATGACTGCTTCGCTTCCAATAAAGACCTCCTGTTCCTGCCCACTAGCAAAGTCTGCAGTGCTGGTCTGGATCACGCCCCACCCCGCCCTAGGCATCAGTACCTGAAGCGTAATCGGCAGCTAGTGAACTCTGAAGGCAGCGTTTCTCGAGGTGCAGATGTTCACTGAAGATGTGGCTGCAGAGGAGATGCAATGGTCTCTGACAACTCCCACATAGTGCATATTATCACACATACAACACATCAACTGCTCCACCATGGCTACCATCATTTATATCTATTTTTTTATTGGCTATGTATAATTTTTATTAACTTATTAAATTATTATAATTTTAATTAGTTAATTTTTTAACTGGCTATTTATAATGGTTAATAACATTAAATAATTAGCTATAATAATAATAAAAGTTATTTTTTATAGTGTTAGTTTCTAAAGTACTAATTTAGTTAGATATTTTGCACTTGATTATAATGAGCAAAAGCCCCTTCACGATGAAGTAGAAGACTGCATAACTTGCCACCCAATTGGCTTTTCTGTAATATTGATTCTCTTTGATTATTTTTCCTCCTGTTTTTCACTCTTGATTTGGTGCATTGCTGCTAGCACTTCTTAATAATTTATTTTCTATACAATTCCCTGCTTCCCACAATTCCTCGATGCACGGGGTGCCAGGCATAGCACGCTGTAGAAGTTGTCTCAAGTGGGAGAGCTCTTTTGTGGTCATGGTAATAACCCAGTTAGATTTACCATTCTCATTGAAAAGGACAATGAACAAAATAGACTATAGATTGTAACAGATGCAGGGGATGCTCAATAGGTTAGGCTGTGTCAGCGGAAGGAGGGTCAATGGTCTTTCATTCGGGGTGGCATGGTGGCGCAGCGGTAGAGTTACTGCCTTACAGTCAGAGACCCAGGTTCGATCCTGACTATGGTTGATGTCTGTTTGGAGTTTATACATTCTCCCTGTGACCGCGTGGGTTATCTCCAGGTGCTCCAGTTTCCTCCCACACTCCAAAGACGTACAGGTTTGTAGGTTAATTAGCTTTCGTAAAAATTGTAAATTGTTCAGGCAGAATGGCCTACTCCTGTACCTATTTTCTATGTTCCTAGTGTGTTGGATAGTGCTAGTGTACAGGAATCATTGGTCAGCGTGGATTCGGTGGGCCGAAGGACCTGTTTCTGCGCTGTTTCTCTAAACTAAAAAACTGAAACGTTGATGTTTAAAAAAAAAAAAAGACACAAAGTATTGGAGTAACTCAGTGGGTCAGGCAGAATCTCTGGAGAACATGATAGGTGGCGTTTCGCGTAAGACCCTTCTTCATTTGTTGTTGCCTGACTTCCTATCACCAGCATTTTCTGTTTATTATCAGATTTGCAGTATACACTGTATTTTGCTTTTCAGATAAAGATTCTCACAGTGAATCTGTTAAAAAGTGATTTAACAAAAATGATCTCCAAGCAGCCATTTAAAAATAATCGGCAGACACGAGGAACTGCAGCTAGTTTACAGAAAAAGACACAGAGTGCTAAAGTCTGAAAATGGGTACCAACCTGAAACGTTGCCCATCCATGTTCTCCGGAGATGTTGCCTGCAGCACTGAGTTACTCCAGCACTTTGTGTCTTAAAAAATAATCAGCGTTATGTCGTAAGGCATAATCAAGGAGTTTGGGGTAAATATCTCACACAGAAAAAGGGTGGACTGGTACATTTAGAGCTCCTGCATAATGTGCATGAGGGGGTGGGATAAGGCAAAAGAAATATAAATTAGAGTGCAGAAAGTGAATTTGTAATGGAAATTAGGAAAGGAAATTGCGAAATGAGATAATATTAAGAAGAGACCAAATAAGAACTAAAGGATTTAAGAACTATACTACCTTCTGAACTCAATGCCATTGCAATAGCAAGTGTTCAGCCAATTTGATTCACAGCGGATAGCAAAGGATGGGGGATTATTAATGTCCTGAATGGGGAAACCATAAAATCAGAGATAATTTAAGACACTGAATAATTGGAAGCTATTAAAGATCAAAAAAGTCATATTTTTGTTGAGGGTGTGGGTATGGATCCCAATAAGAAATTTATGGCTGAAATTAAGGAGGAAACTCACGACATATTGTGTTGAATAAACATAGTAAGAAAAGTATTAAGGGCTACTACTTCCAGGCTGTTGAAAGAATCAAGGGAGTTGATTGCAGAGGCTCTGATCGTCAGATATATGCTTGAAGATTGCGAATAATAGTTTAAAAAGGAAGGAAAGGATAAAGTGAATAATGCAGAGGCAGTGCAGAATTGAGGAAACAACCACAGTAGTTATACATTAATTTTTCGGGAAATTAGGATTACAAAAACACGTGCAGGAACACTTTTTTTGCTTTGATTTTTTCAAAGCTCTGAGTCACCATTTAATAGTGGAAAATATTAAATGTACGGTGCCTTGTGCAAGTCTGAGGTTTTATTAAAAAAAACTAATTTGATTCTGGATGACTGCAGGATACACAAACACCAGAGAATAAATGGAAAACCTTTCACTATTGGAATGCAGTCAGTAAAGCCAAGATTATTGGGCTTCATGTGCTGCAACACAGGGTTGCTTGCATGCTAAATAGCACCAGCATGGTATAGTCAGAACTGAGCAACTCCACAATAGATCAAAACACAAAGTGCTGCCACATTCAATTGTGATGCTGGTGGCAATTAAACACCTTGCAGGTAGAAAAAGCTCCAAATACATCTGAATCCTCAGCACACATGCCACAGACCAAACTGAACATATTTGCAATCGTCTTTAGTCAGAAGTGCTGCAAAGCTTGATTCATTTCTTCCACCTCCTGCACTCATTGCCATCACAGAAGCTCATGGTCAACCAGCTTGCCTCACAATGGATAGTAGCAAAGGATAGGAGATTAATAATGTCCTGAATGTAGAAACCATAAACAAATATAGAGTTTTTGCATCAAGAGGCCAGTCACCCTATCATGTCTGTGCTATTTGAAAAGGAGTCACCCACTCTAATCACAGAAGGTTCCTGACCGGAAACATCACCAATCCATGGCCTCCAGAGATGCTGCCTGACCCGCTGAGTTACTCCAGCACGTTTGTGATTACTGCTCTAATCCCACCTTCCAGGTACAGGCTCATAGTCTTGCAGGACACAGCCCTTCAAATCATGTGCAAATACTCCTTTTGTGTGGTGATGATTTCTGCCTCATTTGCCATTTCAGGCAGGGAATACCAGATTCCAACCGATCTGTAGATGAAAAAAATCCCAAATTTTACTGTTCTACTAATTACTTTAAAGCTATGAGTTTTTAAAAATGTATCCACCCCAAAGCTTCGCTGTAGCTGATCTATTAAGAGGAGATGAAAATGGCAGAAAAAATAGATACTGTCGTTACTGGAAATTTAGAAAAGAGTGAATGCTGGAAATGTGCAGCAGAGCAGGCAGTGTCTGTGAAGATAGAAAATAAATGAATAGATGTCCACGCTTCAATAGGGCTGGCTGGTTCTCATCCTATAATAACAAGGAACTGCAGATGCCAGTTTATTCAAAGAAGAAGTGTCCCAACCCGAAATGCCACATTTCCATGTTTTGCAGAGATGTTGAGTGACCCGCTGAGTTCCTCCAGCATTTTCTGTATTTCTTCAGTTCTCATACTAACTAGAAAGGATAGTTGTCAAATTCCCTTTTGACCCCCGAGGGTCTTAAAGTGCCTATTCAAAAGAGACACACACAGTTCCTTGAATTACTGTTGGGGTTCATTGGAATAGAATATGAAGCCAGAGGGGAAATTGAAGTGAAAACTCTGTCATCCTTGCAGATTGAATGGAGGAAGTCCGGAGCGTTCACCCAAGTGTATTTGGTTTCTCCATTATAGATGAGACCACTTTACAAGCACCCGATGCAGCACATTGAATTGACAGAACGATGAGTGAATTGCCACTCCACCTGGAGACCAGGAAGGAGAAAGGGAAGATGTTGCAGCTCTAGGGATTGCATGAAAACATCCCATGAAGAGGGGGAGTGTTTGGAGATGAAAGAATGATTCAGGGAATCACGGAGAGAACAATCCCATTGGAATGCTGAAAGGAGTGGGGAAGGCAGGTGGTTGTGTCACATCGAAGGTGGCAGAAATCTTGGAGCGTGGAGCATTGAATGATTGAACGTGGATGTTGTTGGGATGGAAAGCGAATAAACTTATTATTGTGAAAGAAAGGACTGGGGGGCTGAGGTGTGTGAAATGGAACAGAAATGATTGAAAGAAAAAGCAATAACTGGTCCTGAAGTTGGGTAGTTTCCAGACAAATAAAGTTACTGGTTACAGATCATTCATGGATTTGGACATCACTGGCAAGGCTAACACTCACTACCCATGCCAAATTATCCTTGATTTATTTGCGGGGCCATTTGAAAGACCAGTTGATAATCAACTGTGTGTTTGGAGACCGTACGCTGGGTTAGGACTGCAGGAATCCTTCCGTCTAGTTCATTACAGTGTGAACAAAAGGAGTTTACCATAAATGTTTTCAGTAATCTACCCAGTGGTGATGGGACATTTATGGTACCCTACAGGTACCAGTTGTTAAAGTTTCAAAAGCAACTGCTTGATTTAAAGGAGCATGGAGATATTTGATGATCGACCATTTATTGTCAAACTCAATAGAACTGCACAACATAGAAATTAAAAGAAATAGTTCACAATTTGTGGATGCTGCCTACAATGTTAGCATTTAATGTTCATCCCTGTTTACCCCAGAACTAATTAGAGAGTTAAGTCTACATTGATGTATCAGCCAGAGCAGGTAAGTATATCAGACACAAGAAACTGCAGATGCTGAAATCATGAGCAAAGCGCAAAGTGCTGGATGAACCCGGCACAGTGAGCAGGGTTAGAGTTGCAGCTTCATGGCGCCAGAGACACAGGTTCGATCCTGACTATGGGTGCTGTCTGTAAGGAGTTTGTACGTTCTCCGTGTGACCGTGTGGGTTTGCTCCAGGTGTTCTGGTTTCCTCCAACGCTCCAAAGATGTACAGGTTAGTAGGTTAATTGGCTTCTGTAAATGTAAATTGTCCCTAGTGTATGGAAGGTGCTAGTGTAGGGGGTGATCGCTGGTCGACGCAGACGCGGACTATCTCTAAAGTTTAAAGTTTAATGCAGCAGGTCAGGCAGCACCTGTGGAGTGAATAGATCAGTAACGTTTTGGGTTGGGATCCTTCTTCAGGCTGATTCGGGTGTCGTCCCAAAATGTCGTATGTCCATTCCCTCCACAGATGCTGCCTATCCTGCTGAGTTCCTCCAGCACTTTGTGTTTTTGCTTAGCATGGCTGGTTTTCTACCCTGAAGAAAGAGGGTGAACCTGATGGATTTTGTAACAATCTGGTAGTTTTATGGCCTCTGTTATTGGTGAGTTTTATAGAATTTCAGGTTATATTAATGACTTGAATTGCACAGTTACTCTTAATCTCCGGTCTCTTGATCAATGGCCCCAGCCTCTGTCTGCCAGCATTCACTTAAAAATATATAATAATGCTCCAGCGAAATAAGGAACTGTAGATGCTGGAATCTTGAGCAAAACACAAAGTGCTTGAGTAACTCAGTGAGTCAGGCAGCATCTGTGAAGGGAATGATAGATAATGTTCCAGGTCAGACAAATTGTAGTAGGGGGAAGAAGCTGGAAAAGGGAGGTGGGGGTGGGACAAAGTCTGGCAAGTGCTAGGTGGAAGATAGACACAAAAAGCTGGAGTGACTCAGAGGGACAGGCAGCATCTCGGGAGAGAAGGAATGGGCGACATTTCAGGTCGAGACCCTGAAGAAGGGTGCCGACCAGAAACGTCACCTATTCCTTCTCTTCAGAGATGCTGCCTGTCCCGCTGAGTTACTCCAGCTTTTTGTGTCTATCTTCGGTTTAAACCAGCATCTGCAGTTCCTTCCTACACAAGTGATAGGTGGATACAGGGGAGGTGGGTTTTGATTGGTAGATAGGTGGACGAAGTGACAAAGTGACTGTCGCTGTAGTACGATAATACTTTGTAGCTTCACTCCATTTAAATTATAAATTGCTTTTTTATTCTTCTATGTAAAGCGGATATCCTCATATTCTGCTGCATCGTATTTCATCTGCCAGCCTTTTGTCCGCTCATTTAACCCGTCTATTTCCCATTTTGCAAGCTCTTTGTGCCTTCCTCACTAAATGGTGTATAAAACCATGAGAGGAATAGATCGGGTAGATGCACAGAGTCTCTTGCCCACAGTAGGTGAATCGAGGACATACAGTGTTCCCCATCATTTATTTATTTGCCTCTGTACTCCACAATTTGAGATTTGTAATTTAAAAAAATCGCATGTGGTTAAAGTGCATATTTTCAGATTTTATTAAAGGGTATTTTCATATATTTTGGTTTCACCATGTAGAAATTACAGCAGTGTTTATACATTGTCCCCCCATTTCAGGGCACCATAATGTTTGGGACACATGGCTTCACAGGTGTTTGCAATTGCTCAGGTGTGTTTAATTGCCTCCTCAATGCAGGTATAAGAGAGCTCTCAGCACCTAGTCTTTCCCCGAGTCTTTCCATCACCTTTGGAAACTTTTATTGCCGTTTATCAACATGAGGACCAAAGTTGTGTCAATGAAAGTCAGAGAAGCCATTATGAGACTGAGAAACAAGAATAAAACTGTTAGAGGCATCAGCCAAACAGGCAAACAAAATCAACTGTTTAGAACATCATTAAGAAGAAAGAGAGCTCTGGTGAGCTTACTAATCGCAAAGGGACTGGCAAGCCAAGGAAGACCTCCACAGATGTTGACAGAAGAATTCTCTCTAGAATAAAGGAAAACCCCCAAACATCTGTCCGACAGATCAGAAACAATCTTCAGGAGTCAGTTGTGGATTTGTCAATGAACACTCTGCAGAAGACTTCATGAACAGAAATACAGAGGCTACACTGCAAGATGCAAACCACTGGTTAGCCGCATAAATGGGATGGCCTGGTTACTAAGAAGTACTTGGCCTGTTTGCCAAGAAGTACTTAAAAGAGCAACCACAGTTCTGGAAAAAGGTCTTGTGGACAGATGAGACGAAGATTAACTTTTATCAGAGTGATGGCAAGAGCAAAGTATGGAGGAGAGAAGGAACTGCCCCAGATCCAAAGCATACCACCTCATCTGTGAAACACAGTGGTGGGGGTGTTATGACCTGGGCATGTATGGCTGCTGAAGGTACTGGCTCACTTATCTTCATTGATGATACAACTGCTGATGGTGGTAGTATAATGAATTCTGAAGTGTATAGCCACATCCTATCTGCTCAGGTTCAAACAAATGCCTTAAAACCCATTGGCCGGCGGTTCATTCTACAGCAAGACAATGGTCCTAAATATACTGCTAAAGCAACAAAGGAGTTTTTCAAAGCTAAAAAATGGTCAATTCATAAGTGGCCAAGTCAATCATCTGATCTGAACCCAATTGAGCGTGCCTTTTATATGCTGAAGAGAAAACTGAAGGGGACTAGCCCCCAAAACAAGCATAAGCTAAAGATGGCTGCAACACAGGCCTGGCAGATCATCACCAGAGAAGACACCCAGCAACTGGTGATGTCCATGAATCGCAGACTTCAAGCAGTCATTGCATGCAAAGGATATGCAACAAAATACTAAACATGATTATTTTCATTTACATGACATTGCTGTGCCCCAAACATTATGGTGCCCTGAAACGGGGGGGAATATGTATGAACACTGCTGTAATTTCTACATGGTGAAACCAAAATAACTATGTTTCTAAAATGTATAAAAATGGCCTTTATTAAAATCTGACAATGTGCACTTTAACCACGTTTGATTTTTTTCTATTACAAATCTCAAATTGTGGAGTAGAGGCAAATAAATAAATGATGTGTCTTTGTCCCAAACATTATGGAGTGCACTGTAGATTTAAAGTGATGGGGAAAAGATTTAATAGGAATCTGAGGGGTAACTTTTTCCACACACAGGGTGGTGGGTGTATGGAACAAGCTGCCAGAGAAAGTAGTTGAGGCTGGGACTATCCCAATGTTTAAGAAACAGTTAGGACAGGTACATGAATAGGACTGGTTTGGAGAGATATGGAGCAAACCCAGGCAAGTGGGACTAGTATAGCTGTGACATGTTGGCTGGTGGACAAGTTGGGCCGAAGGGCCTGTTTCCACGCAGTATCACTTTATGACTATAATCCATTTTTATTTATATCATCTGCACAGTTAATTTTTATGTTCTCAGCAAATTTAGCTAAACCTCAGGAAATTCATCCGTCTTTAATAAAGACCAAATAGTTGAAGCGTGAGCACTGATCCCTGTGGTACCTCGCTTATTACTGATTGGTGATCCGAAGATGACTAATTTATTATTACTATTTTTTCTGTTAGTCGGCTAATTCCCCAATATATTACCTCCAAACACACGCACTCTTATTTTGTGCAATAGCCTTTTAATATGACATAATATCAGATGCTGGAAATCCCAACTAGTAGTTCCCCTTTATCTACTCTGTGCATCCTCAAATAACTTGCAGATTTGTCAAATGTGATTTCCCTTTCATAAAGTTGTATTGATTCTTATTTATGAATATTATGAATCTTATGAATATTCTGCTTTCTTTAATATTTATTTTTTGGCTCTGGGCATTGCTGCAATGCCCACATTTATTGGACATGCCTATTTGTCCTTGTAAAGATGACGGTGAGCAGTTGCCCTGAACTCTTGCAATCCTTACTGTGAGTTTGAGTTGAGTTTAGTTTATTGTCATGTGTGTTGAGATACAGTGAAAAGCTTTTGTTGTGTGCTAACCAGTCAGCGGAAAGATGATACATGATTACAATCGAGCCATCCACAGTGTACAAATACATGATAAAGGGAATAACATGAATAATGTTTAGTGCAAGGTAAAGTCCAATCAAAGATAGTCAAAGGGTCTCCATTGATGTAGGTAGTTCACCCTCCTGTGAAGGTTCAATTGAACGACCCCATTAAAGGACTGGCGATAGATTTAATGCCCCATTATATTATTTTCCTATTCATAGGTGTAGTCCAACCGGCCTTTATTTTCCTGCCTTTTAACTTGAACAGTGGTTTAACAATCCGTTAGGACCTCTCTAGAACCTTTGGTATTTTGGTAAATTGCAACAAACATTCACACTCTCTGCAGCCACTTTGCAGACCTTGCGGACCAGAGGACTTGCTGATCTTTCATCCTATTAATTTGCCCAGCAATTTTTTCTCCAGTGATTGAGATTATTTTAAGTTTCTTCTCAATAGCTTCTCCATTACTTATTATCATGTTTTTTTTTAAATGTCTTTCACCATGAACACTGATTCAAAATATTTATATGGATTCACTATCAATTTCTCTCCCATAAATATTTATCCAAGTTTTCCTCTTTATACACTTGTCGAACATGACTTTTTATATTATTTGCTAGTTTGCTTTCATGCCCTATTCTTTATAATTTTATTAGTTATTTTTAAAAACAATTCCAAATCCTCTTCCATTCTTTACCACATGCTGGATTAACTCAGTGAGTTAGGCAGCACTGTCGGATGGAATAGGTGACATTTCACGTTGGAACCCTTCTATAGACCCACAGTTCTGCCTATTCATTCCCTCCAAAGATGCTGCCTGACCCGCTGAGTTACTCCAGCACCTTGTGTTTTGCTCAAGTTTCCGCCACCTGGAATGTATCTCAATCTTTACCATCTTGGGGGCAAATACGGTGTAGGCGGTGGAATTGGAAGTATTGGATAGAGTCTTTACAGGATGCAGGGTGGGAAAAAGTGTAGTCCACATAGCTGTGGGAGTCAGTGGGTTTCTAATAGATGTCAGTTGGGTGCAGGAGGTAGCACTGATGCAGTCGTCAATGTAGCGGAGGTAGAATTTGGAGATAGGGGCAGTGTACGCCTGGAACAGTGATTATTCAACGCATCATACAAAGAGGCAGGCATAGCTGGGGCCCATGCGAGTGCCCATAGCTACGCCTTGAATTTGGAGGAAGTGGGAGGAGTCAAAGGAGAAGTTGTTAAGGGTGAGGAACGGCTCTGCTAAGCGGAGGAGTGTTAGGAGACGGAATTTGGCTGGTACTGCAGACAAGGAGGAAACGGAGGGCATTAAGACCTTCCTGGTGGGGGATGGAGGTGTAGAATAACTGAACATCCATAGGAAAGATGAGGGAGTGGGGGCCTGGAAAACGGTAGACATTAAAGAGACGAAGAGTGTGTGAGATGTCCTGGACATAGGTAGGGAGGAATTGGATGGGTTGTGATAGGATGGAGTCGATGTATGTGGAAATGAATTTAGTGAATTAAAAAACATATTTTCATAATCTAGCTTCCTCTTGAGTGTATCTATGTTACTCGCCTCATTTGCACATTCTGATCAAAAGATTTATTGAGTAAAGTTATTTTCTTCTCTCGAGCATAGGCCTTGTGTAGTTCATTCACATGTCCTGCATTGCACCTCCTCCACCTCAGCTACTGACAGATTAACTCCCCCACACCATAAATGCCACAATTATATAAAACAAACATTGAAGAATGAGTTAAAGGGCTTTAAACTAATTTTCGATTCATTACCTGGCTTAAACTTCAGTCATGGCAATTCTGTCAGGTGAACTCCGCTAATCAAAGGGCATCTGTCACTGCCATGATTGTTAGGGGAGCATTATTCTTCCTCTCTCTTCTCAAACCCATGGACATAATCGACTTTTTTTGATGAAGTAATGGACAGACTTGGAAGTGAGTAATTCATTTGATGTGATGTATATGGACTTTCAGAAGGTTTTTGATAAGGTGCCACATCATAGACATCATCACATGGCAGTAAAAGAAAATTGATAGCGTGGACAAGAAGTTGGCAAAGTCACAGGTAACAAAGGGTTAGGGTGAATAGTTGTGTTATTTTTGGAAGATAAGTTGTGAAGATTCTCAGGGATTGGACTTGGAACCCTTGCAGAAGAAGTTTAATTGGGAAAAATGCGAGGTGATGCTTTTTGGTTGGATAAAAGGCAAGAGGCATTTTTGGTTGATGGATATTGTTTGAGAGGAGTGTTGGAGTAGAGGGCCCAGGGGTATGTGTGCACACAATATTGAGAGTGACAGGGCAGGTTAATGAGACATAAACAAATCAAAATAGACACAAAATGCTGGAGTAACTCAGCGGGTCAGGCAGCATCTCTGGAGAAAAGGAATAAGTGACATTTCAGGTCAAGACCCTTCTTCAGACATGTTTCAGGTCGAGACGCTTCTTCAGACTCACGTCTGGGTCAAGAACCTTCCCGAAACATCACCTATTCCTTTTTGTCCAGAGATGCTGCTTGACCCGCTGAGTTATAACAGCATTTTATGTCTATTTTTGGTGTAAATCAGCATCCTACACATAAACAAATCAAGGTTTGATCTAGAGAGACATAGAATGTAAAGGCAGGAAAGCAACATTGAACCTTTAAAATATTGCTCTACACCTCAATTGGTGTATTGTGCTTATTCCTGATCACCACATCATAGAAAAGATTAGAAGTCATTTGTGGGGGTCCATAAAAGATTTATGAGAATAGTTCTTTGGATGAAGGATTATAGTTACAAGGATAGATTAAAGAGATTGGGATCTCTAAGGAAGAGAATGCCAAGGTGAGATTAGATAGAAGTGTGTAAATAAGGAATCTGGGTTGAGTAGATAGTTGAGGTGGTTCTCTTTGCTGAAGAGGTCAAGGTCACTGGTATAAAATAAAGTGGAAGAGGATATATATTAACGATTTAGATGAAGGAATTAAATGTAACACGTCCAAGTTTGCGGATGGCACAAAGCTGGGTGGCAGTGTGAGTTGCGAGGAGGATGTTATGAAGCTGCAGGGTGACCTGGATAGGTTGAGTGGGTGGGCAGATGCATGGCAGTGCTGTATAATGTGGATACATGTGAGGTTATCCACTTTGGTGGCAAGAACAAGAAGGCAGATTATTATCTGAATGGTGTCAGATTAGGAAAAGGGGAGGTGCAACAAGACCTGGGTGTGCATGTACATCAGTCACTGAAAGTAAGCATGCAGGTACAGCAGGCAGTGAAGAAAGCAAATTACATGTTGGCCTTCATAGCAAGAGGATTTGAGTGTAGGAGCAAGGAGGTCCTACTGCAGTTGTACAGAGCCCTGGTGAGACTGCACCTGGAGTATTGAGTGTAGTTTTGGTCTCCTAATTTGAGGAAGGACATTCTTGCTATTGAGGGAGTGCAGCGTAGGTTCACCAGGTTAATTCCTGGGATAGTGGGACTTTCATATGATGAAAGAATGGATCGATTGGGGGAGTCCAGAACCAGAGGTCACAGTTTAAGAATAAGGGGTAGGGCATTTAGGACTGAGATGAGGAAAAACATTTTCAGCCAGAATGTTGTGAATCTGTGGAATTCTCTGCCACAAAAGGCAGTGGAGGCCAATTCACTAGATGTATTCAAGAGAGAGTTAGATATAGCTCTTAGGGTTAACGGAATCAATTGATATGGGGAAAAAGCAGGAACAGGGTACTGATTCTGGATGATCAACCATGTTCATATTGAATGGTGGTGCTGGCTTGAATGGCTTACTCCTGCTATTTTCTATGTTGATTAGGAGTGGCGTGAGAAAAAAACCCTTTTTATGTGGTTGGAATCTGGAATTCGTTGCTTGCAGATATCATGGAGGCAGATTCTACTTTGACCATCAACTGCCCAGAAAATTTGCAATGTTATAAAAAAGAGACTGGTGGCTGGAACTAATGAGTCATTTGGGAGAGGGTCAGTGTGGACGGAATGGCCTCAGTCTTATACTAGAGCTTTGCCATGATTGTAGTACAGGTATGTGAATATCATTGCCTTGATGTGCCATAGTGCACCTCTTCCCAAACGCTGCCTGTACTGAACATTCCTTCAGTCAGGTTCTTTGTGTCTGCTTGATTGTGACATAAATGAAGCGAACCAGCAGCTGTGCTGTTATTGCTGAACCTCTGATTATAAATCTTTACCAAAAAAAATGCATTGTGCTTTTGTACTCAGTGGGAAAGTGCTCTACACTTTTTCTAACATTAATGACAGTTCACTCCCAACTGTTCTTTAATGTGCAAATCTTTTATTGGAAGTCACTTGTCCATCTGCTTTCAAAGTAGGTGGAAATTAGTATGCTGAGTTTACAAAAGAACTACGTTTTCCTTGCATAAGAGGTTAATTAAACATTGTAAAAGGAATCAATAGCAAAAATAATTGCCATTGAAGCTTATAGTATATTATATTTCACATTGCATATCAAGCTATCCCTGCCTATGTGAAGATACTTGCTGCTGGTTCAGCTACTGTTCTTCCAGTGTTAGAACATTGAACAGTACAGCAGAGGAATGGGCCCTTAAGCCCACAATGTCGGTGCCTAAACATAATGCCAAATTAAACTGACCTCATCTGCCCTTACATGATCCATACCCCTCTATTCGCGGCATGTTCCTACAGTGCCCTCCATAATGTTTGGGACAAAGACCCATCATTTATTTATTTGCCTCTGTATTCCACAATTTGAGATTTGTAATAGAAAAAAATCACATGTGGTTAAAGTGCACATTATCAGATTTTATTAAAGGACATTTTTATACATTTTGGTTTCACCATGTAGAAATTACAGTTGTGTTTATACATAGTCCCTCCATTTCAGGACACCATAATGTTTGGGACACATGGCATCACAGGCGTTTGTAATTGCTCAGCTGTGTTTAAATGGCGCCTTAATGGAGGTATAAAAGAGCGCTCAGCACCTAGTCTTTCCTCCAGTCTTGCTATGAATAAGGTTAGGCTAAATTACCTTCCTAATTACATTCCACAGTAGAGCCAGGCTCTGATCAACAGGTGTAGCACATGAATGATCTTAGAATATTCATGTATGGAAATCAGATTATAATCAAACACTTGGCCCATGTTGACCAACCTGGGTCTCACTGCACACCTGGTACTACTCCTGACCCTGACTCCAGTTGCATGCCTTCTCTCATTCCTGACCCTGAGCCCAGCCTTACACCTGGCCCCCTATTCTACCCTGATCATAGCTGCTTACCTGCTTGGGTTCCCAGTGCTGAACACTCCCATTGTCCCAGCTTTGACTGCACACCTAGTACTATTCCAGACCTGGATGCACACTTGGCCTTGCTCCAAGCCCCTCTGCACTGACAAGTATGTGGCCCACACATAAAGCCCCATATCTGATCCCCTGGACTTAACCTATTACGTTTAAGTTCACAGGTGCTTATCGAATGCGGTAATCTTTTATGGGGCACTTCAAAGACCAAATTTTGTATAACAAAATTTGCTACATCCATTGGCTTCCTTGTTATCTAACATGCTAGTTACTTTGTCAAAGAAGTCATCAATTGGTTGAACACAATTTCTCATCCATAAAATTATACTCACTCAGCTGTATTCTATTACCATTTCCTTCATTTTCCTAACAAACTGTCCTGAAGTCATTTTCACCCCCAATATTTTCAGTATTTTGCTGTCTTCCTCTCATTTTTTGTTCCAATGCTCCCTATTCCCAATTACTTTTATATTGAAGTGATTAAAATCCAAGTGGTTTAACTGGCATCAGAAAAATAAAAAATAGTGCTACCGTCCCAATATTAACTGAGGGAAATAATGGGTTATCGGGGCTGTATGTTGTGACAGACAGCCTGACACCTTGCATGTCATTTTAATATTACACTTATTCCATCCCCCTGGATATTCTGGATTAATAAATTAAGGTTTTGTCCACTAATTACAAATCTGGCTAATTACAAATCAATAACATTAGCCAACTCAAATAGGGGTGCTTTCTTCAACCACCCCTATTTGAAGGCCACTATCTTCCACCGTTTCTACCCAGTGCTTGGTACTTACTTCCAGCAGCCACTGGTTGTCCTCCAGGATGCACCCCGAGCCGCAGCCTAGTCCATGCCGGTCACCTGGGCGAATTCGGCACAGAGACTCTCACGGCAGTGGCGCAATGCTTCCGATGCCTCCGACGGCCCGGGACTCTTGCACTGAGGCTGCTCCAGGGTTGGAGCTGCAGCGAGCGATTCGCCAGCCCGGCGAACACTCGTCAGCCCCGGATCCCCGTCCGCATCTGTCCCCACTGCTGCTTCTGCTTCCATCCCTCCCTCAGCCCCAGCTCTCCAACACCCGCGGCCCATGCAGTTGATATGAGTTTGGAAATTTCCATTGATCACAGAATTTCTCACGACAGAGTGTGAGAAATTTGTGATCAGCGTGAGTGCATGAGTATTTGGCGAAATGCGTGATTCTCACGCTCAATGCGTGAGAGTTGGTAGCCCTGATTAAGGTGCTCAGAAATGGGGGGGGGGGGGGGGTGGACTATGTACAAACACTGCTGTAATTTCTACATGGTGAAACCAAAATGTATAAAACTGGCCTTTATTAAAATCTGACAATGTACACTTTAACCACATGTGATTTTTTTCTATTACAAATCTCAAATTGTGGAGTACAGAGGCAAATAAATAAATGATGGGTCTTTGTCCCAAACATTATGGAGGGCACTGTATCTAAAAGCCTCTTGAATGCCACTATTGAATCTGCCTCCACCACCACCCCTGATAAAGTGTCCAGGCCCCCATTACTCTCTGTAAATTAAAAAAAACTTCCCCACACATATCCATTAAACTTTCCCCCTGTCACCTTGTAGCCCTCTAGTGTTGGACATTTCCACCCTGGGCAAATGGTCCTGACTGTATCCTAACTATGCCTCTTATGTACTTCAATCAAGTTTTCTTCAACCCCTGACATTCCAAAAGAAACCAATCCACCCATTTCTGCAGATATTTTCAATATTTTGCTCAAGTAACAGTAATTAATGTGCAGGTCCCAGATGTGAATATTGGCAGACTATTCAGTTTCAGACACAACACATATCTAAGTCCTTACCTGCTATTCACAATGCATTTATAAAGCAGGTATTATTGCATAGATTGGGAGCTACAGTTGATTTTCCTTTCCCAGATTCATGGGATCATACGCAAATGCATTGCTCTGCTGGTCATTGGATTATTTTAACGAGCCACTGAAGAAACAGTTCAAACACATGCAAAATGCAATGTTCTTCACAGCTGTGGAGCATATTGTGCAGTGTTAGAAAACTGCTCAGTATACTTTATAGTTTTTGTTTAAGATTTAGTGACAATATAAACAACGTAACAAGCTTTAAGCAACTGCAGTGAAGCCACTTGTATGTTAGAAGAGGTGATGAAATGCCTGCTAATTTCATGAGAAAGTGTTGTTAAAATTATAATATTTAGTATAGATTGGAAACTTTTCAATTCATGAATATTCCACTATTTTTAAGATGCTTTGATGCAAGGATCTGTTCTGATGGGACAGTACGTGTAACTTACAACGTTCAAATCTTGCACACATTATATAGAGACATTACATAAAGAGATTCTGTTCCTCAGAACTCACTGTAAACTGATTTTTTTCCTCTTTGTTAAGTCGGAAATTAATAAATTCAATGAGGGCTAATTACCATGAATATATATTTATTCCCTTCTCCCATGCCTTAAAGTATCAATAGATGTTGCATTAAACTCTTTTAGTGGCGTCAAACATTTTATTTTAAAAACATTTTAAAATTTAAAAATATTTTAAAAACAATGTATCTGTTTGATTACCGAAGGTAGATTACATGGAAACAGTTTTATTTTGAAGTCTAGTTGCCCTTTGAATTAACTACCTGCTCCCCTTATTCCAGTGGCTCATGAAGATGTTTGTATTTCTGTAACAAACATTCCTGACTTGAAAAATGCTGTAAAAGTTTATGGGAGAATTTACGTAAAGCCGTATTTCCGTAGGTCAGGTCTTCCGTAACCAGGAGAGTTCCTGTATTGGAATAGCAGGTAGATGATCCAAGGGTTACTGATGATCTTGCTTTAATTATTGCTGAGATTTGCGTATTGCTGGCTCATAATCGCTAGTTCGTCCTTTTGCAGTTTGAACTGTGAAGTAAAAATGAACAGCAGGTTTGGATTTGATGGATAGGACACAGGTTCTGATTACAGGGAGACTTCAAGTAAAAACATTTGTCTGCCTGTCGCTGGAAAAATGATCTGTCATTAGACATGTCAGCTGCAGTACATTTGCAGATTATCTTGGAATTAGTTGCAACCGGTGTAGTGCCAGACACTGCAGTCTGCAGTGAAACACACCTCTACTACATTCAAAACGCATAATTCCTATTAATTGTAGTTCATTTGAGAACTGCCAATCCCTTTGCATAATTAGGGGAAATGTTTTGCCTGTATGTGATAGGGTGATGGTACTGCATTTAGTGTTTTCTTAGTAAGGAAACTTAAAGACTGCTGGCTGCAAACCATGCTGAGATGAGGCAACAGCTTGGCCAGCAGGTGGTATTCCAGTGATGAGTCCAAAACAAAACGCTCAAAGTGTCGAGGGAAAGGGATTGGAAAGATGATCTTAAATTATAGTGGTTGTTTGACTCAGAGAAATGGTATTTTGTAGAATTTGCGCATTGTTATTGTTAGTGACACATAAGGCAGAGGATATTTGAGTGTACATATATATTTTTTAAACACAATCAATGATAGTGTGGCGGTAGCCTATACACGGGCCACTTATGCTCGAACCCTCGTCAGGAAGTACGAGGGCGGGCCACGTGACGTCATGGGCTAGATGGAGTGTCCTGGTACTTAAGGTCATCTCACTTTGAGACCTAAGGAGTTCAACCCGTAGCTGAGCCCGAGGGAACAACCTCGCTCAGCTACAGCAACACTGTTATGATAGTCGGCACCAACCTAACGTGTCAGCACTGAATAAACGACTCTTTGAACCGGCCTGACGTCTCACCTTTATTCACCACGTCTGGTGCCGCTACAATAGGATTGATGGTGTTGCATTGTTATCAGGAGTCTTGCTGAAACTTCGCAACTTTAGTTAAAAATAATGTTAATCCTACTGGAAATACAAACACAAATGTACTTAAATTGTTAAAGGCCTCAAACTTTATTAAACACATGCTGTACAGCAAAACAAGTTGTGAAAATTAATGTTCATGTTTTGTAACTTAAGATGCCATGAAGATGTTTTCCCATGTTGACTCGCAGTGCAACGTAGCTGCCTTTGTTGTTGCAGTTCTTTTTCATTATTTAAAAATTGGAGGATATGTGACAAAACGACACATACATTGCCAAATGATACTTGTAAAATAAGATGGGATTGTTCTCGTAACATAGGATGTTCTTGTAACATTCATCCCGGAATGTCCTGCCATTTTTATTTATCGGTCCTCCAAAGATTTTAAATATAAATGAAAACATCTAATGTTCTGTCTTAGTTTAACTAATCAATTCCTGCAAATTTATAAATCCATATTTGCAAATTCTACAATGTTTGTTTTATGCCATGCCGTTGCTGGGTTTATATTTTGCTATATTAAAATCTCAAATGTTAAATTATTTGGCATCCAAAGAAATACTCCCATGGTACTCCACCAGAGTGGAGTAGGCCAATCAGCCCCTCGAGTCTGTTTATTGAACATGCACCGATTAAATGGCTGAACAAGCTGCAAAGGTGCCTTTCTCCAGATCTCTTGCCCAATCTGGTTATCTTTTTTTGTAATTAGAGTTTCTCTAGTTTTGACTCATTGGCTAATGAAGTTACACACATCAAATGATTAATTGTGATTATAGTTGCATTTTTTAGCTTGCGGATCCCTCCTACGTTCACATTTGCTGACCCGCATGTCTGGAAATTTACCTGCATTGCCCAGGGATAAATTGCAATCTCAAAATCTGTTTCTAGCTCCTTCTCGATATTGGGAGAATATTAGTGATTTTTTGTTTAAAATGTTACATGGGTTTTGACACAACATTTCATTAAGACAAAGCTTTTTGAAACTATATCAGCTGCATGAGTCAAGAGAGTTTTATTGTCATGTGTCCCAGATAGGACAATGAAATTCTTACTTGCTGCAGCACAACAGAATATGTAAACATAATACAAAACGGAAGATAAAAGTTCAGTTTGTTTATAGACCATAGATCATATATACACAATAAATAAACAGATATAGTGCGATAATAATAATACTGTTATTGTTCAGAGCTTATTTGATGTTGTGTTTAATAGCCTGATGGCTGTGGGGAAGTAGCTGTTCCTGAACCTGGATGTTACAGATTTCAGGCTCCTGTACCTCCTTCCCGATGGCAACGGTGAAATGCGTGTGTGACCAGGATGGTGTGGGTCTTTGATGATGTTGGCAGCCTTTTTGAGGCAGCGACTGCGATAGATCCCATCGATGGTGGGGAGGTGAGAGCCGGGGATGGACTGGGCAGTGGTTACAACTTTCTGCAGTCTTTTCCGCTCCTGGACATTCAAGTTGCCGAACCAAGCCACGATGCAGCCAGTCAGTATGCTCTCTACTGTGCACCTGTAGAAGTTTGCGAGAATCCTCCTTGACATATCGACTCTTCGAAATCTTCTCAGGAAGTAGAGGCGCTGATGTGCCATCTTTATAATTGCATCAGTGTGCTGGGACCAGGAAAGATCTTCGGAAATATGCACGCCCAGGAATTTGATTTTTTTTCCTTTTTCCACCATATAAACGGGATTGTGGGTCCCTATCCTTCCCCTTCCAAAGTCCACAATCAGTTCCTAGCATAACACATTACAATTCAAGGACATAAAAAGTTGCTTCTTTCCTTGTTTTCATCATGCCTGTTGTAGTGAAAGCCAAGATTGTGAGAAGCTATAAAATGTTGACTTTGTGCTTCTTTCTGCCTTGAGTTTGTTGTTTATTATGCGGTTCACTTTAACACTGACGCAGCTTTTTCTTGGCAAGTTTTGTCATTGTGGACCTTGCCAAGTTCCTAGAAGTTTCCAAAAGGAAGGATAACACATTATTAAGCAATCTGTACTAAATATCTGAAAATATAAACACAGCAATGGCATGGAGTAAAGTGAAGATTACAAAATGTGTAAATATGAATTATAAATTTGCAGGAATTGATTAGTTAAACTATGATAGCAAAGTAGCTGTTTTCATTTATATTTAAATTTATTTTTTATTTTTATGCAATTGCTATTTGTGTTCAATGATTTAAAAAGACATATTTTGCAAACTTTTTCCTTGGTAAATATTTTCTCTGAATTTATTTTTATTTCGCTCTTGTTTTGTCAGGCCCAGCAGTCGTCGGGAGAAGACATGGAGATATCAGACGATGAAACCAGTACGAGTCCAATAACCAGTGCGGAGTGCTCGGAGACTATAGTGGTCAGCTCCTCGGCTCCTGCGATACCTATACCGCCACCAGGATTCCATCCACTGCCCCCACCTCCACAAACAGGATTTCCATTGCCGCCACCTCTTCCTCCCCCTCCCCCTCCCCCTCCTCCTCCGACGCATCCTGCCGTTTCGGTTCCACCCCCTCCGCTCCCCGCCCGGCCGGACCTGTGTCCTCCCGGGGTGCCCCCTCCTCCCCCACCCCCGCCACCCCCTCCCCCGCCTCCTCCACCACCACCACCACCCCCCCCAATGCCCCCACACCTTCATCCTTTCCCACCGAACATGTACCCCATGATGTCCATGGACCTGATGAACTGTATAGGCAATCAATGGGGGAGCGTGCAGATGTCCTTTCAGATGCAGACTCAGATGCTGAGCCGTATGTTGCAAGGTCAAGGGCCATCTCCATACCCACCTTTCATTGCTGGCGGAATAAACATCCAGTTTGGAAACACGCAGCCCTACCGCCCATATCTGGTGAATTCAACTCTTGCTCACAGCCAGCCATGGACTCCTTTGCCAAAGTTTGACCCCACCGTTCCACCACCCGGATACGAGCTCAAGAAAGAGGACCCTCACAAAGCCACCATCGACGGAGTCTTGCTGGTGGTCATGAAGGAACTTAAGAGCATAATGAAGCGAGACTTGAATCGCAAAATGGTCGAGATGGTGGCATTTAGGACTTTTGATGAATGGTGGGAGAGGAAAGAACGCAAAGCAAAGGTAAGACACTTGCCTTTTAGGACTATAACTTGCTGCATTTGTGCCAATGTTGATCTTGATTTTTCTTGCAATATATTTCACTATTTGGTCTATCCATGGCCCTCTTCTTTGCTGATGCTTTGATACGTAAATTGTTTGAAGTGAATTTCTTCAGAGAAAACACAATACAGGGATGTAATGCTGAGGCTTCATAAGGCCGTATTTGGAGTATTATGATCATATTTGGAGTATTGTAAGCAGTTTTAGCCTCAGAATAAAAGGACGTACCTTTAGAAAGGAGATGAAGAGGAATTTCTTTAGAGGGTGGTGAATCTATGGAATTCATTGCCACAGAAGGCTGTGGAGGTCAAATCGATGGATATTTTAAAGGTTAAGAGTGATAGATTCTCGATTAGTATGGGTTGTCAGGGGTTACTGGGATAAGGCAAGAGAATAGGGTTGAGAGGGAAAGCCATGATTGAATGGTGGAGTAGACTTGATGGGCCGAATGGCCTAATTCTGCTCCTACAACTTATAAACCAATGAATTTTACCATAGGATTCCTCCTAGATCATCTTCAGGTCGATATAGTTAACGTGGAAATTCTGCCCACAGTTTTATCTCTCTTATATACTGCAATCTCGACATGTAATTGTCAAATGAACCGTTCTTAAAATGGACAGATGTTGCTATTGAAATGTCAAAGCAGGACTTGCTCATTTCAATCAGTAAATATATCGGGGACTAGACATTCTGTTTGGCGTTGTTATAATTACCTAATAATTGATTTATTCTACGTCTGGGATTTTATGATGCCAATATTATTTTCCTATTGTTGACGATGGTTTGCAATTGTGTTCTCTATTGCTGCAGTACTTTTGAGCTAGGAAATTATTCCACAGTAAAAGTTCCTTGCACCGTTAATAGAACTGACCAATTGAGAGAGGAAAACAACACCAAAGGATGGCCATAATAGGAGCAGATTCCAGCCAGGATTGTATGCTTCATTAGATTTTAGGTTTGTTATATTATTTGTGAATATGTCAGTTGTTTCTCAACATTGAGGTGGTTGGTAAGAACTAGTTCTTTACAGTTTTATTTAACAACATTGTTATTACTTGAATCTGATGTTTTCTAGGTGTTTTGTTTGACAGCCAGTGTGCTAATATTATGTAACACATGTTAATAGTTAAGCTACTGTGTGAAGTATTTATCAACCAAAGAAACCCAGATGAGAATAACTTTCAGTGAACCCAAGCTGCAGCTTGCACCAAGCAGAAGGGTCTTGATCCGAAACATCACCTATTCCTTTTTTCCAGAGATGCTGTCTGACTGCTGAGTTACTCCAGCATTTTGTGTATTTCTTCAGTTCTCATACTAACAAGAATATGATCTATTTATCTGCAGTCTACTGAGCTGGATCTCAACTACCAAACCAGTGGATTGCAGTCAGGTTTGAGGATAAATCTCTTGGAAGTATTTAAAAAACAACTAAGAAACCCATGCACACTTTAGGCATATGTGCAACAACCACTGCGCAATGAAGAGTTACAGCGTCAAAGGGTCAAACAGCATGGAAACAGGCCTTTTGGCCCAACTTGCCCATGTCGACCAAGATGCTCCATCTGCACCACTCACCTGCTCGCGTTGTGCCCATATCCCTCTAAACCTTTCCTATCCATGGACCTGTTCAAATGTCTTCTAAATGTTCATACACAGGCATCTTCCACTCCTTGGAACTGACACGGAAGCAAGTCATTTGAGGGATTGTCTCAAAGAAAGGATACAATTTGATGAATTGAATTAAATCAGATGGAAAGATCTCCTTGCTGTTCTTCCTGCAACTGGCTCTTCCCATTCACCTCACTGGGGTCACAGATATGAGCACAGTACTGCTCAGCAGGTAGAATTTTTTCAGTCCGAGAACTAGGATAGCAGTGGAGAGTCCGTGGGTGCGGCGCAAGGGCAGGTAGAAGCACTGCAGCATAAAAGAAGATGCCGCTGCCAGTCTGAGCCAGTGCAGTGCTGAACCTGGGGGAAAGAGGATAAATCTAACAGAGGTGGTTGATTCTCTGGAGTAAGATCCAATAAGTAAAAACTCTGAGAGAATATACACAGAACCAGGGTGGCAGGAACTCAATATCCTTCAGTTTCTAGATTCCTCTAGAATTTGTTTCTCTCTACCTATGTCAGTGAATCTCTTTATTTCAAATACCTCATGAAGTTAACTAGTTTATATATGGTATATTTCGCATTTAATCTTCACATGAACTTTCCACCACTACCTAAGATAATCGATCAACATGTTCTTTTTAATCCATTTCTTTACATCCCTTGTATATGTGTGTGCGCACATGCAGGCAGACATGCACGCGTGCACACAGATGCAGACACAGGCAGGTGCAGACACAGGCGGACACAGATGCAGGGAGACGCAGACACACATGCAGACACACACTCTCACCACTAGTTTTAGGGTGGGGAGCCACAGCTCACACATTAAGATCTACTGCTCTGCTCCTCTGCGGAGTATGCGTGTCCTGTTTGGGAGAGATCATCCCATGCCAAGAAACTAGACCCAGCGTTGAATAACACCTGCCGCTCAATCACTGGCTGCTTGAAGCCCACCAACATAAACAACCTGCACCTCCTCGCTGGCATTGCCCTGCTGATGTGAGACGGAAAGTCACCAGCCGAGTAGAGATGACCAAGGCCACCAATGATGAACGCCACCTCCTCTACGGACGTGTACCCCCGGCCCAACGGCTGAAGTCCAGGAGAAGCTTTCTCAGCCATGTCCAGCCCCTAATAGCATCACGGAAGAACCAGACTCCAACTATGGACAAAAAAGGGCTTGAGGACGACCCCCCTCCTACTGACATGGGTATCCCTCCTTCTGAAGCCCTCCCTCCGGGCTCAGAAGCACCATGGGTCCAGTGAAGACGCTCAACCGCCTGAGAACAGGAACAGGGCGATCAAAAGATGCCATGGCCAGAGCGGGCTATGAAACTGGCCAAACACTGTGAATGTGGAGAAGAGGACCACACAATGCAGCACTGCCTTGTCTGCCCCTACTACCCAACCAGTGCAGCTCAAAGGATCTTGCAGTGTTCAATAAAAACGCAAAGGACTGTGTAAAGGAATGGGAAACTGTCATATAGCCAACCAGCTTCAAAGACACAAAAAGAAGAAGACCACTAGTTTTAGAATGCCTCGTCTCATTTATAAGTGAACGGGATGAAATAATGGGCACTATGATTTAGGGACAATTGCAGAGGAATTGGCACTGGCAGTAATTTTTCATGCTGTTTGGATAGTAGGAGGTTGTTCCAGGTTGGGGATTAATGGTCACAGTAGGATAATAGATTAATTAAGTGCAAACTCGTGCAACCAATTCAATAGAAATTTGAATGAGGTAGCAGCGCTGACGAGAATAATGCATCACTTACAATGCGGTGTACATGAACTTCCAGAAGACCTTTGATAAGGTGCCCTGTATAGGCTTATCAACATATGCATGAAAAGGATACTGCGTCGACTAAGCAATAGACAAAATCTTTGATATACAATTCCCTTATCTATCTTGTCACCAGTGTGGAATAGATAGGGTAGGTGCACAGAGTCCTTTAAACAGAGCAGGGAAATCCAAGAACCAGAGGACATGGGTTTAAGGTGAGAGGGGAAAGATTTAACGGGAATCTGAAGGGCAACTTTTTCCACACATGGGTGGGTATATGGAATGAGCTGCCAGAGGGGGTGGTTGGGGCAGGTACTATAACAACATTTAAAATACATTTGAACAGGGACATGACTAGGAAAGGTTTAGAGGGATATGGGCCAAACGTGGGCATGTGAGACTAGTAGATGGGATATCTTGGTTGGCCAATTGGTTAGCAATTTATCACTGCATTCAGCCAGCATTGGTTCAATGAGGGAGTGTTGAGGCATGAATATAACAAATGCAGGAGCGGCGGTAGAGTTGCTGCCTTGCAGCGCCAGAGACCCAGGTTAGATCCTGACTACAGGTGCTGTCTATACAGAGATTGTACATTCTCCCTGTGACCCTGCGTGGGTTTTCTCCAGGTGCCCGGTTTCCTCCCACACTCCAAGACCTTACAGGGTTGTAGGTTAATTGGCTTCAGTAAAATTACAAATTTCCCTAGTATGTGTAGGATAGTGTTAGTGTGTGTGGATCACCGGTCGACATGGACTCGGTGAGCCAAAGGGTATGTTTCCGTGCTGTATCTCTAACTAAACTAAAACATTGAGGAGCCAATCATTAGAAACTACAGCGCAGGATTCCATGTTTGCTCATTGATTGATAGATAGATACAGCATGGAGAATGGCCCTTCGGCCCACCAAGTCCATGCCGGCCATCGATCATCCATTCATACTAGCTCTATGTTATCCCACTTCCTACACAGCAGGGGCAACTTACAGAGGCCAATTACCCTACAAACCTGCACGACTTTGTGACTGAAGGAAACCCACACAGACACGGGGAGAAACATGCAAACCTCCACACAGACAGTACCCGTGGTCAGGATCAAACCTGTGTCTCTGGCGCTGTGACACAGCAGCTCTATCCGCTGCTCCACCACACTGGCCCAGTGGAAGCAACATGCAGGACCTGGGTGGACAATAAAATCATCTTCATCCGTAATACTTCTGAGGTTGGGGACATTAATGCACTTGAACAATGAGAACCTGGAGGAGCTTTCCCATACAACTACAATCACTGCCATCTACTCCATAAAGTAGCAAATTGGTCAAGTGTACTTCAGCAAAAATAAGAATATGATCTGGCCAATTACCACCGTTTATCAACGAGTTTTCATTGTTGATTATCTTGGAGAACGTATCTCTCCTAAACTTAATGATGATCTTTTTAAAGTATTTCCCACTATCTTTGCCATTTTATTTTCTTAGTTCCTTGTCATCTTTCTAAGTTACCTTTTCCTATTTTATTGTTTAGACTTTACTTTTTTACAGATACAGCGTGGAAACAGGCACCTCAGCCCAGCAATCCACGCACACTAACACTATCCTACACACACTAGGGACAATTTACAATTTTACAAGCCACTTATCTACAAAGGGTGGTACGTCTTTGAAATGTCGGAGGAAACCGGAGCACCCACATGGCCACAGGGAGAAGGTGAAAACTCCGTACAGACAACACCCATAATCAAGATTGAACCCAGTCTTTCGCACTGCAAGGCAGCAACTTTATCAATGTGCTGCCCCATTTATCTTTGGATTATTCAAGCAACGTTTCAATGTTGTGTTCTGATCATCTCTACTGGCAACGTATTCCCCTATGCTCGGTTGCTGTGGTGTTTCTCAGAACCAGCAAAGATTTCTCTTGTGGTGGACATCTCGCATGTGGGGTAAAAAAAGACGTGACCAGCATGTAAGATGTTCAATACAAGAAATATCCTCTATCCCATGGTACTTATTTCATTGGGACGGCACGGTGGCACAACTGGTAGAATCACTGCTTCACAGGCATCAGAGCCCCATTCGATCCTGATCTTGGGTGCTGCCTGCATGGAGTTTGCATGTTCTCCCTGTGACTGCATGGCTTTCCTCCCGATGCTACTGGTTCTCCCCACACCCCAAAGACGTGTGGGTTTGTTAGTTAATTGGCCTCTGAAAATTGCTGCTGGAGTGGATGAGAAACTGGGATAACATAGAACTAATGTGAACGGGTGATCGATGGCAGGTGTGGACTCGTGGGCTGAACAGCTTGTTTCCATGCTGTATCTCAAAAACTAAAACTAAATGTATTCATTATATTATGGATACCATTGCTGGTAACCTTCTCCAGGTGCTCTGGAGAAAGTGGTTGTGATCTGCCGCCTTAAATTGCTGCATTTGGCGCAGTGAAAGCTGCTATTTAGAAGGGGCAATGAAGGGTTTTTACATAAGGAAGAAACAAGTTAGGATGATATGTGACCTGACAGTGGTGGTAGTGATATGTGCATGCTTGGTCTTATTCCAACTGGTATATTTTGCCATCATGAGGGTATGGTTAAAATCAATCTTGACTATAATTCAAAGTGCTGGAAGAACTCAGCAGGTCAGACAACATCTATGAAGGGCAGTCTGAAGAACGGTCACAAGCCGAAAGGTCACCCATTCCACTCTCCAGAGATGCTGCCTGTCCTGCTGAGTTACCACAGCATTTTATGTCTTTCATCAGTTTAAACCAGCATCTGCAGTTTCTTCCTACACATCTATGAAGGGAATGGACATGGCATTTTGGGTTGGGACCATTCTTCAGGCGAGGAGAGAAAGCTGGAAAAGAGAGGCTGGGTGGGGCAAAGCCTGGCAAGTTCTATGCAAGATACTGGTGAGGCGTGATTTGCAAGAAGGGCGATATTACTTCAAATTGGAGAATTCAAAGATAGATACAAAGTGCTGGAGTAACTCAATGGGTCAGGCAGTATCTCTGGAGGAAAAGAGGGGTGACATTTCGGGTTGGGACCCTTCTTCAGACTGAAAGTAGGGGGTGGGAGGAGGTGTAGAGCAGGAGGCGAGAAAAGATCAGGGCCAGCAACAAATGACCTCGGGCAGGGCAGTGCCTGGTAGGCCCATTGTTGGCTAGGGAAGGTGTGATACAATGTGGTGAACTGTGGAACTGTTTGCGTCTGGGTTAAAGCATGATCGTAGAGCAGTTAAGGAATCGCAGAGGAAATGTACATTCCATTAGTGTATTCTATTGTGGCATGGCTTATAGCAGTAGTGGCAGTGCATTCTACGCAGCTTAGTGCTGCCAACTGGGGTGAATTTCTAGGCAGATTTGTTTTGTGGATTATCTTTGCTTTGTCCTTCAGTGCTCTGCTACCACAATTAACTGGTCTTTAGAATTTAGCTTAGTTTAGTGACACGGTGCAGAAACAGGCACTTCAGCCGCCGAGGCCACGCCGGCTAGTGATCCCTGTACACTAGCTCTATCCTACACACCCAGGGACAATTGACCATTTTTTCCAAAGCCAAATTAAACCTGTACATCTTTGGAATGTGGGAGGAAAACAGAGCACCTGGGGAAAACCCACGCAGTTGCAGGGAGAACGTACAAACTTAGTACTGACAGCACCCATAGTCAGGATCGATGCTGGGTCTTTGACACTGTGAGACAGCAACGCCACCGTGCCGCACAATTCTCCAACATATTTTCATTTTCCGTTATCTCCGACCACATTGCATCAGCATTGATCATCTTTTCTTTGACTAATACAAGCTATGCCTATCCACACTATTATATTGGTGCCGTGGATGGGGCTAGCACAGCTATTTGAGGGCAAAGACAGATGGTGGAATGAGGGCTATTCAAAGATAAACATTTGTGACACCCAGAACGTTTAGAGCAGGGAGGTAACGGTGAATTAGTGACCAAGATAAAGAATGTCTTAATCGAACAGATAACAAACCGGTAAACTTAACACAAAGTGCTGGAGTAACTCAATGGGTCAGGCAGCATTTCTGGAGGGAATGGAGAGGTGATGTTTCAAGTTGGATCCTGTGAGCTGTTTGTACTTTTAAAAAGTTGCAAATGGTTCCCAGTCGTCTGAAGAGACAATGCATCGGTTGAAAGAATATGGAATGGAGTCAACAGTATCCAAAATAGAAATTAAACGGTAATTGAAAGGGAATCAATTTTAAGGCTGTGGAAAAGATCATGGAAGTGGATCTGTTATTATGATGGGTCTTTCAGAGAGACTGAAGTAACTCAGTGGGTCAGGCAGCATATCTGGAGAACATGGATAGGCAACATTTGGGGTTGTGACCCTTCTTCAGACTGACTTCCATGGTAAAGATGAGGCAACGGCGGCCTAGTTATCGAAAGTTATTGAAGTGTTGAAGAGCATGTGAGGTGTTTCAGATGGAGGTGGGAAAGGTCTGGACGGGGGGGGGGGGAGTGGGTAATCGAGGTATTTTGAGATAGATTCTGTGAGGCAGGAGCAAGTGGAAACAACGGTCAACTAGGGCAGTCCTATTTATGGATTTTGGGAAGGAGATAGAAGCGGGCAGTACGGGGCTGGGCACTATAGGCTTGGAGGCATTCGAGGGGAGCAGGCTTGATGGGTTGAATGGTTTGTTGTGCAATCTGATTCTAAGATCGAGGATTGATAAGAATTTATTTGCAAGAACATACACAACTGATACCCATATTGAGATAATTATTTGATCAATTATACACAGATTTCAAGTTTTGGGTCTGAGTGAATAACAAAATGAAGATTGTCTTTTTGAAAATGCAACAATTATCTAGCAAAAAGCTTGGGTATATTTAATATAATCTGGCTATTGTTTTAGAAACTGCAGGACATGCACTTGAGGAGGGAAGTAACGGATCAAATTTTTTGTGATTTTTTAAAATATAGTCAATTACTAATTAATCGAGGAAGTTATTTCAATGCTTTAAATTGTTTTGTGGTTAGAGAGAAAATGAAAGTGCTTGTCTCCTGCTGAACTATTTGGAATGAATGATAAATAGCATTCTAAATCTACAAAGGCAATTGTAATTAAAGATGAAAGTTGCTGAAATCCTGGTTTATTTGGCTGTACATAGTTCTATTTTGCATATGTCTGTTTACAAATTATTGCATTAAATGGACAACCCCACATTGGGTAATGTCGGTTCAATAGGATAATATTTCATTGGTACTCCAGACCTTTCAAATCTGGAACTTCTATCTAGTTTCCAATGGGGGGGGGAAGCATTTAATCAGTTATAATCATTAGTTGGGTCTATTAAGTGGTTAATGGGTAGATGCTTTCTTACCAGGGAAACACGCTTTTTTGGCAGTGTAGCAAACAGCTGGTGTTCCATTCAATATTACGCTCAGCTGTATTGTACTTCAAACAATAGAATGGCGGCATTATCACTGACAGACTGAGCAGAGAGGCTGACTGCATTACATCAGAGTTGTATCTTGTTCCATTTTGATTTGGTATTACTTTAGTTTCTATCATGTTGCATATCGGATTAGGTTTAGGTAAGTTTAGTCTACAGATACACCACGGAAACAGGTCCTTTGGCCCACCGAGTTCGCGCCAACCTGCGATCCCCGCACACTAGCGCTATGTTATACACACTGGGGACAATTTACAATTTTACCAAAGCCATTTAACCTACAAATTGTACGTCTTTGGAGTGTGGTAGGAAACCGGAGCACCAGGAGAAAACCCACGCAGGTCACTGGGAGAACGTACAAACTCCGTACAGACAGCACCGAATGGAACCCGGGTCTCTGGCAATTTAAGGCAGCAACTCTACCGCTGTGCCACCGTACTTCAGATATTGAACATTCAACAAATTTCCTTGTAGAAATTACATACAACTCTGAACAAGTGTTATCCTTCGGCACCTGCTTTTCAGAAAGGGAAGCTTTATCAGTCTCATCATGTTTTGAACAATGTTATAATCAAAGATAAGCATTTCTTGATTACGGCCGATTGTGAATCTTAAATGGTTTTGCTGAAATGATGGGCTGATGAGATAGTGAAATGGAAATTCTGCCCAAATTTTACCACCTCCAAGAATCTCACCTCTCTCTTTCCCCACACTCCTTGAAGACTTTTGTATTTAGGAATCTTTCTCTTTTCTCAATATATTCACAAGATGCAGCACAGTGGCACAGCTGATAGAGCTGCTGTCTCACAGTGCCAGAGAACATGAACATTTGATCCCAATGTTCATTGCTGTCTGGCTCAAGCTTTGAAATTGTTTCCTTAAACATGATTCAAATGATCCTTGAAATCCACTCCTTCAACTAAGTTTTTGGTCACCTTTCCTTATACTGTACGGTGTCCAATATTGTTAGATAACACATGCATGAAGCACTATGGAATGGTTTAGTATTTTAAGTGCTATAAAAATAAGGTGTTTTTTATAATGCAGCCAGTAGCTGGGTGATGCGGAATATATTATTAACTCAGAAGATAGTAACTCAGCGGGCCAGGTAGCATCTCTGGAGAAAAGGAACAGGTGATGTTTTGGGTCGGAACCCTTCTTCAGAATTTTTAAGTATGAAGAAGGGTTCTGACCCAAAATATCACCTATCCCTCCAGAGAGGCTGCCTAACCCACTGAGTTAAGGGCCTGTCCCACGAGCATGCGACAGCATGCGGCTAGCGCGACCTAACGTGGTGGCTTGAGCCGTACGGCCTCGCGGGGCCGGTCCCACTTCCAACCGCGGAGCCGTCTGGAGTTGTGCGGGGCTGGTCCCGACATCATACAGCAATCAGCTGGGCAGGATGCGGGCCGACTGAATTTGGACGTCGCACGGCGTCGGGCGGTGACGTCATCACGCAACGGCACACCGGGCGGTAAAGTCATCTTATAAGAAGTAAAGTAGATGAGCTTGAGACTCAGTTAGAGGTTGGTAGATATGACATTGTGGGGATTACTGAGACGTGGCTGCAGGAGGATCGGGACTGGGAACTTAATATTCAGGGTTATACATCCTATAGAAAGGACAGGCAGGTGGGCAGAGGAGGGGAGGGTTGCTCTGCTGGTGAGGGATGGAATTCAGTCCCTTGTGAGGGAAGACAGGGACTGACGAGGTAGAGTCACTGTGGGTACACAAAAATGCTGGAGAAACTCAGCGGGTGCAGCAGCATCTATGGAGCGAAGGAAATAGGTAACGTTTCGGCCCGAAACGTTACCTATTTCCTTCGCTCCATAGATGCTGCTGCACCCGCTGAGTTTCTCCAGCATTTTTGTGTACCTTCGATTTTCCAGCATCTACAGTTCCTTCTTTAACACTAGAGTCACTGTGGATTGAGTTGAGGAAATGTAAAGGCAAGAAGACACTAATTGGTGTTATTTACAGACCCCCAAATAGTAGCCCGGATGTAGGGTGTAAGTTGCCGCAGGAGTTAAAACTGGCATGTAACAAAGGTAATGCCACTGTGGTGATGGGGGATTTCAATATGCAGGTAGACTGGAAAATCAGGTTGGTTCAGGACCCCAAGAAAGAGAGTTTGTAGAATGCCTCCGAGATGGATTCTTAGAGCAGCTTGTAATGGAGCCGACCAGAGAAAAGGCAATTCTGGATTTAGTGTTGTCCAATGAACCAGATATGATAAGAGAACTCGAGGTAAAGGAACCGCTTGGAGGTAGTGATCATAATATGATTAGTTTTAATCTGCAATTTGAGAAGGAGAACGTTAAATCGGAAGTGGCAGTGATGCAGTTGAACAAAGGGGACTATGAAGGCATGAGAGGGGAGCTGGCCAAAGTAGACTGGAAAGGGATCCTAGCAGGAATGACGGTGGAACAGCAATGGCAGGAATTTCTGGGCATAATCCGGAAAACGCAGGATCATTTCATTCCAAAAAGGAAGAAAGATTCTCAGGGGAGTAGGAGGCAACCGTGGCTGACAAAAGAAGTTAGGGATAGAATAAAACTAAAAGAAAAGATGTATAACACAGCAAAGAGTAGCCGGAAGCCAGAGGATTGGAAAACTTTCATAGGACAACAGAAGGAAACAAAACGGGCAATACGGGCTGAAAACATGAAGTACGAGGGGAAGCTGGCCAGGAATATAAAGAAGGACAGTAAAAGCTTCTTTAGATATGTTAAGGGAAAAAGAGTAGCAAAGTCAAATGTGGGTCCCTTGAAGGCAGACACGGGTGAAATTATTATGGGCAACAAGGAAATGGCAGAAGGGTTGAATAGGTACTTCGGATCTGTCTTCACTAAGGAAGACACAAACAATCTCCCAGATGTACTGGAGGACAGAGGATCTAAGGGGGTAGAGGAAGTGAAATACATTTTCATTAGGCAAGAAATAGTATTGGGTAGGCTAATGGGACTGAAGGATGATAAATCATCTGGGCCTGATGGTCTGCATCCCAGGGTCCTCAGGGAGGTGGCTCTGTCCATATGGTGCCAGCACAATAACCTGGCCCTCAACACCAGCAAAACCAAGGAACTGATTGTGGACTTTGGAAGGAGTAGGATGGGGACCCACAGTCCCGTTTATATCAACGGGTCGATGGTTGAAAGGGTCAAAAGCTTCAAATTCCTGGGTGTGCACATCTCTGAAGATCTTTCCTGGTCCGAGAAGACTGATGCAATTATTAAGAAAGCTGATCAGCGCCTCTAGTTCCTGAGAAGATTACAGAGAGTCGGTTTGTCAAGGAGGACTCTCTCTAACTTCTACAGGTGTACAGTAGAGAGCGTGCTGACCGGTTGCATCGTGGCTTGGTTCGGCAACTTGAGCGCCCTGGAGAGGAAAAGACTACAAAAAGTAGTAAACACTGCCCAGTCCATCATCGGCTCTGACCTCCCTTCCATCGAGGGGATCTATCGCAGTCGCTGCCTCAAAAAGGCTGGCAGTATCATCAAGGACCCACACCATCCTGGCCACACACTCATCTCCCTGCTCCATTCAGGTAGAAGGTACAGGAGCCTGAAGACTGCAACGACCAGGTTCAGGAATAGCTACTTCCCCTCAGCCATCAGGCTATTAAACTTGGCTCGGACAAAACTCTGAACTTTAATTATCCCATTAACTGTTATTTGCACTTCATCAGTTTATTTATTCATGTGTGTGTATATTTATAGAATGGTATATGGACACACTAATCTGTTTCGTAGTAAATGCCTACTATGTTCTGTTGTGCTGAAGCAAAGCAAGAATTTCATTGTCCTATCAGGGACACATGACAATAAACTCACAAACTTGAACTCTAGAAATAGTGGACGCATCGGTGATCATTTTCCAATGTTCAATAGATTCAGGATCAGTTCCTGTGGATTGGAGGATAGCTAATGTTATCCCACTTTTCAAGAAAGGAGCGAGAGAGAAAACGGGGAATTACAGACCAGTTAGCCTGACTTCGGTGGTGGGAAAGATGCTGGAGTCAATTATTAAAGAGGTAATAATGGGGCATTTGGATAGCAGTAAAAGGATTAGTCCAAGTCAACATGGATTTATGAAAGGGAAATCATGCTTGACTAATCTTCTGGAATTTTTTGAGGATGTGACAAGTAAAATGGATGAAGGGGTGCCAGTGGATGTAGTGTATCTAGACTTTCAGAAAGCCTTTGATAAGGTCCCGCACGGGAGACTGGTGACTAAAATTAGAGCACATGGTATTGGGGGTAGGGTGTTGACATGGATAGAAAATTGGTTGGCAGACCGGAAGCAAAGAGTAGGGGTGAACGGGTCCTTTTCAGAATGGCAGGCAGTGGCGAGTGGAGTGCCGCAAGGCTCCTTGTTGGGGCCGCAACTGTTTACCATATATATTAATGATTTGGAAGAGGGAATTAGGAGCAACACTAGCAAGTTTGCGGATGACACAAAGCTGGGTGGCAGTTTGAGCTGTGAAGAGGATGTTAGGAGGTTGCAGAGTGACCTGGACAGGTTGAGTGAGTGGGCAGATGTGTGGCAGATGAAGTATAATATAGATAAATGTGATGTTATCCACTTTGGCGGCAAAAACAAGGGGGCAGATTATTATCTCAATGGGGTTAGGTTAGGTTAGGTAAGGGGAACGTACAGCGAGACCTGGGTGTCCTTGTATACCGGTCACTGAAAGTTGGCGTGCAGGTACAGCAGGCAGTGAAGAAAGCTAATGGAATGTTGGCCTTCATAGCAAGAGGATTTGAGTGTAGGAGCAAGGAGGTCCTAGGGACCAGCTCCGCACAACTCCATACGGTTCCGGCGATCGAAGTGGGACCGGCCCCGTGAGGCCGTACGGCTCAAGCGACCACGTTAGGTCGCGCTAGCCGCATGCAGTCGCATGCTCGTGGGACAGGCCCTTTACTCCAACACTTTGTGCCTTTTTTCTACCGATGTGTAGGTAGCACTCCATCTAGTGGGTGACTGGGAAATGACAATTATAACAGCCAAGGAAAAGCCAGTCAAATTATAGGCAACTATGGCTCATGTTTCCAGATTACCACCTGGCTTCTGTTTTGTTGTTTTGTATTGCTTAGCTCTTTCTGTAAAAGGTACTTCCAACTTAAATTAACCACAATTTGAAACATTTACATATACAGTTATCTGCAGGAAATAGTAGCTATTACTTTTTACGTTGGGTACCTACCGTTTGCAAGATGTGGAAAGATACATATAAGTTAACACTCTTTATGGAGGACATTAGTGCGTCTGTTCTTCAGCTTGGCAGCATTTTTAAAACCCGTGGCCTTTGTGTTTATTGTTGACGGTGGAATCTGCCATAATCATCTGTTTCAGAACAGTTCCGTTGAATCACAAAGTAAAGGCAGTCTATATAACCCATAGCATCACTCTGCTTCTTCTATCTCTCGGAAAAAAAACCTACTTGATTAATCCTACTTTCCTGTTTCTTTGAGGGTGTTCTGATTTAGAAGACATAAAATGGACAAAAATCCTTCTTTTCTTGCCTGTTAGAATTTTGCAGTCGAGCCAAACACTAGTATTAAAGTATAATGAACGTACACTGCTTTTATGCTCAGCTTGTCAGATTGGCTCTATATTACGTGGCTGTTATAGGTGTAATGTGAACATAAAGTGCTGGAAGTACTCAGCAGATCAGGCACCATCCATGGAGATAGTGCATTTTTAACACTTCTTGTGACAAAATACAGTTTTATTTTTATTTTTACTTTTTGTACAGTTAAATCAGTTTCATTATTCTCCCTCTCTTCCCCCTCTCTCCTCATAAACATATGTGATAATTTATAGCACCTCTCTGAAGTTATTTTGCTTTCTTTATTAACATATGTTTACTTATTCAGAGAAAATCTGCCGGTGAAATGCCTAATGTGTAGGAAAGAACTGCAAATGCCTAATGTCTTAATGAGTCAAATATGATGGGTGTGGTGCTCATTTTTTAAATATGTTTTGTAGATATTAAATATGAACAAAATAAACATGGCAAATGCTAATATTTAGAAAAGAAGCAAGATACTAAAATGAAGATCATGTGGTATTCTTCTTGCGTATGGCGTGCGCAGCCTAAAATTGTAGGTCAACTTGTTCTATTTGATCTATTTGTTTGTGCACGTCGAGTTGATTTCATTAGTCAAAACAGGGTGGACCAGGTGAAGGTTGCAATCTCCCACCCCAAGATCATGTGTTGTGCTTTTATAAACGACCACATCTTAAACAGTTGATCCATTTGGTTTTATTCTGGCAATTGATAAATAATTCCATTTAATAATTTTCATAGACCAGAAATAAATTATACACTATGCAGTACAACATGTTCAGTTGCTTTAAATTCATTGATATATTAACAACATAATTGATTGAAAACTGGACAATTTATTGCTGATGGTGTACATTAGCTGATAAGTGCTTGTTCAGAAACAAGACCCGACTGATAGGAAATTGTTTTTGCATTATTTGGGGTTCATACAGCATAATGCTGTATGTAGGGAGATGGAGGATTTTAGGAAGGAAGTTTGGAAAAACAGGGACAAATCCAATACTAGAATAAATGGAAGCGCACAGAAAGAAAGAACAGAAGTGAGGTAGTGAAGGTTTCAGCCAAGAAGGTTTCAATATCAGGCTCCAGTAATATTGTATCCTTGAATGCAGCCAGATTCATTATCTTGGACCTCTCTGCCTGCACCCTCCAGTGGAAAACCTGCCTGTAGTTCCTCCCAATGTCACACAACTTTCAAACTCTCCATCGGTGCCACAATCCAAGAAGGGTAAGGTCTGCTCAGTGATTGCCAGAATTTAAATGAACATAAGAGGAAGACTTAGTAAGAACATGCTGGTGGTAGCTAGGAAACTCACCTGCCATCAATTCGTAGTTTAATGAAAGGCACCCTGGTGCCTTTCTCTATGAGCATATCACTTATCTAATGTGAATTGCAGAAAGTCTCATTAAAAGACTCTACTCGACAAAGTTAGATGCAAGGACTGGCAGACACCGATTTACAAAAAAGGACACAAAGTGCTGGAGTAACTCAACAGGTCATGCAGCGCCTGTAGAGGACATAGATAGGTGATGTTTCGGGTCGGGACCTGTTTGGTTTGGGTCTGAAGAAAGGTCCAGACCCGAAATGTCACTTACCCATGTTCTCCAGAGAAGATGGGCTCAGTGCCCTCTGGGATGTTTGCGGCAAGCCACCGAGAACAAGGAGGGACCCAACGGGCCACCCGTGGCCATGTGGAGCGGCAGGTATGGTTCGCTGCTGCGAGGAAAACCGCCGAGCCCGGCCCTGAAGACTGGAGAGTTAAGGAGGAGGGAGCCACTGGCAACGACGGATGCAGGGAGTGGGCTGGCAGGAGACGGATCGGGATATTGCCTCCAGGGCCTTCAAGGTCAGCTGTGGGAGGCACCCCCGGGGCACAAAGGTAGTCGCGAGAGAAAAGGCACATCGGTTTGCAGGCCAGACCCGTCGAGGGCGACGGAGGAGGCCCTGCAGCAGCCTAGGGTTTACCTGGCTCAGGTACATCGAGCATCTACGATCCAGTACATCGAGCATACATTTGGACTTTTTTTCATTGTAAATCTCGCCTAAATATGGTGACTGCATATTTGCGCTGTGCAAAAAAGAATTTCACTCTGCAGTACATACGTGACAATAAAGAACCATTGAACCATGGTCTAAAGAAGGGTCTCGATCCGAAACTTCACCCATTCCTTCTCACCAGAGATGCTGCCTCTCTCACTGAGTTACTCCAGCAATTTGTGACTATCTTCAGTGTAAAAAAGCATCTGCAGTTCCTTCCTACACTTTGAACCTTTGCTGCCCGACCCGTTGAGTTATTCCAGCGCATGTTTCTCTTATTTTGCCTGATAATTTTGTTCCTTTTGCCCGTTCTTGTCAAAAATGATGTTTCTTTAGAATTGTAAGCTTCATTTGCATATGGAAAGTTCTGGAATCCTGTTCAAACTAAAACATTCTGTACATAAACAGTGTTAGTCAGAAACAGGCATTATTATGGAGTCTGCAAGTCAGCCAAGAAACGTAAGTGTGATAGGCCTAGTGTCTCAGTGAATTATGCCATGACGTACCTTACATTTGTATGTCCCTTGTTATATATACATCAAGGTGAGATTGGGGATGGGAAAATTAGTGTTAATGTGACTATGCCTGGTGCAGACATCTTGGATTTATACCGATAGTCACAGCATTATTTTCTGTAGAAGAAACAGACAATAAAAATACAGTTTTGTTATTTTAATGCAGTACTAAACTACTTTCTGTTGGCATTGATTATTTCATAGTTTGTCATAACATGTATTAATCGCAGATGTGACCCACTCTTGTGAGTTATTTCTCTCTCAGTCAGCCTGATCTCGACATTGTGGACTGCTGGTGTCCGAATGAGATTGTGTTACAGCACAATCGTCCAGATGACATCAGAAAGTAAACAAAACTGACCATTCAAACAAGCCTGTCAAGGAAATAATTCCATGAAACTTATTTGTGTTTATGTTAATTGTGGCACAATTTTAAATTGTGCGGTGGCACGTTGGCGCAGCTGGTAGAGCTGCTGCCTCACAATGCCCGAGACCCTTATTTGTTCTTGACCTTGGTTGCTGTCTTTGTGGAGTTTGCACGTTCTCCCTGTGACTGCATGGGTTTCCTTTGGATGCTCCGGTATCCTCCCACATCCCAAAGTCATGCAGGTTTGTTGGTCAATTGGCCTCTGTGAATTGTTCATATTGTGTTGGGAGTTGGAAAGAGGATTAACATAGAACTACTGTGAACGGGTGATCAGTCAGCATGGACTTAGTGGGCTGAAGGGCCTGTTTTCATGCTGTATCTCCCTAAACTAAACTATCTTGTGTACCACTGTGCCACCCACTGGTGGTATTTGCTTGCCAGTCAGGCAGATGTTCACTTGCATCTCCTCCAACCTCATCTACTGTATCCGCTGTTCCGGGTGTCAACTCCTGTATATCGGCAAGACCAAGCGCAGGCTCTTCCGGGTGCATCCCAGAGACGTGCAGGTTTGTAGGTTAATTGGCCTCTGCAAATTGCCCCAAGTGTGTAGGGAGTGGAGGCAAATGTGACATAATATAGAACTAGTGTAAATGGGTGATCAATGGTTAGCGTAGACTCAATGGGCTGAAAGGCCTGATTCCATTCTGTGTCCACCAGTCTAACAATTATATGGATTACTCAGGTATTCCTTCATACACATTATTTATTGTTTTATTTAAATACATATCATGCATCTTTATCAGACATTAAGAATAGCTAAATAACTTGCTTGTTTAATTTAATCCATAAGCCTAGCTTGGTTTATTGTCATGTGTACCGAGGTACAGTGAAAAACTTTTGTTGCGTGCTAACCAGTCAGCAGAAAGACTACATTATTACAATCTAGCCATCCATGATAAAGGAATAACATTTAGTGTAAGATAAACTCCAGTAAAATCCAATGAAAGATAGTCCGAGGGTCTCCAATGAGGTAGATAGTTGCTCAGGACCTCCCTGTGTTGTTGATAGGATGATTCAATAGCGTGAAGTGTAGATGGGGTCAATGGAAGGGAGGTCTGGGCTGCGTCCACAATCCTCTGCAATTTCTTGCAGTCTTGGATGGAGCTGTTCCCAAACTATGTTGTGATGCATCCTGATAACATGCTTTCTACGACGCATCTGTAGATGTTGGTGAGAGTTGTTGGGGACTTGCCCAACTTCGTAACCCTTCTAAGGAAGTAGAGGCATTGGTGTGCTTGCTTGGTGATAAAATGGATCCAAATCACACAATGGCAGTTTTAGGAATTTAAATGAAGAAACCTGGAAGTAAAATACTGGAAAACTGGCTGTGTGTGTGTAAAAAAAAAAGGCCAGTTTGTTCACTCAGTATTCTTACACCCCCCCCCACCATGACCTCCTATATGGAAGTCGTTCTCTTCCCACATTAGTAGGCGGGACTGTCATATGCTGAGAGAATGGAGCAGCTGGGCTTCTACACTCTGGAGTTTAGAAGGCTGAGAGGGAATCTCATTGAAACATATAAGATTGTTAATGGCTTGGACACACTAGAGGCAGGAAACATGTTCCCGATGTTCGGGGAGTCCAGAACCAGGGGCCACAGTTTAAGAATAAGGAGTAAGCCATTTAGAACGGAGACGAGGAAACACTTTTTCTTACAGAGAGTGGTGAGTCTGTGGAATTCTCTGCCTCAGATGGCGGTGTAGGCAGGTTCTCTAGATGCTTTTAAGAGAGAGCTAGATAGGGCTCTTAAAAATAGCGGAGTCAGGGGATATGGGGAAAAGGCAGGAATGGGGTACTGATTGGGGATGATCAGCCATGATCACATTGAATGGCGGTGCTGGCTCGAAGGGCCAAATGGCCTACTCCTGCACCTATTGTCTATTGTCTATTAGTGTGATTAACTTTAAACTGTCCAGCTCATTGGAAAAAATAATCAGAATTAAATGTGATGGACCACTAGACCTCTGTACTGGACACAATAAAGGCAGCAAACTTGTCATTTCTGTAAGCTTATCCTCATGCAAGTTCATAACCTGGTGATTTAATAGTGCATGGCCGTCCGAAGGGGGGGTGCGATGGGTGCGGTCGCACCCCCCATTTTTTCCAGGGTAAAAAAAAATCCAGAGTGGAAGTTTTTGTTTTAAATTGGAGCGCAATATTTTGTTAATTCTACACCAGGGCAGTGGGAGCCTTGCCTTTGGGCTCCTTGGCCCTCTTGCAGCCGTACAGCCACTGGATGAATCCTGGCGTTGCGCTCGATGACCGAGAGGGCAGAGGCTTTTTCTTCCCCTGGAGCGGCTTGTTGCAGCTATCGCTGCTCCCTCTCTGAGTCTGGGCAGCTCACGCTGCAAAAATTGAAGGCAAGACTTTCGAAGGCGGCGTTGGCGGCAAACTTCTCCCTAGCCAGGTTCTCGATCACCTCGGTCTCGAGTCCACAGTGCTCGAAGAAACTGTCCAAGCCCGAGCAGGCTCAGGAGAAGCGGCAGCTGAGGCCGGAGTGCGAGCGCCGCAATCTGCCTTTACCAACCCGCCGCTTGAGCGGTTCCTTGGGGAGACCTGGAGCTGCTTCGCGGAGTGCTGCTGGCGTGGCGACTGGGCGGGGGGGAAGGGGAGGGGAGAGGAGGGAGGGGAGATGAGGGGGGCGAGAGGAGTGGGAGAAATGAAGCAGGGGAGAAGGGGGGAGGGGGAGGAGGGGGCGGGAGAGGAGAGGGGGAGCGGGCGTCAACCAAAGGAGGAGGGAGGGGTGGGGAGGGGTGACGACCCTCGCAGCGCGAGCAAGACGGCGCAGACTTCAAAGTTTGTCAGATTTTTGAAGATTTTCATAAATAACTCGAGAAATAAAGCATGACATTTTCAGATAAGGCGATTTTGGACTCCAGGGGGAAAATCTCTACCGGAATATGTGAAAATTTAACCATTAGCGCGTTGTTTTTTCGAGCAGATGTGATTATACACAAACAAACACACACACGAACAAACACACACACATCCAAGATCAGACTTTTAATAGTTACCAGACCAAGTGGGACTCGTTGGGTCCCGTCCCCTAAATGCGCGGTTGTGGGGGGAGGGGGGCGGCCTGCGGCGTCACACACACACTAACCACCCCCCACACAAACACACACACACGCACAATAACCACCACCCTTGATATTATATTAATATTATTCATTCGCTCCTTTTACCCCGTCCCTGCTCTATCCACTTACGCATAGCTCCCCAACTCGCAGGCGTGTCTGGAGAGGGAGGGGGGGTAGAGAGAGAGGGGAAAGGGGGCGGAGGGAGAGGGGTGGAGAGAGGGGAGGGAGAGAGAGAGGATGGGGAGAGACCCGAGGAGCGAGCAGGCGGGCGAGCGAGTGTCGACCAAAGGAGCGCCGGTGGGGCTGACGCAATCTTCAGCTATGATCTTTTGTCTTCAGTTGACAGGGCGACTTTTGAACAACGGGGGGAGGAGGGAGGGGTGGGAGGTGACGTCAGTCGCAGCGTGAGCAGACAGCAGGCAGGCAGATCCATTGTCACGTCATCCGCGAAAAACGCGTTTTGATTTCAAAGTTTGATCGGATTTGTGAACATTTGTATTAATAACTCAAGAAATAAAGCACAAAATTTTCAGGTAAGCCGATTTTGGACTCCAGGGGGTAAATCTCTACCAGAATATGTTTTAAAAAATCCCGTTCGCGCGGCGTTTTTATCGAGAAGATGTGAAAACACACAAACAAATAAATAAATACACACACACACACATACATCCAAGATCAGAGTTTTATAGTTATAAGGTATGATTGAATCAAAATCAAGAATTATAAATTCACATTTCAAATATAGTTTCACATTTCAGTAGTACTGATTTTCAGTATTCCATACTGATATTTGAGAAAACATGAGGTTGCATGCAAAATACTGATTTTCAAAAATACAATTTCTATGAAGTACGTTCTATTGCATTTATGTGAGAAATACCGATTTCCCCCAACAAAATACTGATTTTCAGCCATCAAAATACGTAAATGCTCGGTGAAACTTGGTTACTCCGCAATTATTCACAATCACGTGTTTGAGAATTCAAAAGGTGATTTGTGATCTTGTTTATGAGTCATCATGGAACTAGAATTTGTTATAATAGTATGACAGTAAAATAGGTTAGTTTGAAAGCGATCATAGTAATGTAAATGCACCATTTAGTTTGACTTCAATTTTCATGATGGAAATTGAATTCGAACTAAACGTTGTATTCACATCACTATTCCATGTTGAAATTGATGTGATGTGAAGTTGTTAGGTCAGGAGGACCATTAAAGGTGCACTGCACACACTAACACAGTCGAACAGTAACAGGCAATCAAATCAACACACAAAACATTTTCTAAAAATAGGTTTTCTTTACTGCAAAAACTTACAGTATTTTATTTGCAGTTTTTGCATGCTTCTTTATAACATTTTACATAACCTTTTACAACAGTACAACTTGATTATTAAAACAAGGACAACTTCAATTCTTGATTTTTAAAAAAATTATACGACAATAACCCCAATCATCCCATTCCACCCACTCATTACTCTTGACTCAACCAAAATTATTTCTGAAATATTGGTCATAAATCTGGCGCAAAATTGCTCCAAAATAAGGCTCAGACTGCACCAGAGAGCATCTAAAACCCCAGATACCCCGGCCGCGAGACATCGGTTTTTACTCCAATGAACAGCAAATTCACAGAATCGGTAATATTAGTGGGTAATAACTCCAATAAGTGAGTTCCGTATTTCAACTGCGCATGCCCCAAGTCATGGGTCACTCGAGGTAAACATTCTCGGCAACTGAGCTGCTGCGTGTATACAGACCTGCGTTTCATCCGTAGTCAGGATCGAACCCGGGTCTCCGGCGCTGTTGAATTGTTACTGGAGTTAGCGACTATTTCTCCCTTCTCCACTGCACCATGCAGATATCTCAGCAATGACAATCTAATGTGCACAAATTGCATGTGACAAAAACGTGCATGAGAGGGCCAATTTCTCGGCATTATTATCGGAGTTTGGGCGGAGGTGATGACATGCTAGATGGTGAGTACTATTCACAGGAAGAGAAAGGCCATTTGTCGTCTTTTTGGAAACATATGGTGCAAAACCGGTGTAAAAGCTAATCCGTGACTGCGGATGGTCAAGATTATAAATGATCTTCTATTTTCTTTTCTTCTCTTCTCTTCTTTTATTCTCTTTCTTCTATTTTCTATGTCTCAACTTTCTTTTTTCATTCTTTATTTTTCTTTTTCACACACTATATATCTCACATTTTTCTATTTTTCATTATCTAACTTTTTTCTTTTTCTTCTTTATTTCAAATTTTTTTAAAATAAGAAGCTGTACATAAAAGGTATTATGAAAATATGATTGTATACAATTGTACTTCTAATAAAATAAAAATATTTAAAAAAAAAAAGGAAGAGAAAGGCCTTGGGGTACAAACCAGAACCAAGATATTACAAAGCATCAAACGCCCTGGAGTGCAGATGTTGATGATATTACTGTGAAATGCACCAATTGGTGGTGATTTATTTTATGAGCTTATGTGGATGTAGTGGGTAAAATCTGGCCAATTCCAAGCCCCAGGTTCGACCCTGACCTGAGTCACTGTCTGTGTGGAGTTTGCACGTTCTCCCTGTGCAACATAACGTTGGTTTCCTCTACATTCCAAAGATGTGCGGGTTCGTTATGTTAATTGGCCTCTGAAAATTGCTCCGAGTGTGTAGCGAGTGGATGAGAAAGAGATAATGAAGAACAAGTGCGAACTGGTGATCGGCGAGGACTTGGTGGGCCGAAGGGCCTGTTTCCATGCTGTGTCCCTAAACCAAATTAATCTAACTAGGTAAAGGAAAGTCATCGGAGGACGCAGGGAGGGTGGACACGGGAACAGGTGGGGTTGAAGGGAGGATGGAAAGTTGTCTGAGACCAAATTCTGGGACCAAAAAGAACTAGGGGGCTTAGGTGAGAGCTCTCCCCCCTCTTTATCTTTCTCCCTCCCCCTCCCCCTCCCCCTCCCTCTCTCTCCCCCTCCCCCTCTCTCTCTCCCTCTCCCTCTCTCTCTCCCACTCCCCCACTGTCCCAACAGATGAATCATGGTTCGGTCCCCCTCAGCCTGGGTGTATGGGTTCCACTCTCACTCGGGCTGCCCTGCCCGGTTATACAGGGTTATTATACAGGGGCAAACCATGCACCCCTTTCCTGCATAACCCCAGGAGGCAGATTTGTGAGCATAGTCTCACTACCGTCCCCTCCTGAGTGTCACATCCCTGTCCAGGGGCGGCTGTAGATGTCCGGGGTGACCCTGGACTGATGGGACACCGGCCCGGAGCCGTGGTAGCCCCAGGCTTGCAGCCAGCCTGGAGAAGAAGCGTTAACTCCAGCTCAACTCTGCTCCAACTCCCGAGTGACCCGTTCCCCGACGGACTGGGGACCGTCAGCTGCACCTCTCGCCTATCCAGTGGCTGTTGGTTAACCCCCATCGGTGCCGGCGAAAGCCAAGCACCAGTCATCAACGAGAATACACACAAAATGCTGCAGTAACTCAGCGGGTCAGGCAGCATCTCTGGAGAAGGGTCTACACCCGAAACGTCACCTATTCCTTTTCTTCAAAGATGCTGCCTGTCCTGCTGAGTTACTCCAGCGCATTGTGTCTACCTTCGGTGTAAACCAGCATCTGCAGTTCCTTCCTACACGGTAATTAATGAGAGAATGAGAATGTCCTCCAACGCTGCCGGGAGAGGTTCTGCAGATTTCCAGAGGGTGGGTTTGTGAAGTGAGATAGAAATAAGATCGAATAAATGTTCATAAAAGAGCGACGCCTGTCTGCTATTTAGTTGACAGAATTCTAGATTAATTCATTGGTAGAATAGTTAACAATTTATACACAGTTTATGCAGCCAGCGCTTTGTTTGCTTTTTCTTTATCACGAATGACCTTTGACAAATCCCATGATTCCTTGCATTTTTCAGAATTCCAAACTCGCTTATTAGAATATGCTTTTCTGATTTCAGAATACATTGTTTTCAGCCTCAGAAATTTAGTTTGGTTTGTGTATTTTTTCTAACAAAATCACAATTTCTTTCCTCAGGCTTCACAGACACCAGTAAAATCAGCAGATCAAAGTAAAGATGAGGAGAGACCAAAGCCTAAGGAACCAGCTCCAACGTCAACGTGTCTGTTGGAGACCTGGCCCAAAGGAGAAGGGCTTGGCTATGAAGGCATGGGACTGGGGATGGGGCTGAGGGGTGCAATCAGATTACCATCCTTCAAGGTAAGTGGAACATGTGAGCACAAAACGATAACAGTGATTTCATGAAATATATTATAACAATTTTCAGTTTCTCTTTCCAATATTTGAAGAATTCATAAAATTATAGACTGAAGAAAGTGCTTTCATGAAACTTTGGAAAGTAAATAAAATGACATTTGCTCTACACTAAAAGTTTCACAAACAGGGTCCCTAGAGAGTGGAGTTTTCCTTTCGGTTTTAAAGAGGTCACACGATACCATTCTCGGTCCCGAAACGTCACCCATTCCTTCTCTCAAGCGATGCTGCCTGTCCCGCTGAGTTACTCCAGCTTTTTGTGTCTATCTTTGGCTTAAACCAGTATCTGCCGTTCCTTCTTACACACCATTCTCTATATGTTGTGTGTGCTAAAACGGTTTGACAAAGTAATAATAAAAAACCCTCTTCAGTTTGAAAAGCTCAAATAGTCAATTGTTTCTTTATTTAAGGTAATTAATATGCAAAGATGTCAATGAGATTTATTTACATCTGAAGAAACTCAATGATGGAATAAAATGTCAGGCAAAATGCATCTGAAATGGGCACTGATTTGGACACAGCTGTACTTGTACTTGTACAAAATGATTAGTCAACCCCATAGATGCCTCGTTCTTACCTTTTTTGATCTACCAGCATTCTTAACTTTCAGAAGTTCCCAATATTTTCAAGTTCCTGATTTTGAAATAACTATGTAAATGTTTGTAGTGAAATTAATTATGGTTGGATTCTTTCTCCTTGAAAATTTCCAATGTCAGTGCAAACAAACATTGATTTATGCGTTGATGAATGACTACAATTTTATCCCCAAAGTGGAAACATGGCACTAATAATTAAAATAATGAATCATCCATTTGAAATATGATCTGGATATAGCTCAATGTATTGTCATTAGTTGACTAGAACCAAGTAGAAGTATATAAAATGATGAAACCAGCATCTGCAGGAAACATGTTCCCGATGTTGGGGGAGTCCAGAACCAGGGGCCACAGTTTAAGAATAAGGGATAAGCCAGCTAGAATGGAGATGAGGAAATACTTTTCACACAGAGAGTTTTGAATCTGTGGAATTCTCTGCCTCAGAGGGCGGTGGAGGCCGGTTCTCTGGATGCTTTCAAGAGAGAGTTGCATAGAGCTCTTAAAAATAGCGGAGTCAATGGATATGGGGAGAATGCAGGAACGTGGTACTGATTGTGGATGATCAGCCATGATCACATTGAATGGCGGTGCTGGTTCGAAGGGCCAAATGGCCTACTCCTGCACCTATTGTCTATTGTCTACACATAGTGCAAGATAAAGTCTGATTAAAGATAGTTCAAAGTTCTTCAATGCGAATAACTGTATGGCTGTATCACGTTAGCCGATCTTAACGCCTTACTTTGATACTTTATGAAAATGAAGCTTTCAAAGTGACGTCTTTCAGTGCAGCAGCTCGTAAATGTGCAAATTGGTATCTCACGGTTATCATTTGACGCAGGCAAAGGTTACAACATAGAAACATAGAAAATAGGGGCAGGAGTAGGCCACTCGGCCCTTCGAGCCAGCACCGTCATTCAATATGGCTGATCATCCAAAATCATCCTGACCCTGCTTTTTCCCCATATCCCTTGATTCTGTTAGCCCAAAGAGCTAAATCTAACTCTCTCTTGAAAACATCCAGTGAATTGACCTCCATTGCCTTCTGTGGCAGAGAATTCCACAGATTCACAACTCTGGGTGAAAACGTTTTTCCTCATCTCAGTCCAAAATGCCCTACCCCTTATTCTTAAACTGTGACCCCTGGTTCCGGACTCCCCCAACATTTTTCCCGCATCTCGCCTATCCAATCCCTTAAGAATTTTATATGTTTCTATAAGATCCCCTCATCCTTCTAAATTCCAGTGAATACAAGCCCAGTCGACCCATTCTTTCATCATATGTCAGCCCCGCCATCCCGGGAATTAACCTGGTGAACCTAAGCTGCACTCCCTCAATAGCAATAATGTCCTTCCTTAAATTAGGAGACCAAAACTGCACACAATACTCCAGATGCGGTCTCACCAGGGCCCTGTACAACTGCAGTAAGACCTCCTTGCTCCTATACTCAAATCCTCTTGTTATGAAGGCCAACATGCCATTAGCTTTCTTCATTGCCTGCTGTACCTGCATGCTTACTTTCAGTAACTGATGTACAAGGACACCCAGGTCTCATTGCACCTCCCCTTTTCCTCATCTGACACCATTCAGATAATATTCTGCCTTCTTGGATGAGAAAATCATTTTTCACACAGAGAGTGGTGAATCTGTGGAATTCTCTGCCACAGAAGGTAGTTGAGGCCAGTTCATTGGCTATATTTAAGAGGGAGTTAGATGTGGCCCTTGTGACTCAAGGGATCAGAGGGTATGAAGAGAAGGCAGGTACAGGATACTGAGTTGGATGATCAGCCATGATCATATTGAATGGCGGTGCAGGCTCGAAGGGCCGAATGGCCTCCTCCTGCACCTATTTTCTATGTTTCTATGTTTCTTGTTCTTTCATCTCCGTTTACTGATGGACGCGTTCTTCAATACTTTTTATTTTTATTTTTTTTTAATATTTTTTTTATTAGAAGCATATACATATCATAATCAAAACACATTTTGTTTATCAATTACAATATTGTTAATAGTTGGGATCCCAGCTATCAAAATAGTTGGGGTCCTCATTTATCAATTACATATTAACACAGCTTCTATTTGTTTATTTTTTATAGATAGGAAGAAAGGAGAAAAAAAAACGATTAAAAAAAAAAAGAATAAATTACCAATAATACAACTTTGGAGATAGGTCCGTAGGTTATAAAACATAACTATTAATCTAATCCTGGGTTCAAGTTTCAGTCAGGCTTCCGTGCCGGACTAATTTACCCTTTCAGAAAATCAATAAAAGGAGACCATATTCTAGCAAATAATTCTTGTTTGTCAATTAAGACAAGTCTAGTTCTTTCCAAATGTAAGGTCTCCGACATCTCCATAATCCACATTTTAATTGTGGGGGTTGTTGGATTTTTCCAAAATTTTAATATTAATTAATATTAATTAATTAGGAATAACAGAACAAAGCCTAAAACTTACAACAAGCCAAATAAACTTCCTTGATTATAGTATAATAACTGAGAATAAATTAGTGTTCTTCAATACTAATCAATAAATGGGATTTTCAAGAAAGTGGTTGCATTATGTGTCTGTAATAATTTGCAGGTAAAAAGGAAAGAACCTCCTGAAGCTGCCTCCTCGGGTGATCAGAAGAGAATTAGACCCTCCACGCCCCTGGATGATGATGACGAAGGTTGGTGTTGTTCAAACACATTTAGACTGCTGTCCTACATTGCCATTTATAATTTTACAAACACCAATTTGGCTGCTTTCTGACACATTTTCTGAACAGTTCTTTTTAATCTACCCATTATTCAAACCTCGCCTTCAGTACTGATCCACCTGTCATGAGTCTAGAACTCTGTCGTTGAGTTTCCCACTGTGCTGCTGCTTCTCCACCTTCAAACACAGCACAACCTTGCCTGCCTTTGCTTCACATCTCCCCGCCACGTGTTGCTCAATGTTATTCCATTCTAGCGTTCCGGGGGCCACGATTGAAAAACGCTGCTCTAAAGTAATAAAGATAAGAAAGGGTTTTCTGAAAGGATGGTATAAATCTTCTCCAACATACTGGCAGGTGGGCAGTGGTTATGTGGGTTTATTGCCACTTATTGCATTTTTGCGTTGTTTGTGTTTAGAGTCTGAGCGTGATCGGGAGATGTCAGACGTTGCCAGCCACTCTTCTGAATTATCTAAACGAGACCTGGAGTCGGTAACTGAGAGGCGAAAACCAGCAAAACCACTAAAGCTGGACAGTGAGGGTGAGGAGGAAGAGGAAACTTCTGGGAAAGAGGAGGAAGAATCTTCATCAGAGAAAGAGGATGAAGAGGAACAGGATGATGAGGTTTCTGAAAAGGCGTCATCGGAGAAGGTTAATTTGTTCAACAATGTTTTATTTAATTTAGATTTTAGAAATACAGCACAGAAACAGGCCCATTGGCCCACCGAGTCTTCGCCAACCAGTGATCACCCCATACACTAGCACCATCCTACACTCTAGGGACGATTTAAAAAAATTCCGAAGTCAATTAACTTACAAACCTGTACGTCTTTGGAGTGTGGGAGGAAACCGGAGCACCCGGAGGAAACCCACGCGGTCACAGTGAGAATGTACAAATTCCATACAGATAGCATCCGTAGTTAGGATCGAACCCTTGGTCTCTGGCGCTATAAGGCAGCAACACTACCGCTGCACCACTGTGCTGCCTTATGTTGAAAGGTAAGGTGGGCGTCTAGTGTTAAAAGCTTGTCCAGTGCCACGTGCCACCAATTTGAATTCTGATTGTCAATGTTTGTTGAACTGAAATCGCCAACAAAATAGGGGTGTCCTTCAGTTCAAAAAGGACTTTGGCTGTGCACATTACTTTACAACACTCTCAAATTGAAATGGGTCTCTAAATGATTGGAAACTAAAGTTCAGGAGGAAAAAATAAGATTGATTAATTTGTAAACAAATGTACGGTGTTTTGACAGAAACGCACCTATGCAAAATTGAAAAATGCTGGAAATCTGAAGTAAAAACAGAAAATGCTGGAGATACTCAGCAAATCAGGCAGCATTTATCTTCATGCAGCCACACTGTCTCTGCTTGATCAGATTATGATTTTTCCAGATGTCCCACTATTGCCTGGAACGTGCTACCAGGGTGGTGGTGGAGACAGATACCATAGTGGCGTTTAAGAGGCTTTTAGATAGTCACATGGATGTACAGGGAATGGGGATACATAGATTAGGCGCAGGCAGGTTGGTCTTGACATTATGTTTGGCACAGACATTGTGGGCCGAAGGACCTGTTCCTATGCTGTACTGTTCTAGGTTCTATGTACCTCCTTCATAATTGCTTCTAATGTCAATCCAGTGATGAGATGTATGGTTGAACCAGCCTATATTTATCTGCTTTTTTCTCCCGCCCTTTTTTTGAATAGGGTGTCTCATTGCTAGATTTGCAATTTGGCTTTATTACGGTGCTAATATAAAGTCATAACAAACTGATAATTTATTGAATAGCAAAAAACAAAGTGCTGGAGGAACACAGCGGGTCAGGCAGCTTCTGTGGAGGGAATGGACAGATGACATATCAGGTTGGGACCATTCATCAGTGATAGTCTGGGGGGAGAGAAGGCTGGAGAAAAGAGGTGGGGGTGGGATAAAACCTGGCAGGTGGATACAGATGAGGGGGGAGTTTGACTTGACAGAAGGGTGGAGTAAGTGACAAAGGTTTTTAGGTTAAAAGGAGACAAAAGGGTGGCAAATAAGGAGAGGAGAGGGGGAGTGAAATGTAAAGCTGGAGGGAGGGATATGGGTGGAAGCAGACTAGGGTAGGGGAAATGGGGTTAAAAGGGAAATATAGGACTCTGGGATGGGAGGTGAACATACACAGGAGGGGAAAGGAACATGGTGACTAGCGTGCTGAGAGAAATGGGTACGCACTGGGGTATTAATTTAAAATGAATTCAATGTTAATACCGTTGGATTGTAAACTACCCAAGCGGAATATGAGGTGTTGTTCCAGTTGGCATGTGGCCTCTGGCAATGGAGATGGTCAAGGACAGAAAGTTGTTGTATTTAAAGTTCCAGTAAAGCTGCAAGTAACAATGTCAATATTCTGGTTTGTATCCAGTACACAAGACAAATAAACACATTTGAACAGAGTAAAAGGATGTACCTTTAGAAAGAAGATAAGGAGGAATTTCTTTATGGAGGCCATGTCATTGAGTATTATTAAGGCGGAGATTGACAGATTCCTAATTCGTAATGGTGTAAAGGGTTATGGGGAGAAGGCAGGAGAATGGGGTTGAGAGGGAAATGTATATCAGCCATGATTGAATGGCGGAGTAGACTTGATGGGCCGAATGGCCTATTGTGCTCCTATGACTTATGAACTCTTAAACAATTTTTTAACCTAAACATTGTAAATAATCCGAACTTATGTAGCCACCATTGTTCCAAAGAACTGCTTTTGTCGGTGGAGAATTTGTTTTGTTATTAGTGAGTGGAATGAAATAAAATTTACCAAATGTTTTCAGGAAGAAGATGGTGAAGATGAAGAAGCAGAGGCTGAGACCAGTGAAAAGGAGGGGCTGGACTCTGAAGAAGGTGAGATCTTGCTCAGCTGGTGACAGATAGGAGCACATAACAGTTTTAATCTGTCTGAGTTTAACTTCACATAAATTCATCTGTGCCACTCTGCACTGAAGAAAATTGGGAGAGGGCAATGCAGAATGGACATTGGCAATCTATAGTTCTTAATCTGTGCGCTGCGATCCAAAAAGATTATAAGTACACTATAGAATTCAAAAATAGACACAAGGTACTGGAGTAACTCAGCAGGTCAGGCAACATCTTTGGAGAACATGGCTCGGTGACATTTTGGATCGGAACCCTTCTTCTGACTGTTTGGGGAGTGGGGGGGTGGGGGGGGGGGGTGGTGGAGAAAGCTGGAAGAGAGAAGGGGGCAGGACAAAGCCTTGCAAAGTGTTAGGTGGATACGTGAGGGTTTGTATTTGATCGGCAGATGGTTGGACAAAGGCCAGAGATGAAAAGACTAAAAGTGTGAGATGAGAATTGAAGAGGTGTTAATTGAGCAGACAGTGGAAGGGGAAGGTGAGGGGAGAAATAGGTGCGAGTCCAGGTGGGGCACAGGCAAGAGAGAGAGGGTGGGGGGGCAAGAGGGGAATTTCCGGTTTAGGTTAGTTACCTAAAATTGGAGAATTCAATGTCCATAGTGTAAGTTACCCAATCGGAAGATGTGGATTTCAAAATATATTTTATTCCAGTTTGGGCATCTAGTTTCAAGATACAAGATACATTTATTTGTCACATGTGCCAGTTGGCACAGTGAAATGTGATCACCATACAGCCATACAATAAAAAATAAAGAACACAACACGCGATAGAGTTCAACATAAAACATCCCCACACAGCAGAATCAAAGTTTCCCACTGTGAGGGAAGGCACCAAAGTCAGTCTCTTCCTCTAATGTTCCCCAATGTTCACCCGTGGTCGGGGCCTCCCCGAGCCCTCCGCAGTCGCCGCTACGGGCGGCCCGATGTTCAGGCCTGCTCGCCGGGGTGATGTAAGTCCGGCGTCGGGGCTGGGGGACCTCCTCGGTGGCCTGGACATCAGAGTCGGCCACCTCCTACCGGAGTCCGTGGTATCAGTCAGTGAACAGTCAGACTGGTCCATAATTGACACGTATCACCAGCCTGGATGTATGCTTTGAAAGTGTAGATTAATACTGTACAGTTATTGGGCGGCATATTGCTAGACCTGGCAATTACTTGGAAATGGTTTCTGTAATCCCGATGTTTACCATCACGGCTTGCCTGCTGTCACCTGAGCCAGCTCTAGAGAGACAATTTTGCTGGCACAAGATGCCTGAAGTCAAGACACAAAGAGCTGGAGTAACTCAGCGGGTCAAGCAGCATCCTTGGACAACATGGATAGGTGACATTTCCAGTCGGGACCCTTCTTCTGTGTGAGGAAGGGTCATGACCACACCTGGAGTATTGCGTACAGTTTTGGTCTCCAAATCTGAGGAAGGACATTATTGCCATAGAGGGAGTGCAGAGAAGGTTCACCAGACTGATTCCTGGGATGTCAGGACTGTCTTATGAAGAAAGACTGGATAGACTTGGTTTATATTCTCTAGAATTTAGGAGATTGAGAGGGGATCTTATAGAAACTTACAAAATTCTTACGGGGTTGGACAGGCTAGATGCAGGAAGATTGCTCCCGATGTTGGGGAAGTCCAGGACAAGGGGTCACAGCTTAAGGATAAGGGGAAATCCTTTAAAACTGAGATGAGAAGAACTTTTTTCACACAGAGAGTGGTGAATCTCTGGAACTCTCTGCCACAGAGGGTAGTCGAGGCCAGTTCATTGGCTATATTTAAGAGGGAGTTAGATGTGGCCCTTGTGGCTAAAGGGATCAGAGGGTATGGAGAGAAGGCTGGTACGGGATACTGAGTTGGATGATCAGCCATGATCATATTGAATGGCGGTGCAGGCTCGAAGGGCCGAATGGCCTACTCCTGCACCTAATTTCTATGTTTCTATGTTTCTATGTTTCTGTGACCTGAAATGTCACCTATCCACATTCTCCACGGATGCTGCCTGACCTGCTGAGTTTCTCCAGCATTTTGTGTCTTTTTTTGTTAACCAGCATCTGCAGTTCCTTGTTTCTGCCTACAAGCCAAGTTATGATGCCCTCACAACATGTAGACCTCGGGTGCTAGAGTGCAGTTACCCATCTCAGCAACAAATGACAGACTTTGACAGAAGGCAAAGCCAATATTCAGAGGATTTAAATCTGGGACTAACTTCACTGTAAATCGCCAAATCGTGCAAAAAAACAGTCGATTCATTTTCTTTGTGTAGAAAGGAACTGCAGATGTTGGTTTAAACCAAAGGTACACACAAAATGTGGAGTAACTCAGCGGAACAGGCAGCATCTCTGGAGAGAAGAAATGGGTGACATTTCGGGTCGAGACCCTTCTTCAGACTTCTTCTGAAGGGTCTCGACCCAAAACGTCACCCATTCCTTCTCCAGTATTTTGTGTCTGCCATTAATTTTCTTTCTTTGATTGAGTTACAATAAAGTAAGATTTCCCTACTGTTGCTCAACATTTTTTGCATATTGTATCATTGCATCACCAATGTATTTTCAATCCCTAGTGACTTGAGTATTGGATGTTGCAATTAACATTGTGATTCCTGTGTGTACAGATGAAGCGATCAGCGTTGCATCATCAAAGGTGGAGGTTGAATATTCAGACGACAGTGACGAGTCCTCGGAATATGAGTCCAGCTCGGAAGACGAGGAGGAGGAGGATGAGAAGGAGAAGGCACCACTATTACGGGAGACTGAGATAGAAACTGAAGCACCAGTGGCGGCAGTGGAGGCAGCAGGCCATGAAGCGGAAGAGGTTGCTGAGCTCCTCAGTGAGAGTATTACAGATGAAGTTCCTCACGAAACTGAGCCAGTGGTAAAATCTGCTCCATCGCCAGTTGGAATTCCAGGTGAGGTCACTGCATTAAATTACAAACGGAAATCTGACTCTTATTTTTTCGTAAATGTACGTGCTCAGATCTCATGAGCGAGAAACATCGGCACAAACTGAAGAGTTGGTGTGTTGAGGTGGGAATAGTTGGGGGAGGGGGAGGAATGCCCATGCCCAGGTCAAGATCTCAACGTTCTGATATTCTTCCATGAAGGTGTGGTGTGTGGTGGAACAGGTCTTCAAGCACAGTAAGCTTTCTGACTGGGGCCAAATCAATAAAGATGGACCAGGGGTCTGTGGACACGAGGAGAGGATTGGTTGGAGTTGGTAGGCCAAGGGGATGATGGGGACTGAGGTTTGGTGAAGGGTTGATGGGATGAGCAGGGGAGTGCTAGAAAGATGATTGGGACTGCTGGGAGCAAATGAGGCTGGCCGAGTTATTCTGGAGGAATTGAAAGAGAGTGTCTCAGGTGGTGGTTTGGGAGAAATCTAAGAACCATGAAGTTGTGGCAGGAAAGAGGGTGGGTTGGAACACAAATGATCAAAGGAAAAGTGCGGAAGATCGACACCTTGTGGCAACCTAGGCAGAGTTGCCCTCTTACCTAATACCAGATCGAACCTCGGCACTCGTTTGTTAAAGGCCCACAGATCCAGCTCAAGCTTTACGTTTATCATAGAATTTCACGAGTCAAGTCATCCATACCATGTATTGGGCATGTCTGTTATGTTTCTGGGTCCATTTATCTTACGCCTAGTGGATCTTGAATGAATATTTTAAAAATTCTGGATCTTCGATCAAGGCTTGTGGGTTTTGTGGATTGAGCTGGCATTTAATTGCCCATCCCTAGTTGCCCTTGAGAAGGTGGTGATGTGTGTTGCCTTCTGGAACTGCTGCTGTCCTTGAGGTGTGGTGCACCCACAGAGGTCTTCAAGGCTTGGTCCACCCACCGTGCTGTTGGGGAGAGGGTTCCTGGACTTTGACCCAGCAACAGTGAAGGAACGGCGACGTAATTCCAAGTCGGGATCATCTGTGGCTCGGAGGAGATCTTCCAGTGCATTAAACATCCTTTGGGGTTCAGTCAAAATCCAAGACAGTAACTCTTAGATTGGTCAGAAGGTTACTAAGGAAGATTAAATTTGGCTCTCTTTGCCACCCTGTCGACCTGTGTTTTTACCTCCCCTAGGTCTCTCTGTTCTACAACACTCACCAGGGATCTACCGTTTACTACATTTCCTGCCCTGGTTTGCTTTACCAAAATGCAATCTCCCACATTTATCTGAATTAAACTCCATCTGCCCTGCCAAACTCAATCTAATTGAATCAAACTCAACACAATTTCCCATGCACAAAACCACGCTGAAAATCCCAAATCAGTCCAGGTCTTTCCAAATTCATATAGATCCTGTCTCAGAATCCCCTCCAAAAACATGTTAGGTTGTAGTTCCCAGGTTTTTCCTTGCTGCCTTTCTAATAGAAAGCACAACAAGAGGCACACTCCAGTCTTTCAGTTCCGTGTCCGAGCTATCGATGATGCAGGCATTTTTTCCCCAGACATCCCCCAATATCCCAAGGTAAACTTAATCAAGTTAATCCAGGGCATTGAGATGACCCAGGATATACCTATCCCAGAGGTTTATTTACCTTTTGTGTGCTTTAAGACCTCCAGCACCACCTCTTCTGCAATACGATACGATATAATTGTATTTATCCTAGGAGGGAAATTGGTCTGCCAACAGTCATAAAACATAACAAGATCCATGAAACATGAAATTAAAGTGACGAGTGGAAAGTCCAGGATTGGGGAGGGGGGGGAGAAGGGGAGTCAGTCTACCCCACGACGGAAGGAGGAGTTATACAGTTTGATAGCCACATGGAAAAAGGATCCCGTGGCGTTCTGTGCTGCTTTTTGGTGGAACCAGTCTGTTGCTGAAGATGCTCCTTGCGTTGACCAGTGTGTCATGGAGGGGGTGAGCTGCATTGTCCAAGATGCTCCGCAGTTTGAGGAGTATCCTCCCCTCCAAGACCATCTCCAACTCCACCCCCAGGAAGAAGCCAGTAATGTGGACTCACATCAAGACATCGTGCTTCTCTTCCCCATGTTCCCTAGAATATCTGTGTCTTTCTCCACAGCAAGTACAGATGGGAAATATTAATTTAGGACCTCGCCCCTCTTTTGTGGCTCCGCACTTGGATGACCTTGTTGATATGTAGGGTCCCAATTCACTCCCTAGTTCCCTTCTCTTTTTCCCTTAATATACTTGAACATCTCTTTGGATTCTCCTTTTACTTATCTGCCAAAGTTATCCCATGCCCCTTATTTGCTCTCCTGATTTCCCTGCCAAGTGTACAATTTCCTCTAAAGAATGTACCCGCCAAGTATTGCTGTTAACTCTTTTGAAGCCAGCTGTTGAACCGTAACTGGGCAGTGTGGTCAGTAGCCGTAGAACATGTTTTGAAGTAATTGACAAAAGAAGCAGCCCCGTGAGTTGTTATTATCGGGAATATACCTGGCTGACCGGGTGTTGGAACCAGGTTCAACAGCAATTTTAAAGCTAAGCTGGATTTCCAATTAGAAAGGAAAAAATAAAAATGTTACACTTTTAAAGAAGGTTGTGAAGAAGCGTCCCAACCCAGAATGTCACCTATCCCTGCTCTCCAGAGATGCTGCCTGACTCGCTGAGTTACTCCAGTACTTTGTGTCTTATTTTATAAACTAGCATCTGCAGTTCCTCGTGTCTACCGATTATTTTAAAATAGCCTTTTGCAGTCCACTTTTCCTAAATCACTTTTTAATCAGTTGGAATATTTACCCGAAAAGCAAAACGCATCCTAAAGGCCCTGTCCCACTTTCCCAAGTTACTCACAAATTCTCCCGTGTTTTCCCCTTGATTCAAACTCGGAGAATGTCCGTAGGAGTCCGTAGATATTTCGTAGCGACTCGTAATGACAGCCGTAGGTACTCGGGGCATCAGGTAAGTCGGGATGGTTTTTCAGCATGTTGAAAAATGTCCACGAGTAAAAAAAATAGCCCCAAGTACCTACGGCTGGCTATTACCGTAATTCTCCGAGTTTGAATCAAGGGGAAAACTCGGGAGAATTCGTGAGTAACTCGGGAAAGTGGGACAGGCCCTTTAAAAAAAGGCATGCTGGACTCAATGGCAGACTATGTGTGATTTAGAGAGTGAAAATAATGATGCATAATATTTCTTGGAGATGTCTCTTGTTTTGTAGACTGTTTTACTGATATGTCTTCATTATTGACTTCCTTGCAGCAGAGGAGCCTCATGCAGATGGTGAACCGGAACCTGAAGTGACTGAGCTTCCGAAAGTTGACACAGTCGATGATGTTCGAGTTCCCAGGCCATCCACTCCAACGGGAGCCCTCGCCACGCTGTCTGTCGTTAAAGGCAGTGTCCTGAACAAGTCTGATGACAGTGATCCAGAATTGCGTAATAAAATGAAGTTCACCCTGTCGGCCACAGACGAGGATGACGGTCTTCCACGTACGCCCGGCAGAGAAATCACGATCCACTTTGACTGTGAAACCTCCACGTCGTCCCTTGCAAAACCATCTATGTCCATCCCAGCAGCTCCTCCAACGCCGGGCAAGCAGGAGATACCCGTGATCATTAGATCTCCAGTTCCCGAGCATGCGGTTTTGATGAAAACGCCATCTGAAGATGGTCCACCAAGAACTCCTGGGCGAGATTTTGTGGCCGACCCCGTCAAAGGTCTCACACCATCTCTGAGCACCGACACGATTCCGGGCAGCGAAGGGCCATTAACAGGAAACAGTTTGACCATGAGCTCACCTCGCATCCCTGGCAGTCCATTTATGTATCCATCTCAGTCCCCTGGTGTAACCTCCGGAGTCCCCCGCACTCCAGGCAGAGATTTCAACTTTGCTGCTTTCCCAGAGACAAATACAGCCGCTGTGTCTCCATTACTAGCATCCAAGAAATCTTCACTGGACGAGGAAAAGGAAAAACTAATACATAAGGAGCCATCCAGTACTACCCCATTGATAAGTGTGAATAGTGTGCTTTCAACTTCCCTTCCTCTGCCTGTCACATTGATTACTCCTCCTAGTTTCCCAATGCAATTGGGGTTACTGCCTGACTCTGCCCTGAGTCCATTAATAAAATCCGCAACAGTGCCAAATAACAAGGAGAAATTGGAAGAGGAAATCAAACCGGAAGCTGAGAGAGTATTAGTTTTGTCAGAACCAGCACCACCTTTGCCTCCTGGCAGTGTTCCCAATGAAAAGCTACCCCACCACAAAATCGCCTATACAAAAGAAAAGCACGCACCTCAAGCACCAGTCCCTGCTTTAGATTCCCAGTTAAAGGAAGAACCAATGGTAAACATTGCCAATCAGCTCAGGCCTCCTCTGCAGGCTGGCACAGTTGAAGCTGATACTAAAGACCTCAGTTGTACGCGTGTACACGATCACGTTGGTCTGAAAGACCCGGCAGCTGCTATACTAGACTTTTGGGACGAAAGTGTCGACAATTACACGGAAACACCAGAGGAGTGTCGAAGCAAAAAACAGCTAAAGGAATCTGACAGGCTGATCCCGAAGGAACTGCAGACAAAGATCAAGATTGAAGACGAGGATGACGAAGATGAGGAATATGAAGTAAAACAAAAGGCTAAATTTAAAGAACGATGGACTCGAAGGCATAGGAAAAAATATGATGAGTGGTATGATGATCTTCCATCATCTGACTCGTCTCCACCTCGGTCGCTGTTTAAACCCCGCTCTGAATTCGAGGAGATGACCATTTTGTATGACATATGGAATGAAGGAATGGACGAGGAAGATATTAAATTCATGAAAATTACGTATGATAGAATGCTTCTGCAGGACAATTGCATGGACTGTCTGAATGACACACTTTGGGTCCATCATCCTTATATCCTTTCAGGTTATTACATTTTCCTGTGCTGAAACAAAATAACTTAAACATCTCACCAAGTCAGATAGCATTTCTGGAGAACATGAAAAATGTGACGTTTCGGGTCGGGACTTCTTCAGATGATATGATGAGATATGATCTTCAGTATGAAGAAGGATCCCGACCCGAAACATCACCTACCCAGTTTCTCCGAAGATGCTGCCTGACTCGTTGAGTTACTCCAGCACTTTGTGTTCTTTTTTATAAATCAGCATCTGTAGTTCCTTGTTTCCACGTTCTAACATAAACATGGTTGCTTTTGTTTTTGAAGGGAGAGAGTTATAAGTTCATAACAAATAATATTTGATGCTTAAATTTGTGTTGGTGATAAATGGGAGAGTAAATTAATAGAACATAATTAACCATTAACATTCTTGCTCTTCTGCAGATTGTAAAACTGCAATTGCTTATGCAAATATGAATAATGTGATTGATTGCATATCCTAAAATGATGTGCATTTAAAATGATGAATAATATCATTAAAAATTAATTTTTTAGTTTAGTTTAGAAATACAGCATGGAAAGAGGCTCTTCAGCCCACTGTTATCCCACATTCCCATCCACTCCCTACACCAAAGGGGGCAATTTCCAGAGGCCAATAAACCTATAAACCCGCACGTCTTTGGGATGTGGGATGGAAACAGAACACAGGGAGGAAACCCACGCGGTCACAGGGAGAACATTCAAACTCCAAACAGGCAGCACTCACAGTCAGGATCGAACCCAGGACTCTGGTCCTGTGAGGCAGCAGCTCTACCAGTTGCGCCACTGTGCCGTCCTTAAGACCTATAGAAAATGCAGGCATTTTATTCACCAAAAATAAATCTCTGAGCATTTCAATACTGTTGGCTTTGGTTCCCATTTTGCTAAACCTTGGGTTCTACCACTTTAAAATTCCATACCCAGTTCCTACAACTTACGTACCGGCTTCCAAGAATTGCACTTCCATTTCAAGAACTGCTGCTACCAAGAATCAATTGCACTCGTGCACATCGAAAGAGCCCCTCAAAATAACATTTTAAATTCTAACATCACTAGATCCCCAAATTCAAGTCGGGTACCAACTCCCAGCCTCATCCTTGCCCCATCTATACTTATATTACAATATTTCTAAATGAACTGAATAAGCCTACATTCATTAAAATGTGAGTAACTGTGATCAATGCAATATGTTTGCGTTTATTATTGTCACTTATGCCGAGGTACAGTCCAAAGTTTTGTCTTGCCTGCTATCCAAACAGATCAGATATACAATGCATAGGCACAATAATTTCAAACTCAGTACAATAGATAGAGAAAAGGGAGAAGATACAGAGGGAAGAACATAGTTCTCAGCATTGTTGCACATCAGTTCCATAAACAAGTAATTCGCTAATGTAATTGAAAATTATGCAAAATCTTCCGGCTTCATTACATCTTTTATATCAGGGTTTGCAACCAAAACCCTCTCAGTAGAGTTATCTTCATCCAAACATTGCCATAAGGAAACCCAATTAAAACTTTCCAACATTTCGTAGGGAAAGTGTTATGTTAGGATTTCACTGTCATTATTTATTAATGGAGCAATCAAATAGTTTATAAATGCTCTTAAATTTTATCTTTATTTTTACCATGCTCGTGATCAAAATAGGTTTTGAACAAAAGAAGCAGTTGGTGTTTGATGGTGTTACAATTATCTATTGAATTGTCGTGTGTGTCATTTGATCCTTTTGAAGCCCTTCACTGCAGACACTGTCCAATATCTGTGCTATATATCTCAGAGGAAATTCAAAGCTGGCTAAATAATAGGCATCTTGCAGTCACTGATAAAATCAGTTGAAAGTGAAATTAAGAAAAGATGGAGGTGAAATATATATATTTTAAAAAAGCTACTAGCTGTACATATTAGAGAGGAGTAATACAAGCCTGTACTTGTGACACCATATTTCAGTTCACATTGATATTGTACTATTTAGAAGCTGAGCTAAATTCGCACAATTTATCCATTCCCGTGAGAAAGACTGAGGGGAATAGATATGCACAGAGTCTTTTACCCAGGGGAGGTGAATCAAAAGCAAGAGGACATATGTTTAAGGCAACTTTTTACTCAGAGGATAGTAGATATATGGAATGTGCTGCCAGAGAAAGGTAGTTGTGGCAGATACTATGAACAGCATTTATTGGACAGGTAGATGGATATGAAAGGTTTAATGGAATATGGGTCAAAAGCAGGCAAATGAGACTAGTTTCGATGTTGGTTGTCATGGATGTTGTTTCCTTGCTGTATGACTAATTTAAATTGGTTAAACCAGATTAATCGATTTTTGAAAGCAAAAAATAAGTTCCTTTTTGAAAGCAAAACAAGTGCACACTTTTACCTACAAAGAGATTGGAAGACAAAAGGAGAGTCTGGGACTGAAGAGAAATGGTGAACATTTCAGAAACCACAGTGGCGCAGCGGTAGAGTTACTGCCGTATAGCGCAAGAGACCTGGGTTCGATCCTGACTACAGGTGCTGTCTGTACGGAGATTGTGACCGCGTGGGTTTTCTCTGGGTGCTCTGGTTTCCTCCCACACTCCAAAGACCTACAGGTTTGTAGGTTAATTGGCTTCCAGAAATTGTAAATTGTCCCTAGTGTGTAGTGTACGGGGTGATCGCGGGTTGGCGCAGACTTGGTGGGTTGTAGCTCGAGTCTAAAACTAAATTTACCTTTCGGATACTTGTAAGCAACCAGCAACAAAACAGATTTATTTTTTAGAAACCATTAAGGAACTTTCACGTCAGTACAGCACATCTCTGAACAAATTCCCCTATCATTTGGAGTTACAGGGCAAGTAACCACCCACCATTCACCAATGACATGAACTCTACATTCTACCTCCCAAACATTCTGTCAGCAATGCCAATCTTTAATAAGAACTCTCATGCCAAATAGTCCAGTGCTTCTTCAGCCAAAGGTGATCCATTACTACTGAAGAGATCACCATTCCTAACATGACTAACATCCAGCATCAGACCACATACCAATAAAACTCAATCTCCAATTCACTGCCGCTAAATATCAGATATTTAATCAAAAATAAATACAGAAATATTAAAGGTTTATGAGTTTCACGGAATTGAAGCCATTGAATGTTATTACCAAAGGGCCACTATAAAACCATAGGACAAAAATTAATATTAGTGGCATTTACATTCAATCACAGTAACCAACCAGGCAATGTTTTTACCCTGGTATGGCACAAACATCCCAAATATGTTTTAAAAAACCAACTAATTTGCAATACACCTTATCACGGAAAATCAGTTGCAATGTTTAATGTATTATGTAATGTACACTTTAAATTTAATGTTCTTGTGTAACTTTACTAATCGCGTAGTTAATGACTTTCAAAGGAAATTACTGGTTTCAATATTTTTTAAACTTTGACATTATTTGATCCTTGCTTAATTTTATCTTGAAAGAAGATTGTGGGTGAAACCTTTCCTTAACGCTTCGTACATACCAATACCTACACTGTTAAGAAGAAGAAAAAAGAGGATGGAATGAGGGAGCACGTTACTGGCTGTGCCCGCAGTGAAGGTTACTACAAAATCAGTAAGAAGGACAAAGCAAAATACCTCAACATCAGCGGCACGTTGGCTGATGAGCCACCAGCTGACACACAGGTAAGATCACAGCGCACAGCAAACATTGTAGGATAAATCTGAAATTGGATGTCTGATCATTACATGTTTGTTTGTTCGTTCTTTTGGGGCTTGAATGATATCGTCAAATAGTATTGAATTCACTTTTAAACTCACTATTTTTCTTTGTTTATGTGGATAAAGGGTAGTTATCAACCATTTTACTTGGGTGTTGGGACTAAAGGACTGGATATATTAAAGCTAACGTGACCAAAGCAATATATTGTATGATTCGGACTAAATGTATGTGCAATCTTTAAGTTAATTTTACATCATGCTGTATTTTTATTTTGGTGCATGCCAACCACATTGCCAATGATTTATATAATAACCTGTGATAATTATTTAGATTATGAATTATCAAAGCTTTTGATATTAGGAATGATATTTGTTATGGGAAAAAAGTGATGTTCATGATAATTCCAGCTGTATCAACAAGTACCAAATATTACAGTTATTAATTTATTGTATTATTAATTATTATAAATGGGTCAAATGCAGGGAAATGTGACTAGCTGAGATGGGACATCTTGGTTGGCATGGACAAGTTGGGCCGAAAGGCCTGTTTCTATGCTGTATGATTCTCTGCCTCTATAATGTGACTTAAATATCAATAATGCTCCATACAGGGAATGAGTATTCCAGCCCAACCTCATGCTTCCACACGAGCAGGCTCAGAGAGACGGTCGGAGCAGCGCAGACTCCTGTCATCCTTCATGGGAGGGTTACCCGCAGACAGCGATCTCCTTAAATTTAATCAGCTGAAGGTTTGTGGTTTCCGTTCTACTCGTATTGATTGCAGCTTATGTTTCCTCATGCAGGACTTTAAATACACATCTGTTACTGGATGTGCTCATTCTTAGTAAGGCAGGGTGGGCTTTGTTCTTGTGTTAATTTATTTAAGATGCTTGGATCATTTGCTGTAAATTATGGGTAGCTAACTGTGTGGAAAATCTTCACTAATGTAGGATGGATTTAAAAGTAATCAACATGTATTCAGTTTCCTTTACCCCTTTCTCCTGAACGTCTTAAATTATTTTGGGGAAACGAGACTGTAGGTGCTGGAATCTTGAGCAAAACGCACAAAGTGTTGGAAGATCTCAGTGGGTTAGGCACCAACTGGGAAGGGAGTGGACAGACAATGTTTTGGGTCAGGATTATTTGCGTTGTGTCTTCTCCAAAACATTGCCTGTCCATTCCCTTCCTAGATGCTGCCTGGCCCGCTGAGTTCCTCCAGCACTTTCATGTTGTGCTTTAATTATTTTGCTTGGGTATCATCTCATGGGAACCGAAAGTCCCTAAAGAATTGAGGGCACAGTCGTGTGATTAAGATCAGGGATAAGCATATTATTTCCAGGCTGGTCAACTGCAGGGAGTTCAAGCAGAGAATTCTACTTTCACCTAATGGTATTAATTAGATAGTACTCGTGATTAGAAACTCTTTCACCCTGCTCCCGCCCAGGGCACCTCATGTCATTAATACCTCCCCCTGTCCAGGCTGAGCATGATTAATTTAGCATTAAAATGAGCATCGATTTGGACACTCCCAAGTCTTTGTGTTTATAATCATCCGCTATTTTATCTCGCTGAGATAGTTTTGAAGTTTCTGAATGTTTCCAGTTCTTTTCCTTAAAAGATAGATTTGAATAGTGTAAAGGAAAAAAATGTAATTAAAAAAAAAAGAGACAGATAATTAAGGAGATACAAGGACCTGCAGATGCTGGATTCTTGAATAAAACACAAAGTGCTGGAGTAACCCAGGCATCATGTGTGGAAGGAATAAACAGGAGACATTTTGGGTCAGGATCCTTCTTCAGTTCCTCCTGTACTTTGTGTTTTATAAACAATTAAGGAGCTTGTTCACTGGTATGACTTTCAACATATAAAATTCTTAAAGGATTGGACAGGCTAGATGTAGGGAAAATGTTCCCGATGTTGGGGGAGTCCAGAACTAGCGGTCACAATTTAAGAATAAGGGGTAGGCCATTTAGGGCTGAGATGAGAAAAACCTTTTTCACCCAGAGAGTTGTGAATCTGTGGAATTCTCTGCCACAGAAGGCAGTGGAGGCCAATTTGCTGGATGTTATCAAGAGAGAGTAAGATTTAGCTCTTAGGGCTAAAGGAATCAAGGGATATGGGGAAAAAGCAGGAGCGGGGTACTGATTTTAGATGATCAGCCATCAGCTGGTTCGAAAGGCCGAATTTTCTAGATCTAGATTGTAAAAAATATTGCCACATTCTGTAGAGACCTATGTTTTAATCATTGATCCTTGCACATGGCTACCGATTTCATGTTGAGAAGCCTGTTTTCACTTCAATTTGTCATGTTTCTGTGCAGTTCCGTCGGAAGAAGCTGAGGTTCTCTAAAAGTCATATCCACGAATGGGGACTTTTTGCGATGGAGCCCATTGCAGCGGATGAGATGGTCATTGAATATGTTGGACAAAACATCCGACAGGTAACCACCAGTTGCTGCTCATTGTTTGCTTTGTTACGGTGCCTTTGTTTAGTAAGGGAATTTAATAGTTGAGGGCATGATATGTGATTCATATTAGATATGTGCATAGACCAGAATTACCCATAGAAAACAGAGGGTTGTGGTGGAAGGGTGTTATTCTAGCTGGAGGTCTGCGACCTCCATACAGTGGCTTGCAAAAGTATTCATACCCCTTGACCTTTTCCACATTTTGTCACGTTACAACCACAAACGTAAATGTCTTTTATTGGGATTTTATGTGATAGACCAACACAAAGTGGTGCATAATTGTGAAGTGGAAGGAAAATGATACATGGTTTTCAATTTTTTTTACAAATAAAAAACTGAAAAGTGTCGCATGCAAAAGTATTCAGCCCCCCTGAGTCAATACTTTGTAGAACCACCTTTCGCTGCAATTACAGCTGCAAGTCTTTTGGGGTATGTCTCTACCAGCTTTGCACATCTAGAGCGAAATTTTTGCCCATTCTTCTTTGCAAAATAGCTCAAGCTCAGTCAGATTGGATGGAGAGCGTCTGTGAACAGCAATTTTCAAGTCTTGCCAGAGATTCTCAATTGGATTTAGGTCTGGACTTTGACTGGGCCATTCTAACACATGAATATGTTTTGATCTAAACCATTCCATTGTAGCTCTGGCTGTATGTTTAGGGTCGTTGTCCTGCTGGAAGGTGAACCTCCACCCCAGTCTCAAGTCTTTTGCAGACTCTAACAGGTTTTCTTCCAAGATTGCCCTGTATTTGGCTCCATCCATCTTCCCATCAACTCTGACCAGCTTCCCTGTCCCTGCTGAAGAAAAGCATCCCCACAGCATAATGCTGCCACCACCATGTTTCACAGTGGGGATGGTGTGTTCAGGGTGATGTGCAGTGTTAGGTTTCCGCCACACATAGCGTTTTGCATTTAGGCCAAAAACTTCAATTTTGGTCTCATCTGACCAGAGCACCTTCCTCCACATGTTTGCTGTGTCCCCCACATGACTTGTGGCAAACTGCAAACGGGACTTCTTATGGCTTTTTTTCAACAATGGCTTTCTTCTTGCCACTCTTCCATAAAGGCCCGATTTGTGGAGTGCACGACTAATAGTTGTCCTGTGGACAGATTCTCCCACCTGAGCTGTGGATCTCTGCAGCTCCTCCAGAGTTACCATGGGCCTCTTGGCTGCTTCTCTGATCAATGCTCTCCTTGCCCGGCCTGTCAGTTTAGGTGGACGGCCATGTCTTGGTAGGTTTGCAGTTGTGCCATACTCTTTCCATTTTCGGATGATGGATTGAACAGTGCTGCGTGAGATGTTCAAAGCTTGGGATATTTGTTTATAACCTAACCCTGCTTTAAACTTCTCCACAACTTTATCCCTGACCTGTCTGGTGTGTTCCTTGGGCTTCATGATGCTGTTTGTTCACTAATGTTCTCTAACAAACCTCTGAGGCCTTCACAGAACAGCTGTATTTATACTGAGATTAGATTACACACAAGTGGACTCTATTTACTAATTAGGTGACTTCTGAAGGCAATTGGTTGCACTGGATTTTATTTAGGGGTATCAGAGTAAAGGGGGCTGAATACTTTTGCACGCGACACTTTTCAGTTTTTTATTTGTAAAAAAATTTGAAAACCATGTATCATTTTCCTTCCACTTCACAATTATGCACCACTTTGTGTTGGTCTATCACATAAAATCCCAATAAAATACATTTACCTTTGTGGTTGTAACGTGACAAAATGTGGAAAAGTTCAAGGGGTATGAATACTTTTGCAAGCCACTGTATATAAAAGACATTTGGACGGGTATGTGGATAGGAAAGATTCAGAGAGATATTGGCCAAATGCGGACAGGTGGGACTTGCGTAGATGGGGCATTTGGTCGGCATGGACAGGTTAGGCTGAAGGGCCTGTTTCATTCCTGTATGTCTCTATCATGGTTTGGGTAGGAAACATGTCTGTTTTAGATTGTACTTGTATTATTTTAAATATATTTGCACTCAGGAGAGTTTCTTGGGCATCCTTTCTTTTGCTGAGAACCGTGCTTTAATGTGGAGATTTCCTCCTTTTTGGAAATCAATTGAGTCACTGCTTCTGCCATAACATTTTAAACGGGGCACAGCCTACACTCCTGGTTGTGAAACTGCAACTTAGTCCTGTGCCTTTGTTCTTTTGTTCACAAAGAACCAGTTGCAATTGAAACATGGGAATTATATTCTGTTTGATAAACAATATATAAAATTAATAAAGGTCATGTTGTAGATTGTATGGGATGTGCTATATTCTATGAAAAACCACAGCATGAATGATATTAGTCTGTTTATTATTGTAGTGGATAACCACATTATGCAGGTCTTGACCACCAGATGGCTCATTTCAGTTATTTTGTTGAATAATGTAGAAAGAAAGAACTGCAGATGTTGGTTAATACACAAAAGGACACAAAGTACTCGAGTAACTCAGCAAGTCAGGCAGCATCTCTGGAGAACATGGACAGGTGATGTTTCGGGTGAGACCTTTCTTCAGACACGTGAAGACTTCAGACACAGCGATATGAAGATCTGGGAATTGGAAGTAGCTGTATTCAGCAGCTAAGTAGTAGTAGTAGTTCAGTCTGAAGAAGAGTCTTGACCCAAAACAACATCACCTGTCTGTTTTTACCAGAGATGCTGCCTAACCTGCTGACTTACTGCAGTACTTTGTGTCATTTTCTTGAATAACTTAGATGTGATGCAATACTGGCATATGAGAGGCTTTTGGATAAGTGCATAGATATGCAGGGAGTAGAGGAATATTGGATTTAAGCAGGCAGATGAGATTAGTTTATCTTGGCATCATGTTCGGCACAGACATTGTGGGCCGAAGGGCCTGTTTCTGAACTATACTGTTCTATGTTCTATATTGGTTGTGTTCATTGGCTTTGCAGGTGACAGAAAATCTATTTCCTCTGCATTGAACGCAGGATGAAACTGCATGAATTTGCTCTTATTTCCCTCCAGGTTATTGCCGACATGCGAGAAAAGCGATATGAAGATGAGGGAATTGGAAGTAGCTACATGTTCAGGGTAGATCATGATTCCATTATAGATGCCACAAAGTGCGGAAATTTCGCCAGATTTATCAACCATAGTTGCAATGTAAGTATTTATGAGTTCGATTTTTTAAAAACATTTTATCATCTCACCAAAAGTTACGCGGCTGGTGTTAGTTTGAATTATAATGCTTTGAATGATCAGTAACTTACCTCTGGTTAGCGCTGGCAAGATTGGAAATCTAAACAAAATTGCCAGGAGCACTGGGGATTAGCTGGAGAATCTTCCTGGATCTGGCCACATACCCAGAGTTCCTGTTACAGCTGCAGCCCACTCTCACCTGGGTCAGCTGCAGAGGTCAACGCTCGGCAGGGTCTCCATAGCAAGTAGACTTCAGGCTGTAGACCCACACAGTCTGTCCCACACAGACTTCCACAGGAAATAAAATGGGTGACAGAGCTTGTGATGTGTCAGAGGCTGTAATTTATTTTAACAGTTTTAAAATGTTTTGGACATCAGAGGCATTTAAAAACGATTAAAACTGAAGAAGATTTACCCAAAAAAATGTTTATAAATTAAAAACACAGCCCTAAGCTAAAATTGGAGCTGCTTTTCTGAGAAACTGGAATTTTCTTAGGTTGTATGCAAGTCTAAGCTCCAGTTAATTTTTAACCAAGCAACAGAACTATATAACACTTCAGAGGTCAACTTAATTTATTTTTATAGATTAATTCTCAATACAGCAATGATTTATAGAAATCATTAATGGATATTCTCTACACCTTCAGAGAATAGTGTAGACATTGTGTAGATGCTGGTTAATACACAAAAGGACACAAAGTGCTGGAGTAACTCAGCAGGTCAGGCAGCATCTCTGCAGACTTGGATAGGTAATGTTTCGGGTCAAGACCTAGAAGTCTTGACCCGAAACGTCACCTATCGAAGTTCTCCAGAGATGCAACATAACCTGCTGGGTTACTCCAGCACTTTGTGTCCATCAGAGAATAGTTTGTTGACTTCCATTAAAGAAATATAATTGCTAGCATTAAAGATGTCTTTGACTTACAATCTTGGCACAGAAAGAAAGTGAACAAACACTAGTACAGGGGGACTGGACCGACCTACCTAACTGTGATTTCCTCTTTATCATCAGCCTAATTGCTACGCAAAAGTCATCACAGTGGAATCGCAGAAGAAGATAGTGATTTATTCCAAGCAGCAAATAAATGTGAACGAGGAGATCACGTACGACTACAAATTCCCCATTGAAGATGTGAAAATTCCATGTCTCTGTGGTGCAGAACACTGTAGAGGAACCCTCAATTGAAAGGGTCAGGATGAAAATGCTCTATTGAGAGCAGTAACCTAGATATGGTTGCACTTGCCAAGCCAACAATCGCACTTCTGCTGAACCTAAGGCTAAATGCACAATAAGTGTTGGGACTGCATTTAGGATTCGGGTGCTCTTCCTCTGGAAAGAAAGGTGTTTACCACTTTGTGTCACAGTTAACTAGTATAATACTAGTTCCTCTTCCCCATGTCCATGCAGAGGACCCCACTCTTCCTTCGGCCTGAATGAATGCTGCTACTTTTTCTTTTAAATTCTTTTCTTTACATTAAACTAAACAGAAAATGGGAAGAAGTGGCCATTGAATACTTGAAAAGGTTTATGGTTTGCAGCTCAAATTACGTTTCTACGAAGGTAATTAAAGTAGTTGATGAGAATTTGTGGCCTCAACAGTAGCATCACGTGCATCTAGTCCTTGGTGCTTTTACTTTGAAATGCTTTATTTCCCTTTCCTCTACAAGTTTTGATTATAACAATTTTTGCAAATTGTAGATACGCTGGCTTAGCATTTGTTTTGTGCTAATGCACTAGGGTTTGGCCTTTGAAGGCTTTGTGCACTATTCGCTTTTAGACTTGCACGTGACTTTTGGTATTCACTTTCTCTGTACAAAATTCCAGGGTTTTTTTTGTGCTGTAGTGGGTATCCCTAACCAGGAGAGTGTTCCTCCTGTTGTTTATATTGTACAAAGTAATTTCTATCTACAAGAAGAAAAACATTTAAAAAAAACTTTCTAACCTCTGACAGAATTTTCACAACAAATTTCATTTATAATTTTTTTGTGAAGTTTTCAGGGATCATTTCGAACATGTAAACATTTTAAAGACAAACAACAACAAATTTTTGAGATCAATTTGCATCTTGTACATAGTGCACCCAGATTTCTCCTCTCTGAGCATTGTTTCTTGTAGAAACATATCCTTTCAAATAAAAATAATTTTGCTGGTTCCTTTGTACTTCAAAAGCTTGTAAATAATTTATTAAGAAAGTGAATATTGTTATTTGAGTTGTTAAAATACAGCTCTAACTAGAGGAGGCAAATTAAAAAAAAAAGTTTAACAATGAGCTGGTAGCAAATTTTTCAGCTTGTGTCAAGCTTTAGTATCATGTAAATTCTGTGTAAATATTACCTCTATCAATTACCTAGATTTATTGGAAGCATTAAGGAATACAGTGAAAATGTTAAAAAGGTCAGGCTTTTTCATCTCTGATACCTACTGTGCAGATTGTATTTATTGGAGGAAGAAAGGAGTGTACAGAAATTAGGAAAAATGGCATCTCTTGTATGTGTGTCAGCCAAACATAAACTGGATATCAAAAGTTTTTTTTCCCTCAATATCCATTATAATATTTTCTCAAACACTGTAAGGGACATGGTACCTAATAAAGGGTTATTATTTTTTTTTAAACTAGCTCATTTGCTTGTTTTTTTCCTAAAATTGTATAGATGCTATTATTTTAACCCTTTCACTCATGGATACCAGGTTACCAGATTTCATTCAGTTGCTTTCTTGATAATATATCTTCATTAATCAATATATGTAGAGTAGCTCTCTGATCATCACTATTTAATCATTCAAGCATAAATAAGTTATAATTTCTGATTGAGATCATTACCAGCAAAAATAAATATATATTTATTCGTAAAGCTATGATGTTTCTGTCGCCCTCCTATCACTTTTTATCTGTCTTTAGCACTTGACCTCATGCAATTTGTTTTTACTTTGCTGGGAGCAAGCTGCCTAGTAACTGGGACGAGGTGTGTGAAAGGGTTAAATCTGCAAGGATTGTTTTCCTCTCCCGGGAAGTAAGGGTGGGGGAAACCTAGTGAATTTCAGAAGGGTCTATGTGTGCAAAGGTTTGAAAAAATATACTTGTTAGGTCTAGGGTTTTGTTTTATTATACAGTTTCTGCTTTGGTGATGTAAGGATTACTTTTGTGCTTGCAACTTTCCAGGTGGAATCAACTGAATTTAAGTGTTTTGTTTTGTGCAAATAGAAACTGCGTTAAGTGTTTCATTTTGATGAAAGTGAAACTGTTCTGTGGTTGTGTTTTACTTGTAAATATTTCTTCATATTTTTGTGAATTCATTACTATGTAACAATGTATGATAGTACCTTTTATAAAGCAATCCATAAATATACTGACCTTTTCTTACAGATAAACTGGATCTTGTCATTTATTTTGGGAAATTATTTTTTTCATGCTTTGGGATGTGAGCATTTGGGATTTACTTAATTTGACTTCCATTCTTAATAATCTCGAGTCAGATTTATTTGAATTAATTTTTTTTTTTTGTGTATTCCTTGTGTATGATACTCAATCCAAGTCTGTGAGAAAAGCTGTTTTGTACGATCACGCAAAACCAAATATTGAGGAATTTATAATTATCCTTTCATTAATTAAATCACATCTATAGATAGAGCTAGAAAAATAACTTGAAGCATTGGAGTTACAGAAGATTTCAGGGTGGATCCATGTGATATTAGTAAGAGAATTTCATTATTTTAGGTGGTTAAAAGCAAGAAATCTAACACAGTGGGAATATTTCCCTGCTCTTCATTTTGTTAGGAATCAGAAGACATTGCCTTTGAAAAGAAATCATTTTTCAACCAAGTGTTGTCTTCACATCACTGGGTTTGTTTTGTTTGTGTGATTTCTTTCTTTTTTTTTTTGGAGTCGGAGAGACTGAAGTAAGTATTTGGTTAGGTGGAGAAGGCCAGACTCCGAGTAATGCTGTACATATAATGCACAGTTGACATGTCAGACAGACAAATGATTGAGCCTGGAGATACGAGAGACAACAGATGCTGTAATCTGAAGCAAAAAATCAAACTGCTGGGGGAACCTTCTGGGTCAGGGCAGCATCTGTAAAGGGATAGGGGGGGGTGATATTTTGGGTCAAGACCCTGCATCAGGACTTGAAGTACCTATTTCTATTCACCCAAATGTATTTCTCCAAATTCTTTCTAAGCCTCCAACAAAGTCTTAGAGCTGTACAGCACAGAAAAGAGCCCTTCGGCCCATCTTATCCATGCTGACCAAGTTGGTGTATTGTGCTCGTCCCATTAGGCCCATAGCCCTCTAAACCTTTCCTAGTTATATATCTGTGCTAATGTCTATCAAAAGTCATGATTATTTCTGCCACAATACATTGGTACCCATGCCAACTTAACTTGGAGATGCATCCATTTCCCTCTGTCGATCCCATTCCCATCAGTCCAGTCACCCTGAATACTCAACATCTTCATAGTGTCACAATCAGACCTCACAAACATTGCCTGCCTTGGCTCTCACTCTGGGTCCATTCCCTCTAGACCTTGTAGAAAAGTGAGCACACAAGAGGTGGGAGATGTAGGCAAGTGGAGTGACCTTCCAACCATCTATCAACCAGAGCTTCAAATCCGATTGCCTTGGAAGAAGAGTTTAATGGCATATATTAGACTGTTGGGTTTACTGAGAATAGTGTAGAGGTTGACCTCTCTCAGATCCCTGCTCCTTCCTGCAGAGAGGAGACATCATACATTTCCCTTCACTGGGGAATCCGATGTCACCCCCAGAACCCACTGCCTCACAGGGTATCGTCAGGAACAGACTCTTTGGCCCACGATGTCTATGCAATTCACACCTTGACAACCCTCCAGTCCTGGGGCATCTGCTAATTCTGCACAATCTGGAGCCAGTTTCCAAAGTGTTATTACTGTAAATATATTTTTAAAAATCCTACAAATCAAAATCCAACCTATGTTTGGGAGTAAAGACCACCAAGAAAGGATTTGTCTAGCTTCACTGCTTTTGCGATGGGTCCTTCATCACCCAGAGTTTATATGTTAAAATTCAGCTTTGAGCCCACCCAGACTTGACATGTCTCAGCTTCAGACCCGCCGAGAGGGTCATGTCAACATTGAGACCTTTTGGAAGGAGCCTTGGGCCTGTAGGTTGGTCAGCAGCTGGAATGGCCCCGCTCCACAGGGTAACTCCTTGATCCTCCTCGGAAACTTTAATCCTAGCTGAGAGAAGACACAACTCTTTTGCAAGGCCTGATTGGCAATGTAGAAGCAGTGGAACCTAATCCCAATAAGTTCTCCTGACAGAAATGATTGTGAGTACCACCTTGTCAGGATAAGATCTCATAGATGCTCCACTGGTTCAGCTGTTGGCAATAGTTAGATTATATTAAAGCCTGAACGAAAAATTGGAAGGACGACTGCATCAATCTCACCATGATGGGTATTGATGAGCTTTGAACTGATTACTGCCTGAATCACTGTTGGAACTGCACTGGAACAGCTTTGTCGAGTGCCTTGGCAACAACTGAAGCACACCTTCAGTACTGCAGCTGGGAGGTTATTAGGATCCACTGGTTTCAACTATTTCTTAATATTATGTAGAATTAATTGAATTGGTTTAGAAATTGTCCCTGTGATGGTGGAAGAGATGGATAATCACCTGATGCTTCTGGCTAAGGTGTCTGCAACTTGGTTTAAGATGACGGGAAATACTTTAGCTGGTTGTGTACTCATCTACTGAGTTCCACCATTCTTCAGGAAGGGGATGCTGCTGGAGTCAACTCCTCCAATGATTAAGCTATTAACAGTGAGAATGCCTAGCTCTACTTTTCCCATCTCTGATCCTGCTTTATCATCAATGTTTGTCAGCTACTGCTCTTGCCTTGGTCTTCAGCAACTCTTTGGACTAGAATTTAACCTTGGCTTCACCACAGTGCTATTGTGAAGCAGACATTGGGCCTGAGGTTACAGTGGTATTTAATTATATTGCTATGCAAGGCCCAAAATGCCATGTTGCCAAAATAGGAACTGTTGAGCCATTTTATATTAGTGCCCACCAACCCATTTATGGATAATGTCAAAGGGTGGATTGGTTCTTAACTCTATACGGTGTCACTGCCCCTACCATTTATGGCTCAGTCCCTTTGCCGATTTCCCCTATAAGCTTTAGCTATTTCCATAGTATACACACGCTAGAATATAATTATTTGCTGATTAAATCCCATTTGAAACATGTGCTTTAATGTATATATTTATACTAGTATTTACTAGTATATATATGTGTGTGTGTGTGTGTGTATATATATATATGTATATTATATATGTGTGTATATATATATATGTGTGTGTATATATACACACACACACACATGTGTCAGGCACGTGCCGTCAGGGTAGGCAAGGTAGGCACTGCCTACCCTGACTAAAATGACATGGTAATCATTAAATATAAATAGTAACGGCATGGGAGAATTATGCCTATCTAAGAGATCGATCTCTTAGGTAGGCATAATTCTCCGTGTCTTTCATCCGCAGCACTTGTAACATGTGAAGGTCTGTGCAGCCCACGTGCCGTCAGCGCTGCTGGAAGCCTTCAATTTCAAGCGGAGCTGAAGGCAGCTGAAATTCTGCCTTTGCTTTACTGCGCATGCGCAGCAGCCTACTGCGCATGCGCAGCGCAAGTTTCTTGGCGGGTTTTTCAAATATGGATTGCCATTATCTGAAGGGTATGTTAGGAAGCAAAGAGAGAAGAATGGAGTTCGTGTACCAATAATGTGGTAAGTACATTTCTCGGTGTTTTATGTTTTTAAATACTGTATTTCCAGGGGTGGGAGAAGAGCTCCTTTCACAGTGTTTGGGGAGTCTGGCCCAGGGTAAATTTGCGGGGAAGGCAGGAGCGTTGTGAAGGAGGGGATCGGGGCCAGTAATCCACTTGCGACGCTCCATGCACGGAGCCAACACATTGTGGTCGGGGAGTGAAGTAGCTTGGGTGGCTGCGAGTGGCCGCCAGGACCGGACAGCCCATTCTGCCGGTCCCCGCACACCTCTGGCAGTGCTCTCCGTCTGAAAACTTCTCTCCTGCCGCTCGCCGGCCTCACTCAGCCGGTGAGTGGCAGGTGAGAGGTGTTCAGACGGAGGGCACTGCCAGAGGTGAGCGGGAAGTGGCAGCCGGTTCTGCTGTCGGGTCCCGGCGGCCGCTCGCAGTCACCCGAGCTGCATTAACTTGAGGGATCCACATTCCAATAGACACATCAACATGTTCAGACAGTGGATACAATGACCATCCAAACTGCATTTGTTCAGAAAAGAATGAACCACTCCTTATGGTTTGATTTACCAGGAGACTGCATTTTGGTTATTAACCCTTTGCCGATCAATACAGCTGATTCAATCCAACTTTGGTACTTAAATATATATACACACACACACACACACACACACATATATATATATATATATATATGTATGTGTGGGTATATATATATATATACCCACACATATATATATATATATATATATGTATGTGTGGGTGTATATATATATATATATATATATATATATGTGTGTGTGTGTGTGTGTGTATATTTAAGTACCAAAGTTGGATTGAATCAGCTGTTTGACCCACACATATATATATATGTGGGTATATACAGTATATATATGTGTGTGTGTGTGTGTGTGTATATATATTTAAGTACCAAAGTTGGATTGAATCAGCTGTATTGATCGGCAAAGGGTTAATAACCAAAATGCAGAGTCTCCTGGTAAATCAAACCATAAGGAGTGGTTCATTCTTTTCTGAACAAATGCAGTTTTGATGGTCATCTTGCATTGTATCCACTGTCTGAACATGTTGATGTGTCTATTGGAATGTGGATCCCTCAAGTTAATGGAACAAACAATGCACTTGAGGCATCTAATTATTGAAATTGGCCATGCAGTTTTATTGGCACAGTGGGATAATTAACTAAAGTGAGTACAAGCTAGAGAGGAATACTGTTGCATGTGCATTCCCAAACATCGTATGTGTCTTTGAAGAATCATTAAAGTGGTCCAATTGGGATCAAGAGTCTTGCATGATGAATATATACAGGAATTTAAAATGTTCATATTGAAACTAATGAAAGTGGATGTATAATGTAGTCCTTGTACTAAATAATATTAAGTTGGAATTATTCTTGGGAATTATTCTTGGGAATTATTCAGTTTACTAACTTAACTGAAAATAGAATGTCCATATCATATGCGTCACCCAGGTCTTCAAATGCAAAATCGCAGAGGGTGTAAGACTTTGTGCTACTTGTGAAAGTCTTTCTGAATTTATCACGTTTTCCGTGATAGAACTTGTATAGTGCTACATCTTAAATGTCTCTGAATGATTATGCAACAAAACTTTTTTGTCGGATCCATGTCTCTGTGCTCAATAGGATCTTAACAACCTTACAAGAAGTTTTCAAATGTAAAAATATTTAGAATGGGTAAGAGATAATAAATACTCTAGTAGTTTTCATTATGATTAGAGGGAATTTTTCTAGAAGCTCTGAATTCATTTCATGAATTCAACGTAAAATATATTAAGTATTTAATGTAATTTATCTCTTCGTACAGTTAAGTACATTTTTAATGATTAGTTAAATTTATAAAGTTGGGCTTCAAGTATGCATTTTCTAATTTCCATAATCTGAGTTAATTCATAATATCTGTAATATTGGGAAAATTGAACCCAATAGAATGAAATGGATGACCTATTATGAAGAACAGATCTGTTAAATAAATGGTAGGTACACAAAAATGCTGGAGAAACTCAGCAGGTGCAGCAGCATCTATGGAGCGAAGGAAAGTTTCCTTCGCTCCATAGATGCTGCTGCACCCGCTGAGTTTCTCCAGCATTTTTGTGTACCTTCGATTTTCCAGCATCTGCAGTTCCTTCTTTAACACTCTGTTAAATAAATGTTTATTTATTTATTTATTTATTTTAATCAATGATTATTTCAAAACACCAAACTTTCATGCAGTGGATGAATTGTTTTAAATTATAAAACAAGTTATAAATTATAAATAGGTGCAATTATATTTCAAATTTGTAATGGTGGTCACAATACCCAGTTTTGAATGCAAATCATGATTGAATGTTGGAGTAAATTCGATGGGCCGAATAGCCTAATTCTGCTCCAATTACTTTTGGCCGTCAACAAAAAAATAATACCTGTACAAATTAATTACCTGTACACAAAATTAATACCTGTTATTCTGTCCTCTGCTGGAACCTATGTGCAATAGCGCCATCTATTGGACATTTATTGTGAAAGGTCAGTTGCACACAGGAAGTAGGAAGCAGGAAGTAGTCTTCTGTCTTTGTCTTTTCTGTCATGTTCAGCAGCAGAAGCAATCCGGCCAAATCCTAGCTTGCTATGCTTAGGAAAGCAATGGCTTTAAGTTTATATAGTTCACTGTATGCTTGGAATGCTATATTGGAGAATATTTATGGCAGATGATGTTTAACTCATTTCATTAACTTCATAGCATTTGTGAATGTTTAGATTGTAGCCGGCGGCCATTTTGTAGCACCTTACATACTAGGAATAGGATTTGCTTTGATTGTTAATAGGATTGTTTATTATATATTTGCCCTATATGTTTATTTCTATTTAAATGTATATTTCTGCAAAGGAGAGTAATTTATGTATCTTTCTTCTCCTTTATAGTTTCACTTGTTTTTCAATATTAAGAATGACAGCACTGGAAAATCATTAAACTTAAGAGCAGAGATGCTAACTTCCTGACTCACGTCTGATTATTGAATCAGGTTTGGCTGGCTGTCAATCTACGTTCTACTGTTAACAATCACGTAGGGAGGACAGTTCAGTGAAAAGCCAAGAGAACAATGAGTGAAGCAAGCAACAGCAATAAAGCTGCAAAAATAGAAAAGACAAAGGATCATGATGACAAAGCATCGCAACCGAGTACACGCTCACGACTCACCTCCTCCTCCAGATCTTCGAGTAGCGCAGCCGCTAAAGCTCATGCAAAGGCTGAGGCTGCACGTGCAAGAGCATCATTTGCTGAGAGAGAGCTGGACATAAAAAAAGAGAGAGCAAGACTAGAGGCAGAGAAAGCAGGAGTACAGGCAACTTTAGAAGCTTTACATTTGAAGCAAGAGGCTGCTGCTGCTCGAGCACATGCTGAAGCTTTGGAAGCAGCTGCAGAAGTGGAAGATAGAGAACGTCACAGCCAAGGTCAGTCATACTTACAGCAAGTCACAAAGCAACGAACAGAAGACTATGTACAGGAGCAGAGTGAATGGCTAACTGTCGACGCTATCACCTCTTCACCTGGCAGACCATGAATCAATGAGGACTCGCCACCACCAGCAAAACATGAGGTCACCCAGGTGACTCATTCATGCTACAATGATGGTTACCAACACCCTCAGGTCTACAGAGGTGAAACCAAGAAAGCATTGAGGCATCATGCTTCCCCATCTCGTATACACCAGGCAGGCCAAAGCCCTTCTCGCAAAGCCTGCTTTGCTGAAGCGGAACCTCTATTAGGCCATATAGCTTATGACGAACACCCTTTGAATCGTAAACAGCACCTTGCACCTGAGACAGGACCTGCTAGTATGATCGACTTCGCCAAGTACTTAGCAAGAAGAGAACTCGTGACCAGTGGGCTCACTAAGTTCGATGATAGACCTGAGAGCTTCAGAGCATGGCAATCATCCTTTATTAACACCATTCACAGCTTAGATCTCACTGCTAGCGAAGAGCTAGATCTCTTAATAAGGTGGTTAGGCAAAGAATCGTCAGAGCACGTCAGAAGAATTCGCACAGCGCATGTTATGACCCATATGCTGCTCTTCAGCCTGTATGGGACAGGCTCCTGGATTGTTACGCTGCTCCAGAGGTAATAGAGAGTTCTCTATTCAAAAGGTTGGATAGCTTCCCCCGCATAACCAGTAAGGATCATATCAAACTTCGAGAACTCGGAGATTTGCTTATGGAGTTGCAGGCTGCTAAAGAAGATGGATACCTACCTGGTTTGACTTACTTGGACACAGCCCGTGGCATCAACACAATTGTGGAGAAACTCCACCATGGCCTCCAGGAAAGATGGATCTTGTTGGGTTCAAGGTATAAAGAGGAGCACAATGCCTGCTTCCCACCATTCTCCTTCTTCACGCAGTTCATCTGTGGAGAGGCAAGAACTAGAAACAATCCAAGTTTTGCCTTTTCAAGCAGTGTCAGTAGTCCTTCCAAGTATGTGAAGCCTACCCAGAGACAGGATAATTCAAGAACCCCCATATACGTACACAAGACTGACATTGCTACAACAGTTATAGACAATACAGACAAAACAACGCACAGCAATGACCCGGCGAAGATTTGCCCCATCCACGGCAAACCTCATTCCCTTGCCAAATGTAGAGCTTTTAGAGCTAAGCCAATGGAGCGTAAAACCTACCTTAAGGAGAACACCATATGCTTCAGGTGTTGCTCCTCGTCTTCCCACTTCGCCAAAGACTGTAAGAAAGTGCTCAAGTGCAGAGAATGCGAAAGCGACCACCACATCACAGCAATGCATCCAGGCCCTGCCCCCTGGACCTCTAAACTCCCCACTCAAGAGCCAGAGCCTACAGCATGAGAGAACGAAAGTCTCAACCTTCCAACCACTATCACTTCCCATTGCACTGAGGTATGTGGCCCTGGCCTTTCAGCTCGTTCTTGCTCCAAGATATGCCTGGTAAAGATATACCCACGTGGGCAGCCTGAAAGCTCAATCACAGTGTACGCAATTCTTGATGATCAGAGTAATCACTCTTTAGCGAGGTCAAGTTTCTTTGATCAGTTTGGGATTGAAAGTGACCCATCCCCTTACTCACTGAAAACTTGTGCAGGAGTGATGGAAATGACAGGAAGAAAAGCAGATGGCTTTCAGATTGAGGCTGTGAACGGAGGGATAGTAATTGATCTTCCTCCACTCATCGAGTGTGATGAAATTCCGGATAATAGGACAGAGATACCAATACCGGAACAGCACGTCAACACACCCACTTAAGTCAGGTTGCAGCTCACATCCCAGAACTAGATCCAAATGCTCAGATTCTACTCTTGCTTGGAAGAGATATCCTCAGAGTACACAAGATGAGGCAACAAATCAATGGGCCAGGCAACACTCCCTTTGCACAGAGACTGGACTTAGGCTGGGTCCTCATAGGTGATGTTTGCCTTGGGAATGTGCAGAAACCAAGCATCAGCACTTTAAAGACGCACATCCTTGACAACGGTCGACCCTCGTTCCTCACCCCCTGCCAGAGCCAAATATATCTCAGAGAGACGGTGAACCACGGCGGGGAGTCAATACGTTGGGTGTGTTTCCTTCATCTACAAGTGTCTCTGCTGGCAAAGCAGTTGTGGATAAGCTTGGCAGCTCAGTATTCGTGAGGACTGAGAATGATGATAAGTGCGCTCCATCCTTTGAAGACAGAGCCTTTCTAAAGACTATGGAAGAAGAGTGCCATAAAGATGACACCAACAGCTGGGTGGCGCCTCTACCTTTCAGAGTACCCAGACTTCCTCTTCCCAATAATAGGGATCAGGCCCTCTCTCACCTTGCCTCTTTACAGCGCACCTTGAGCAAAAGGCCTGCAATGAAAGAGCAGTTCATCGCCTTCCTGGGAAAGGTGTTTGAGAACAACCACGCTGAACGAGCACCCCCACTGAAAGTTGGAGAGGAATGCTGGTATCTGCCAATCTTTGGAGTTTACCACGCTCAGAAACCAGACCAGATCAGGGTGGTCTTTGACTCCAGTGCGCAGTATGGTGGAATGTCCCTTAACAACGTTCTGCTTACTGGCCCAGATTTGAATAACTCCCTCCTTGGAGTGCTGATCCGCTCCCGAAAGGAACCTGTAGCCATAACAGCCGACATTCAGCAGATGTTCTATTGTTTTGTAGTGAGAAAAGACGACAGGAATTACCTAAGGTTTTTATGGCACAGGGACAAAGATATGTCAAAGGACATTGTTGAGTATCGGATGCGTGTGCACGTCTTTGGGAACAGTCCCTCTCCTGCCATTGCAATCTATGGGCTAAGACATGCTGCTCAGGAAGGTGAGAATGAGTACGGATCCGATACACGTCGCTTTGTGGAGAGACATTTTTACGTAGATGATGGGCTCATCTCTTTGCCCACAGAGTCCAAGGCCATCGATCTGCTGAAACGAGCTCAAGCATGTCTTGCTCAGTCAAACCTGAAGCTGCACAAAATCGCTTCAAACAGTGCTGCAGTCATGAAGGCTTTCCCCGTTGAAGACCTGGCAAAAGGCATAAAGGATCTTTCCTTGACTGATGAAGCTTTACCAATGCAAAGAAGCCTCGGACTGCACTGGGAAATGGAGTCCATGGACACTTCCAGCTGTATTAACGCCCTACGCCGGTTCTTCGCCATCCGTGGACCAGCAAAACAGCTTAGATCCGACAACGGAACAAATTTCATCGGGGCAAGTAGAGAGCTGAAGATGGACAAGGACTTTAGCGAGCAGACAAATATCCACAGGTACTTAAGTCAGCAGGGATGCACATGGGAGTTCAACCCCCCTCACGCTTCACACATGGGAGGGGCCTGGGAACGTTTGATTGGGGTCTCACGCAGAATCCTGGACTCCATGTTGCTGCAGCGGAAGTCACTCCACCTCACTCACGAAGTCCTTTGTACCCTCATGGCTGAAGTATCAGCAATCATCAATGCTAGACCATTAGTGCCAATCTCTTCTGATCCGGACTCACCATTCCTCCTAACTCCTGCAATGCTGCTTACCCAGAAGTCCGGCGTACCAGCTCCTCCAAGCCATTTCATAGGGGAAGACCTCTTCAAGAGCCAATGGAGGCAGGTATAAACCTTGGCCAATGAGTTCTGGGTTCGCTGGAGACGGGAGTACTTGCCAACTCTGCAGAGCAGACGTAAATGGAATGAGACACGCAGAGATCTGCAAACTGGAGACATTGTGCTTTTGAAAGACAGCCAGCTGTCCCGTAACGAATGGCCTATGGGATTAGTTACCTCTATTTTCCCAAGCAGTGATGGCAAAGTGCGGAAGATAGAGGTCAGGACAGCTTCTCAAGGCTCCTCTAAGAGCTACATGAGACCTGTCTCTGAGGTCATTCTTCTCCTTCCTGAGAGACAAGGATCCTGAGGTTACTTTAGCTGATGTTAGTAGTGGCATCTATTGATGTCTGGGAGTATTCTGTCCTCTGCTGGAACCTATGTGCAATAGCGCCATCTATTGGACATTTATTGTGAAAGGTCAGTTGCACACAGGAAGTAGGAAGTAGTCTTCTGTCTTTGTCTTTTCTGTCATGTTCAGCAGCAGAAGCAATGCGGCCAAATCCTAGCTTGCTATGCTTAGGAAAGCAATGGCTGTAAGTTTATATAGTTCACTGTATGCTTGGAATGCTATATTGGAGAATATTTATGGCAGATGATATTTAACTAATTTCATTAACTTCATAGTATTTGTGAATGTTTAGATTGTAGCCGGCGGCCATTTTGTAGCACCTTGCATACAAGGAATAGGATTTGCTTTGATTGTTAATAGGATTGTTTATTATATATTTGCCCTATATGTTTATTTCTATTTAAATGTATATTTCTGCAAAGGAGAGTAATTTATGTATCTTCTCCTTTATAGTTTCACTCGTTAAGAATGACAGCACTGGAAAATCATTAAACTTAAGAGCAGAGATGCTAACTTCCTGACTCGCGTCTGATTATTGAATCGGGTTTGGCTGGCTGTCAATCTACGTTCTATTGTTAACAATCACGTAGGGAGGACAGTTCACCTGTACAAATGACTGTTATTTACATAACATAGGGCGGGATTTCTGAAGGTGGACATTGATATAACAGGACCAAAAATAACAAAGTAAGTTGATTGGAATTGTATATGTGGCGGGAGTCTGGAATATTTAGTCTTAATAAAAATATAAATATTGGAAATACTCAGCAGGTCAGGCAGCATCTGAGGAAAGAGAAGCAGACTTAAAGTTTCAGGTTTGAGACAGAATTGAAAAGGAGAGAAGATGTGTTGGAAAGATTTATCTGGGTTAAATCGTGGTTGGAGGGCAGGAGGAATCACAGAGGGTCTCGCTCCATCCCCTCCCCTTCCCAGTTTTCCTACCAGTCTTATTGTCTCCGATTACATTTTATATCTGCACCGCCCACTCCCCTGACATCAGTCTGAAGAAGGGTCTCGCCCGAAACGTCACCCATTCCTTCTCTCCAGAGATGCTGCCTGGCCTGAGTTAAGGGCCTGTCCCACTTGGCCGTCATTTGTGCGCACAGGTAGCGTGTGGGCCGCGCGGGACGGTCGCATGAAGAAGCGCAGAGGGGCATGGAGTTGCGCGCGGTATCGCGCGGTGCTCCAGGATTTTGTAGGGCACAAAATCTTTGCGCGTCTCCGGCGTGACGTAACGCGTACACACGCGGGAGTATTGTGGTCGCACGCAGGCATATTGCGGTCGCATGCAGGCGTCCTGACCTCGTACGTGTAGTGCGTGGTGACGCATGATTACGTCACCGTGCGTAACCATGCGCTGTCCATACGCAATCGGCCCGCCTTTTACGCGTCATGGATATGAGCACGCGCGATTTAAAAATTTGCACAGTTTCGTAGAGAAAACTACGTGGTGAACACCAAAATACACTAAACCGGAAAGTGTAAAAGTGAATTGATGCTTCACTTGCAATGACTGCTTGGGTCCCTGGATTGTGGGTAAGGAAGAGGTTAAAAAGACAAATGTTGTATCTCCTGCAGCTGGATGAACGAATTACATGAGAAGGGGTGCAGTTGGTAGAAATGGAAGAGCAAACCAGATAAGTGATACAAAATGATGGAGTAACTCAGCGGGACCGGCAGCATCTCTGGAGAGAAGCAATGGGTGACGTTTCGGTTCGAGGCCCTTCTTCAGAACGAAGAAGAGTCTTGACCCGAAACATCAACCATTCCTTCTCTCCAGAGATGCTGCCTGTCCCGCCGAGTTACTTCTGTATTTTGTGTCTATCTTCAATTTAAACCAGCATCTGCAGTTCCTTCCTACAGATTAATTTGGTCTGCAGCTTGCTACTTTTCATTCATCTCTTTTTCTGAATAGGGGCATTGCATCTGCAGTTTTCCAATTGCTAGCACCACTCAAGAAACTGGAACATTTTAGAAAATCACCATAAATATCATAAACTGGGTAAATATCATAAACTGGGTATTCAAATGACGTCACGCGCTCCAGACGGCTGTGCTGACGCATGAAGGCGCTTGATGACGTGCGCAACTGTCGCGCGTCAGTCACTACTGTAAATAACGGCCAAGTGGGACAGGCCCTTTACTCCAGCATTTTGTGTCCAGGAGAGAAGATGTGTTAGTTTTTATTTGCAGACTAGTGAAAGGAGTGAGTAGAACAAAGGAAATATCTCTGATAGGGTCTGACCAAAAGGAACTGAGGTTAAAAAAAGTGCTGGCAGCACGTTCCGCACACCCACCCTCTTTAAAAAAAAAACTGGCCCGCGCATTTTTTTATTTTGCCTCTCTTACAAAGCTATGCCCTCGACACTTTTTAACATTTTTTTAATTTTTAGGTATCATTCATTGGGTTTTATTCTGGGGTCAGGTTTTTATGCAATAGATTTGGCCAAGAGGGAAGGGGGCCAGATCTGGTGGGAATACCCCTCAAACAAGGTCAGGCATATCACTTTTAAGGGGGGTTCTTGTGTGGCAAGGGTGCTTTGTGAACACTAAATAATTTTTTGTTTAGTTTATTATTGTCACCTGTACCGAGGTACAGAAAAACACGTTTTGTTGCATGTTATGCAGTCAAAAGAAAGGCTATACATGATTACAATCAAGCTGTCCACAATGGGTAAAGTGTACAACATTCAGTGCAAGTTAAAGTTCGATAAAGATTGACACATAGTGCTGGAATAACTCAGCGATCCATGCACCATCTCTGGAAAAAAAAGGATAGATGATTTTTGGGTGGGTTTGGGAAGTGACCCGCAACGTCATCTATAAATTTCCCCCAGAGATGCTGCTTGACCCGTTGAGTTACTCCAGCACATTGTGTCTATCTTTGGTATAAACCAGCATCTGTAGTTCTTTGAACTACCTTTAATCAGACTTTATTGGACTTTGACAGCAAAGGTCGACGACACAGAAACTGTGCGGAAAAAACGCTTCAAAGACATTCTCAGTGCCTATGACTTATGACACTATTTATTCTACATGGCCACTGAGAATGTATGAAGAGTTTGCACAGTTTTTGACGTTTAAAAAAAAATCCTGTTAAGTTTATTTCTGAAGTAAGCAGCAGAGGGGGTCGAACTGGTACTGGGGGGGGGGGGGGGGGGGTTCAAGGCATCAGGCCTCGGAACTGGAGCGGGAGGATCTGCTCAGCTTCACCAGGAGCTGACACAAGCCTCGGCTTCGGGCTGAGGTCACACACGCCCGGTAGTGAGGTCGGCGGCGCGGCGGGGATGCCGATCGCGGCGCTGGTGACCGGAGCGAGTCGCGGCCTGGGCCTGGAGCTGATCCGCCAGCTGGGCCGCGGGGAGCGGCCGCCCCGTTACCTGTTCGCTGCCTGCAGAGAGCCTGAGGGAGCCGGGGCGACGGTGAGTGGTGGCGGCTTAAACCTGGTCAATGAAGCGACGCTCGGGCCAGCTTGGCACCAAGATGGAGCCTCAGTGGTCTCTAGGAGAGGCCTGCGGCAGTGGGCATCTCCATTTCAATAGGGCATCTTCCTCGACGGGGCGCATCTGCATGACACAGAACACTGGGCATCTTTATGCCACGGGGCATCTCCACAACAGTGGGCATCTATGACAGGAGGCTTTTCCATGGCAGTGGGCACCTTAATGGCATAGGCAACTCTCCTGACAGTGGGCATCTTCATGACACAGCATCCCCATGACAGTGGGCATCCCCATGGCACTGGGCATCACCATAATTGGGCATCTCCATGTCTGGGCATCTCATGGCAGTGGGCATCTCCATGACAGGGGGCATGGCATCTCCATGGCACTGGGCACCTCCCTGATGCTGGGCATCACCATGGTAATGGACATCTCCACGACACTGGGCATGTCCATGATACTGGGCATCTCCACAACATTGGACATCTCTTTTTGCAATACCAATCATCAACCTCACATTCTGTGGATGCAGTTCCGCAAGAAGTAACTTTAATAAAACTGAGATTAGATCTTTTGACTTGCAAAGTAGGTCAAATTTATCCTCACAGAAAAAGTAACAGTGGGAATATTAATACAGGTGGGAGAAACAGTGTTGTACACGAAGCTCCTTTTTAATATTATAATTATTTTGAATAGAATTTCGTGTACTTGCATTTTGATCTGATCTGTCAGTTACAATAAATATTGGTCAGAAATTGTTTCAAATACCAAACAACTTCTGGCCATATTTTTGTAATTAATAGAACAGATAAAGTTCCTTTGAATATATTTTTTTAAACAGTGATCTGTTAGTCACAATAAATATTGGCCAGAAATATGTTCATAATGCAGACAATTTCTGACCTATATTTACTGTGACTAATAGACTAGATCAGACTTGAAGTAGTGTTAAAAAAATATTATAATATTCAAAGGAGCTTCATGTACCAAACTCCCTAATGTATTAATATTCCCACTGTTACTTATTATGTGGGATTAAGGTAACTTTTACTTTGCAGGGCAATCTTTATTCCACATGCAAAACAATTCACAAAACTTCTCCCTGAACAAATTGCTTCATTGAACAACATCCTCTCATAAGGGTCCTTGCACCTACTTTAAAAGAAAAAGATGGTTATTTATTGGGACGTTGTTAAGATGTATAAATTTGTTGTGATTTAATTGACTGGTAGAACAAGTTTGGGTGGGGGGGGTGGTGATGAATGGCCCACGTATATCTTTACATCAAGTAAATGACGTCCTTTGATCATTATCTCCATTTGTGTTTTGCTTTCCTTTGGGTTTTGTGACCATCTTTGGCATTTAGGAAGGATGAAAAATTAATTTAAACATGTCTGTTACCTTAGAAAATATTTTTTTGTTTTTGAGTAAATTAACATTAGCATTGGTAATTTTTGGCTGCCAGTTTTTGGAAACGTCATTTTTCCTCCTCCTTTACACATCCTAAGCTCAGTATTTGAGCTTTACGAGTCCTTATTTCATAACTAGAATGCAACACAATTATTTTGTGATAGACAGGAAACATTATGTGCTGCAACATGAGCAGAGTGGAAGGACCAAAGCCAGTTTGAGCCTGATATTTTGTTTCAATGGTTTGTAAACACAAACAATGTATTTTAACACCCTGTTCTTGCTCTCTGCCCAACAAATGCAATTTGGCTGTTCTTTCATAATGGCTTTCCTGCTAAAAGCATTAATCAAAAATATTTGGATATTTGAAAGTGTACTCTGTGTACTCCTTTCCTTGTTAATATCTTTTGTTAGCTGATTTGGGGGGAGATTCCATGTAATATCTGATCTGGCCATTTTTATTGATCATATTGGATGATAATATTGTTGTAGATTTTCTGTGCAGTATTTAACTCCTGACTCTATGCTCTGTAGGAACTTAAGAACTTTGCAAAATGTTTCTCAAATGTGAAAATAGTTAAGATGGGTAAGTGATTATTAATGCCATACTGACTTTGTTAAGATTGTGAATCTTCCTAAATGCTCTGACCTAATTTCAATTTCAGGTATCTTTCTATAAAATTGAATTGCTTACAATAAAATTATATAAATTCAATTTATTAGTACCATTAATATCAGTTTATTTTTAAGTAAGATTATTTCTTCACACAGTCAAATAATAGATTTATATACCCAAGGAACTGCTGATGTTGGTTTACAAAAAAAAGAAAGTGCTGGAGTAACTCAGCGGGTCAGGCAGCATCTCTAGAGAACATGAATAGGCGATGTTTCGGGTCAGGACCTTCTTTAGACAGTTGGGGGAAACTTCTTTTAATGTCTTACCTCGACAGAGATGCATTTTTTCCCCGTATTGATTCTCCTTCAACACTGCGGCCTAACATCAAGGAGTTGGTGGCCTTTGCTGGAGACCGACTTCGGGGGCTCCAACTGCGGGAGCCTGCGGACTTCAACATCATGGAGCTCGCCGTCTCTGGTTAGAGACGTGCTGGTTAGGAGCTCCATGCCGCAGGAGCTTCGACCGCCACGACGTGGGAGCTTCGACCGCCCGACGCGGGAGCTTCGACCCGCTCGACTCGGGAGCTTCGATCGCCCCGACGCGGGAGCTTCGACCGCCCCGACGCGGGAGCTTCGACCGCCCCGACACGGGAGCTTCGACCGCCTCGACTCGGGAGCTTCGATCGCCCCGACGTGGGAGCTTTGATCGCCCCGACGTGGGAGCTTCGACCGCCCCGACGCGGGAGCTTCGATCGCCTCGACTCAGGAGCTTCCACCGCCTCGACTCAGATGCTTCGATCGCCCCGACGTGGGAGCTTCGACCGCCTCGACTCGGGAGCTTCGACCGCCCCAATGTGGGAGCTTTGATCGCCCCGACGCAAGAGCTTCGATCGCCCCGACGCGGGAGCTTTGACTGCCCCGACGCGGGAGCTTCGACCACCTCGACTCAGATGCTTCGATCGCCCCGACGTTGGAGCTTCGTCCGCCCCGATGCGGGGGCTTCGACCGCTTGCTGCGGGAGCTTTGATCGCCCTGACGGATGGTTCAACTGCCCCGACCGCGGATGAATAAAGAGTAATAAGATTGGACTTTATTGGCTTCCATCACAGTGAGGGATGTGGGGAATCCGCTGTGGTGGATGTTTATGTGAACTTTTATGTAGTTGTGTGTCTTGTTGCTTTTTTTAAAGTATGGCTGTATGGTAATTTGCATATCACTGTACCTTAATTGGTACACGTGACAATAAACACCTTTGAAACCTTTAATTGGGAAATTAGGGCTTTTGGTGTCAGGTATACATAATCAAATTTCTTTCTCCTGTGATATTGAAAAAAATGCAGAAAGAATATTAAAATAACATAGGTGAGCGATTGCATATTGCATTTGAAAAGACAGAAGCAATCTAGGCTGTCGTTGTGAATTCTGCTAAATAAATGTTGAATCTCTTTTTAACTAATAATTTAAAACATCAAACACCAAATGTATCACACCACAAGAAATAAAAATAATAAAACTGGAATTAGATCTCCTTCGAGGAAGCTCCTTTGAATATTATTACCATTTTTTAAACACAATTTTATACAATTTAAGTCTGATCTCTCTATCGCAATTAATATTGGCCAGAAATGTTTTCATATTCTGAACTGTTTCTATCAGATATATAAATATTCCCACCATTGGGTTAAATGTAACAGTTACCTGCAGGTCAGTCTTATTCTGCATGCAAAACAATTTTAATAAGAAACTAGTAAATTAAAGCCGGGCATTCCTGAGGAAGGGTCTCAAACCATAATGTCACTTGTCCATGTTCTCCAGAGATGGTGCCTGAACTACTGAGTTAACATAGAAAACATAGAAAACAGAAAAATAGGTGCAGGAGTTACTCCAGCACTTTGTGTCCTTTTGTGTATTAACCAGCATCTGCAGTTTCTTCCTTTCTACACTCTGACTGACATGGAATCATATGCTATAAACCTTTGACCAAATTGAAGTGTGAGTTAACTGAGTTCATTTAACAAAACTTGAAGACAGATTTTAACAACTACTACCTGATGGAAATTCAGCAGCAGAGGGGCTAAAGCAGTGGTGTTGGAATTACCGCCACACACCTCAACTGCTGCCGTGCCTCTGCTGATGCCACCAATGATGTTTTAAATGCTTGTCGGATGGAGTTTCCACTTTTTGGTACAGCTGATGTGTATGAAATGGTGATTTTTATTAAAGCTATTTTCCACCTGGGTAGAGTAAGTATTTTATCTTGTAAGATTTCTCTTCCCACCTGCTCTTTCCACCCCCCCCTCACCCCCCCTCCCCCCCCCCCCCCACCAATCACACAGCTTTTTCGAAGTACTGTTGCAGGTTTCAACCCAGCGATATGAGCGTTGATTTCTCTAATTTCAAGTAACTGCTGCATTCCCTCTCTCCCCCTCCCCCACACTAGTCGTCCTACTAGTTCCACTGTTCACGTCCCAGTACCCTTTCGCTTTCACCTCTTCCCCATTATGGGCTCAACCCTTCCTTGGTGATCTGTTGCCAGCCCTGATTTGTTCTGGCCTTTTCCTACCACCAGTTCTCCCCCACCCCCCTCCTCCCCCCCCCCCCCCCATCTACTTTCTGTCTGAAGAAGAGTTCTGAACTGAAACGACACGCATCCTTTTTCTTCAGAGATACTACCTGACCCGCTAAGTTACACCAGCACTTTGTGTCTATCTTTTGTATAAAACAGCATCTGTAGTTCATTCCTACACATCTTTTAGAAGCTCACTGTAATCACAGTACTACTCACAAGAACAACATATTGAACTGACACAAAGTAATGAAGTAACTCAGCGGGGCCGTCAGGATCCCTGGAGAACATGGATAGGCGATGTTTTGGGTCATTTTGGAACCTTCTTTGGACCCGAAATGTCATTTATCCAAGTTCTTGAGGGATGCTGCCTAACTCGCTGAGTTACTCCAGCATTTTGGATCAATCTTTGGTATAAACCAGCATCTGTAGTTCCTTGTTATAACATTCTGAACTGATTTATTTAAACATTTTACTGATTGTATGGCTCGTTGTCACCTTCTCCCCAGCTAACAATGAACCATTCTACATTACCTTGAGCTTCATCTGCTTTGATCTGTTGTTTTCACACCTTACCCTTCCACATCTCAAGTCTCCCTCTCCCCTGACTCCGACTCTCAGTCTGAGGAAAGGTCTCAATCCGAAAAGTCACCCATTCCTTCTCTTCTGAGATGCTGCCTGACCTGCTGAGTTACTCCAGCTCTTTGTGTCTATCTTCGGTGTTAACCAGCATTTGCAGTTCCTTCCTACTCAGAATGAAATGTGTTCTGCTAATAAAGATTAAAGTATTGCTGCCTGCGTCATCGATTTTAGCATTCAACAAATTGTATCAGAGTGCTGGTTTAAAAAGGTTACCAAGCCTCAAACTGAATGGAAACTCAAGAGAGGTCACATAATAGCCCTTATTCTCCAACACACTTATGGCTTGTTGAGCTTGTGCTGGCTTTTTGTAAAATAATTAAGCTTGTTCCTTTCCTCTGGCTCTTTCCCTGGAGCCTGCAATTTTTGTTACCAATTACCTGTACTTCCTGAAACCCATAATTGAAATGGTTTCCAGCACCCTTTCAGACAATGCATTTGCAGAACCTCAGCTGAACAATTATCAATATATTTCTGAAAACAAAATTAGTGGCTTTGACCTGTTGGATTTGAGATTGAATCTGGAAGTTGTAGCTGTTCTTTGCGATTTCATTAAGCTACATGGGAAGCTCAGAACAGAGGGGTCTAAGTGGGGGCAGTAAATTAAATTGAACAGTGGCTAGAAATTCTAGAGTATTTTAGTTCTCTTTGACCCTCTTGAGTTCACCAGCAGTTTGCTATATTTGATTTCCTCCCAAGGAGAAAACCCTTGAGTGGTGAATACGGTATACTAAATTGAAACACTGCAGAAAGTACAGAGATGTTCATGGGATGTTGCCGGGGCAAGAAAACTGCAGTGGTGACATTGAACCTTGTTTGGCTGCACAGAGCAAAACAAACCCGCTGCTCATTGGGGCTTTTCATGTCCTTTTGGAACAGGCAGAGAGGAGTGGATGTGGAGAGAATGTTTCCACAAGTTGGAGAGTCTAGGACCAGAGGCCATAGCCTCAGAATAAAAGGACCTTCCTTTAGAAAGACGAGGAGGAATTTCTTTAGTCAGGGGGTGGTGAATCTGTGGAATTAATTGCCACATATGGCTGTGGAGGCCATCAATGGATATTTTTAAGGTGAAGATTGATAGGTTCTTGATTAGTAAGGATGTCAAGGGTTATGGGGAGTAGGGAAAGATAGATCAGCCATAATTTAATGGTAGAGCAGACTTGATGGGCCAAATGGCCTAATTCTGCTCCTACAACTTATGAACATTAAAAATCATACTGATATTATTTGTCATTGTCTTCATTCAAATCTTAAAGTACCAAACTCTACAGACTAGAAAATTCCTAAAGGTTATTAACAATCATGTTGTGGTATTTGAACATCTGTAAATAATGTTCTCAATTAGCACATCAGGACAATGAGAGACGTAAGTTTAGAGACTTAAGTGCCCATCCAACAAGCCAGTTTTCTGGGGAGTATATAGTTTAAGACAAAAAGGTGATTGTTTAAAAGTTTCAGAATGTATATTACATCACTACTTCAAGTTTACACTTTTTAAACAAACCGTTTATAGTATAATACCAGCGTTGGATATAATGTGCAGCTATTTCTTGCATACAGTAAAGTAACTTGAGCTGATTTTAAGTAAGAAAAGTGCAGCACAAATAAATAACCAAGATTTCATTGAGCATGTATTTTTTTAGATGTGGATGACCTTAACAGCATTCAAGAGACTGCTGAACAGATTCAGAAGGTCTTGAAAGATAATGGTCTAAATCTGTTGATAAATAATGCTGGGATCAACTTTGGTGGAGATCTGAATGGAATTACTCCCGAAATAATGATGAAGACTTACACGACCAATGTCATTGCACCAGTGATGGTTACCAAGGTAACAACATATTTGCATGTTTATCATATAGTTTTGATTTAAATGTATTTATTGTGTGAAGAAGGGTCTTGACCTGAAACATCACCTATTCCTTCTATCCATAGATGCTGCCTGACCCACTGCGTTGCTCCAGCATTTTGTATCTATCTTCGGTTTAAACCAATATCTGCAGTTCCATCCTACAGTATTTATTGTGTCGTTTGCTTCCATCCTACTATTTTATTGGATGGACAGAGGAGATAGAGAAGAGAGTGGTCTCTAAATCTTGCTGATACTGTCTTTCAGAAAGGAACAGGTGCAGGGGAAGACATGTAAATGCTGCATTTTGTAGCCTAGTTATTAAAGTTGCTTTTTTTCCACAAAAAAGTGACTGCATTGATGGATTTTCAAAGCAATTGATGAACTGTTCTACGTTTCTGTTATCCCTCATTGAATCTTTGATTAAATCAAGTTGAATTAACCTGTCATTGTGAAGTAACAGAAAATGTCATGCATTGGGAGACTGAAAAAGTGTTAACCAGATTAAAACAATACTATTTTGTCCCCTTCTGTTCTCCCAAAGCACATTATAGCTAATTAATATATTTGGAAAATAGATACTAGTATAATGTAGGATACCTAGCCAGTTTGTACACAACAAGTTACAGCATTGACCATGGAATCTATTTCTCGTAGTATTGAGTGAGGATAAATGTTGACTAGGTTGCCAAAGTTAACTGTGCAAGATTTCTGAAATATAGGTTATTCTACATCCACCTAAAAACAGCTCTCTGTTTAATGTCTTATCTAAAAGACAGCATCAGTACTAGCACATCGAGCATTCACTGCCACTGTGGCTTATCTATCAAAATTATTGTGCTCTGAAATGGGATTTGAATATTTAATCCCACTTTGAGTCAATTCAAGTATATTGCCATATGCACAAGAGTGGTGAAATGCTGGTACAATTAAAATCTTGCTTGCAACAGAATCACAGGCACATTGACTAACAGCCCGCAGAAACAAAAATTATTTATAGACAATAGACAATAGGTGCAGGAGTAGGCCATTCGGCCCTTCGAGCCAGCACCGCCATTCAATGTGATCATAGCTGATCATCCCCAATCAGTACCGCGTTCCTGCCTTCTCCCCATATCCCCTGACTCTGCTATTTTTAAGAGCCCTATCTAGCTCTCTCTTGAAAGCATCCAGAGAACCTGCCTCCACCGCCCTCTGAGGCAGAGATTACATATAAATTCTACAAGACAGTGAAAGGAAGAAGACTGGTGCAAAACACATTCAGAAAAAAAGCCCACGACAGTCCAAGAGATGGTCCGTTGCTGAGTGGGATTAGAATTGTGCAGGTCGGTTCAAGAACCTGATGGTTGTAGTGATGTGTAGGAAGGAACTGCAGATGCTGATTTAACGCTGTGGGACAGGCAGCATCTCTGGAGAGAAGGAATGCATGACGTTTCGGGTCGATACCCTTCTTCTGAAGAAAGGTCTCGACCCGAAACATCATCCATTCCTTCTCTCCAGAGATGCTGTCTCTCCCACTGAGCTACTCCAGCATTTTGTGTGTATCTTTGGTTGTAGTGGTGTATTGGTTCCTGGCTGTGTGGGATTGCAGACTTCAGTACCACTTGCCCAATGGTATTCGCGGAAGATAATTAACCACTAAGCAGCAGTTGACACAAAAGTACCAGTAAATTTTGGAAATTCTGTGTGATGAGTTATAGGCGTATGGTAAATGCTGATAAAAGCATTAGGTGGCACAGTGGCGCAGCGGGAGATTTGCTTGCTTACAGTGCCAGAGACCTGGGTTTGATCCTGACCATGGGTGCTGTCTGTACGGAGTTTGCACTTTCTCCCTGTGACCACGTGGGTTTTCTCCAGGAGCACCAGTTCCACCAACATTCCAAAGACGTGCTGTTTTGTAGGTTAATGGTCTTCTGTAAACTGCCCCTAGTTTGTAGGATAGAACTATTCTATGGGTGATCATTAAACTAAACAAAAATAATTTAAGAATGACATGTGGTGATAATCTATTATCTCAATTGTCATTATCTTTTGAAATACCACTCCACATCACTGAACTTTATAATGTTTTTAATTATGTAGAAAGGTTATTAAGTACTGACTGAAAAATGACAAGTTTCTTTATTGTCATATGCATGAGTACGGTAAGGTACAGATACAATGAAAAATCTTGCCTGTAGCAGATTTACAGGTGCATACAGTTGGCGCAGATAAACACACATAGACGAATTATATATAAATTACATATACAATTCTAAAAGAAAGACGACTACAAAGAAGACGTTAATGCAAGTTTATTTTTCTTGTTTTAATCAATTTTATTAATTTCAATAAGATTATTTTATTTTCCAAATTAAACGAATGGCCATTTATGTTTCCAGTGTTTATTTGTACTAATTCTCTTAGCATCTTTTGTTTTTTATTTTGCAGGCTTTGTTGCCAAGTTTGATGCAGGCAGCTCAGCTGAGTGATGAACCTGGCTTCAGCAGTGAGAAAGCAGCAGTTATCAACATGTCCTCTATCATGGCCTCCATGGAGATGTTCAACATTCAAAATGGGAAAGCGTATTCCTACAGAGTCAGCAAGGTCAGTGTCCCTCACTGCATGCACAAAGGGTAACAATGCTGAAACAAATGTAAATGCATTAATTGTGTAAAAGGAATCTCTAATGTTAGTCATACAGCACAGAAACAGGCCCTTTGACCCAACTTGTCCATGCCGACCAAGATGCCCCCATCTAAGCTACTCCCATTTGCCCGCGTTTAGCTCATAACACTCTGAATCTTTTTTATCCACGTACCTGTCCAAATGCCTTTTACATTTTGCATAGTATCTGCCTCAACTACCTCCTGTGGCAGCTTGTTCCATATACCCACTACCCTTGTGAGTGAAAAGGTTGCCCCTTAGGCTTGTATTAAATTTGGCCCCTCTCAACCTTATGTCTTTGATTCCCTTATCCTGGGTAAAAGGCACTCTGCTTTACCCTATCTATTCCCCTCATGATTTTATACCGCTCCATAAGATCATCCTTCAGCCTCTTGTGCTACAAGGAACATAGACCTAGCTTGCCCAACCTCTCCCTATAGCTCAGTCCGTCAAGTTTGGGCAACACCCTTGTAAATTTTCTCTGCACTTTTTCCAGCTTAATGACATAATAATATAAGTTGTGATAGCAAGGAACTGCAGATGCTGGTTTATACAAAAGATAAACATAAAATGCTGGGGAGACTCAATGGGTCAAGCAGCATCTCTGGAGAAAATGGATAGGTGACATTTCAGGTTGGGACCCTTCTTTAACGTCACCTATCCATTTTCTCCAGAGATGCTGCCTGAAACACTGAGTTGCTCCAGCATTTTGTTTTTATATACAACTAGACCAAGTGCAGACCCGTTGGGTCTGGATACCGAACGTGCGTTTGTGGGGGGGGAGGGGGGAAGGCTGTGGCGTCACACTAATCACCCCCTTTCCTCCAAAGCACGTAATCCGGCACCCACAAACACACAAACTCATCACACCCCTTGATATTATTTTAATTTTTTAATTTACTTCTTTTATCCCATCTCCACCCTATCCACTGACGAATAGCCCTCACCTC